>JAGFMF010012021.1:1412169-1446074 GCA_019455555.1 Galemys pyrenaicus
AAAGAATACCTGCACCCCTATGTTTATAGCAGCACTCTTTACAATAGGGAAGACCTGGAAACAACCTAAATGCCCAAAAACAGATGAGTGGATCGGGAACATGGATGGAACTGGAAGGGATTATGCTCAGTGAAGTAAGTCAGAAGGCAAAAGAAAAATACCAGATAGTTCCTCCCCTAGGAGGAATATAAGGGAACCAAATAAAGATCAAGGGAAGGAATAGAAACAATAATAATAACAACAAGAAAGAAACAAAAACCAAAAATGAAAAGACAAAGACAAACTGGGGACACTTGATGGGGAGGGAAGAGGGGAAGGGTGGAGGGCAGATGAGAGCATAGGGGACTGAGGTGATGGTGCACTGGTGTTATGGTGATGGGGAATACATGGGGATTACAATTGATGTCAAATAAATGTAAATTTTAAAAAATTATATTAAAAAATATGGTAATTAAAAAAATAAAACTTGAAAAAAATTCTATAAAGGGGAAAAAATGAATCTGCAGAAATGACAAGTTCATGTGTCCTTTGGAGAATCATACCATAGGTCCATACCTATGGAAGAAAATGGTATTTAAGGTAATGTCGTTTTTACTATTTCTTCAAGTAAATAGGGGTAACTAAGTCAAAGAATTTTATTGCAGAGTATTTGGACTGGCAAATCTCCAACTTTAGTTTACATTAGTGTCAACTAAATGACCTGGTAAAACACAGATTTTTGAGTTCTACCCCCAGAATTTCTTACAGTAGGTTTGGGATGAGGCTCAAGAATTTGTAATTTTGAAGTACTTTAGGTGATGCTGATGTTTTTGTTCCAGGTACCATGCTTTGAGAACCACTGGTTTAGACTCTAGTCAAAGAACTCTATTACATAATTTCTAGTGTTGTTTTATATATAGTAAATATTATATATTGTAAATATTTACAATATGTAAGTATTAAATATTTACAATATTTAAGTATTAAATATTGCAAATATTTAAAGAAATACTGATTTATATGACAAGGATCTGATGACTTACTTCACATGCAAGGATAAATTTTAATCACTTAGGGATGGCATGGTTGGTGAATGATCCAGGCTTATTACTTTTCATGTGAGTTTTGTTTTTTTTTTTTAAATCGACTGCTAGTGAGCAAGAGTAGTGGGCAGATCCTTGTATAAGATTAATACTGTACAATCTGAAAACAGTTTGACTGCATTAGTTTAAGTGTACAAGAAGAATGTCTGTAGTCCTGGGATATTTAAATGAGTTTAAATTATCTGCTAGAATAAACAACTCAATTTAATGAATATTTTAATATAGTATAGACTTTTTTTAATATTCTCATTTTATATCATCAGTGACAGTATATTTTTCCAGGAAAAGATGATTTTTCACTTATCAAAAATTTTTAAATGTTTAGTTATACTCTAAACATTTTAACATTTTGTCCTGAGTTCCTCTTGGCATGATATTTCTCTGCTGATTTGGTCCACCACATTTTTGTGGGCTGATGAATACTATGTAATTCTATGTGAATTCTTCCAATACACAAGCATTTAGCACTGGAAGCACATGAATCCAAGTATGTGTCCTTTGACTTTTATGATCTGTGAGTAATATATAGCTCAACTAGATTGCAAATACAAACATGAAGAACGAAGAATGGAAAAATACTAATATCATTTTTAAGTGATGATATATGTGATATATGGATATATGTGAGCTTAGATTATTTCTATCCATCTTCAGGATATATTACTTAGTCTATTTGTGAAGAAAAAAAAAGTCAGCAAGATTTTGGTTTTTAAAATTTTGACAAATTAGTATGTGCTGAATGCTAACTGAAGTGGTTTACTAACAACTTATAAATGCTATAGAAAAGGGCATTTGTGAAGTCAGCCAAAGAAATCTTCAACAGGTAATCCTTCTTATTTTTCTAGTTAGGAAATGCCAGCTGCATATAGTTTACCTGAATAAAATTACCTGGAAGTATAATCTAACAGTGGCATTTATCTAACCATAAATATCTCATGAAAACATTTTCTCTTAAATAGAAAGGGCACAAGGCAGAGAAGATTGTAACTTTTGCTTTAAGTGTTTCATGAATAATGTTAATAAGCACTTATAAATTATTGATTTTTTTTTCATTTAACTGTATGTGTGAAGGAACAAGGACAGTGTTTGTTAAGTGTTCACTTTGGTCCTCAATAAAGAAGTAACCAAAAGTAATTATTTTTGTTTTTATTGAAATACTGACTATATTGAGACAATTTTCAAGGCTTAAAGTTTTAGGAACTGTATTTCACAATAAAGAAGTCTCCAAAATTGGCCATCATTTCCCAACCACTTAGTGAATTGGACCAAAATGAGGTCCCATCCAGTCAGTAGGAAAAATGCTAAATATAGAGTCATTGAGGTAAAAAGTTGGGGGGCAGGGAAAAGAGTAAGGCTACAAAAGACTTTCTGTCAAGGAAAAAATGTTCAGACATATACTTATGAAAAATCAGGGCTTGATCTGATTCCATCTTTCATTCAGGAATAGCATGAAGGAAATCTTAGTAATCTCAAGAAATATCCAACTGTAGGCCCACATTTTATGACATCCTGGCGTCAGTCAGTGTATTGGATACCTTAGTAATTCTCTCCGGTTATTTTTTCTCTTTGGATCAAATATATAAACTGCCCTTTGTTTTCACACAGTCATTCCACTGTTTGGAACTTCTGGTAACACTAAAGTTCATTCCCTGGTGGTAATTGATACATCAGTCACACAAACCATTTTCTACCATATATACCTCAAGTATCACTATAGATCAAAACAGAGTAAGTGAAAGAATAAATGTGACTGGTCTTTAGAAATGTAAAATTTACTCTTCTATAACCACCTACTTTCCATTTCCTCTCAAGGCAGACTTTAAAGGACCATTTTGAGACCACTTTTTCTTTTTATTTCTCTCTAATGAACATAACATGTTTTCTTTGTTGAATGGGAAGAATGGTTTTTGCAGACTTTTCTCCTATGAAAATATAAGACAAAGTAGCATAAAAAAAAAAAAAAAGCATTTATCCAACAGCAGCTTCACTCTTCAGCAATATACAATTCCCAAACAAGTACTGATAGAAAAATTTGCATCTTTCAATAGAAATGATAAGCATAAGATATTTTTCTGTTGAGTCTATACTAAAAAATTCTGAATTTCTACTCCTGGCTTTTCTCAGGTTAGTTCTGTGACCACCACAGTGGTCAAAGCAAAAAGCCATCATTCTCCTTCCTTCTTGTGTTATTTTAACATACAGTTTCTCCATTATTGTTGACTTTCCCAATTTTATCATTATAATATAATCATAATTATATGTAAATATAATTCATCATAATCTATTAAGTTATTAATTATACAAGTATTTGACTGCTTCATGTGGATTGGAGGAATTATTCTACTGATACAGTTATTACCAATATAGAGGTGGGGGGAAAAGCACTGCTATTTTATGCTCGTTTATTGAAGAGCCTGTGAGGAGTATCAGGAGAAAATATGTATATAATACATACATATATATACTATATAATATATATACTATATAATATATACATGTTATATAGTATATATAGTTTGGATTGTGCAATGGGAAACTGAATTAACAGGGGACTTTCAATGAATTAATTTTGAAAGGAAACTATAACAAAACAAATAATGAAAGAATATAAAGTGGAGGCCTCAGAGAAGTGAAATAGCTAAGAAAATTTATGGGATCTGGAGTTATAGGTGGATTTGACTAACGTTTAACAATATTTGTATGATGTCATATTACCTCCTCTCTGAAAGTATTTATCAAATATGTAGTTAATGCCTGGAATATAATTTATGTCAGGAGGCGATAGCCCTAGTCTTTGAGTATAAACTGCTGTGCAGATTATGTGGTTCTATTAGTATCTTCATGCTTTTACTTCTTCATCTGTAATACTGGAGTAATAACAGTACCTATCATATAGGATTGTTTGTGAGGATGAAATAAACTAATTTGGAAAGTGCTTAGAAGAGTGTTGGTCCATTAAAAAGCATTATATAGCTGTGAAATATTATTTTCACTTTTTTCTTCACAGTCTTTCAATTTAAAATACTACACATTAATGGACAATAAGATAGAAACTTGTAACTAGGACCACCTCATAATGTTTAAGGTACAGACATAATAATAACTACCACAGATAGAAAGAATAAGTCTATTTAGCAATGTCCTAAACATGTTACATGTTTCATTTAATTTTCATCTTAACTCTAGGCAGTTACTGTAATTATTCCCATTTTACATATGTTAAAACTGAGGCATGCTGAGATAAGCCAATTTACAAAGGATAAATATCTAGAAAAAGGTTGAACTGCATTTTGAAATTAGTCTGCCTTACTGTTGTAGCTCTTTAGAGCTACATACTATACAGATATAATTTTTATATCTCTGGTAATTCAAAGTAAGTTAAAATATTAACCAAAAAATCTAGTTTCTCCAATATTCTGGATAAACAAAGTTTTATTATACATACTTGCAATGTATCATTAAACTTTCTAATAAGCATTAAGTCCTGAGCTTAATAACTCTGCCCTCTAAACTGTACTAACAAATTTGCCACAAGATGGCAAACTGCACTAAGAAGTGCTTATCCCTGTCAGGTGTAAAATCCAATCACTAGGTCCTAGACAAAAGAGCCAAGACAAAAAAGGAAAAAAAAAAAATGAGTAGCATCCATGAGTGTTTTATAGAAACAAAGATATATTTAACATTCATTTAACCATGTTCACTCTTGGCAGAAAACATGCAAGAACATTATTCAACTTGTGCATTAAAAGCTATGTCTCTTGTTTCTCTTTATTAAAAGCAGTGTATTCTGTTTTATATATTCAATATTCCACTCTCAAGATCAAAGCTCAAGATCTGACTTTGTGATGCTTTCACATGAAATATTTTGATTATATAGAGATTATATATCCCCTGGGAAAAACACTCTTTCAATGTACCTATCCATATGAGTGAGTTAGATGGAAATAAACATTTGCATTTGAACTGCTCTGTAGCCTGTCAACATCACTTTGGCCCATCAACACTGTCAGGGCATTAGTAGAAGACTAAACACTGGAGTAAAAGACTTGATAAGTTAGTTGGTCTAACTCTGAGCCTATGAAAACAGTCCTTTAAGGGCAGCTTCTGAGAGCTAGTCCCATACAGAAAATAACTAAAAGTTCAACCTGTTTTTCTATTCTAGGTACAAGAATATTTAAAAATGGAATGAGAACACTTTGAGACACATTACAAAGGACACCTTCAAACTATGAAAATATAGCCATTTTTGGAACTATACTTACAGTAGGCTCCACAGACTTGCTTGTATGTGAAGTTGGGCATGGTAAAAGAAGGAAACAACTTCCCATGAGTGATAGAAACTGCTCAGAGAGCTGTCAGTTCCCTTTAAACCAAATAGTACAATTCCCAGACAGCTACAGGATGGCCCCCCTATGAGTGTTGAGGTCAATGAAAAGTCACATGTGGCTCAAGCTTTTTCACTCAGAAAGACTCACTCAGTCCTTGAGAGACTGGTTCTGCGGAGATCTCAGCTCTGGCCAGTTCTGGAGTGGAAAATGGATTTGAGAGATTAAACCTAAATCTCTTGTGTATGAAGGCAAGGAACTAAGTTCAAGACTACCGTGTTGGCTGAGTGAGGATAGAGTACTCAAACCCAACCCTGCAGATCTAATACTATCTCACTGCTGATGCTAAAACTTGACACCCTTTTTTTTTATTTAACCCTTTGGGCAGGAAAAGGAAGTTTAAGATGCAAAACGTTTTTATATAAGTTGTTTAAATTTTTGAACTGTTTATACACACACACACACACACACACACACACAAGAGTTGGGCCATTTTCATGAAGTACTTTCACTGTGGTTCAGGAAGGCTCCCTTACACTCAGTGGTGGTAGAAGGTTGGCAGACTTCAGAAACAGGAACCAGGCTTCTGTGGTTGGTACATTTACATTCATATCATTGTCTTTGTGGTCCTACCCAGATCAGACTTTTGAATTCTACTAGTGTGAGAGTTGTTAAAATAGTAGGAGATGAAGATTTTACAGAATGAATTCCTCTGTAACTTGTGAAGTAGTAAATTATCTGGAGCTCTTTAAAATTTCTAATGACACTACTAAGAGTATTCCTGGATGAAAACTCAGGTCAGTGCTGTCCAGGGTCCATGCTGTGTGTATAGACTTCCAAGAGTAATGTAGAGGAAACAAATAAGGGACTATGGAAAAAAATGATTATGATAAATTAAAAATCAAAATCAACAGACAACTATAAACCTGAGACATTCCCTAGGGAAAGAGGAGGGAGAAGGAACAAAATGGGTGGGAAGAGCACAAGAGACTATGGTGCATGGGTGAATTGGTGATGGGAATTTCACGGGGATGAGAAATATACACTGTACAAACATGGAAAATAATGTAAAATAGATATTAACTTTAAAAAATTAAAAAAGACTTCCCAGAGTAGCCAAAGATGTATTCTGATTTTTTTTTTCTATTTTTAAAGTTCTATGATTAATGAGAAAGCAGATGAAAAAAGAGTATCTAGGGTAGTTCCACCAAGAAAGACCTGTGAGTTATGGCTGTTGAATAAGATAAGAATCTAAATAAACTCCAATTGTCTCAGAACTACTATTCAGTATTCATTCCTTCTTTAACTGTTGTTAATTTTTTATTGTTTTTTTATGAAATATCTTACTAATACAGGGTATAGTGATTGAGATTTATGTTAAAAAAAAAACTACAACGTGCAATTTCAAGAACGGAAATATAAGAAATAGATCACTCTCTGTAAGAAGAGATTTTCAGTCCATGTGTTTCCTATCTTTCTCCTGAGCACAGTTATACCCAGTGCTCCAGAACTACTGTTACTAAATGTATTAGATTTCTATTTCTGTTACAACAAATTACCGCAAACTTGGCAATATGAGGCAACACAAATTTACTATCTCATAGTACTATTGGTCAGAAATCCACTGGGATTGGCTGGTTTGTCTGTGCTGAGTATCACAAGGCTAAAATCAAGTTGTGGGCAGGCAAGTTCACATTCCTCTCTGGAAGCTCTAGGGGAGAATCCATATCCAGCAACATGAAGGTTGTTGGCAGGTTTGATTCCAAGTGGTAATAGCACTGAAATCCCTCTTTCCCTGCTGCTGTCAGCTGAGGATTGCCCTTTGATCTTAGAAGCCTTTCTTTAGTCTCTCTCCTAAGTTCTCCATCCCACAGCAGGCAAGGATGAGTCAAATCCTTCTCATGTCTCGAAACTCTTGTTTGCACTCTCTCTCTCTGACTTTTGCCTTTCTCTTTTACTTTTAAAGATCCAATCAGGGTTCTCCCTGGTGGTGCAAGGGGCTGAACGCTGTGCTGTGGGGCTTATGCAGCGAGTTTGAGCTCCAGCCAGGGAGGGGACCCACATGGTGCAGCAGACCTCTCCTGCCTTGCCCACTGCTCCTCTAAGCAGTGTATTTCAGTCAGTCTGCCTGTTCTGCTCCCCACTCTGTCTCTGATTAATGCTCTCACCCCCCCCCCACATAGACACCTCTGGCCTGTACCCCAGCTCTTATATGAATAAATAAAATCTTAAAAAAAAAAGATCCAATCAGTTGCTTTGAGTAGTCTCTCTTGTTAAGGTAAACTGATCATCATGGGGTCTTTGAAGTAGTCTCTCTTGTTAAGGTAAACTGATCATCATGGGGTCTTTGAGTAGTCTCTCTTGTTAAGGTAAACTGATCATCATGGGGTCTTACAGCCATCTGAAAAGGAACTTTTGCCATGAAGCATGGTCACAGGCTCCACTGACTTGTACATGAACATTTCTGGGGGTTCATTTTCTAGCTTGCACGCTACATTATGTGCAATCGAATAGATCTCTATAATTTTTGACATCTAATTGGCTTTAGTAAACAATTAATGAATTGGGAAGCAGCCTATATAGATGCTACTTATTAGCTATATCTTTTTTTAAATTGATGTAACATTAATTTATAACACTGTGTATAATTTAGAGGAATAAATATACATGTCTTCATACATATGTCACAACATCACACCTACCACCAGAGTATCCTTTGTCCTCTACAATAGACCGTTGGCCCCCTTCTCCTTTTGTTCCCTCCAATAGCCTTGATATTGGTGTATGACACCACATATGCTTCCCAGGTACAGACTCACAACTCTTTAAATATCTATAATACAGCTGGATTCACTTGTAATAATCTGTATTTCATCATGGGTTTCCCAGGCATCCAGATTGGTTCTTATTTGCATATACCAATATTTAATATTTGTGGTGCACAGTTCTATGTGTGCAACAATGTCCATAGTAATATATCTATCACATTATCATTTAGAACTTAATGTTTCCTCTTCCTCTTTGCATTCATTCTTCCTGGGAACCTGTGACTACTTTTCTGTTATTAAGTATTTTTCTTTCATAAATTGTTATATAACATGCATGAAACAATATGCAGGTTTTTGGATCAATTTATGTGTTTAAATACCAAGAATGATTGCTGTACCACAGCTTTATTCTAAAAAGAAATTGCCAAAATATTGCCCACAATAATGTATTTCCACCAGATGGTTGCTCCATAATCTTGTTAATACTTTGTACCATTTGTTTTGTTTCTTAAGTTTTAGCCATTCTAGGAGTATTGTAAAGGTTAGCAATATCTCACTGGATTTTAATATGCAATTTTTAATGACTATGTTGATCATTATTTCAATTTTCTTTTGCCAACTCTGTAATGTTGGTAGTTTCTACTTTGATCTTTTGCCCATTTTTGAAATTGGGTTGCTTTCTTATGGTTGAGTATTAAATATATATATTGAGAGAATAACTATCAGCAGATATATTATTCACATATTCTTTGAGTTTGTTATTTGACATTTAGTCATTTAAGAGGATATTTCATAAAGCAATTCTTTAAAAATTACAGTAATGAACCTAATGTAGGCTATTCACATATTGATTTTTAATGGTGCACACCTAAAACTTGTATGTTATAATCCAATGTTAACTCAATTAAAAAATAAATAACAATTGAACAGATTAGTAAGATGTGATATATACACAATGGGATACTGTAAAATGGAATAGCTGTGAAAATGATGAAATCTTATAATTTGCAACAACAGAGATAAAACTTTTTATTTATGATAGGCAAAATAACTCAGAGGGAGAAAGACAAATACCAGAATTCACTTATTTATGGGCTATGGAAAATGAAAACAAGAGGGTAGATAGAACTGAACTAACACCAACCTGGGATGTCTGACTACAAAACTGAGAATACTAGAAGGGGAGGGTGGCAGTGAGGAGCAAGGTTAGGAGGGGGCACATGGACTAGTTATAGAGGTGTGGTGAGTAACATACATCTGAAAAGATGTCAATCTATAACTCTGAAACATATACAATGTTGTATACCAGTGCTAACTCAAAAAAAATACAATTAAAAACAAAAATAATGAGAAAAATACGATGAGAAATTTGTCATTTTTTAAAATTAAGACTTGAAAGATTTTAACTTTTTAGAACAGTTTAAGGTTCATATCAAAATTCTGAGGATGATAGAGATATCCCACGTATCATTTATCTTCACATATATAGTGCCTTTGCCATTATGTTCATCCCCAACCAGAGAAGTCCATTTGTTCTACTTAATCCTTCATTGACACATCATAACTACCCAACATTATAGTTTACATAATAGTTCACGCTTGATATTGTACATTCTATGAACTTGGAAAAATCATTTAATGCCATGTGTCCATCATTTTAGTATCTTCACCTGGAATCTTTTCACTGCGCTAAAATTTCTCTATTCTCTTCTTATTAGGTGCTCCCTGATCCCACTCCTACCCTGTCACATGTACCAAACCCTGATCTTTTTTACTCTCTGTAACTTTGTCTTTTCCTGAAAGTCACGTAGTTAGAATCATATGGTATGCAGGATTTTCAGATTGACTTTTTATACTTTGTAATATTCATTTAAATTTCCTAAATTTTTTCATGACTTATTAGCTCATTACTTTTTAGCACTGAATAATATTCCATTATCAGTTCACTGACCTTCCTAGTAGACAATTCAGCTTCTCAGAACTAAGCAAGTTATAACATGCAATTTTTCATTGTTGTTTCTGTTTTATAGATACTCTGTTAGGTTAAGGAGGTTTCATTCTGTTTTTAGTTTGCTCAGAGCATTGCTCATGAATTGGCATGGCATTTTATCAAATGGATTTTTTCTGCATATATTAGATATCATATTTTTCTGCTTTAATCTGTCAATATGATAAAATATGTTGTTTACTTTACAAATACCAAGTTAAACATGAATTCTTGGGATGAAATCCAGTCTGTTGTGTTGCTTAATCCTTTTCTTCAATTAATCCTTAATCTTATATTGCTAGATTCAATTTGTTCAGGATTTTAGTGTATATGTTCATGATGGGTCTATGGTTTTCTTATAATGGTGTACTCAGAGTTTGGTATTAGAATATTGCTGGCCTCAGAAATTGAGTTTGGAAGTGTTATCTCTTATTTTCTGCAAGTATTTTAATATAATCAGAATTATTTCTTCATTCAATATTTGGTAGAATTCATAGGTGAAATCTTCCAAACCAAAAGTTTTCTTGCAAAATTTTTAACAAAAACTCAATTTCTTAATAGATACATGACTATTGATTTTTTTGTGTGAGTTTGATTTTTGTATATCATTTTATTATTCTGTCTTCTAAGGAGTTGATTCATTGAGTTGCTGAACTTATTAATATAGAGTAGGAAGACACCCCCTTATTTTCTTTTAAATTTGGTAGGTAACATACACCTGAAGGGTGTGATCTTATACCTCTAAATCATGTAACAGTGTTGTAAACCAATGTAACCTCAATTAAAAAAAAAAAAAAACAAACCTAACCTGTGGGGTCCTTCAAAAGGTGTTCTCTTTCATTTCTAATCAGGAAAGTCTGTCTTTTTTTTTTTTTTTCTTTGCCAGACTGAGTAGAACTTATCAAATTTATTGCACTTCCAATAACTAGACTTTGGGTTCAATGATATTTGTACATTTATAGCAATGTTTAAGGTGATTGTTTTGATTTAATTTCATGTTTTGTTTATTCTCTCCCTTTCCTCTCCCCCCTGCACTTTCTGATGTAGGTATTTTTTATGACTTCTTATACATACTATTAAAAAAAAAATACACTGGAGCCTCCCTAGTGGTGCAAGAGGTTAAACTGCAGCACTATGAAGCTAGCTGCTGCAGCATGAGTTTGATCCCCAGTCAGGAAGTTAACCCACATGGTGCAGGAGACCTCTCCTTTCTCACCTGCTGTTCCCCTCAGCAGTGTATTTCAGTGGCTCTACCTGTTCTGCTCCCTACTCTGTCTATTGTGAATCCTCTCACCTCCCCGCCGCCACCACACCTCTGGCCTGCACCCCAATTCTTGTATGCATAAATAAATCTTTTTTTAAAAAATACACCAGTTGGTGGTTTTACAATACCTTTACCCTGGTTTATATATATATATATATATATATATATATATATATATATATATATATATTTATTGTTCACTTACAAACAATATTATAACATCCCGTGTCTAATATAAGGTTTGGTAACCATATTTCTCTTCTAATCTGTGCAATATTTTTGTCATGTGAATACATTTTAATATATGTTATTAATATATAACACATTAATTTGTTTTAGTTATCTTTTATATATTATTTTAAGTGAAATAAATTTTGTTTTACCTTCATTCCATTTCCATTTTCTTGGATTCTTTGTGAAGGTGTAAGTTTCTTACAACATTGTTTCTTCTGTCTGAAAAAAAAAAAAACATTTAAAGTTGAATTTTAGATTAGCTGACCTGGCAATGGAGGTCTTCTGTTTTTTTTGTTCATTTCAGAAAGAGTTTAACTTTTTAGATAGATTTTTTCATAATGTATAAAATTCTAGGTTGATTTCTATTTCCTTAATATTTCAGCAATTAAAGTCTCCTTTATTACATTTTCTTTATCTGGATTTTTACTGAGGCCAGTAGAAATTTTTATCCTTGCTCATTTAAATAATGTTTTATTCTCTGAGTTCTTTCAGTATTTTTAACTTTTTTTCAGCACTTTCAATATAATAAAATATGCTTGAGTGTGTGATGTTTTAATTTACTCTGCTTCATTTTCCCTAAGATTCTTGGGTGTTGGTTTGGTAACTGTCACATGTTTTGAAAGATTCTTGGGCATTATTTCTTAAAATGCTTTATCTGACTCATTTTGTCTCCTAGAATTATGATTATGCATATACAAAACTGATATTTTTTAAGTTTCTAGACTCTTCTGTTTCTTTTTGTAATATTCTTTCTTTTCTTTATGTTCTCTTTTCAGATTTGTTTTTCATTTTGGGTGACTTTAGCAACTCTTAACTATATAAGTGTCAGGTGCAGTCATTTTTCTCCATTGTTTTTTGTATGTTACTATACTAGAAAAAATATTTTTCTCCATTTTTTTTGTTGTTGTTGAATGAAATAAACCTGGCACAACTGTTATTTTTCTCCATTGTTTGGAAATGTATATTGCCCTACAGTGTTCATCTCTCTGACAGAATGAGCAACCTGACCTTACTTTTTTTTTCCATTAGACTATTCAATATCTTAATCAAATTTTTTGAAATTTCCTGTTATCTAAAGTTGGTCAGTTCATTGTTTCTTATCATTTTGTTTTTACTTCCCACAACATTTGTCACATTTATTGAAAATTGACACTTTTTCAAGAATATTTACTGAGGAGAACATGCTTTATTCTTAGAGAAAGTTACTAACCTTTAGTGTGTGACTTTATATGTTTCTGATAGGAAGTAGTGCTGATTATGAGGTTTGCTGGTATGGTCACACTTAGTCACACACATATAGGTTGCACATATAAAGGCCACAATCTTCTTGTGATGCCTGATTTTATCACATATACTTCAGCACAGTTTTGTGAAGCACTGCTACCCCATACTTGCTGTAGGTTCTTCTTTGGACTGCAGTTGAGGAATAATGCCCATGGCTGATCTCTGAACTGTATCCCACCGCTATTTGTGTAATACAGTACAGGGAGTATGAAAGATATCAAATGACCTGTAAGTGATCAATAAGACTAACATTTTAGAAAACAGAATATTTCCAACAAGTACTTTAGATTGTTTGAAAAACCCTTCATTCCATTGTACTCTTTTTATTGAAAGAAATAATCTGAGTTTTATCTTCTTTAAAAGTTTGTTGTTAGTAATCAGTAAATTTCTTCTCTTTCAGAGTGATATAAAAATGTGTAATATGGATGTCCATATTTCCATTTGATGCACACACACATCTGCTCACAAACACATGTACATGAACAGTCACTAGAATCAGGAATTTAGATTTTACGCCAAGATTAAACACACGCTAGGGCCATCTGTCATCTGTAAAATGTAATATATGAAAATGCATGCAGTCATATTTACTGAATAATCAGTTGCATAATGTAAACAGCACATTTTTGGATGATTAAATGAAGTTACTCTTTATTAACTTATCTGGGATCTCTGAAAGGATTTGCACTGTGATTATTATTACATTCTTAGGCACTTCTATCTACTGCAGAAAGTCCCAAATAGATTGCTAGTGCTAAAGTATATTAAGACTTTATATCACTATTAAAATTTTAAAGAAACAGAGAATATTTAACCAGAAAATATTTCAAATATATCAATCACACAGTCAATCTTCATATATATATATAATCTATTGAATAACCTGCTATATCACCTGTCCTTAAATTGTTACAGTACTCACAATCCAAATGACAAAGCAACATCTAAAGTTGAGAAATACATTATAAAGTTTATGAAGCTAAAAAATTCAAAGTGTATTTCTCATAACTTTATTAATTAATATGTCATAACTTGGACATTCACTTCTGAAAATAATATATGAAGCAATCAATGACTAGTTTTGAAAATAGAAAATAGGAATACTATGCTAATTTGTTATTTTTCTGATTTGAAGTCTTATATTTCTTTCTCAAAGTATTTTTATGGACTTGATTACTATTTCTTTACAGGCTAACTAATAATATTAGAATAAGTATGAGAAATATTATAATGTTCTAATTAAATCTTAAAACTGATGCTTATAATTATTAGATTTAACTGGTTAAGTGAATTTCCTTTTTTATTCTTTATAATGTTTTTTAATGCATGTATGGAAAATTCCAACTTTTAAATCTCACCATTCCCACCCATGCAATAACTGAACTCATGCTGTCATTACGAGTCCACAATTTAATAGCAAACACAACTTATTAATGACATAAGTTTTCTCACTGTATCAACTGTGAAGCAATTTTACTAGGGTGTAGTGGCAGAAATTGCTACTTGTTTCTCCCACATACATGTCACCAGTAATAAAATTCCTATTTGTGGGTTAGTGGCATATTTTCCAGTGTAAGACTCCGATGGTCCAACCTCTTTTGCACAAAGAATGCCAAGAAGTCCTTGAATGAGGTTTTAGGGAAAGCACTTTAAAAAATTCTGAGTCATTTGGAAGGCGTTTGTTTACTGATCTTGTCCCATCCTAATCCCTACTGTCTAAAACACGGATGGATTGTGCTGGGCAGGCAACTACCAACCACGATGAACAGGCTAAGAAAAGCACAGACTCGGCCCTAATTTCCTGAACTACCGAAATAATGTCAACAACTGCCTATTTCTAGATTTCTTCTTACACAAGAAAAATAAACCCTTTCTGTGTAGACCCCTGGAATCAGGGCTCTGATAACAGCAACCAAAAGCACTTTGTATCTACCTGTGATATCCAGACATGACAGAATACACTTCCTCTATGTATTCTGATTTTTAAGACTATGAGCAAACTCTGACCCAGGTCAAATGATAAAGTATCTTACTTTTTTATTTTTATTGCATGCATGCCATTTGCAAAGCACTCATCCCTTTAATATGTATGACTTATATTTTCTCTTCTTCAATTTAGTCATGATGACCCATGCATTATGTGTAAAGCCAAATAAAAATCTTTCTTTCTAGATCCATTTCCTATTTTTGGCATCATGTACTTCTTTGCTTGCTGGAAGGGAATAAAAGTATTCTGCATGTATCAAATTGTACTGAGGGCACAAATAATCAAAATGCTGCTACTTTAGACAAAGAGTTTGAGACAAAGAGTTAGAGGAAATCACTGATAATGGCATTTTTTGTTGAGTGGGAAAACCCTTTATATATGTAAATAAGATAAATCAGCATATTCACCTAACAATTGATGTAGCATACTATTCCACAGAGAATTTTGCAACACTTCTGTCTTTTATTATTAGTTCCTTCCTCCTTTTATTATTAAATCCTAAATTGGGAACTTAACAGATATACTGACCTCTTTATTAAAGCTTAGCTCAAATCACCACACAATAAAAAAGTTATACGTATATGTCTTTAATCATAGATATGCTAGACTCTGTAATAAAGAACAGAAGTGCTCAACATTAAATATTATTTTTTGAAGATCTATAATTGGATGAGACCCTATTTCTTATGTGAGATAACAATTATATAAGTTTTTATTCCTCCAAGAACTTCCAGATTTTGGAGAAACATTGTATGGTGGTTTGAATAGTTGAAACACATACATAAAATCTCACAGAGACAGTTTGAATTCAGATTTTATCACTTAAGATATTTTGAACATAATATGAACTATTTATGAGATATGAAATAAACAATGTTGTGCCTCAAACTTCCTAGGTGTTGAAACAGGCTGGCGTACCATCAATGCCAGGTTTGTATTGTGACTCTATTTCTCAGTAATGATTAGGAGACTGGACAAGCTTGCTTTCTCACTTCTCAGAAATACTATTAGTTTCAGATTAGGGAATATATTTAAGGCAGTATTATGGCTAGCACTAACTCAATTTTGAATCCACATTAATTACTTTTAGTTAACAACAATAATATTATAGAACTGTTAAATGGGTTGATATTCTCATAATTCACTTTCAAGTGCACTGTCTATTTTGACTACATACGTCTGAGATAGAAAAGAAAACTTTTCTCATCCACTATATTTATGGAGAAGAAAACAGGAACAGTGTAACTTAATTAGGTTAATTACACACATGACAGATTATCTAATTCTAGAAACTAAGAACTCTTGATTTCTCAATGTTGTCTTCACAACATTCCCTTAACATTCTGTCAAATTTATATCTCTTCTCATCCATCTTCTGATGTCATGACCCAGAAGGCTATGTGGTGTTGTTCGGGGGGATTTCATGTGAAATTTGCCCCAAAGTTCATTATCTAATATGGTTCCCTGCAACCAGCCCACTCAGAGCCACCCTCCTGCTCTCAATAGAGCTCCCATGTGATGTTAGTGCTGTTATCTGATGCTGTTAGTGATAGTTGGTTCATTCACTCTTGGGAATTACTTTAAAAATTTCTGCTTACAATGGTATATTGGCATCACATTTTAATTCAATGCTTCCTTACTCTCCTAATCTCTGAAAGTTGAGTTGCTTGAAAAAAGAGGAAGAACAAAAGAACTGTTCACATGTTCTATAATGTAAATTGGACATGCAGCAGTCTCGTTAAAGTTCTGCAAAGTCCTCTACCTTTTACACTGAGCAAAAGCATGTCTCTGAATCACATTAGGTAGACAGCTACATGGGGAAAATGACTTAACATTTGATCTGAAAAATTAAAAATGAATCTGTAAAAGCAGAACAATCTAATTAACAATGTTCAATGTGGCTTTTATATATGTGCCTTTTTTCTGTGTGAAATCTTTGAAATGTTTAAAAGTACAGAGTTGTATTTTGCTTCAATTATTTAAAAAACTGTCATGAATAAAGTTAATATAAGTGGTTTTATTGATAGAGTGAAATCAGCATAGATGTCACTTGAATGCAATGAGTTTTTAGCCAGACTTTTTATTCAGAGAAGTTACTTAAAGTCTGTCTAGATATATATATATATTCTAAATCTAAATAAAAATTAAACTTTCATATTTATATAACAGGGAAAGAATAAATCAGAGTCACCTTTCATTGTAAAAAATACATCAATTGTTTAAACTATTAACCAAATCATAATACTTTAGGCTGGAAGGGTCTTCTATGATGATCTACTCCATAGTATAATTTAGGATACTGAATCCATAAAATAAGTAACCTATACAATGCCACTATTTCAAAATTGAATTGATTTTCTTTGCTCATAATTATGATTGCATAATATGTAAAAATACTTAAGTAAAGTCCTGTTACTTAAGAAAGGTCCTGTTCTTGAAAGTCAATCTTTTCCTTAGTGTTACAGAGAAGAAATAGTATATATACATGATGTATTTCTTTTCATCTTTCACTATATCAGGTTTATCCATATGTACACACAGATAATGAGGAAATTAATCTAAACTAGTGGCCATAATATCTTTTAACAAAACTTTATACAAACTATGATGAAAACTTTTCAAAGAATATACAGATCATTTTATTTGGATAGCTTCCTTCTTTCTAACCTATTTTTCTACTTCCTAACTTATTTTTAAGTAATTTGGCTTTGAAACCAATGGCACTTAACAAAGTATCTTTAAAGTAAATAAAATCAAAGCAAAAATGAAAGCTTTTAAATGAAAGGAAACATTTGTAATATGGCAATTAGTCTTAAAATTAAATAATTATGAGTTTATATTCTTCAGCAAGTCCTCAAAATCCCTCTTTAAACAACATTGACTATAACCACACCTATGATCTCAACTTTCAAAAGGAAAATATCACACTGAGCTCTTTGGAAGTAAGTTCATAACTGGGTACATCAATCCAACCTAAAAACAGATCTTGGGGGAAAAAAATTAGAGGGTGTGAAAAACATTTTAAAATGTTCTTTCCTACATCAAAATGCCAAATTGTGGCACTATGACTGGATAAAATATTCCAGCTCCCTCATATTAAAAGAAAACAAAAGTTTGGCACAGATAGAAAGCAATTACAGTTACTTGTAACTTTCCAAACTCTATGGTTTGACCCAAATTTTTCTTTCCCTATTCTAGATTTCTTTCAAAAATTTACATTGAGACTGAGAGTACACAACCAATTTTTAAAGGTCAACAAGAACTCTCATGACTCAACATTTTTCCTGAATAAAAGGAAAATCCAGTTATAGAGAAAAAGATCAAGAATACAGTTTCCCTGGGCCATCATCTTTTTTTCTGGTATGAATTGCCACATACAACTTTTTTCATTCATGCATCATATTCTGATTAGAAAGTTCATCTTGAGCCATCATTTCCTGTTTTCAAGTCATCAGGATTTTAATAATAATAGTCTATAAATGCTGGATTACAAATTGTAGATTTTATTTTGCAAGGAAAGGGATATAATAAAATATTCAAATTTTCAATTTAAAATTAATTGTTCTAGAAATGTGCAGAATGACTTGTAACACAATAAGATTCAGGGGGGACAGACCAAGTAGAGAGTCCTTGGCTAGGAGAGATCTGATGTGCACTTGAACTAAATAGTAGCAAAGCAGGTAAGCTGGTTGAGAGCTAGGAAGTTGGTAATATTGTGATTTCTCATTTTAGTAGGGATGCAGCTATTCTGATGCAGGAGGGCCCAGAAATAAGCATTTATACCAAGTCCCTGGGTAATACTGATGCTGTTGGTTTGAGACCACAATTTGAAGTGTCGACTTCGGGTAGCAACACATCAGCAAGAATCTTATTAGAAAACAAACTCTCAGGCTTTATTTACCTTACTCCTTCCATAGCTAATTTCGCATTTTATAAGCACCTCAGGTGTTTCCTATGAAGTAATGCTTGTGATTTGATACACTGTAATAAAATAAAGAACAGGCAGGATCAAGTGAGTTTGGAAAAAAGTGAGAGCAATTTCTAACCCGACTGATGTTACTACCTGGAGAATAAGGCAGGTAAAGTAGGAGCCTCCTGCTCACAGAAAGAGATGACGCTTCCGAGTAGTCAACATTTTCACAAACCTGAAAGTCAATTCTTTGTCAGTTTATTTTCTACATATTCTAATATATATATAGCATAAAACAATACTGAAGGGTAGCCCAAGGAGTACATACATGTCACAAGGCCCCTCTCTTGAGAATGAGAATGAGAATTGAGAATGAGAACCATGCTTTCACTACCAAGCTTTGGCTCTACAAATAGGAAAAAATTCAGTTCCTGGCTCTGATTCTGGATTTATGTCCAAATACACTGTTTCCATCAATGCTGGTAGGGAATCAAGTCCTAAACCAGCAGAACTATTTCCTTCCTTCCTACAGGTAATTAAATCTCTTATTGTTTGTGCTGACAAAAATAGAAAGCAACTGCACCCAATTTTAAATGAGAAAATGGTTTAGTAAATTATATGATGAAGATACGACACAATACAAAAGAAGGGCAGATGCTCTAGTCTATAAATGGGTTACTATTATTTCTCTCTTGGGAAAAGAGATGCAATTTCTGCCAACTCTCCTGCCTCTGAGAATAGGGCTTAGTAAATGATGTCAGGAACTTTGAACTATAGTCAGAAAACTTTTTTTTGCAGAATTTTAAAATAACACCTATTTTTAAAAGCTAATGTACAAACTAGGAAACTGAAAATCACAAGAAACAAGAAACAAAGCTCATGTATAGTTACAAGAAGTGTACAGTTTGACATGCCCTGCTTGGTTCTCTGTGTTAAAATGTGCATGTGTACATTTCTTTAAAAGATTTCTTTCTATTTATGCACACAAGAACTGGGGTGCAGGCCAGAAGTGTGGGGGCTGAGAGGATTCACCAGAGATAGAGTGGGGAACAGAACAGGAAGAGTGACTGAAATATACTGCTGAAGGGAGCAGTGGGTGAGACAAGAGAGGTCAGCTGCGCCAAGTAGGTCACCTTCTGGTTGGGGATCAAACTCATGTTGCAGTTGCTGGGGATAACTTGGTAGGGCTGATACTTTAACCCCTGTACCACCAGGGAGGCCCCCATGCACTCCTTTTTAATACTTAAGACTGCATAGTTAATACTTAAGACTGCATAGTTATGTGTCATGTTTTTTTCACAAATCATGAATATTAAATATTTTAAAGTTCCAGAGCTATACATGTATTTGGAATATCAAGAATAGACTACACTAATTCAATACTGAAGAAACTCAAACAAAATTCTCTCTTTCTTGGAAACAAAAATTTCATAAAACAAACATTTCTAAAGGATTGGACTTTTCATGGTGAATTCAATGTGGCATGCACACTAACTGATTCTTGCTGATGCATACCTGAAACTTATAATTCCAGGTTTCTTCAATAAAAAATATTAAAGAAGATGATGAATGGTCAAATATATCCTCCACTCACTGGTGGGGTGTGGCAGCCCCTGGCACACAGCCCACAGCCCAATCTAGGCCCTTTGCTCAGGGGCTGTAAAATCTTTGAAAATTTACTCATTCAAATCTAAGGCTCTACCTTTTAAACTTAACATTCAGTTTATGTAAGAATTGATTCAATTAATATATAAGAAAGCAAAATATCTGGAATTTAATAACTTTTCAGTATTTCTAGATGTTTAATGTCTTATCTTACCCAATGACCTGGTAATAACTATGGATAAATCAGCCATATATTCTGGCTACTGCACAATACCTAGACTGTTTCAGGAGTAGGTTGAAACTGTTAACAGCAAAGGGAGAAAGGAGATTCAATTATTGGGCATCATACTGATATTCTAAAAGTTCTTTTTTCAAGAATGTGCCACTTCATTAATAAAAAAGTGTAAAGTAGGTTCATTACAAGTATGCATACACCCCTTATAGTGGTGATTACATGACAAAAATGCAGAAATGAGCAGGCTGTATCTACACCAATATAATTGGAGCTATTTGTAAACTCATGACAATCAGTGCATATGAAAAAGCATGATACCAAAAGTCCACAAAAGATAAGTCAGGGCTCTCTTTGCTCATCTGTTTTGCAATAAGTTGAATTTTTCTCTGCTAATATTCAAAAAGGCACCTTTAGAGGAAAAATGGTCTACCCAAACAGTGATTCAACAAAAGTTGAATCAAAAATTATTTTGAAATTCAGTGTATTTATACAAACTGTTAAGCAGTCATATGGTAATAGTGATAGCATGTTAGTTTTTGCAGGCGTTTTAGTTGTTTTTGAATACCAAAATTGCAGAGGTCAGTTACAAACTGACATGTAGTAGAGAAATAGATCTCAGCTCTTTTTTGTCTACACCCAGAATACGTGCAGTCCTGCCCTTGATTATCGTCAATATAATGTTCTATTTTGTCTTTTCCTGAGTAGTAAGGCAACTCAGTAAGGCTAGTAAGGGTGGTGAAAATCAGAGATGCATGACTATGCCAAGGTAAATATCCAGAGATGGAACACACTCTATTTAACCTACACAGAGAGCTAGATAAAGTGTCTCGGAAATGTACCATTAAATGATATAATGGCAAAAAAAAAAAAAAAGGTCTTCCTTTTGCCATTACATTTCTGGAAATAATAAACCTTGAAATATCCCTCTGAAGTGTGGGTCTCTTACTGTGTCAGAGGAAAATACAGGGACAGAGAGAATACATTATAATTGTCTATTAGAGACAAGACTTGTGATATTACTTTAGGTTTTCAGTTTCCCCTCTAGCTACTAATGTTCTATACCTCCCAATTAAAATAAATTACCTCTCCAGACTGTTAAGAGAGACTCTGTGATTCTCTCCCTTGACCTACCAAAGTAAAACTGCTGGAACTAAAGCAGAGAAGTGCATCAGCTGAAATTTTGAAATCTCTTGCTTTCAGAGTTTGGTAGAGCCCTCGGTGGGTATGAGCTGTATGTTTCTGCCTCGGCAACTAAGGTTAGAGTCACCTGCAACTGCATGGACTTCAGGCAACCTTAACCAGAGTATCAAAAGTTTAATAAATTTTAGCATATGAAAACTATGATATGGGTTTAACAAAGTTTATACTTAAGAAAATCATTTAAAAAAAAAGGTATCTTTTTTTATTGAGGTAACATTGTTTTACAACACTGTACATGATTTACCTCTTAATATGTATGTTATCACACCATACCCAGTACCCATAATCCTCGAAGAATAAGGAAAAAAAAAAGAGAGAATCCACTTCTCTTTTTGGGAGGTAAGATACTCTAAATAGTTA
Source organism: Galemys pyrenaicus (assembly GCA_019455555.1). NCBI lineage: Eukaryota > Metazoa > Chordata > Mammalia > Eulipotyphla > Talpidae > Galemys > Galemys pyrenaicus. The sequence continues at coordinate 1,434,411 of JAGFMF010012021.1, forward strand.
AATCATAAAAGCAAAGAGCTTTGGAAGTTTTTTTTCTTAAAATCCCAATGTAGAATATAGCAATACATTTCAAACCATTTAAGTTGCAAGGGCTGTTGTTTTTTTCATTCTAATTTTGTGGCGTCCCTGATTTTTCCCCTCAGTATAATAAAAAAATGATTATTTATAATTATAGATAAAACATCTGTGAAATTTACTTTTGAAGCCTTTAATTTTGCAATAATCTTTCATTTTCCTGTCCCACTACACTAAGGGAAAAATCAAGTAATTTCTCTTTCCTATTTTGCAGTGAATTTCCACCAGCCAACCAAAATGGGAAGGGATTTCATGTTTGTAGCACTTTATAACCACACAGTTGTTTTGCCCTTCAAAGAAGAAGAAGAGCAAGTATGTTTATTGGTTTGTGATGGGAATTCCTGGGGATTCAGTGCATACCAGTGTGCTCACTAGACCCTCATAGGCCATACAATTTTCACATTAGAAAAAATAAAATATATCTAAGCAGTGTTTCACTGATCACTTAGGCAAATATCCTCTGTGTGAGCTTTTTGAAAATTGAGACTTTTTGGTCAAATGTACAATTTTAATTTTCATGCTGATTTTCAGATTCTTTTTAAACACCTTTCTGCAAATGTTTGGTTTCTATGGATGCGCACTCTCAATGTTTGCATGGGCTTTGTTGCCAGAGATGAATCAGAAATTCATGAGTATATTGGCCAAATGGAATGGTGCATTCTGTCCTCATCACTGACAGCTCCAGGACAGATTTATTTGCACAACAGCAAAACATGGCACCATGCCACATAACAAATTGGTTGATAGCAAATTCGATACTCTGGTAATATGGGAAAATACTTCAATACCAGATTTTCTTTTAAATAGTCGTGTGGAAAATAGGTTTATAATACTATGACAGGATGTGAAGGAGTCTGTGGAAGTGATTGGAAAGCAGAAAATGGATCCTTGGCAATATGGAGACAGTAAAGTGTTTCTGCTTAGATGAAACAGAGGGTAAAGATTCAGGAATGGGAAGATTAATAAAATTGAAGAGAAACTTTAAAGAAAAAAATCACAAGTTTTGCATTAAGAACCTTGACTGTCATTGACAGAATCTGTTCATAATATTTAATTAATGAATTAAAAGGAATATGCAGGCTAGTATAGTAAGTTTGGAGATTTGCTAAAAAAAAAGATTTAACAAATGATCAATTGTGGATATATGACAGAGAATATGGAACCTAAGAAATTTTTGGCTTAGTGAGTGAATTGAGGAGGCCAATAAGGGAAGAAAGGGTGTGTATATAATGGCTCTCAACGGAATTATGTGGACCTAAGAAAGAAAAATATAATTATAGCAGAGAAGAGGGAGCTATAAATTAATGGATAAAAGGATGTTTTCTATGTAAAACATCAGTAATGCTGGCTTCTCTTTTAAAATAAGAACATTTCTTGAGATCCTTATTATCAATCTGGACATAAAATTCACACTGTTAACCATATTCACTGTTGACTTGTAGTTAAGTGTACAGAAGTACATGGTAGAAGAAAGACTGGGCAGAAAGCTAATTTACAATTATTTAGTTCTTATAAAAATGTATAGATAGGTATTTATCTCAATTTCAAAGCAAATACCTGGCAACACAAGTACAGGCACAAACTTTAAAAAGAACTAAGTCCAGATCTTGTTAAGTACACAGTCCAAGTTAAAGAGAAAATGCTGAGGATGCTGTCAACTTGTTCTTATAACAGTGATATAATACTGCCCCACCCTATACTTGCTGCACCCTGAAGGATTAAGTCACCATCTTCTTAAGAAAATTTCACCTTCTTTTCACTGGTATTAAAATATTTAAATATGCATGGTATAAAGATAAACTAAAAGGAGAATTAATATAATATTTGATTTTAAACAACCTAAAAGAGAATAGTCTTCTTTTTCTGGGCAGTATTAATGCATTGAAAGTAAATTTATCATGGAAATTCTATGCTGTTTTTATATGTTTAGTTTGGTCTATCAGTATCAGATATGTGAATTTTCTCCTAGTTGTTTCTAGAGAAGAAAATTCCCACTAAACTTGATGTAAATGACAATAGAACTTGATCCATTTTTTTTTTAATTACTGTAGGCTGGTAAGGTGATGATTGAAGTGAGAAGTAAGAAGGAGCTGATTTGTAAGGAAATAAAATTTAAAAAGATAAAAATAGATTCCAGGGGTTCCCATGGTGGCACAATGGGTTGAGCAAGATCTCTGGCCAGGGAGGGTACCCACATGGTGCAGCAGACCTCTCCTGTCCACCCACTGATCCCCTGAGCAGTGCATTTCATTCAATGTCCCCACCCTTTCTCTGGTGAATCCTCTCACTACCACCCCGTGCCTCTGGTCTGTACCACAGCTCTTGTATGCATAAATAAATGAAAGAATTTTTTAAAAATTCAGTTGTTGGGAAGAACAGTCAGTAGTATCTGGGATTAAATAGTTGTAGGAATTTGAGGGACAACAAGAAGTGAAAACTTTGAACTTTCACTCTTGGATGTTAGGTGTGAAGCAAGATGCCATTAGTTGACATGGGAACACAGGAATAACCCATAATTTTTATCTTATTTTCCACTCCTAAATAGCCTAAATGATAATATGTTGACCATTTGTCATGTAAATTTCTCTCAAGCTGTTGAAAATTTGACTTTTTGCATCTACTCTCCCCCCTCAGATTGCATATCACCATTCACTCACTCCAGATCTTTCTCTTATTTTTCTGATTGCTTCTTCTCAGTTTTCTTTTCCTAAGCCTACTCCAAATTACCCCCAGAATTTCAGATATATATGTGTGTGTGCACCAAACAAACCAACTACAAGCAAGGAAACTGAAACTGTAACTAAATATCTCTAAAAACCAAAAGCTCAGGATCAGACACTTTCACTAGTAAGTCTTCCAAACCTTCAAATGTATGTTTCTCAAATTTTCTGAAAAATTTGAGAGCAAATGTTTCCAAACACGTTATGAGGCCAACACCATTCTGTTACCAAAATAGACATAGACATCAACAAAAAGGAATCTTCAGACAAATGTCCCTGATGTATATCAATGCAGAAATCCTCAACAAAATTTCAGCACACAGAATTCAACAATGCTCTGAAAGAATTGTACATTATGACCAAGTGGAATTAATTCCAGAGATGCAAGGATGATTCAAAATCTGAAAACCAGTAGATCATTTATCAGGGAAATGCAAATCACATGAATGAGACACCACTTCACATGTGTTATAGTGGTCCCTATCATGAAGACCAGAAACAAACAAATGTTGATGAGAAAGTGAAGAAAAAGGAATCCTTGTACAGTGCTGGCAGGAATGTAGATTGGTAAAGTCCCTGTGAAAACACTATGCAGGGTCCTCAAACGTTAAATATACATCTACCATATGTCCAATTATTCGACTCGAAGATAATCTCCCCAAATAATGCAAAAACAGTAATAGGAAGGGATATAGCACTCCCGTGTTTAATGCAGCACTGCTTATAACAGCAAGGTTATGGAAACAACCCCTGTGCCCGAGGACAAATGAATAAATTACGAAGATGTGGGATATTTACATAATGCAATCCTATGCAGCTATAAAAAAGATGAAATCTTGCCATTATGACAACATGAATGGAAGTGGAGGAGATGATGCTAAAAGGATTAAGAGAAATACCATATTGTTTCATTTATATGTGGAATATAAAGGAACAAAGGAACTGACAAAATTTCTGATTTATTTCAGAAATGTAATTATAGTACTGAGGCTACCAGAGGGAACACAAAGTAGGGAATAGCCATAGGTCACAATGCATTATGTGAAGGGACTACAGTTCCCTTGGTGTGGGTGTGACATGATGACTTACACTGAAGACTGTGACCTGCTCTACCTCTTCATATCCAATGTGGAATTCCACATTTCCACTGTAGCCTCAGGCAACTACTAATCTGCCTTCTTTTTCCCCACAGATTTACCATTTGTACATTTCACGTAAAATGAGACCATACAAAAGTTGTTCCATGTTATTAACAATATCATCATTAAAATATCAACAACATAATGGGATGTGTAGTTTATCCTATATTCCTTATTTGTATTCCTCAGATTATATGTGTGACCAAACACCTTTTATTACACATTTTCAAAACTTTTTTTTTCTTTTGTTATATGGTTGTGTGTGTATGTGTGTATAAAGGAGGGAAACAGAGACAGAGACAAAGAGACAGAGAAAGGAACTCTAATTCTATGTTGTATAAACCTTTTATTTCACAACTCTATTACTGATACCATTTTCTGTGCAGATAAACAGAAGTTTTTAATTATTTATCTTGCCTATGTCTATGACCAAATTCTTTCCTCTATCAAAGATGTGAAGATATTCTGATACACTATTTTATTAAAATTTTATTCTTTTCTTTGCATATATTGTTCTGGGATCCATCTGTAACTAATATTTTTCTATGTTGTTAGGAAAGCATTTATATTTTTCCATACACATACCCAAGTTCTTCATCATATTTTTTGAAAAAAAAAAAAAAAAAAAAAAAAAAACTTTTGTATCATTTTTTTTACTCTAAATATGTTAGAATTGCATCACAAGTATGAGAATGTTCTGTTTCATTGTCTACTCAAAATAGTTTGTAAATTTTATTGTAATTTCTTCTACAACCTACAATATTAATCTTTGAGTTTCCAATAATATAAAAATTCATTCTCATTTTTTGTTATTACTATTATGAAAAAACTTGACTTACATTTCTGAAATCTGTTGTAATTTATACTAATGTAACTATGTAATATCATTATATCTTCTGGTAAATTAAACTTTTATTTTCAATCAAGTGACTTTTTTTACTTCAAGAATGACATTTCTCCAAAGAGGAAATGCAAATGGCCAACAGACACATTAAAAAATGCTCAACATCTCTGGTAATCAGAGAAATGCAAAACCACTTTGAGATACCACCTCACACTAGTGAGAATGGCACATATCAAAAAAAGTAGCAACAACAAGTGCTGCAGAGGATGTGGAGCAAAAGGAACCCTATTACATTGCTGATGAGAATGTAAGCTGTTCCAACCATTATGGAAAGCAGTATGTAAGAGAATGTAAGCTGTTCCAACCATTATGGAAAGCAGTATGGCAGTTCCTCAAACTACTAAAAATGGAACTCCCATTTGATTCGGCAATCCCACTCCTAGGAATATACCCAAAAGACACAAAAACACTGATTCAAGAGAATACCTGCACCCCTATGTTTATTGCATCTTACCTATTTACAATAGGTAAGACCTGGAAACAACCTAAATTCCCAAAAACAGATGACTGGATCAAGAAGATGTGGTACGTTTACACAATGGACTACTATTCAGCAATCAAAAAAGATAAACTAGAGTCATTCATAGAAACAAGGATGGAACTAGAAGGGATTATGCTCAGCAAAATAAGTCAGAAGGGAAAAGAAAAATACCAGATGGTTTCACTCCTAGGAGGAATATAAGGAAATTAAATAAGCGACCAAGGAAAAGAATAGTAACAGTAATAATAATAATACAAAACAGAACAACAAAAAAAGACAGGGATGAATTGGGGACACTTCGTGGGGAGGGGAGAGGGAATGGGATGAGGACAGAGAGAGCACAAGGGACTGAGGTGATGATGCATTGGTGAAATGGTGGTGGGAAATCCATGGGGACCACATTACACAATCCTATTTTCATTCTTCCTTGAGATAATTTTATCATTTGTTGCCATAGAAACTCTAAAAATTAAGCTCTCTTCATTGAGGTACAATGGTTGAACTTCTATAAAAACAAAGTATTATCAATTGCAAAAAGAATTTAACAGAGTAACACAAGTTTATTCACATTGATAACAATTGCCAATAGGCTATAAATACCTAACTCTCTTGGTAAATGATCTACTGAATAAAGTGGATTAATGTTGTAGATAATGTCTCTATGGAAATATAAAAATATATAGTAATTAATCTAATAAAATGTTTTAAATTTTTTCTCAAAAATTTCTCTAGTTCCATTTTCAATATAATGTGTTCATTTCCTTTATTATTTAGATAATCTAAAAACATTTTAAAGAAATTTTGAAGTCATTTAAAAAGTGATTATCAATATTTAATGGTGAACATAATGTAGTATATATACATATTGATTTACAGTGGTGCACACCTGAAATTTATGTTACAGTGCAATTTATTTCAAGTTAATAAAATAAAAATGCTTTTCTCATTTACTACAGCTTCTGCCATTCTACTAAAAAGTATTGTCACTTTTTAAATAATAAACCATTGCAGTTAATTCTTTTCTCAGAACTAGTAAATATAGATTGCTTCCTAAACAAATTTTAAATGTATCACATGGTGTCAGCATGTATAAATGTCTTATATTTTAATTAGAATCATATTCTTCTTGGCCTCCCTGGTGGCGAAGCGGGTTGAGTGCCGCACTGTGAAGCATCTGCTGCACATCAGCACCAGTTCGATACTCAGCCATGGAGGGGACCCACATGACGAGGCAGACCTCTCCTGCCCTGGACTCCCCTCAGTAGTGTGTTTCAGTCAGTCTGCCTGTTCTGCTCCCCACTCTGTCTCTGGTGAATCCTCTCATCTCCCGTGACTCTGGCCTGTACCCCAGCTCTTATATGCATAAATAAATAAATCTAAAAAAAAGAATCATATTCTTCTTGTGTTTTTTTATTCTTCTTTACTCTTAATAATTTTTCCACCTAAAAGTCACAAACATGTTTTTGAAGTAAAGCAAAGTAACTATAATTTTTAACTAAGTTGCTGCTTCTCTGTGAAATGATCTTATCTGTTCTATTTCAGGACCATTCAATGGTCTCAAAAATAACTTCCTTCATAAACTTATGGGCAATTGTGGGTTTTCCTTGCATTATAGATAACAGTGCACAAGTGCAACAAGATTAATTTTCATAGGATTAAGAGTCCTAGGATTTGATACCAAACTCATCTCTGTAGAACCTAGGTACATGAATTATGATGAACCTCTTAAGCTTACTTCATGGTCCCCTATTTATTTATTTTGTTTGTTTGTTTATAAATGGAGAGAACATTTCTTTTATTGCCTTGTTAAAATGTAGTGAAGTAAATAAGATGTGTGTGTGTGTGTCAGGGTTTGTATAAAATAAAAACTACTATCAACATGAAAAGTACTCCTTTTAAATTGCCATCCATTCATTACTTTGTCCATCAATGGGCCTGGTAAAATGTAGTTTTAAAGAGACACTGGGAAGGATTCTTAGTGAGTGCAGCACTCAAGTCTATAAGACATTAGAGTTTTCCATCTACATAATGCTTCCATGTTTGAGAAAACTGAAAGGTAAAAATCTGAATTCTGCTAATATCCATTCAGGACAAAAAATTAATAGAATTATTGAAGATTTAATATCTTGTGGGACTTTTATGACAAATCCACTTAAATGATTTTCCATTCTCAATAACATATCCTGAAGGAAACAACATATTTAAATAGTTTCATTACTTTAAGAAGGTTAACATGGTTCCTTGGAAAGAAAAGCTTCTATGGCTTATAAATGAGTAATAGTTGTAATTGTCTATATAAAATACTGCATTTTTCACTTTCTTCTTCTGTGTTTTTCTTTTCAACATTTTATTTAGCTACACCATAGACATCTGAGGCTGCTTTTACTAAAATTCCCCAAGGAAGAAGTTGATAGATCCAGTATGCTGCTTCCTTCTTAGCCAAAGTTCTCTGACTGTTCTTTTTAAGTAATTTTGTATGGATCTTAGAATAAATGACATATGGAGGCTGCTTTGTATCACTGCTAATGATTTTTTTTTCTCAAATCTCCAAGTCTTTTACTTTTTGTGAGTGCCTTAATAAAATGGTATGCCTCTACAAGTTTGGAAAGAGTGAGTTTATGTCTACAGACTTTAAATCTAATTGTCTTATTCTCATTTCATTAGAAAGTTACCCTATTAGCATATTAAAATAATTATATAAAGTCTGATGGAATAAAAATTTGTTTAGTTTTAATGCCATTGGTTATAGTACTCTTTGCAAAAAAAAATATGTATAGGAATTACACACCTGAACATATAACTTAATAAAAATATATATAACTTTATGGAAAGGAAGGAAAAGTTATTCTTTTCCATGGAATGTTAACAAAATTCGGAAATAATGATGAAGTTAGAAAGTACACATTACAAAACCCTGAGAGCAATAAATGATTCAGTCAAGAACCATCAGTGGATATAAAACAAATAACTAATATTTGAAAGCAAAACTATGTTACATAGCATCTAAGTATTTCACACAAACTTATTAATTACAAAAATAAAAATAGTAACCTTAATGTGCAATACCATATTACATTTTATCATATAATTTAAAATACTATCACCAATGATGGTGCAAAATAATACATACTCAGAAGGGAACAAAATCAGTATTATCTTACTACTGAATTAGACAACATGAATCTGATCATAAAGAAAAAGCAAACTCAAACTGAGAGACTTTTTATAAATGCAGTAGACTTTGCTTTTTCAAAGGGATAAAAATAAAACTAAAGAATGCTCTAAAGTAGAATAAAAAGATGTTTCTACTTAATGCAATATAAGATCATTAAATCTATATGAAAGCATATACTTTCAGTCAATGAAATTTGAATGAATGAAATTTGTGTATGGATTATAAAGTAGATAAGAGTAAATACTAATTTTGATAATTTTACTCAGTCTAAAATGTTCCTTGGAAGTGCTAAAGTGTTAAAGGATAAGAAATAGGAATTTTATTGCTTTCTAATAGTTACAAAAAGGAGATAAGCAAGTACTATAGGAATGATAAAAATTAGAAAACATGATAATACTTAGACAATATTAATGTAAAGAGAATACCAGACTGGATTATACTGTATTTGAAATCTTACTATAGTTTGGAATTACATAAAACTTAAAAAAATCAAGCACATAAAATTTCTTTTTTCAATCTTGCTTTTACATTATAGGAAGAAGATTTCAGACTGAATCCTAACTTTTCAGGAATGATGATTAATCCATAACCTGGCAGAAAATATAGTTTGAAGTATATGAAAATAGTGGAAACTTGTTGATCTTCTTCCATTTATTATTTCCCATGAGATTTCTTAAGAGTTGAAGATGTTGGCAAGAGTTGAATGTTTTAGTGACGTATGAAAAATCCAGAAAACTAAGCCCTTGAATGCATAATTGTACTATACTTCCATGAGTACTGAAATGAGATATATACATAATTACTTCATTTATAGTTGTAGGTGGTAGTAATGAAGCTTTGGCACAATAAGAATAATATTATAATTGATTATTACTTTCCTTGAGTGAGTTGTTAGTGGAACAAACCTGGTCTCTCTCCATAATTATGGAGTGAAAAGAATAGTTATTTAGCATATGATATTCATAAGAAATGGAAAATGGTACATGCTTTTTGGTAAATTCATACGTCAACACACTTTATTATGTAGTTTTATCTAATAAAGTTTGAGAGAAGGAGATTATAGTTCAGTAACCTAGAGAAAAAATTTTCTTAAAGTTTAGAATCATTCTTTTTAGGAAAATAAAAGCCAATTTTTTTTAAAAAGGAAACATAGCCACACAAAATAAACACTTAAGGGTATAAAAAAGCAAGAAAAGTAAATGTGACTTATCCATTAATAGTCATTTATCTTATTAAAATTAAAATTTTGACAGGGAGTTTTTATTTTGAAAGAAGCAGTATTTGTCAATTACTAAGATGATCCATATATTTATCTATAATTATATTTTGAACCATAACTAATCTCAAAATTAATACTTCTCCATATTGTCTTCAGAGTAACTACTATTCAGATTTCTAAAAATACCAAAAAAAGCACACTTCAAAATTGAAATTTACACTTCTTATTAAATATGTCTTTTTCCTCATTTTCTCTTAAAAACAAACAAAACCAAAAACACCTTCTCTGGCATCACATTCTTCTCCAGCAAGTGTGGAAGATACATGTCTTTAATTTTTTCTCTCATTTTCTCTTGAACTGTCTCCAAATTTACCAAAACTGATTTTCTACAAGCTTACCAACAAATTACATAGATTGCCAGTCCTCAATCTATGACTTATCTCAGCATTTAAAAATTTATCCATCTTCTTTCCTTGAAGTAGCCCTTTGCTTGGGGGTCATAACAATCTCCTGGATCTCCTCCCACTTCACCAGTTACTCCAACTCACCGGTTCTTTCCTCTCCTTAACTTCAGAGCATCAGAGTAATTTCAGAACATTAAACTTTCGCTTTGCTACTTGCCCTACTTTCTTTGGATTAAATACCATGAATACCATCCAACAAGGCTCCTCCCTCTTCCCATAGGCACATGGCAGCAACAAGTAAGCTTTAAGCCTTTCCTGGTACTGAAAACATCTTATTATCTTGTCTTTACCAATTAAACAAGGTATCATTAAACACTCAAAAACTCCTTGCTTACAATAACAGGTACTTTATGTACCGCACTCTCTATTGTGCTTCACTTTCTAAGTTTACTTCTACACCTGACATATAGATATCCTTTCAAGTTTAGTAAATTAGTCATGGTTAACATCTTCAGGTATTTCTCTTTAATTAAGTGATGTTTTACATCCTTGCTAAGATATAACACCTCATTTCTGATTTATTTTGCTTCTTTTTGATTCACTTTAAAAAATATTTATTTATGCAGACAAGAGCTGGGGTGCTGGCCAGAGGTGTGTGTGGGGCAGGGGAAATGAGAGGATTTACCAGAGGCATAGTGGGGAGCAGAACAGGTGGAGTGAAATACACTGCTGATTGGGAATAGTGGGCAAGACAGGAGAAGGCTGCTGCACCATGTAGTTTACTTCCCTGGCTTGGGGTTGAACTAGTGCTGCAGGATTTGCTGATAGCTTTATAGGGCAGAGACTTAACCCCTTGTGCCACCAGGGAGGCCCTTTAATTCTTAATATTGTTCTTTCATTTTTTCAAATGGATTGGCTCATCTTAAAATTTTTATTTTATGTAGAAATGTCAGTTATTCTGTATTTACCTCTTTTTTCCAATTGTTTGGAATATGAACTTGACTATTATCTACTGCTTTTTATTTATTTTTTTAAAGATTTTTTTTTTATTTATGCATATAAGAACTGGGGTAGAGGCCAGAGGTTCTTGGGGTGAGATGATTCACTAGAGATTCCCAGAGTTGGGAGCAGAACAGGCAGACTGACTGAAATACACTGCTGAAGGGAGCAGTGGGTGAGGCAGGAGAGGTCTGCTGTGCCAGGTAGGTCCCATCCCTGGCCGGGGATGTAATTCGTGCTGCAGTGGCTGCGAAAGCCACGCAGTGCTGCGCTCAAACCGTTGCGCCCTCGCGCTTATCTTTAATGCAGATTAGTTTTTCTGAGGTTTTAAAAGGAAGCATGGTTCAGAGACTTCTGACTTAGCATTGGTCTATTTTCTGAGAGTGTATTTCTAGAAGTACATGCTAGTATAAAAAAATACTGAGATTTTTCTAGATCTGTTAATCTTCTCCACTTTTTTTTATTAAAATATTTTAAAATTTACATATACTTGCCATTAATTGTAATCCCCATGTATTCCCCATCACCATCTCACCAGTGCACCATCA
>JAGFMF010012021.1:1446124-1493879 GCA_019455555.1 Galemys pyrenaicus
CCATCTTCCCTCAACCCTCCCCCTCCCCTCCCCACCAGGTGTCCCCAGTCTGTCCTTGTCTCCTCATTTTTGGTTTCTGTGTCTTTATTGCTGTTGTTGCAGCAATCTTCTCCACTTTTACCTAGGCATTTTCTTTCTCTCCTCTACATCTGTAACTTAATTTTATTTCTCCTCTCAGCAGTTTCTCTTAACTTTTTAGGTCTGTCCTGACAGAAGTTCTGCTAGTCATTTTGGGAACCTCTAAAAGGTTAGACTCACTTAGCCTTTGACGTTACTGCGGAGCCCACGTGCTCACTTAGCATTTCACAGCACAGACTTTACTGTGATCACTAGTTTCAAGTTCGCCCATAGCGATTTCTACTGCATTCCAGTTAACTTAACATTTCGTTTTGCTTCCTCACAGATGTGTATGTCATGCAATGCTTGTGCAGTTTTTGGGGGCTTTGGGGTCCGTGGGGATAAGATGCCACTAAATTCTGTTGTAAATAATGGCCATACATTTTTTTTCCAAAGATTTATTTATGCATATAAGAGCTAGGGTGCAGGCCAGAATTGCAGGAGGTGAGAGGATTCACCAGAGACAGAGTGGGTTGCGGAACAGGCAGATCAACTGAAATACACTGCTGAGGGGAGCAGCGGGCGAGGCACGAGAGGTCTGCCTCGCCATGTGGGTCCTCTCCCTGACCGGGGATTAAATTTACGCTGCTATGCAGCGGATGCTTCATGCTTCGCAGTGCAGCGCTCAACCTGCTGCGCCACCGGGGAGACCCATGCCCATAAATTTTAAACTAAGTTTATTGCCTTTTTTTTATGTGAGATTTCAAAAAGATTGAACCATTGTCACCTCTACTATTTGTCAAGAATCCTCACTAGTTAGTGTTTGCTCTAATATTTATTTGGGGGGCATATTTTTCTGGATATTGAGTCTACCATATTGCTAGATTAAAAAGTCCTTTCTGGAGATTTCAGTTTCATGAAACTGAAATATTAGAAATTTTTCTATTAACGAATTCGCTCTGTAATTTATAATTACTTTGTCATCTACTTGATTGATTTTTAGATTTAACACCATATGTTCATTTTATCATATTTACTAACTACCATATTTCCTATCTATATACTCGTTTGAAAATACAGTTCTCATTTTTTTTTAGAAGTACCATAAGGAGCTACTGATTTTCTTTTTATAATGTCTCTTCTGAATATGACTGAGCTGTGAAATAAATGAGGAAATGCCTCAAATGCTGAGAAAGGTCAGAAACCACAAACTCACTTGTCCTTGTGTCCTTGCACTAATATACATATATACATACAAATTTTATAATTAAGGATTTTAAGTTTATTTTTGGCTTTTAGAATTATAACAACTCTGTGATTCAGAGATATCAGATCACACCATTCACATATATGAAAATAAATAAAACAAAAAACTAACTCAGTGAATAGGCATTTGTGTAAGCTAAGAAAACTGTTAATGTCCAAAATCATAATTCTAAAACACGATATACCATTTGTGAAAACTCCAAATGGATATCCCAGGTTATTGTATACCTCCCTCTTCCATCCTCCAAAGATTTCCAATGCTACCCAGTTCAAATCCTCCAAGTAGGCAGATGGGTAAAATGGTGATGTGAAAGTCCAACTTTCAAATTACATTGGGTCACGTTTCATTTTTGAACTATGGTCATGTGGCCAGAGACAACTACCAGCTACTTTCTTAGAACACACCCTCATAGATGGGTACAGTCTTAAACATATATCAGGTGTTTGGATGATTATATATTTAAAACAGTTAAGGACATGTTAATAAGGTAGGGTGTTGATGAAAATGATTTTACTAGTAATGAAAATACATTTAATCAAAAGATTGTTCATTTATTATCACTCTAATCATTATCTTAGTGTTTTTTTCAAAGCGTCTTTTTTTTTTTCAATCTTAAAAAGACTTACTCAAAGAAACACAGTTTTCAAAAAGCTCAATCATCCTCATCTTGTTACTCTCATGGCTGTACCATTTGCGCAGTACCTGGCACCACATTTCCTAATTCTGTTACAATGGTCACATTAATTAATCTCTTTTTACTTCATTCGCTTCAGCTACAATATAGAGATATAAGTAGTACCTCATTTACAGAGAAATAGTGAAGATTAAAGAAATAATTATTTTCAAAACATACAGGTTAGAGACTAACATATAGAAAGTACATTATTATTCTTTTGTTACTTTTTCTTACTGTTGTACATGTCCTAATTACTTACAAAACTGGATGTTATGGATTACATGAAATAGCACTCACAAAATATTTTGAAAACAATATATGTCCATACAACTGTAAGGTATTCTTATCACAATATAATGTTATTTCATTTTGGCTGACCAACCCCGGAATTACTATTCAAGTACTCTTTTCACCCAGATTGATTTAATTGGTTACCTTTGGATGTTCCTGTCCTAATAAATTAATTTTAGATAAAACTGTCCCCTACAGGCATAAAATAATGTGAGCCTGTTTCTCCTTACAGATCTAACTAAACACATGGATCCAGTTAACTCCCGGGGTAAAACAGTGATGGAGAGTGCTAATATAAAACCTGCATATTTCCTCTGTGGACAATCTACTGCAAGAATGATATCAACCATTCTTTGAAATAAGCCATGTGGTGCATAACAATCCTGCGGTATCCAAGAATAGGATTTCTTCCGTCATTTACATGATAGCTTCAGACATAGATCTTGGGGAGCCAAAGCACAATTGTATGTCTTCAGAGATAATCACTACTAAAGGGGAGTCATAGATAACAGGTTTAACCAAATGGTGACACAACTCTAAAAGAGGAAATTCACCCTACATTTCTCATAATTTACACTCAATCTCAACATAATGTTTTTAAAATTCAAAGATACAGTAAAATAGCTGCTGCCAAGTAGAATACTCTGTATACTTCATCTTAGTGCTCCAGTAAGTGGTTTACAGCTTGAATATCTATGGAAAACAAAGAATCTTTTCATATTCCCCCAGGAAATTTAGGCAGTGAGAGGTCCCCTTATTGTCTCCTGGCATATCAAGGAAAAACATATTCAGGAAATGGAGATGTGTGAGATATCTGAATTTCCACATTTAATAAGAAATCACATTAACTTCTAAAATATGGTTTTACTGGTTAAAAAAAAAATCTTCAGAATGCCATTAGTATCACATGCTTATTTTCAGTGCCTTTGAAACGTAAGTGCTCCCTATAGAGTTGACTCTGTTTAAGTATATGTTCTCCCATTAGCCTTTTTCTAATCAGAGAATTTAGAAAATAGTACACAGCACACTTCTGAATCATGCCAAATCCCTTTCTTTCACTCTACTAGGGAGAATTTGTAGTTCAAATAAGTTAATTAACACGTGTCTAAAATAAACCCTTCAATGATTGTGTTCAAAAGCTATCTTGTTGAATGCATGAGAGAATTAATGACACCCAATCAATGGAAAAACTGACATAGCATAAGGTTTGTTCATGATCCCTACTCACTGCCTTAATGACTTAATGCTCAATCTCCTTCTGTCATGATGTAATGCATTTTAAATGATGGTGCAAAACCATTATAAGCGAGCAAGGATTTGAATATCTTGGTCCATGCTGTCAGCATGAATTGTAGAGGCTTAATTTTTAGTGCTATGTTTTCTATATTGTACAGTTTCCCTTTCCCCACGGTAAGAATAACATTTACACTCCTTACTTGAACTTCGAAAGAACTTTGTGAGAAGTAGACAAAACAACTATTACAAAAAAACTAAGACTCTGTTGTGGTACAAAACCTGCTAGAAATTTGCAGATATATTTTCACATATTCCCAAAAGTTTTTTCTCTTTAATTCCTTAGAAAGTCATAGTGATTTTTTTTTATGTATAAGTGTATTACCATTGAATGTATACATAAATATTAGGTAGAGACAGTGAGAATGTGTGACTTTCTTTTTTATCAGAAGATATTTACCACTCTGATTCCATACATCTGGACATATTTATAGATCTCTTCCAGTATCTTATTTATGAAAAGTCTATAAAGCTTATGAGTATACACATAATTCAAGGAAGCAGAGAAAAACACTGATACTGGAAAAAATTTAAAAGGAACATTTATTTTGCTAAAAGCATGAAAAAAAATTTGTAACAATTTTTGTCCAGTAACTTATGCCCTAGTGCAATGAAGAAAATGTATTGGGAAAAAAACCCAAAACTTAAATATTTTTTCTCTCAACAAACAAAAGATCAGGACCAGATACTTCACAGGTCAATTCTACTAAGCATTTGAAAAAAGAAATTACACTCACCTTTCCACAGTGACTGTAGCAGTCACTGTGAATGGATAAAAAAGGTTGCATATATATCATGTATATAATACATTTATCATATTTAAAAATTAGCTCAAAGGTGTATATTATACTTTTTATATATAATATTTACATGTACATATGATGGAATATTATCTATCCTCAAAAGAAGAAATCTACCATTTGCCCATATAAAATAAATCCAAACCATAGAGAAGATTGTTAAAAAGAAATTTCAAATACAATAAAATTCTAAAACCCCCTTGTTAATAGTTTTGTATGAATTCATCCCAAAAATAGTTTATATAAAGACAACTGTATTTTTGGCTCAATATTAATCAAAGTAAAATGTTTTACAATGTTCTTCATGTTACAACTTGAGTTTATTATACATGAATTCATTGTAACTCAGTCTGTGTATATATATTTCTACTCCAAAGAATGTTGCAATCAAAATGGTCTTATATATATTGCTTCACAGGGAAGAAAGATCAATTAGCATAATACATATGATGGAATTTTGGGGTCAAAGTGTATGTTTGTTTTAAATTTTGATAGTTACTGGCAAAATGCACCTGAATATTAAAATTTCTGTTCATAGTATATGTGAGAAATTCTTCATTAAACCATGAAGATATATTTCATTGATTTAATGTGAGTTTTTTAATTATATGTCAAATTTGATTATATGTGAATTGAGGTATAATTTTGTGTATATTAATCTACTTTGAAAAATATTTGTTCAATAGCTTCTGAGTTTAGACATATTTTTGCCATTTCAAGTCTTACCAAAAAATCCTTTTAGCATTTTAGGTTGTATTTAAATCTGATCAATCTGGGATTTTTCTTTTCAGTTAAATAAAAGAATACAAGTTATTTTCACTTAATGTTGTCTTACTGCACATATTTTATTAAATAATTCATGGCTATCCCACCCTGATTAAAAAATGTCTTTATATTTGTGAATTACTTTTTTAATCTTTTATCTAATTATGTGTCTGTCAAAATTCCTTCATCACTAAAACTTGAAGATTCAGGTCTACTGTCAAGCTGGGGGCTGCCTACACAGGTCTCCATCTGTGCAGGAAGAGGAAGTGATTGACTTATGTACGGGCACCCAGCATTTCTGCTCTAACAGATGGGAAGTTTCAATAGCAAAGTTCCCTCCATCAAGCAGTTCATGATAATCTTTCTACTGTAGGAGCCAGCCCTGTTCTCTGGCATGGTGGATCACTTCCTGGGTCTCAACCTGGAATTTGACCAAGCTGTGTTGAATGACATTGAAGATGTTCATGTGATAGACCTTATATGTTTTGCCAGTTCATGTAGTGGGACTTTCCCATACATGTAAACATTTTCACTGTAAAGTTACAGATAAGCTACCAGAAAGCAAGCAAATAAGCCTAACTACCTCCATTGAGGCAACTTCTATGTTTGCATGTTGCTGTGACTATGCTGAACATGAGTTTAAAAAATTCTAAGATCTTTATAGTCTTCAAAATTTTGTCATTAAATACTCTATAAGAACCTGTGTTGACTAGTGAATCACTGATTATTTTGTTTCCGCAAAAATAAATATAAACTCAACATCATCAATCTTTTCTGCCAGGTCAAATGTGTTGCTCAAGACATTTTTAGCTAAACAGAAAAAAAAAAATCCACATTTCCTGTGACCCCACAACTTCTGCATAAGTGGGACCAGTTGAATAGTTGTGTTTTTCAAAAACAATGATCTGACTGGAGGTGCCATAGCTCACAATTTCATTATGTAACTCAAGGGTAATTACCCTAGCTTTACATTTTTGTCATGTAAAATGACTATCCAGTAACTTCTTATTTTTTTAAGATTTATTTATGCATACAAGAATTGGGGTGTAGACCAGAGGGGAGAGAGAGGGGGTGAGAGGATTCACCAGAGACAGAGTGGGGAACAGAACAGGCAGATCTACTGAAATACACTTCTGAGGGGAGCAGTGGGGCGACAGAAATCTGCTGTGCCATGTGGTTTAGATGCCAGGCAGGAGATCTAACTGATGCTGCAGTGGCTGGCCATAGCTGATAGCTTGATATCACTGAGACTTTAACCCCTGCACCACCAGGGAGGCTCTCAAGCTAACCTAGAAAACTAACACCATTTTATGGCTACACTTAATTCCTTACCGGACATCACCAAATGTAATATAAATCCAGATTTGTATATTTTTCTATTTTTTTCCCCTTTCTTTACTGTATTTTCCTTATCTGATTCATTCCTTAGAAAGCTTCTTTCGAAATTCTATGACCACTTGCCACCCTAATAGTGGAAAAAGTGTACCTTTAGTGAACAGAAGTGGTTTGGTGCTAGAAATGAATTCTGGTATGCATACACACATATATTAGTCCATAATTATTCTCACAGATTTTCAGTCCTGACAGACTACAGGAAAGATTTACTTGTGAGCTTCAGCACTCCTGAGCTGCCTGCAATAGCCCTGGTCACTTGACCCAGTGTGGTAGAAATGCAAGCTGAAGACTCAGGTGACCTAACTTATTCAAGAACTTTCCACACTCATCATTGTATTATGAATTACTCCTTGGTACTCAGAAGGACCTCCTTTGGAGAATGTACTTGTCATAAATCATAACCCTGCCGCTCTCATTTCCTATGAGTCTTTACCCTAAACCTAGTGAACAGAGTACCTTCTTGTTGTCCTTTTCACAAGTCCAATAAATAAGTGTACTACTAAGAGGGCCGAATGGCCAGAATCTTAAGGCTTTCAGACTTAGAAACTGCTCACCAGGAAGTCTGAGGCAGAACCGCATCCCAGTCTGTGGTTCACTTATTCCCCATAAAAACAAGCTATGGTGCCTATTTCAAAGCTGGGCAACTACAGCTGACTTTGGAGTGAGTGCATGGTACTTTTTAGTAAAATGAAGCAGTTCCTTTTACATTCAAGAACAGTCCAAAGAGCATATGTTCCAGCCAGATAAGAAGTAATCCTTTGGCTGTGATTCAGATGGATTTGAAAAGTATGATTTTCTTGGAAGAAAAATGAATCCCTTAACTGCTCTCTCCTACTACCACCATAGCACTAACAGTGATTTACAGCAGCTTGTTGCCTAATTTTCCATCTGCATATTATTTGTAAAGGGTAAAACGTATGGTAATGCCATGTGCAAATGAGTGAAAACAGAATTTGTTTGCTTTCCTTTCTGCCTACGCACAGAGTTTTCTTACTTGTAATGCACAGAATCTTTTTGCTTCACAGATAAGCCGTGTTTCCGTGTTTCAATTTGAGTTCCACTATCAGAACTCTTCCAGAATCAGGCTGCTGCGGACACTGTCAGGAATGTGTTACAGGTAAAACACCAGGAAACAGCACTTCTGTGTGAGAAAGTGAATGGCAGTTTATTAGCTATTCTGTCAGAGCAGTCAAAAGCTCTTACTTTTGAGACAAGTGAATGAGGGAAAATATGCTGCTTCTGTCAGTTTAGGTTACAATAAGAAAAGAAGGTAATTTTCTATGTTAGTACTTCCAATCCCTCAAGGAACTGGAGGGGATAGAGATAGAGCAAAGAGGATATAGTTCTTGCTCCAATATCTAACTCTTAACTCATTCTGCTCTCTCTTTAACATATTGAAAACATAACTGGTAAGCATGGAAATGGTTATCTTTTAAGAAGTATAAAAAAGCTTACTGATGTTGGAATAACTTAAAATCATAGTGCAAACAAAGAAGCAGGTATTGACTTATTTTTGGCTTCTTAAAGACTGACTTCAAAATGTGGGAATAAACTGTACGCCAGGCACTAACTTTACTTAAGCTAATGCCATCAATGAAGAGAAAATATTCCAGTTTAGTGGAGGTACAATTATGACTGATTTGAAACTTGGTCTTGAAAATAACAGTTTACCTGACAGGACAAATGAAAAATGCTAAATAGACTATGGTGAAGTATGTGTGCCTGGGTGTTAGGTGTGCTGTGGTAACACACACCTGAAGAGCTGAGTCATACACAGTGTTGTAAAACAATTCTAACTTAATAAAAAAAAATGAAATATACTAAAAAAAGGTTGAATTCTATTCATGTCTTTGTATCACATTTTTATACAAAAGATAATATAACTGGCAACTTGGATAATAATCAGTGCCATGCATTTCTAAAATTCTTTATTTTAAAGTAGTTTATAAATGATTTTTTCTCTTTGTCTCATGGTAAGATTACTAAATCATATATGAAAGATGTAAATTGAATATTACACATTTGGAAAATAGAATTCCATGGAGTAAGAAGGTATCTGGTAACCTTACTCTGTCATACTCCCCTAATCAGCATCAAATTTCATGATTTTTACTTTAGCTTTGGATCCAGTCTGTCATAATCAGACAAATCATGTGCCAAGTGTCTGCTGCCCATTTGAAGACTTGCTTTATGAGGGAAGCCTTCTGGCCACTGGAAATGCAACGCTGCATTTGACTGTTTCTGCAAAGTCTTCGGTAATTGATGTGCAATATTACATATACATGCTGTACACAAGGCTTAAATTAGTATGCAATCCTAGGGTAAGAGGTGTAATTACTATATACAAACTGGAATTACTGGCACAGACTCACATCTATTGTCCCTAATTTGAAGAAAGATGATTTTGTCTTGAGAAGTAACTGGAGATTAGAAAGCTTTGGCACTAACTATTTTAGTAGGAAATCTGGCAGTTTATTTTCTCTTCATTTACTCAGATACTGCTGATTTTAAGTTTTTCCTAAGAAGGAGTCCAATAGTTTTCTTTTTTTTTCCTTGTGGATCCAGTTAGTCCTGCAACTCTGTGAAAGCAATCTAAACTTATTGGCTACATTATAAAGACAGCAAAGAATAGCACCTCCTTGTCCTAGCTTTCTAGTCAAATCTCTTATCCTTTTACAGATGTGCCAAGTCACTGGGGGAAATGTGGTGGTCTCAGAGGCAGTATTCTGGAGCCAGATGGATGTCAGGAAATGCAATCAATAGTTAAATCTAGGGATATATGAGTCCTGGCTCATCTGCCTGGTGCCTCAGTGTACGAGGGCTATATCTTGTGTTTGCCTTTAGAGAACATGAATACATTCTAAGTAGCTTTTCTTTTACAGATCAATATAGTTAACATTGAAAGAGCTGATTTTTTATATCTAGAAAACATCTTCATCTCTATGATCTTATAATTTAAACATCTTATAGTTACAACATCCTTGATATTGTTGGGTAATTTCTACAATGAACTTTCATTAAGGTATTTTATCTTTAAAAACTAAATTGAACTTGACTATTTATGTACTTTTATAGATCCAAATATCTCATGAGCTTTTCCCTTAATCAGAATTCTTTAGCGTGAGTTATAAAGATGTAACTCAGTGAGTTTGAAAAAAAAATCTACAAAAATTTTAAAAACACTGTAAGGTAATTCTGTGTATATTTTCATTTCTTCCCCTAAAGAAATCATGCCTTTTTTCAGAAGTTTACTTCCAAGAGGTTAAGATAGTCTATAAATAATAATTGTTATGAGGGTTAGTGATATTAGTAGTACTAGAAGTAGCATTTTACTGATGAATATAATTGAAATTTATAAACTGCATTAATTTTCAAATTTGTTATTACCTATTATAAAAATATTTCTAACATGTTATCACCTGTCTAACATATAGCAGGATTATAGTACAGATTCTGAAACTCTATCAAGTCAAGCAAAATTTTTCCCCAAGGCTTTGTGTTCTCTATTTTTCTTTATAAGTAATTATCAGGTACAATACATCTATTGGAAAAAGAGAAGATAAGTACCCAATGATGAGAACAGTAATAAGAATCAATTATGCGGTGATTTCTCTCTTTTGGACACACCTCTAAATGATTTGCACATTTAATTTAGTCCCCAAAACAACCTTATAGATTAAACACTATTGTTTTCAGCCCAGTTTTCTAAGTTTTATAGGTTTCATCCCAGTTGAAGAAATCAACACAGAAGGAAGTAGCATGTTATGCCCACAATCAAAAACTTAGCAAGTAGCCTGCCTTAGAGTTGGTAAATTAACCACAATAGCTATGATGCCTGTACAATTGAAGAGAATATAGCACAAAGAATAGTATTCACTTAAAGGTTCATAAACAACAGGACACCCTTAACATTTCCTTACTGTCAGCAACATTAATCTCCCAGCTACTATTGTCAGTCTTCAGTCCCTCAATTACATCAATAAATTTAGTGATATCCTGAAAATTTTATTGTCTCTATTTATATATTCTTTATTTTTGTTTTAAACATCCTTGTTTATTTTCTCACAATATAGGATTTCTCCCCTCAGATGTGGTGACCATAGTTTTCCGACTACCAAAGTGCCCACAGTTCTCCACCAATCTCCACAGTGCTCTTCTCACCTCACCTTCTCTACCCTCTCCCTCCTTTACTGAGTGTCTCAGATCTACTATCTGCCTTCAAGGGTCAGTCTTACAGTTTGTCTATGTCTGAACATTTTCACATTTTCTATTTTCCAGATAGAACAACATAGATGCCCAAAAACAGATGATTGGATCAACAAGTTGTAGTATATATATATACAGTGGAATATTATTCAGCAGTCAAAAAGTCTAAACTCATGCCATTTGAGGCAACTTGGATGGAAATGGAAGGGATTATTCCAAGTGAAGTGAGACAGGGGAGAAAATAAATACTGGATGATTCCATTTATAGTTACACAATATTTCCTTCAACCTGGCTTCCAGGGAAAACAAGTATTTTATAACCAATGTTACAAATTAGAGTGGTTATCAAGTATTTCTCTACCCCTTCATCTTTGCAGACCTTATGGCATCAAGAGATTCAGAACTTAAGACTTTCATAGTTCAGCCCACACGCCAATGAAATGCCCATTTTGTGGAAAACTCAGTGTGTACTCTTTTATAAAAGGATAGCTCATTAATGATAAGAAAATGCCAAATTTGAGGTTGCTAGGTGATTTGATAATGTTATATATGGTATCATGATGTCCCTGTTATGATTATTGGAGAAGAGAAATTCAGTTTGACCTCATCAACAAAAAGCTAGTTTCACAAAATAGAATGGAAGATTTTGCCCTCATGGCTGCAATATTGTTAGGAATGCAGATTAACTACAAAAAGTCAAATGAGAGATGAGTTCAGTTAGCACATAATTCTTATTTGTAAGTCAAATAAATATTCAAGAAGTCATACTGATATAAATGAATGATCTATAATAACCTCAAATTTTGAAGCATTTCTTTGTATAAAAGTCTTTCCAATTACTGGATAGGTATATACTTAGCATTGCTTTAGCACATTTTAAAGATCACATGAAAATTAAAAAAAAAAAAAACCTTGGGGACAAGGAATGATAATTTCCAATATATGTGGCTTGGGGGGACAAATCTATCATATATAGAAGTGAGCAGAAAACTGGTATAAGTGCATCTTACTCTATTTTTAGTGCTTATTAATATTTAAGTTTTATTATGTATATTTTGAGGAACACAAAATACAACACATGGACATTTAGTCTTAATCAAAACAGCCTTTGATTTCACACAATTTAAGAAAAACTCTTGTAAAACTCAGTTATTCTATTTTGTAAAGCAGCATTTGTTCACAGTTTAATAAAAATAAACATTTGTTATATTACAAAGAGTTTAGTGTAGTTCAACTGCTTCCAATTCAAGTCGTTTAATTTCTATTTTCTTTAAATTAAACTTCTTTAAGTATATTTGGCATCATTTGTTGTCCCAGGGAGTTCCCACCACTATTCCACCCATGTGGAATAGTCTCTTGTGCTCTTTCTGCCCTCGTACCCATCTTTGCCCTTCCTTCCTTCCCCCCCACCATGGTCCCTTTGTTTGTATTAATAGAAAAAATGATCAATAACAGCTTTTGCAATGGTTAGTATGTAAATCACAATACTCTCAAAGTGATTCTTTTATAAAGATGGTTTTTGCTTGCAAGTGATGCCTCATTATTTTCTGAAAAAAACTTTTATATTTTTACTATTATTATAGTTTTAGAAAAATCATGGCAGTTTTCCTGATCATTTGAAATACCACCAAACTGATGCTTAAAGAAAACAGTTTCAATGACCAGATAGCTAAAGTGACATCTAATACCAAACCCTTACTTTAAAACTATTTAGTATAAATCACAATACATTATCATTGCTGCTTTATTTCAACACTGATAATATCAAATCCAGTAGTTTATGGCACAAAGATCTGCCTGCAACTACATCACATGGATGTATTTCATAGCTACATGTTAGAATAGCATGTTTGATTAGATTATCATAATCAAATAAAAGTATGTGATATGTTGATTTGTATATAGTATATGCTTCTGTCTGATGTAATATATTGTTTAACCAGTCATTTCATCACTTTGAAAAACAGTCAATAATCGAGAAGAATGAGTCATTTTAGTCATACATTCCAGCAAAATATTTGGACACAAAATCATCTGAATAGGATCCTATGCAACTTACTTATGCTGCCTACAATTCTGATGTTGGGACAATCATTTTACTATACTACTACAGCCTTAGGTTAGCACTCTTAGAGGGTCTAAATTTATAGATGCTGGTTTCAGAGTTAATATGCAAAATCAGTTCAACTGTATAAGAAAACATGCCACTGGAAAGCAAGTAGAGATATGTAATTATAAGACTTTATAGCACAAAGATGAAAAGATCAAGTGAGCAAAAGGCAGATATATCCTGTCAGGGGACAATAGCAGTGCTTTTCTACAACAAAATGTTAACAAAAATGTATTTAGAAAAAGGTGCAATTTCATTGTATGAACAATAAAATTGCTATTTAATAAATATATATTCTAGAATGCCAAAAGAACTTTGGCTTATTTTCACATGAAACACACGAACATGTGTGTTTGCACACACACAGATATGTACCACACATGCACACACACACATACACTCTCAATCTAGACAATTTAAGTAGCCATTTCACTAAAAAAGATTGCCTGCATTTTTAAAAAACTCATAGCTGATTGGGAATGTGAAATTCCTGCTAATGGAGTAATTTCAACTAACCCTAGCTATCTCACTATTCTTTCAGGTATGCAATTTATTACACATTGATCTCATACACATTCTTTACAATAGAGCAATTTATTCCCTGAATTTATATATGTGTCTATATATGTATTCCGTTTTAAGTATCAATTTTAATTTAAATGTAACCACATCAGTCTCTAAAACACATTTTTATTTTAAGTTAGATTCTGACTTTCAGAGATTTTCCTATATCAAGTACATGCATATGTAACACATTTCAAAGGAATAAACTTTCCTTTTAAGGAGAAACCAAAATCCAGAATGCTGTGTGTATGATACTGCTTAAATTGCTTAAAATTCAGAAAGCATGCTAAAAACCCCTAAGTAAAACCCAAAACCTAGATTAGCCTACCAGGAAAGAGGTGGATGGTCAAAACAATCATAAATATACATACCATGTGAATATCTACTTGATGTTCAGAGAAGATAACAGAAGGAGATGAAATGATGTGATTCTACTGAGTCATAATTAAAAACACTCCAGCAATCATCCATAAAAGGTTTGTGGTAATATGAGATGCCTTATTTGAATAACTATCATAATTCAGGCTTGGCATTTGCTTTTGCCTTGGTCACAAAGTCTGTTCTAGGTTATTATTGCACACTCTATGGACTGAATTGCAGCAATGATAGAAGCCAGTTTCCATATTAGAGTTAATTGACCATTGGCTTGAGTTGTAGCTTAGATCCCATAAAAAGTGATCTTCTAGGGGAGCACTGGATTGGTAGTATCCAAACACTTTTCTTTTGCTTATCTCATAATCGTGCATGCATGCACACACATGGAATAGGCAGTTTGCCAAAACATTCTAAAATAATGCCTCTAATTAAAGCAAGCCACTTTTATCATTTGATGTACAAACTGTTCCTTTTATAAGGCCTGTCAAAAAGAGGTTTCATATTGAATATCAAAGTGGGTTGTCTTTTCTTGAACTCAGAAAATATTTCTACATTGTATTTTGGCATCATATATAGTTTGGAATGTGTGTATGTGATCCTTTTATATCCTTGAACCTGTAGCTAACTTAGAGTTATTGACTATGTTGACATATCACATATAATGTAAATATATAGTCAAAATAATGAGTTTGGGACTAGGTTAACTTGATTTGGCCCCTTTCTCATTAATTTTTAAAAATATAGTATGATTAAGCCAAATGTGAACTTAAATCCATTAAAACCTTGAGTTGTGTTTCTTTTTTGTCTTTAAGATTTAACTATGCACACAAAGAACTGGGTACAGGCCAGAGATGTGGTGGGTGAGAGGATTCACCAGAGACAGAGTGGGGAGCAGAACAAGAGGACAGACTGAAATGTACTGCTGAGGGGAGCAGCAGGCAAGGTAGGGAGGTCTGCTGTGCCATATGAGTAACCTCCCTGGCTGGGGATTGAATGCAGGCCAAAGTGGCTGGTGATAGCTTCATAGTGCTGCGACTTGATCCCTTGCACCCCAGGGAATCCTGAGTTGTGTTTCTTAAGCAATATGGTCTAGGAATGTTGTGTTGCATATTGTTTCATATCTAATGGTGTCTCTACAATGATTCACTTCTGTTTCAAGTCCCGTCTTTCTGATATGCAATTTGTATATTAAAAATCATCTTTCTCAAAAGGATTCTGATTCAAGTCATATGTTGTTATAATTATAAAATTAAATTATAATTATAAAGTTATATATATAACATACATATAACATAAAATTATGTTATAATTTTAAAACACAATAAATTTCTACTAAGACTGCTTTTGGTACTAAACCAACTTTATGGAATTGTTTTCAAAGAAAGATTAAGTCAGACAAGTATTTCTAAACTCAATACTCAGGAGAAAGTCAGAATTACTTTTTAAGTTTTCGTTAATAAAATAAAATTTTATTATCAAGGGAAGGACAAACACTATATCCTGTTATTTGTAACTAATTCCCATTCTTACAACATATAGTTAAATAAGACTTCTTTTCAATTAAGTTCTCCAAACAGGTAACACAAAACAAAATCTGTAAATATTTGATAACAAAACTCAATGAAAACTCAGGACAATGGATATATAAGGGATATGGTCTAAGGGAGTATTTCTCAAGCTTCAGTCTTCTTTCATTGTGTTATAATAAGTATAATCACATCCAGATAGGACACATTATTTTCAGAGATTTTCAACAATGTGAAAGTGTGCAGTATGATAGTGTTTTATTGAATGGGCATGTAAAAATATCAAAGCAAAAGTTCCTCTTCAACAGAATGGCAAGATAAATCGTCTACCATCATCTATCCTAACCCTAAAAATGCACCATTCACCACAATTTTCAATATAAATATATCCAGCATGATTATCAAAATCTTTGTGAACCAATATTGCCTCAATAAAAAAATACAATTTTGAAAAAGAAATAATATTATTTCTACAATATTATCAACAGTACACTGGTTCTGAATAAGAGAGTACAAGCATACTCTTCTTGTCAGTCTAATTGATAAAGCTTAAAATGCTACATAGAATGTACAGAACAAATGTATGTGAGTGCAAATAATAAATGGAATGTAGCACACTCTGGAAATAGAAAAAAAAATAATATTGAAAGATATCTTTACCACCCAGAGAAAGCTGGGTGAATCTGTAGCTTAAAGTTTATTATTTACTGAAACTAAATGTAAACATCCATAACTTTTAGAAGACATAAGTCTCATATCACAATATTCAAAATACACTTAAAAAGTACTCTGCACATGCAAAAAACAAGAAAAATATCAAGAGACATAGGATACGACAATTAATGTATACCCATAGGATGACAGATGCTGGACTTATTTAACAAAACTTTAAAGTGGCTACTAAAGAAATGTTCCAATAAGTAAAAATGATTGTAGCTGAAATGAATGAAAAATTAGAAATATTCAGAAAACAGAATATGTAATGAAGAATCAAATGGAAATCATGTACCTTAAAACTGAAAGCCCCCTAAAAAAAAAAAAAACTGAAACCCCCCCTAAGTAAATCCTTACTGAATGCTTTAATAGAGTGGATATGATAAAAGGAAACAATAAGTATACTTGAAATTATCTAAACAAAGCATTAAACATATTAGAAAAAAGTAAAGCAGAGAATTTAAATAACCTATCAGACAATACTAAGAGGAGAGAAGAGAAAACTAGGGCAGGAAAAACATCTCAATATTGTCTGAACAGTGTTTTATGAAAGACATAAATTTTGGATTCAAGATACCAATCAACCTGAAACATAAGAAACCCAATGAAGTTTGTACCACAACAGTTTTAATGAAAGTGCTGTAAATTAGAGACAAAGGAAAACAAAACTTCAAGGCAGTCAGAAAAAAAATACACTGATGTTTTGGAGAAAAGCTCTTTGAAAGTTTCAAAATTGTACTTTGGAAATAAGTGTTAATAGTATGAGTGAAACAAAAACATTATGATATAGAAGGAAAAAAAGGTATATAGCCTAGAATTCTTTATCTAGTGAAAATATCCTTTAGGAATGAAAGGGAAGAAACACTTAGATGAAATGAACCTAAGAGAAGTTGTTGCCAGTGGACCTGCACTGAAAGAATATCTAAAATGAGGCTTTCAGCCAGAAGGACGCCAGATGTAACCTTGACTCATTAGGAATGAAGGAAGAGCAGTAGAAACGTTAAGTACCTGGGTAGATATAATAGGCTATTCATCTTTACTAGAGTTCTTTAAAACACATTAGAGGGTTGAATGAAAAAGTTGAACATTATCTGACAGGATTTCAGTGGAGCTGGGGGAACGCAGGACAAGAGAGCACCGGGGGAGGGAGGTGAAGGAACAGTGTGTTAGGTTATTTTTGCTACTGGATGGTAAAATATTTTTCATAAATAGAATGTGAAAAGACAGGCATATAATTGCAATCTTGAGGACAATCATAAAAGAACAATGCCAAGAGGAAAAGAAAAACGAAAGGAAATTTAAATCAAATTAAAAATGTTCAAATAACTCAGAATGAGCCAGAGGAAACAAAGTAGGGTAATGAGAAGAAGCAAATGGACAAAGAGATGTGAGCTCTAAATCTATCAATGATTGTTTTGAATATAAAAGTCCTAAACACATTGATAAAGAGATCATCAGAATTAAAAAATACGAAACTACCTTGTATCCACTGGAAATCACTTAAATATAGTAATATAGAGAAACTGACTTTCAGAATGTCATTTCAAGTAGCTCCATGGAACCTCTCCTTAGTGAATGGGCTGTAACAGGTAAAAGCAATCATGTTAAAGTCACTGAAAAAAGCTCTAAAGATGTTCAACTGATAGAGAAATTATTCAAGAACATCTACTATATTGGTACAAAGGGCATTAATCTCTCCCATTTGTATGACAGCCATCTCCTTTTGCTTCCAAGTTGAGGAATCTACATCAGTCAGGGGCAATCCAAATGACAGGGTTCCCTTGCTCCCCGCCTCCCAGCCAAGGAAGATCATTTCTTTCTGGCCACCAGAACTTACCATGCCTCCCACAAGTCATCCAGTTCTATGTTGTAGAAACTCTACTCCAGGCAGTGCAAATAGACACCTGGGGCTCCCCTATACATGACCTCCACCCCTCTAGTGGAAGCCCCATTGCAGACATGTCAGGATGAGAATACTCTACCCTAGTCATCCCAGAACCAGCTATTAGGTTGCATACCATAATAGGTAAGCTGAGAAGATCCAGGGCCACCATTCTGACTAAGCACCCCATTCATTTGACTTAGGTGTCACTCCAAAAGAAGCAGTTGTTTGGAAGGAGTGGCTTGGAAGATTTGCTCAGGAGCTGGGAAAAGGCCTGAAAACTGAAAGCTGAGTATCTCTCACTAAGGGAACCATTTTTATAACCCAAAGGATAAGTCCAAGCTATGGGAACAAAAGAAAGCCAGAAATGATAATTTAGAAGCTAACATATCTAGTTTCTAAATTTAGAAGCTAACATATCTATAAGTGTGTACTATTTTTCCTCTTAGCTTCTTTGAAGACATAAAATCACATAAAAAAATAATTACAATGTATTGGGTTTTTAAGATCTATAGACACAACATGAATAACCAAAAGCACTCAACAGAATAAGTTAAAGAGCTATACAGCAGCATTTTCCATATCTAACTGGAAAAAGTTTGTGTAACTCTGAAGTAGATTTTGGTAACTGAAAATGATATAACCTCTAAAGTAATCTATAGTAAAAGTTAAAAATACAAAGTGAAGCAATCATTAAATTGATTAAAATATTGCACCATAAATTATACAATTATTTCAATGAAAAACAGTATGGAAAAAAAAAACAATGAAGAACAAAAAATATATGAGAAATTTTTTAAAAGCAAATCTGAATCCAAACATATAAATAATAGCACTAAGCTGTGAAAGTGTCAAAAAATCCAATCAAAGGCAATGACTGCTTTCTATTTATGCTTTCTAAAACACTGCTCTCTAAAGCAAAACATTAGTAACTCAAACAGAATTAGATATTACCAGATATTTTTGAAAAATTTATAATTGAGTATATCCAGAGTAAAGAAAACAAGAGTGAATAAAAAAGCTCACAATTCTGCTTTAATTTCTTATAATTACAGTTTAAATCACAAATATTCACATACTTTACATATTGCCCTTCTATTAGAATATAATGCCTTTCAAATATTAACAGTAGATCTCTAACTGTGCATTGTTCACATACTTAATCTGTAAGAGTTTGGAAGTGTGACTGGAAGACAGCCTGCTGAGCAACGGGGAATCCAGACATTTTTAAGGTAAAGTAGAAAAACATCCCCATGCAGGTTAGGTAGTGCAGATTCATGTTCTTTTGGATATGTGGTCTGTGAATGAATAACGGTCACAAATGAGTTTCTTGAAATGTGAATAAATTCGTCATTATAATAACATCAATATCTGTTTTGTGTGTTAATGCTTCAGAGAATTTTCATGAATTAGCACAGTTCACCCTTAATCATGTGATGCATTAAATATTTGTTCAAAAAAGAAATATTCCAAGGTAGAGGGAGTACTTTTAAAGGGCAAAGAATAAAACAAATAATCGTATCAACCCAGTTTCTACTAAATGTATGTGTATACTGGAGTTAAGATGAATTTCTATTAAAAGGAGCTCTAGGGCAGTAGATCCTCATAAAATAATTTGTGCTGAGATTTTCACTAGCAACAAAAACATGAAGGGGAAAAATATAAAGTTCTGTCTTTTGTTTAAAATCTTTATCTTGGGCCTCCCTCTTGGCGCAGTGGGTTAAGCAACACACTATGAAGCAAACCGCAGCTACTGTAGCATGAGTCTGATCCCGGCAGCCGGCCAGGGAGGGGACCCACTTGGCGGCAGACCTCTCCTGACTCGATGCTCCCCTCAGCAGTGTGTTTCAGTCAGTCTGCCTGTTCTGCTCCCCACTCTGCCTCTGGTGAATCCTCTCATCTCCCGCGACTCTGGCCTGTACCCCAACACTTGTATGCATAAATAAATCTTAAAAAAAAAAATCTTAATCTTGACTTTTTTTTAAGAGGAAGGGTTAAAAAGCAAACAAACAAACAAACCCTTCTAATTAAAAGAATATTTGAAGCCACACTTTTTTATAATCCAAAGGATTTATTAAACTGCAATGTGGGTAAGTTATGGTACATTCATCAAATGAATTATTGGCTAAAATGAATAAAGAACAGCTTCCAACAACTAAGATGACTCTTAAAAATGAAATGTTGGACAAAAAAAGAAAGATAAATGTAAATAAATTAAACTTAAAGTTCAAATATGAATTCATACCAAATTTTGGTGATTTACCTTTATGTCTGGGGATATGTCCTCAATATTTTTCAGAAACTAGACAGTCTCCCAAACTTGTTATCTTTTTACAAAATGTTGTAGTTCTGAAAGAATAGTTCTATTAAATAATTCAAATGAACAGTGTTGAATAAAATTATTTGACTGAACTAATCAACTTACTTAAAATCAATTAAAACTTGAACAGTAACTTCAGTTGATTAATATTAGACATAAATAAAACTATTAACACTTAAAATGAACAGAAAGTGGCAATATTATCTTCATAGATCTCTTTAGAAAATAAAATTCCAGCTTTTAATGAGTGAAAATATCATGAAACTGATCAAAACTTAAAAACTTCATGACATTTTTGTTTTCTCCCACTATATCAATTGAAAATTTATATATCAGTAAATTATATTCACTATAAGATGGAAATAAATGAATTGATTTCACTGGGATCCTTTCATTTCTTTGAATTGAAAATAAAAAGGCTGGTAATATTTTTTAAAAAAACGTTTCACAGAAGTTTATTAAAATTTTATTGATACACAAGCTTTTATTATCTTTTTCAAGTTGATATACAGTATGATGTTATAAATAAAAATATAAAATATTTTAAAGTTGAACCACTTGTGTTGTAAAATCTATTTTTGTTTTCTTAGGGAATACAAATTTCCTGTGTCTCTCAACAAATTTGGATAGGGGATTAGATTTTAATTAGGTTATGCATGAGAAAAAGGTATTTCTTTTGGTCCAAGTTTCTTCTGCACAGAAAACCTTTGACAATCTCAATACATAAAAACTGTTATATACTTCTTCAAAGATCATGGACAGAATGGATTATAATAAGTTCTCTGAAATTTTGTAATAAAAGCAAGGTTTCATTCTCCTTAGAAGGAAATGTTTAAGGCATTTTTCATAATTAATGTTACATGAAAAGGGGCCAGTCCCAATCCATAAATGGCAGGTAGTGAAAGAAAAGCTATCAACATTTCAAGTGTGATCCTAAACGCTGACAAAGTACTGTTATCCATCCATGACATACTTGTAATTTGATTCTTTAAAAATCTCTTTCTGCAGCATAGGCTTTTTTAAAAAAGTGATTTTTATTTGCTTTCATAATGAGCTTTGCATGTACCAATACATTTTTCTACATATAATAGTGTTCATGTACTTAATCATTTGAGTTTTTGCAATTAACAAACTTATAATTGTAGTTTATAATTTTTTATTTAATGTGTGGAGAAAGTGAACAAAAGAACATGACTAAACAGAAAGCAGAAGCAATAGCGATATGCATGAGGGCATGTGGATTGAGGATTTACAGGACACTGAGTATGATCAGAACATAGTATGAACTAGAAGGCAAAATGAAGCACCGATAGGAGATTTAGGAAGGACTAGCGCATGAAGGCAATTTTCATCAGGATTAGCAGTCTTAATACAGAAAAGTGGCACTATCTTATTTTCAGTACATTCTAATTTGAATTAAAATAAATTTTTGTGGCATACAGGTCTTTCTAAACTTGATACTGGGGTTAATCAGATTTAGTAAATGCAAAAAGTTTTTTAGATCTGCTAAAGTATGGAGTAATCCAACATTAAATCCAGTCCATTTCCAATTGGAAAGTTTTAATATAGTATTTTTAGTTTGGAAGGTGAAAGAACTTCATAACCTTTACAAGATTTCATAAAAATAACCCAGTCATATAATTATATACAGCTGAGCTCAGGCATTGATTAGATGAT
This sequence comes from Galemys pyrenaicus, assembly GCA_019455555.1. Taxonomy (NCBI): domain Eukaryota; kingdom Metazoa; phylum Chordata; class Mammalia; order Eulipotyphla; family Talpidae; genus Galemys; species Galemys pyrenaicus. Next base: position 1,468,043 of record JAGFMF010012021.1, read on the forward strand.
TTTCAAAACAGAAGCTGGTAATAGTTTCTCTCTACCTCTTCCTCTGCTGACTCTTGATATTAATATATATATTTATGAGCTAAGTTCAATTTACCAATGACTTAAAAAACATGGACAATGTAAAGCTCAGTCTCTGTCTCCTCCTTTTAATTCTAAGGATTTTAATTGGAAGAAACAGCCCTAGTGTTCTGCCACTGGTTCCTTCTCTCACCTCATTTTCAGACTCTTAAATGCCTAAACAAATGCTTCATTGATGAGGCTTTTAATTCTTTCCCAATATTAGTATCTTCTTGATGACCTTAGTCAATATTTCTCTTTGTTCTCATCTACAGTCAATATATAAAATGGCACAGGCCCACACTTATATGTATAACAATAAATAAAAGGGACTATTATTGTAATATCAAATATTATAGTTATAATTGTTTAAAAAGGAATAACCAACACTTTCTTTTTCAATTCCAAATGAGTTTATTATATGGCTGGATATGCCACTTTGTATTGCTTTCCAAACTTGAAAGCATAACCTCTCAGATAAAATTATTTACAGAAAATTGAATTTCAATGGTAATTCCAGGATGTAAGTACTACGAACATTCAATCTCATCAACTAACCCCAGAAAATGAATGCTTGCTCTCCTAAGTTTCTAATTATATGTACACAACCTACTTTATTCACTTTTAGATTTTCCTGGTAATAGTTTGTCTTTGTGGCTTATGCATCTTTCATATGGCTAGAGGATATATTTTAGTTTTCTCCATTAACCCAATAAGGGTTTTAAATTGATCACTGTGCTCCAGCATTTCTAATTTAAACTCAAGACTTCCAAACCCTAAGTAGCCTCAAAGAAACCTCTAGTTTAATTCTTCATTTTGGCATACTTTCATTATTTTGAAACTTCAATGGATGGTTAGAATTTATGTTAAAAATGGAAATTTTATAAAAAATAGAATTGCTTGATATGACTGTTAAGATTCTAATATTTTACATGTACCTTCTTTACAGAGTGATTTATATAACCAATGTCTGTAGCAACTGAAAATTTGCTGGATCTAAGATATTTTCATCATGATACAGCTACTGGGTGGACAAAAATAAACTTGATCAAATGGTTACCTTTTTCCTGCCCCACTGTTATTAGAATAACCTAGAGTTTACTTGCGTCATATTGGTTTGTGGGAAATGGCTTCATGGAATAAATGTTTAGAAAATCAGTCCTTCAAAAAACACTGTTAACATTTTCAAAACATGGGTTTCAATATCTTATTCTTCTCTTGTCTACTGTATAATTTTACTCTTTTTAACTTTCAAAATATTATTTCAAGGATTGAACTTTATTAAAATTGTTTTTAATTCCTTCTAAAGTCATTTTACTTATGTTTAATTTTACAGTAAAAAGTTGAGTAAAATTTTTAATAGAATTATACACCGATTTGTAATTAATTCCACTTTAAAAAGAGATCAGGTTTGCCTCTTCCTGTAATTTTCATGTATTTTCAGGATCAACCTTACCATCGCTGAAATCAACTGTTGAAAGGTAATTTGTCTAAAGTTTTCACAATGCAGTAAATTTTTAACATTGTTCTTATTCTTCACTTAATTTGGAAAATACTCATGAATAAAAATTACACTAAAAAATACATAGAACTTTCATATGTTAAGTGACCAGATAACAAAATAACATTGATTATAAATTACCTGCCAAGAATATTCTGAACTGGTTTCTGCAACTTTCAGTTCACCCTCCTAACTGGAGAGACTGGACATATAATTGTGTTTCTAGTTTTGGGATGAAGCACAATGAACTATGATGGAGGACTTTGGGGTCTTGGTGTTAGATATGAAAACATAGCTGAAGAAGTGGGATTCTATATATCAGAAGCATATACAGTGGAATAATTCAATGTTAACTCAATAATTACTGATATGCACATTAGAGAATTTTTAATCTTTTGTATATTTATAAAAATACATTTCATAAAAATTTTAAGAACTGAAGCTTATGTATTTTATTCTTTAATCAGAATCATTTTATAAATTATGGAAATATCTACAGTTATAAATATACAATACTTACTGACAGTTAAACTCTAAAGAAGTTGTGCCTTAAGCAATTTCCTAAATAAAACATTCTACTAAGCAGCAGATGATATTAGAGTCAAAAATCATCCTTACAACAAACTTACTTCTTAATCCTAGGAAATGAAAAGGATAGCAAGTCATGAGGTCAGATATTTATCTGATTTTCATTGACTTTCCAAGCCATGTTTGTACATAAACTAACCCAGAAACAGCAGCTCTAACAAGAGGTTCACAAAAGAATTGGTTGTGAAATTAGCAGTTAGTTACACATTCCTGAATACACTCTCTGGTTATCAAGCAGTAAGAAGTACAAGAGTGCGGGCACGTTAGCTTTAAGAGGTTCACAGATAAATCTGATGTCTATCCTTACTTGAGAGTCTCTGATCACACTACTAAATATAGTAAAAATTTATAAAATCTCAAATATTTCTAAATCTAAAATAAAATACTCAGGTTGAAAATAGTCAAATGAATTTAATACGGTATCAGTCTGATTATTTAAGAGTTATTAAAAAGTAGCAAAATCAATGTGAACTTTAGATTCTGTATTTTGGTTAAGATTTCTTGAACTTTCGACTTCTGTATTTTGGAAATGGCTTAAGAGGCATCTCAATAATGACTTAAATGCAGCACATATATGTGCACCATGGTTTAGGTGTGACTCCGGGAAAATGATTTTTAGAAATAAAAATTCTTAATGAGTAAAGAAAAAATATACTTTGTATCTCCAGAACAGTAACTATCATGAAAAAACTTGAGATCAAATTATTTCTTATATCATGAATTTCAGCATGAACAAAACACTAGTCTATAATGATTTATGGAAAATCAGTTACTTAGCAAATACTGAAACAGTTATAATCAAGCTTGCTTCTCTACCACAACAGCCACTAATATGTAATATCTGGTAAACAGTATATGAAAGTCTGTCCTATGGAAAACTGATCTTTTTTTTTTCCCCCTCTATGTGGCAATCAACAGTGACCAATCTATTCCTTGGCACATGAGACAGAAACCATTAATGGCCCAACAAATCACCACACAACCATCCACACTATCTTATGAATAAACAGGTTCTGTTTAACCAGCTTTTGTCTCTGAAGACATTAAAACGCTTTAGGGAAGAGTTTAATAAAACACATCTATATAATGAAAAAGAGGCAACCCTTATATACATCAAACATGATATTTTGGCATGAGTCTTGGAATTGCTGAGCTTTCTGTGCATCACTTTCCTCTATCTTCGGAGGCACTGCTTAATGCCTAGCTGATTTCTTTACCTAGGCAAGTGCCAAAGAAATTTGCCATAAACACTAAAAGCAAAATTCCATTCCTTCAGTCTTTTTTTTTTTTAAATGAATGAAACACATTTTTTGACCTGGAGAGCAGTGAGTTAAATTAACTATTTATATTTTTATATTCTTCCATGCCGTTAGAGGCCAGCAAAGGATGAAATTCTAATCAGTGAAGTGTAATTGGAAATCTGTGAATCTGAAAATGTGTTTCAGAGAAGCCCTTTGATTTTCTGATAATTAAGATACAGCTGACTTTACCTTTCTTCATGACTTGACATGGACATGAAGTCTGAGCTATTTCACTATACAGGAAGCAAAAACCTCTTATCTCAAGGAAAGGTTCTTGTATCTGGAGTATAGCTTTGTTGGTCTCTGTCCTCAGCCAGGAAGGTTAAAGATGTTTACTGAACTGAGTCAAATGCTTTAGACTTTAGAATGTGATTTTGCTTAATCTGGATTAATAACTCTGTAAGTAGCTCATAACACTTATTTCCAACACTTCAAACCACTTTTTTTCCCTCCCAAAACACTTAGAAAATGGGACTGGTAGCAGGCAGCAAAAGCTAAGTGATTTTTTTTTCCTTTCTGACAAGAACCAGGACCTGAGTAAGCTCCTTACACACTTTTTTCTTCCTTCAGAGTCTTACTTTTTCATATACAAGTATGTATATGGCAAGGAAAAATGAAAGGGAATTGAAAGACGGGGAAGAAAGACGAGAAAAAGGAGAAAGCAAAGTATGCAGAGAAAGCAAAGATAAAGGAACATGTAAACACTTCTTAATAAGTATGTGGACTTTATCAGTATCCTAATAAGAATTATAACAAATATAAAAATACATATTTTAATGCAATCACTATAAATAAAATACTATTTCTTGCCAAGAACCATGACCTTTACTTTCCTTCCTTTTGTGAAGAGTTGCCATATATAAATGCATAAACCTCTATTCAAACATGGCAAGATACAACTACTAATAATAATTATAGTTTTCAAGTTACATATTTTTTCTCATCTAATGTTTTATTCAATCACATAAAAAATCCAGGCAGATAGAAACAATAAACATCGTAAGTTGAAAACTAAGGGCAAAATTTTATACAATTAAAAAGAATTCTAACTGGATTTTATAGAAATTTCAGAAAATAATTGACAATTTTAGAAACAGAAGCAGTAAATTTGCAAGGCTATTAAGGAACCAAGAAGTGGAAATAAACACTGATAGTTTTCAGACAGGTGAACTGAGCTGGATGTTAGTTTTTGGCTGATGTATATTTTGGTTGTGCAGGGAAGTGAGTGAACCATTTTTCCATATAAGAACCATTTTTCTGCATGTCAATATCTTTGGGCAGGTTATGAGTATTTGTATTGTAGAGTGTCTGTCATAAGTAAAATTTGTTTGTGGATTTAGCATGTTGATGCCTCTCATTGGCGAGCATAGGAATTCAACAGAAGAGTGAATGAAAACCAAGATCTGGCATCTGAAAAACCATCTCAGTTTTTCCCCCAGTAATGGAAATTATGCTAGTATGTATGTGTGCTCTGATGAGTCAGATTAAAATTTACTACATGCTGCCTATTGTAGAGGTTGGATAATCTATGGACACTCACCAGGCGTCATTCCAGCAAGAATCTTATTGAATTAAGTACTATTGAAGTAAATAGCAATAAGAAAACACTTCCTGATTAAATCAAAATACTGACTTCTAAATACTAGAACTTGAAGCAATACCATCTTGTAGGCCTCAGTCATCCTGTAATTCAGAAATGGTTTGGTTTGTCTTACCACAGAAAAAAAAAAAGAAAAAGAAAGTGTATTTCTACAAATTCATTTTCACTTAAATTACAGGATAGAAATGAAGATAATACAATATACATCTCTATTGTGCTTTTATGTATTTGTGAAGGTAGAAAATATATAAAGGCAGAAAGGAAAATCTTTAGGAGGCTAAAGCATGCCTTTTTTTTAAAATCAATTTGTAATCACTAACTCAGGAGAGAAAAATCAATTTAATGAAAGAACTGATTAACGTTTCCTTCTTAGAGAACTGCCCAGGTAAGAATAAATTCAATTGTCTTGTGAAAACAAAATTGCTTATTATAGAACAACTTCTTTAAAAGGCACTGCATAAATGCCTATGTGTTCAATTTCTCAACAACAATTACTAGATTCAATTCATACATGAAGGAACTGAAGTCAGAGGGATATGCCAGTGGAGAACTAACCAAAGTCCAGTTTACCTTTACTGGAAAACTCCATGATGCCCTAGTCCTTGTACTCAGATTAGTTGAGATCTACAAAAGCTATAACTCCAGCTGTCTGAAATAACTGTCTGGGCACAGTGCCAAAGCATGCTCCCTGAGACCCCATTCTTCTGTAATGCAATACAATTAAAACCTGTGCAACCACCAAGCAAAGGGCAGACTTTGTGAAAACTACTAAGAGCAACCATGGGAAAGAGACCCCTCTGAATACTTCACCAGGACCCCAGTTCCATAAATCCAATTTTCAAACCTTTAAACCTGGAAGAAAAATGCCCCCCTGTATTTCCAAATTACTGCTGCAAACTACTACAACCAAGGAGCTTAAAATAACAAATTGTGTATCTTACAGTTCAGGTGATTCAAAGTCCATAATGGGTCTCTCTGTGGGTGAATATATCTCCTTACATTTTCCAGAGTCTGTAGGCTGACAACATTTCTTGGTTTATAGCCTCCTTCCTCCACATCCAAAGTCAGCCTGGATGAAGTGCCCTCACTTTTCACAGCTCTGACAGTCTTCTGCCACCCTCTCCCACATTTCAAAACCCCTTTCATTACACTGGGTTCACCTGGATAATTCAGACTACTATCCCTGCTTGAAGGACAAAGAAAAAGCAATCTTACTTCCACCTGAACTTAATTCCTCTCTGCCATATCAGAAACACAGCCAGAAATTCCAGGGGTTAAGTCCTAGATATAAGGGGCCATTATTCTGCCTACCGCTTCACCATTTTAAGAACAGTGGAAATTCAAACGTAGGTACAAAAGGTCAAATATGTCACAAAACTTCAGGGCATTTATTTTAAAATACAAAGTATTGCAAGTCAGTGGATGACACTGATGGGGGCAAAAGGAAAAACACAAAAATATCTAAAACACTTCTTGGAAATTATGATACCTGAAAATTGTGTGACGTTAAGCACATTTGTGCACTCTACGCACCTTAGATTTCTCATCTTCAAAACAATAGGCCCCGAATGGACAATCTCTCATGTCACTTTAATAGATATAGCATTATCTGCTGAAAGGGAGATTTTTATGAAGATTTAAAATCCTGACAAAGATAGGACCAGTGACATATAATAACATTCACCTGGGGGCCTCCCTGGTGGTCTAGGGGTTAAGTCTCAGAACTATCACCTCTATGACCTGAGTTTGATCCCTGGCCAGGGAGCTAACCCACATGGCAAAGCAGACCTCTTCTGTTTCACCTGCTGCTCCCTTTAGCAATGTATTTTAGTAGATCTGTCTCTGGTGAATCCTCTAACCCCAGACCTCTGGCCTGTACCGCAGATGTATGCAAAAATAAAGTCTTAAAAAAATAACAAAAATCATGCACCTAACAACAAAACAAGGCAATGAACAGTTTACTACTTTAAAAAATACACAAATCTGACATTAATAACGATATATAGTACAATTATAAATAGGGAAATTTACTTTTTCTTATAATTTGCAAATGATTAAGAGTAGCCTTAGAAGGATTTTGGTCAAAGAAAAGTAAATGCCTATAAAGATTATCATATAAAAACATTTCTTATTTAACATATTCTGTGTTAACATATAGGAAATGAAAATAGATTGAAATATAATAAACAGAAATATAAAGAAATGTTCTGAGTTAAAAATATTTGTATTGACACGATTAATGAACTAGTGAAAGCAGGCATACAAAAATGAAGGTTATAGAAAAGTAAAATAATTTCATTTTTATGACATTTCTGGTCATATTAAGATTTATTATTTTTCTTTCTCATTTTAAAACCTAAAATATCTCTATTTACTTTAAGTAAAAGCATATACAATAGAAATGCATATGCAGAGAATTACTTTCTGAAAACAAGTATTGTCAAACATTCAAAAACCTATTAGTTATTTTCAAAACACTGTATTCCTTTCTCTTCATATTAAATCTAATCATAGACATGTGACTCAAATATAATTTTGTGGGTGGTTATTTTATAATAGACCAGGAGTTGTTGAAATGCTGAAGAAGACATCTTGTGGCTAGAAAAGAATAACAACTCCAAGGAAAAGCAGATGGGGATAAAGCAGAAATATAAAGCCGGTAAGAAAAGACATTCCAGGATGTGTAAACTTGGACACTTTTACCATTTCTTTGGTCCTCGTTTTTCTGATTTTCAAGATATATAATGGTTTTTCTAGCTAGCAAATCTATGCTTGTATAAGAAATGTATTTAAGGAACTACTAGAAAATTAGAAGTGCTCAATATTAAAAGAAGCAAGAGCATTCATGATAAAGATAAAAAATTGAATTACACAGAAAGTGACTAAGGACAATAGGGTGGAAGGTAGTTCTGTAGAGAGGGCTTAGAACAGTTAAATGCAAAAAAAAAAAAAATGTTCTGTGCTTAGAAATCTTGGGCCAAAGTGATTTAGAAAAATGCAGGCAAATAGGGTGCTCTTTAGGTCTGGAATCTTTTGGGAATATATGGAAAGATTGTTTTTCCAGAAAGCCACAAAAAGCAATGGGGGTTCGATAGGGCTGAAACTGGAGATAGCCCAATTTCCATCTGTGGCTACAACATAGCATGAGAATGAATACATAGTTGATACTCAATAATACCTTGTCCAGCTCTATTTTACAGCTCCACATACAATTTCTACTGCCAGATGATTGTAATTAGAAAGATTATGCATTCACCATGCCCCAAAACTTTATCAATAAGTTCTTTTCATTCTTAGGAATGCTACTAAGGTACTTAAAAACCAATGCATATCTAGTAAGAACTTCAAACGTGAAAACCTTTATTAAATTTCTGCCTTGCTAATAGAATTAGATTTGACACTACAGTAAGGGGAAAACACTATAACAGAGTATACAAAGATTTTGTTTATATAAGCAAACATAGTTCAGTAGCTGTCATTTGATGAACATTTGATAATGATTACTGGATATGAATCAGAAGTCCAAGATGTTAATTTTAGTTCTATTACTGACTAGTTAAGCTTCTTTCCACAATTCATTTAAACTCTCTTTAATCTCAGTTGGCACATTTATGAGTGATAAATAAAAATACCTCTTTTACCCCTACTATAGGGGCAGGAAGGCACGGAGCAGGTTCTCAGTGATTCCAAGCAGACAGGTCGAGGAGGAGTACTGGAGCCCTCAGTGGTGTTTTCAGGCTTTTATTACATCATTATATCAGAGATGACCAGGTCCACGGCAGGCAGGGGTCCAGGGGGCCTGGAGGTTGGCAGGCCTCCTAGCCCCTGGCACATCTCACTCTCACTGGGCTCTCTAGCCTCTCCTTCTACTGCTGCTGTTCTCTCTGCTGTTCTCTTGCTTATGCCCTTCTCTTCTGCTGGCGTCCTCATGACGCCGCCCTCATACACCCTGTCTAAGCCCAGGTGCACCCACTTGCGCATGCCCACTTAGGCGTGCGTGCAGGACCGCAGGTGTCCATCATCGACACCAATGGTGGGAGGGCGGAAAAGCCTGATCACTTTTCCATTTACCCTACACCTACCAAACAGGATTGTTGCGAAAGGAGACAGAAGACACACTTTATTCCTATCCATATCTATATCTATATATGAATTCTTTTTGTAAACCCTAAAAAAATTATAAAAACATGTGTAGCGGCAGGAAAGCGGCGGCACACTGGGCAGGTTCAGGATGGTTCTGGGCAGATGGGCCAAGGAAGAGAGTCTTGGAGCCCTCCGTGGCTTTTCATGCTTTTATTAATCTCTACATTAGAGGTGGCATCAGGTACATGGCAGGCATGGGTGCCAGGGGGCCGGGAGGCTGGCAGGCCTCCCAGCCCCCAGCGCATCTCACATCTCACCCTCTCGACTGCTTCTTCCTCTCTCTCTCTCTCTCTCTCTCTCTCCCTCCCTCCCTCCCTCCTTCCCTCCCTCCTTCTCTGCTGCTCTCGCTTTTACTGCTGCTCTTTGGTCTGTACTGTTGGTCGGTTCTGGTGTCCTCATGACGCCGCCCATTTAAGCCCGTGTCCAACTCAGGTGCGTCCACTTGCGCATGCCCACCCTGGAATGCTCGCAGTACCGCAGGTGTCCATCATCACAGTGGTGGGCGGGTGGGAAGACCTGATTTCTCTAACCCTACAACACGGTTAAAGCAAAGTTTTATCTTAGGTGTAGGGTCAGTGAAAAGTGATCAGACTTTTCCACCCTCCCGCTCTTGGTGTCGATGATGGACATCTGCGATCCTGCACGCATGCCTAATGGCGGGCACCTCAAGTAGGGTGTGCGCATGTGCAAGTGGACATACCTGGGCTGAGACACACAGCATATGAGGACAGTGTCATGAGCACGCCAGTATAGAACAGAGAGAGAAGAAAGAAGAAAGAGAAGAGAAGAGAAGCAGAGAGAGTGTGATTCGTTAGGAGGCCTGCCAGCCTCCTGGACCCCCTGAACCCCCTGCCTGCTGTGTACCTGGTTGCCTCTGATGTAAGAGCAATAAAAGCCTGAAAAAGCCACCAAGGGCTTCAAGACTCCTCCTTTACTCATCTGCCATAATCATTGAGAATCTGGTCTCTGCCCTCCTGGCACTACAAGAGGTTACAAGCTAAAAGTGGGTATCAGTACATATACCGAGACTATGAGACTGCATGTAATATGCTCAGGATGTTACTGCAGAACACAACAGATGCTGTAAGAAAAACACAATAGCTTCAAATTGTTTGCAAGGAAAATACATGAGTGAAGGATTGTAACATTATATTTTCCAACTCAGTTGACTTGATGGAATGATCAGACTAGAAAAAAAAAAAAATGTTGGGCCTCTCTGGTGGCTCAGTGGGTTGAGCAACACACTATGAAGCAAACCGCAGCTACTGTAGCATGAGTCTGATCCCGGCAGCCGGCCAGGGAGGGGACCCACTTGGCGGCAGACCTCTCCTGACTCGATGCTCCCCTCAGCAGTGTGTTTCAGTCAGTCTGCCTGTTCTGCTCCCCACTCTGTCTCTGGTGAATCCTCTCACCTCCCTACTAGACTCTGCCCTGTACTCCAGCTCTTGGATACATAAATAAATAAATCTTAAAAAAAAAAAAAGAAAATCTTTACAAAATACTGAACTAAACAAAGTGTGTGTGAATGTTTGTGTTACATAGCACATATTGACATTGCTTTCTTAATATTGTTTAGTCACCCTCATCCACTACTCTGATCTTTGATATATGTTCAGTTTAAAACTATATCAGACTCAAAAAAGTAACAGAGCCATCAACTAACATCTACTAATAGTGCCATTGATGACTAAAAGATTGAAAATGCAAAAAAAAAAAAAAGGTCAAAACTACTACTGATTTTTATTCTAAAGGCTTACTATGAGTTAACCTGTGGAAAAGGAAGAGTGACTCACAGTGTTATAAAGAAAATAATAATAAAAATATGTACATTTGGTTGAATGTAGAAGAAACCACAGAGACTTAAAGTTAAATTTTAGGAAAACCACAAAATTATTAGATTATAGAATGTGTTCCATGGGGAAGTAAAAGAAAACCTGTGACTACTAAAACTACATTGGGGGAAATGAAACAGGGCAAAGAAAATGAAGGAATTCTACACTGAAAGGAGAAGGGATAGATGACCTTTGATTTTTTTTATATAGCATTCTTGGACACCAAACTGCTTAGAGACAGCAACATTTTTCTGAATTAACTGTAAATAAATCAGAAACATATGTATTGAAGTCTTACATTCTGGAAATTAACCCTGGTCATCCCTAATGGATTGGGGAAGTTACTCATTAAGTTCCAGATATTCTCAATTCAGCAAGCCAGGCACTAAGGGCATATTAATGAGCATAGGTGTAGCCAATTAATATCAAGACTAAAAAGGATGTATCAATATAAACAGAAATCTGAGGATGTATCTCCAATGCTTTCTTATCTGTCCCTTAATCAGTCATCTCCTTTGGGCAAAATATACTCTAGAATGACAGAAAATATTTTTGACACAAAATGCTCTCCACCGATTTCCGGGATTCTGTTGTGGCTTCTCCTCAGCAGATTCCTGCTGGACTGAACAGGAAAACCACTTTGATACATAATTCAATAGCAAACCCAATGTAACTTTTCAAATCTACTACTGACAACCAAGAGGATGAAGAACGACATTCATCTTTCTTCCCGGAATTTCAAGCACAGTGAATAAAACATTCCTGTCCAAGAGCATATTCTACATGGGTAGCCACATCACTGGGAGAAAAACACAAGATGACCGACATTTTTAAATAATAAAGGAAGGGATGAAGGGTTATAGCCACTAGGGGTTTTTCATCACATTCCAACCCACCACCACCACCCTCTTCAAGGAAAATATTCCTCCTAGATATTTAGACTAAGACCTTCTGTGAATAAAAAGCGGTAGAACAGTGTTCCTCACAGCAGTTTTTAGAGTCCTAATTTAATGTGGCCTGAATTCAAATTGACATGAAAAATAAACAAAAAAGTTGATAACTATCAATGCTTTTCAACATAGCTCATGAAATACAATAAGAGTTTCTCTTAATATTATCAATTTTCTTTCAAAAAGAATTCAAAAAAATGCTATTGAGTAAAATGCTCAAAATGTCTTATTTGTGAGGGTACACTTCTGAAAATTTTAAAGATGTATTCATAAAGTTTCAAAATGTCCAACTACAAAACATTCTCTATTGTATCTTTTAAATTGCATTATATATTTTGACTTTTTTTGAGGGGACAGGTTTAAAACATGTATACGACTCAGAGTACAGTATCACCCTATTTCAGACACATGCTGTCATATCATACCCATCACCAAGTCAACCGTACTCCTACATATTATTGGACTCACTACTCAAATCTCAAATCATGATTATGCAGAAATGCACCTACACCTTTGTGGCATCTCTAGAAAATTGCTACAATTTTTTGCCTAAGATGAAATCTAAGAGCAATTTATGTTGATTATACCTTATGTTTGCTTAAGAAAATTCTTAATCCTGAAACAACTAAACCTATTTAAAGATTAATATAAATAACAGGGTCATGACTTTTGTCAGTTATTTGTTTTATATTTTGAAAGTAATGTTTGTATGTTCGGTCACTTTCAAAATGTTTCAAGAAATGTTATTTGCTAAAAATCTTTATAGCTTAATTTGGTATTTATATGAGAAATGTATTAAAAATACATGTGTATTTCAGTATGTAATATATAATATATATTCCATATGATACATAATACATTGCATTCATATCATACACATATAAAATGTTCTTATCATGTGTGTTTACATACATGTAAATAAATATATAATAGGTACTATATATAATGTAGAAATATGCATAGAATTTTCCCATCTCTTAGGATGATTTTTTTCCCTATATAAAATTAGAAACTATCAGGGATAATTCAAAAGTCAAGGAGCATTTTTAAACAATTTTTACCATTCAAAAGTTCAATGGTCTTTGACAATTGATTCTATTTTCTGGTGTTACAGAAGTACTAAATTACAGGACGGAATTGATATCACATACCTCAATATGTCATTGACTGGTTGTTAACGTTAGCTTTAAAAACATGGAATCAGATAAAGTATATGAATTTCTCTTTACTGCATCTTCAGATCAACAGAGAAAAAATAATCCAACCCAAGTCACAGTTTGCAAAATACTTCAAAAAAGAAAAGAGAAAATAAAGGTTTATAATGTTTGGAAACTTCTTAGTAGTTTTGTTTCCAGTACTTTATTTTACTTATGGACTTTGGTCCAATACAAACTATCTAGAGTCAGGTTAAAATCTAGTGATTTTCCACCAAATGAATTCCAAGGTTATGAAAAATAAGAACTGATAATAATAAGAAAATATTTTGATATCTCCTTCTTGTATTTATGTCCATCATGAGGAAATCTATAAAAATAAATAGTGGTCATCAAAAAGGCAGAAGCACAAACATGACAGGACTTGTGGTATTATTTCCTGAATGGTTCATGTGATTTTTTTGACAGTATATTTATAGGCTAAATTACAGACTCAGAGAATCATGGAATTTTTAGAACTGGAAAGAATTTTAGTAATCATCAGGGTGCTATTTAGTAAACTCTACTTGCATGTTCAAAATAATCCCAACAAGCTAATGTAACCTCCTAAGAAACTTCCAGAATGTTTTCCATCAATGGTGGGGTACACAGGACCAAGTATATTCACTACAAAAAGTTGATTTGTCTACGATTTTGAACAACAGGAGTTGTTGATGAAAGTTAAAGGAATTCATCGGCCTATGTATTTATCTAACAATATCTCATAACAAAAATCTGAATATCTCCAGGAAAAACTATCCAAGGTATAAGAGCACATGCCACTAAAAATATGCCCTATGTAACAGAAACTTTAAACCTAGTCTATCATTTCTAAAGTTATATTATAACATCTTAATAGATGATAATATTTTCGGGCAGAAATTGTGTGATATTTTTCTGTAACTCATATAGAACCTCCCAGTGCTTACAGGGACTTTCTATTTTTTCTTCTGCTTTTTCTTTTTTTCCCACCTGTGGTATCTGTCTCAAAGAGAAAAACAAACTTTTATAATGTCAGATGAACTTCTAAAGATTTCTATTTATTTTAGTAGAATCATTAGAGAAATTTTAATTGTGCTTAAAGAAAATTATCTCATTTAAGCATGATGAAAATTGAGTGTACAACAGAGAAGACCCCTAAGCAAAGGGGTCTAGAGTACACAACTGCTATGGCCCAGTACTGAGCTTCAAACCTAGATGTGTCGGTCAAAAGCCCCTGTGAGGACTGGTAGAGAGCCATAAAGTTTTACACTTTAGTTCATTCATTTATCAAAAGAAAGATAGTAATTCTTGGAGAACTTATTTCAAATACCAACATACGTAACAAGTCTAATCATTTTATGGAAAGGCCCATTTTATTTTATTTATTTATTTATTTTTAAAGATTTATTTATTGGTTCTCACTGGTGGCGCAGTGGGTTAAGCAACACACTATTAAGCAAACCGGGAGTCACTGTAGCACTAGTTCGATCCCTGCCTCTGGCCAGGGAGGGGCCCCACAAGACTCAGCAGACCTCTCCAGTCTCGCTGGCTGCTGCCCTCCACAGTGTGTTTCAGTCAGTCTGCCTGTTCTGCTTCCCGCTCTGTCTGGTGAATCCTCTCACCTCCCGCGACTCTGGTCTGTACCCCAGCTCTTGTATGCATAAATAAATAAATCAAAAAATTATTTATTTATGGATACAAGAGCTGGGGTACAGGCCGGAGGTATGGGGGGTGAGAGGATCCATCAGAGACAGAATGGGGAACAGAAAACGCAGACTGACTGAAACAAACTGCTGAGGGGAGCAGCGAGGCAGGAGAGGTCTGCCTCCAAGTGGGTCACCTCCCAGCCAGGGGCAGCAGAGGTTGGCAGGGATTTGAACTCGTGCTGCAGTGGCTGCGGTTTGCTTCATAGTGTATTGCTTAACCCACTGTACCACCAGGGAGTCCCTGAAAAGGCCCATTTTAAACAGTGATATGCCATCTAATCTAATCAAAAAGCAAAACAAAACAAAATCATTCTCCCCAGATGAGTAAACACACACTTCTTGGAATAAGAATTACATCTGAAAAACAGGTTTCTTAAAATGTGATAGACTCAGTTTCTATGACGTCTACCATCCTGTCATTCTAGCTCTTAAGTTTTAAATTCATGTTTCTGAAAAGCACTCTATTGAGAGACATATTTAGATAGTTCACAGACTGATATTCTTCCATATATACATGTGATCTTGCAACTTTGTACATTTTTCTTCAGTTCTACATTTTAAGCATGCACAGAGTTGATGAATTATTTTAATATCCTTCTACAATTTTTATTTTTAATATTAGGCACTTTTTCCTTTCAAGTAGTTCATTAAACAGTTACACTTATTCTCTAAACTCCAGCCTTTCCACTGAGAACTGTAGATAAAACTTTGATTCTATAGATTAGCAAGAATTTAAACAGACTTCACCAAGTGTTGATATTAAAGTCTATTCTCTTTATTTTCTACATTAGGCATTTTTCTCTATCTTTGTTGGGGTTTTGAATAACTTTATTTTTATTTAGGCATCCATCTTTTCTCTTCCATTAGTAAAAAGGAAAGCTTTCCATTGAAAATAAACACTGGGTGAACTTGTGATTTCCAAAATTATTTTGGGGTCATATTTAACTGCCAAAATTGATATAACTTATCAGCTTGCATTTTTAGTGCAAGGATACTTTTAATTACTTGAATCAACTTTTAAAGTAAATTAGGACATTTTTTCCTTGACATTGAGCAATTTTTTAATATTGTATATTATTTGTCTATTTTTAAGTCTGACTGGATAAAATTACAAATAGCATATTTGATGATTACAGAGAAATTAAAAAAACTATTATTAAGAATTGATTCCACCTGAACTTGTACTAATATAGTATGTAAATTTCATCAAATACCTTAGTTTCATGTAGAACTCATCATCTACATATTCAGTTCAGCATTAAAGTCTCAAAATTTTAATATGTCATAGTCAGATTTTATTAACACAGTAATTAATGAACAATAATTTTCTATGCAAATGCAAAAACATTTTTAATCTATAATTCATAAAATCTGATTATCAATACTTATAACTCCCATTAGTGTTATTGCTATTACATGGAAAGAAGGAGAAACTCATATTACATTCTAAAGGAAGGATATATAATGTTAAAAGAAACTATGTTATTTCAATGATCTCTTATTTCAATTCCAAAATTATCAAATTTTATACTTTTGTTAAAGTATTCAATTTTATTTCAGCAAGTGTTACCTCTGCTTTCAAAATACAACCTATACGGAGTTCATTTCTCAGTCAAGTAATTTCTGGCTCCTGCCTTATGTGATTATACAATATAATCATATCTATGTTTTAGCTGACACAATATTTTTAACTGGAGAGGATACAGTATTTTTTAAATGATAAGTCTTCCTATCCACCTTTTTAAAAAAAATATTGGACACATAAAAGGAGGAATCCCCGTGTTTCATCTTTTCATTTTCTCTACTTGACACTTAACTAGCACAGACAAGATGATCTAGAATTTGTTTCTGCTAACTAACAAACTGCGTGAGTGCAGGGTTTGTGTTTGTTCATGGATGTATCACGGTCATCTAGAAAGTGTCTAATACAGGAATTATTCAACAAATATTCTTTGAACTCACAAATTTTGTTGCACTAGTTTTCTAAGTGTTTAATCATAAAAATTATTTCCCTTTAATTACTATGATTGTGTTGATACGTAAAATATTCTTCAAATTGAAGTTTATAACTCCACACACATTTCAGTCATAAAAATAAAAGAGCAACTCAGAGCTACAAGGTTAAACTGTAACCTCTGCCTGCCCTTTAGACATGATCACCTTCTGACAGTGTGCACTACATCTCCCCAAAAATGGAGCTTTCATCAGGGGCTTTAACCAAACTGGGTTTGAATCCTAACAGTGAAAACAGGGTGGACACATTGCTGCACAGTCTCACTCATATTTCTGGCACTGTTTAGTTCATTTGATGCCAAATAATTGCAAAAGACCACATTAGATTTCAGAAGTGCTATCTCTTGCCAGAAACAAGAAGATAAGTGAATGTGATGAAACTCTCACAGGTTAACAATATCACAACAACATATTTTTCAAGCCCTCACTTTGGCAATCTTCTTTTCCCAATCTATAATGTTAATTATTCCATTCATAGTGAATTAAATGTGAACTGTTAAATAGAACTTGTTTGTTTAAAAGAATGCCGAAGTATGAAAAATCAAGAGACCCAGATTTATGTACTAACTGAATCATTAACAAGTGCATGTCTCTTGCAAGTCACCTATAATTTCTCATTCTTAGGATCCTAAACTAAGAAAATAGGAGACTTAGCCGAAGGTCTTTTAAACCCTAAAATTTACCTCCAAACACTGATATTTCCAGTATTCACCCATATCATTATACTTCATGCTTTTTCCTTAGCTTAGAATATCCACCCTTCTCTTCTTGCCTTTTCAAATCCTGATGAACTTCAAGACCCAAACTACTTTGATTTTCCAACAAGAGGTTACCTTTCTGATTTGTGTTCTCACTGATTTTTCTTCCCTCTGGTCGCTTAGCTCATTCAGCGTGGACACATCAAAAGTCATTTAATAATATATTTTGTTGGATATATTGGAATTTTTTATATTCAATAACAGTTTTGCACATATATTAGTCTTATACCTCCAGGTAGATTAACATTCTCTTGTAGGGGATATAGTGCGTATGCTTCTTTTGTATTATCTATGGGTATCAGTAGTGTTTTTGACATTCATTCTTTTTAAAAGAATTACTTAAGTGTATGCCTTCATAATTGATTTAAAAGAAAACCTACAAAATTTGTGTAATAAAAATTACACAACTAAAATCCCACAGTTTTATCTTTTCTTCAAACAAAATTCTCATTCTATTTGTAATGCTAGTATCTGAAGGGTCTTGCATTCTCAGATTCATATACCTTGATTTTTCTGAGGAATTGCTTTATCAATAGAAGAGAAAAAGGCTTGTAGTGGGACCTCTGTATTTGTTCAAGCAGTGGAAATTGTACCATTCCAGATGATTCATTATAGCAAAAAGATTTCCTCCTGTGGCCTAATGAATGAAAACAGGCTCATGACTCAAGAACAGATATTAGTTCCAGCTTTTTCAGGAAATCCCTGGATGACAAAACTAATAAGTTACTATGTTGTTGCTCAGTTTTTCTATTACATACTTAATTCAATGTTATTCTCCTAATTACAGATTAAAGATAAAATGTTAAAATTAAAACAAAAAACCTTGAAGATATAAGCAAAAATGTTAAAATGAAACAATATCACTACTTTCAGGTTATTCTTTCTATCCTCAGTTCATCCATATCTTTCTTGTCAATGATAGTTGTTGGAATTTTATCTATTTAGGTTGAAAAATGTTCCATTTTGAATTAACATGTGGATGGTCTGAAATAATGGCCTGGTTTCATTCTTTTGCACAACATTTATTATAGAGGTTTTCCTTTCTCCAGTGTATATACTTGGCCCCTTTGTCCTAGATTAATTGGTCCTATAGGTGTGAGTTTATTTCTGAGCTTTAAATTCTATCCCATTGATCTCTGTGTCTGGTTTTTTTCTAATACCACACTGTTTTGAGTATCATAGCTTTATAGTTTAAAGTGCAGAAAGTGTGATACCACCACTTTCCCTCTGTTGTCAAGATTTTTTTTGCTATCTGGGGTCTTATATGGTTCCACATGCTTTTTAATAATGTTCTATTTATAATGTTTTCAATTTGTTCTATTTCTTTAAAGACTGTCACCATAACTTTGATTGGAATTGCATTGAAACTGTATATTGCTTTGGGTAAGATCACCACTTTAACAATATTAATCCTTCCAATCCATGAGCAGAGACTATCTTTCCACTTCTTTGTGTTTTCTATTATATTTAACATTATTTTATATTTTTCATTATATACCGTATATAGATCCTTCACCTTCTTTGTGAAACTAGACCACCAGCTCACATCATTCATAAACATTAACTCAAAATGGATAAAAGTTTTGAATATAAAACCAAAAGCCATAACATATATAGAGAAAATACTCAGTGACATAGAGTCCAGTGATATCTTTGTGGATTCATCTCCATCAGTAAGAAAAACAAAAGAGAGTATAAGAAATTGTGATGACATCAAACCAAACATATTTACAATGAAAAAAACTATCACTAATACAAAAATACACTCTATAGGAAGGGAGAAAAATACCCAAGATCTACAAAACTTCAAACAACTCAATAAAAAAAAAAAAATAAACACTTATAACCCACTCAAAATGGGCAGAAGAGGTAAATAGACACTTTCCAAGAAGACATTAGATAGCTAACAGGCACATGAAAAAGTGCTCATCGTCACCTATCATCAGGGAAATAAGACCTCACAATAAGGTATCATTTCACATGTGTGAAATGGCCCACATTAAAAAACCAGGAACAAATGTTGATGAGGATGTGGAGTAACAGGAACTCTCATATACTGCTGATGTGGACGTAGATTGGTCCAGTCCCTGTGGAAGACAGTATAGAGATTTCATAAAATATTAAAAATAGATCTACCACATGATCCAGCAATTTCACTCCTAGGTATCTACTAAAAGAATGTCAAAACACCATTATTGAGGGATATATGCACTCCTGTGTGCATTGCAGCACTGCATACAGTAGCCAAGCTATGGAGACAACCAAAATGTCCCTAGACATCTGAGAGGACTAGAAAGAAGAGGCATAAGCTAAATGATACAAAATACATCAGAAATTTAAAAAGAAATAATTATCTAATCATAGAATAAGCGCATATTTTACATCGTACACACAACTCTAATTATACAAACATGTAAATCGGGTCCTTTTCAATAAAACTGCTGACTCATCTATCTATGCATTCAAGAAAAATGAGTTGACAGGTTTATGAAAAACAAGACTGAGAAAGTGTTATAGATCTGAAGAGATCAAACAGACAATAAGTAAATGCTACGTAGTATCCTCTATTAGGTTCTGGAACAGAAAATGGACATTAGTAGAAAACAGATATAATGAAGTTGTAAGTTTAATTAGTAGTAATACTAATACAATTAGCTAACAGCATTACCAAGGCTAGTGGTTAGTGGTTGACTAAAGCAACATAGTATGTTAACATTAGGGAAAGCCATGTGGAACACATTCAGAAACCCCCTCTACTGTCTTTATAATCTCTCTGTAAATTGCAATACTTCTTTTTTTTTATTTAAAATTCGAAAATGTTTTTATAAACTTTCTGTGCTAAATAGTCAGAATAAATAATTAAGATAGTTCCTGCTCTCAATGAGCTCACAATATAATTAAAATAGTAGTCTGCCTGAAAAAGAGCAGGATTTTCTCTCTCTCTCTCTCTCTCTCTCTTTCTATACACACACAAACACACACACACACACACACTGCAGAAGGGTACCAAGGAGAGAGGAAAGTAACTGCTTAACCAAGATAAAGAATACTTAAAGATTCTGATATCATTTCAAAACATCACTACATTATTTAAAATTTTAGTGTGACAATAAAACTGGATGTTATTTATAGGACAATATTGTATCATATCTTAGGGGAACAGATTTTTTTCCTTTATGAATAACACATAAATTTTAGATGATGATAAACAGGTAGATACATACAAACATATAACATATATTTATATACTTTTTTCAGTTACGTTTGTTAAAATAGTGATATGCAATGTGCATATTCTAGACACCAGTAGCATGTAACTAAAAAGAGAATCACAAGAAACACTTTAAACATTTAAATTAGTATTAGGAAGTATGAATACCAATCTCATTCAAAATATAATTATACATATTCTGGTAGTTAGACTTGTAGAAATAGTCTTGTAGAATAGACTTGTAGAAAATATTTTTCAAAATATAAGAACTTTTACCTGGAATATTTTAGGCTGTTTATAATGCCATCTATTACATATCAGGTAGAAAATTTTTATCTTAATGGCTTCCTCAAATGCTCAATTACATTTACTACATTTAACAGAGTTATGAAAATTCATACAATAATTGCTTTGCTAAGAGGTTTATGTTCATATTCATAAACACAGTCTACTTGAGAGACTAATTATAAATCAATTATGGGATCTCTTTTGTAACTCATCCTTTAGAAACCCATTAATGGAAGATTCAGTGAACAGATGAAATACTGTTCATGTCACTGTATGTTTGGATACTATAAATATAGGATTGGAAATGCCTTATGAACGTTTAACTACATTTTAACCAACACTCTGCACTACATTTTCTATCAGTAAAATGCTAAGGAGTTTACACTTGTAGAGTTTCAAGAAATCCAGATGGACCACATTACCATTTGGCTTCTTTGAGCAGTATGAAAATATGATCTTATTTCTTAGAAAAGTATACAGTTTTATGTTAGTGTTAAGTGCTATAATATCTCTATGTTTTTAACTTAATTCAACCTGTTCAAAACAGAATATTGTATTTTGATGTCATATGAGGATTGTTATGACTCATGATGATACTGACCAATTCTCCAATAAGTAATAGAACCTAAACATAAATATTAAATCAATATCATCACAATGCCATTTTCAGGATATAAAGTTGACCTTTCACACACTATCAGAAGTAGTATAAACTCCCATTTGTTTTCCTGGCAGTGGTAATCTATTTGATTCAATCCACATTCTGTATGCCAATCCTTCATATGATGTATGTTTTTTTAATTTGAATGTTAGTTGAAGTTCTCAAATCAAGTACAGCCAGTTATACTGAAGTAATAAAATTTATTTTTATTTGTGACCTCTCTTTCTGTATAAATTGCCTGTCTCTCTTACTCAACTTTTAGATACTCTCTATCACAGCACAGTGAACTTTGGAAGAGGACTCTGGACACGTTGGTGATGGAAAAGCTGTGGTGACTACACCTGAATGGGGAAACCCTATGTCAAAAACAAGTAAGGAAGTGGAACAATGGAACTTAAATGACAATAAAAAGAAAGAATTGCTCTTAAGATAGCAGCTGATGACCACAATTACATTTCAACATAACAAAAGCATGTCCTGGGAGGAATTTTCTTTTTTAGCAATTGAAAAAGAACTTCTATAATCCTGGGCACACACTTATTGTGAGGTCTGCGTGGATGGAAGATGGACCTTCTCATTTTCCTATATATGGATGACCTGCAGGTTCATACTTGTGCTTTTGTCCAAGGTTGCTGGGAAGCAATACAGATCACACCTGTTGGTATGATAGCAACAGAGCTCTATTTCATTCACAAAAATGTCCCAATTTGCATATTAAGTTGTATAGGTACTTATACACATAAAAGGGCCTGCCCATAGAGGGACCCAGATTTTTCCCTCACAGAATATAGTGAGGTACATATACATGAATAGGCAGATTGATGTGCCCCCATATTTTTGGTTTTTTTCTCTTCACATACTTAATGAACCTATAATTATTGATATTGAGTTACAGTATTTTTTTTTTACATAAGTCTCTGTATTTCTTTTACTGCCTTAAGTGAAAATAGGGTAGATTCAAAGTCACATATTAGAAAAGACAAAGATCGCATACATTTTTCTGGTCAAAAATTAAGTATCTGATATCTGTTTTAAATCTTTGTAGGATTGGTGCATATAGAAAAGAAAGTCTGTATTTGACTCAAGATTCAAGATTCAGTGTAAAACTAGAAATTGTAGGTGTTCCAACAAGATTTAAAAGTTTTATCTTTTCCAAAAGAATTGACTGATATCATGTTTATCATTATTAAAAAATATATTTTATAAAAGCACAATTAGAAACATATAGACCTGATTAATAAGATCCTTAGAGGAGTGCAATGGCTCAGAAGTTCTGTAATGGGATATGCTTTCAAAACAAGTGCTATTGGATCACTGGTTCTAATTACATTTTCAACATGAGTCATGTATTTTCTGAAAATTAATGACATAGTCACCTTACCAACAGCTGATAATCTCCAAAGTCAATTTAGATATCAGAGTGGTAGTAAAAAGATCATCTTATTACATATTTTATTTAAATAGGGCAAACATTTCACACCTGTCTAGAGTATAGTTTGTGAGGCTATTTCTCTGGTGTCTTTTCACTGAGTTTTTCTGATTCCACATAATTTTTAAATGAATATAACTATATAATTTGATATAAATTTTAACTTTAAGAAAAAAGCAGATAGAGAAATCTTAGTGAACATTTTTTATTAAACTTTATAAGGCAAGGGCCTCCCTTGGTGGTGCAGTGTGTTAAACAATGCACTATGAAGCAAATCACAGCCACTGCAACACAAGTTCGATCCCTGCTGCAGGCCAGGGAGGTACCCACATGGCACAGCAGACCTCTCCTGCTTTGCCTGCTGTTCCCCTCAGCAGTGTGCTTCAGTCAGTCTGCCTGTTCTGCTTCCCACTCTGTCTCTGGTGGATCCTCTCACCAACCTGGACTCTGGCCTGTACCTCAGCTCTTGTGTGCATAAATAAATAAATCTTTAAAAAAAACTATATAAGGCAAGCGCTTAAAATATCACAAATTATAGAAAATAATATACACTGCTAATAAAGTTTTATAGGGAAAATACATATATTTCCATTCAGATTCATAATAGTAATAAACTTCATGAAAATAAAAATAATAAACATTTTCCTATTTGTTACAGATAACCCATTATAAATTTCTACCTCATAGGCAGCAAAACAGAAACCTATGAACCACATATTTATTATTTAAATATCATTGCATATATACTCAAAACTTTTTATATCAATGAATTTAAAAATACTGAATCTTTCTTTAGCTAGGATATTTTGTAACTTAATACTTTATATTTTTCACCATACTCTTATACTTGGTCTTTTCATTTCTGTACACTTTATCCTGCTGTTCTGAATATATTCACTTGCCACTTACACAGTATAGTGCACTCCAACATAGTCACTGAAAAACTTTCTATAGATTCATTTCCCATACTTCCTTACAACGATGGAGGCTGGAAAACTTAAAAATCCACCTTACTGGAGTTCCTTGGAATTGTAACTATGATGTGACTTTGGTTCTAACTATTGCAAGTTGGTTTCAGAAAACAGTGTTGATATATTTCTGCTCCCAACATTGTTCAAGAGATGTGGTCAGCAACAGTTAAATCTGTAGACAGCAGTCCAGGTTATGCTAACTTGCTGAAAGAGACAGTTGTAGGGGCCTCCATGGTGGCACGAGGGGTTGAGTGCTGCACTGTGGGGTTTCGTAGCCACTGCAGCACAAGTTTGATCCCTGGCTGGGGAGGGGACCCTCATGGCACAGCAGACCTCTCCTGCCTCACCTACTGCTCCCCTCAGCAGTGTGTTTCAGTCAATTTGTCTGTTTGACTCCCCACTCTGTCTCTGATGAATCCTCTCACCCTCCCACACCTCTGGCCTGTACCCCTGCTCTTGTATGCATAAATAAAAAAAAAAAATCTTAAAAAAACAAAAAGAGAGAGTAGTAATGGCCTACAAGGAACAAGAACTTGATGAACCCTGAATTACAATTATTAATTCACTCTCCAGCTACTCACTCCATGGTAATATAAGGAAGTATATCACTCTCTACAGTTACTCTTTTTATGCTTGAAATGACTAGAACAGTTTCTATTACCTTTCCTGACACTGTTCCTTTTAGAGATGTCTGTTCTACATTGAAAAACAAGTTGCTCTAGGCTAATATTTATTTTAGAATAATCACTACAATTATTACTCTTAGTTATATCAATGCAAATTAAAATAACACTTATTGTTCCAATTAAAAAATGTAACAGAACATTTTAGTTGACTAATACTACTCAAGGGATGTATTTAGACAAATACCAACATATTTGAGTTAGAGGTCAGAGATTTAATGATTAAGAATGTTCTAGAAAGAATATAAAAAAATCACTTCTTTAATAGGTTTATACATTTACAACTTATATCTGCTTATGGAATAAGAAAAGGATATTAAATTCAACACTTCCCCAAAGACAGAATTCACTGTGTGAAATAAAAATATCTCGGTATTGTATATTTGAAAGTTGCTAAGAGAGTAGATCATAAAACAAAACTATAATTTCATGAGGTGATGAATATTAACGCATATCATTATAGTGATCACCTTGCAATATATACTAATATTTTACTATTATATTATACACCAGAAACTAATATAATGTTATATGTCAACTTTATAACATGAAACACATGTAACAAAGATGTTTATGGTACTTGAAGGATACTTAGAGAAAAGTGTTAACATAGGGAATGAATGTAACAGATCCTCTGTAATACATTTAGGGAGATTTTTTTTTTAAATGGTTATAATAAACATGCTTATAAAGTAAAAAAATACAAGTTCAAGAGTAATTTGTCAATAGGAAAGCTCATTCTGGAACAAATTGGTTGAGGCTAGATTTTTGTACTCACAGATGTTTTAACGTGGATGGTGTGCATGCTTTGGAAAATGGCTACAGATATAAGGAACAATTGAGCAGTGTAAGATTTTACTTCAATTTCTGTGTTGAAGTGCCTTCGAGGTGGCAGTCCCCAAAGCAATAAAAATGAGAGAGAAGATAAATAGGTGGGACTACATCAAGATAAAAAGCTTCTGTACAGCAA
>JAGFMF010012021.1:1494566-1513458 GCA_019455555.1 Galemys pyrenaicus
GGTGCACAAGGGACTGAGGTGATGGTGCACGGGTGAAATGGTGGTGGGTACCCCCTGGGGACTACAAATGATGTCAAATATAACTAATAAAAAAAATTTCTGTGTTGATGTACAAAAGTATCTATATATTGATTTAATTATGAAGAAAGACATTAACTTCCTACTAATCAGGCTGGTTTTCACTGACTCAGTTTTCATATGACAGTACTTAAATCCTAAATTCTGGACTAGAATTATTGTCTCCAGTATATCTTTGCCTAGAGAAGTAGGACAACTATTTTTTTCTTAAATTCTCTCTTTACACTTGTCAAAGATTTAAATGCTTTCATTATATTGCTAGCAGTGTTTGCTGTTTCGTCCATTGGACTTCTTTCAAACTACACTCAGAACCTCATATTGGTCTCATCTCCACAGTAGCTCCCTAGCATTGGATACTGCTGCCAGATTAATCATCCCACTGCCAAAAGATTCCAGTGACTTTCTGTCATCCTTGAACATGAATACTGGCACTGTAGAATGTAGGATGGAAGTATTTATGAAAAAAGTATCTGCAATTTAAAAAATATATATGTCAAAACCAATTTCCCTCAAAGAATTAATGATACCAGAAGTCCAATTCATTTACTGTGTGCTGGAAGAAATAACCAGTAATTTATCTCTATAACTTTAGGAGAAACTGAAGCATGAAGTTTTTTACCACACAAACAAAGGCCTACTGTCATCTGTGCAGAGTTGGGAGATAAAAAGTTGCTCAGTGAAATAATCAGAAGGAAAAAGAAAAATACCAGATGATCTCACTTATAGGAGGAATATTGGGATTCAAGGAAAAATAATATCAACATCAACAAAACAAAACAAAAATTAATAGACAATTACAAATCAGTAACATTCTCCAGAGAAGAGGGAGGGACTGGATCAAGGCAGGGATGGGACGAGCACAAGGGATTATGGCGATGGTGCACTGGTGAATTGGTGGTGGAAATTCTAATGGGACTACACCTAGAAAAGAAAGCAAAATTGAAAGAAAAAAAGAAAACACACACACATACATATATATATATATATATGTAAAGTTGTTCACTTTTAGTGGATAGGAAGACAGTCATAAAGTCATCCATATTCTAGTCCCACATTCCCTGGGAAAGGTAAGTAATTCAAGTGGAAGTATTATCTGATGATTTCCAAAAACTTTTAAAAAAGGAAGTCTTACTGTCATAAGATAGTATCACACATGACAAATGACTAAGATTAAAATTACAGTAGAGATGCACATAATATAGCAAATGGCAATTTAAAAAAAAATGGAGAATTCTATTTATGGAGAGATGACCCCATGAAGGACTTAATACATCTGCTCATGCTGTGTTGTAACACAATTCTTACCAAATGGTGGCACAAGTAATTCTGAGAACTTCATAGATTGACTACAATTTTAAGTAATAACATTCAACAAATATCCTGTCATAAACCAAAACCTTTATATTAAATTTCATATATAAGCGTTGAAAAGCCTATGTACTATTTACCTTCCCAGTATTCTAAAGTCTACAGACAATTACCCACACATTAAATACATTTACCTGTCTCAGTGCTTTTGGTACTGACCCAAAAGTCATCATATGATAGTTTATTCTGAAAACATAGTCACCTATTATTTTCCATAATGTGATTCTGTAAAGATACCGATTAAGTAGGGACTTTCTTTTGCCATCCAGAGAGCAATAAACAAGGTTGAAGACTTTCTCTTCAATCTAAAATCTCATTGAAGTGAGAGATAGAGAGTAATATAAGACAAAATTGCAATATAGCACAAGCAATTATACACAATCAAGCATGGTGAGGAAATATAGACAAGGTTGTGATTAAATCTTGTTGAAGCAAGTCAACAAGAAAGCAGACAATTTTCCATGTGCTGCCATATATTTGTAAGAATCCTTGCAGTTACTTTGAGGTCATGTGACTATGCCTGCTTAAGGACTGTGTATAACTTGAAAGACGGTTTCCCTCCTCCCTCTCTCAATCCTGGTTAATGGCCATGAACTTGAAAGCTTTGGATATTGCAAATCCACAGGACAGAGACAGCCTGGAGCCCCTTTTAAAAAAAGAGAGATCCTGGTATGATTGAGAAAAAACTTTGTCTTCAAAATCACTAAGACATTGATGTGCCTATATCTGCAGCTAACAAAAACTATGCTGGCTTTATCAGAGAGAAATAACTTAAATAGTCAACCTTGTTAAATAGTACAGCTTGATACTGGAAATATTAAATTATACCACATTTTAAAAAGATGAATCATTGTCTGTAATTTCAAGTAGTATGGTACTATTAACTAGTACATGTGTATATGAAGGCATACTTTTCTGAAACAGCCTCCAATAGTAAATATTGCTAAAGAACAAGATCTGATAGTCAGATATCAATAAGAATAACAGGACAGAAAAGTTTGATATATCATTAAAAAAAGAAACTTAAAAGTCATACGACAAAAAAATGAGGCACTAAGCAATTTTTAAAAGGAATCAGGACCATGTCCGGGTTTTGTTCTAGCTTTTTTTTTAGGTTAATCTGAGATTATTATAATAGCAGTTTGACAGGTAACTTAAAAACCTGCTACATTATCTGAGTAGAAAATAAGACCCTGAGCAAAAGAAGAGATAGGGGAAACAGCTTTAATTTAATGACTTTTAACAAAGCACAATTTGAAATACTTAATCAGTCATAAATGCAAGGGTCATGGTGATGAAGAGTCAGAGTTTAGCTCCTAATTTCTGGCTAATTTCCCAATTTTTCAGTTAGGGATATAGCATCTGGCTAATTTCCTAATTTTTCAGTTAGGGATATAGCATCACTAACTGAGAAATTATATAGGAGAAAATAGACCTGAAGGTGAAATAATGAGTGTAAGTTGGCAAAATCAGCAAAAAAGTAGCAATGTAGTATAAAATTGAAGAAGAAAATCTAAAAAGAAAAACTTTCACGGAATATGTGAACATAGTAAATACCAATTTTTTTTTAATCTGAAGAATAGTTATATTGAGAGCAAGAAACTTGGAACTAGGCCAGCAATTTAAAAATGTTATTTATTAACAAACTGAAGAGCAAAGTTTTGATAGCTCTGCACGGAGAGGAAGCATGCAAATGCCATAAGAAGATATGAGATTTCCAAAGAATCTATGAAGGAATGAGGGCCATGTCCTGTTTGACTGCTATCCAAATTTAGCAATGAATTCCTTTTGCTGAAGAGCTGTTTCCACACATATCTGAAAATGAACTAAGAAAGAACAGATCATGATTTTCTGAAAATAAGGAAGAGAAGAGGATAAAATGGGGATGACAGATAATTCAAACAAAAACAAGATCTTCCATGACACCTTATGAAAGTTTCTCCATTGAAATATTTAAGATGTTTAACAGAAAGAGAGAAAACTGAAATTATCAAAACTTGCTGATAAAAAGGAATTAGCTTCTATCAAACTGTGCCATCACATTTCCTGAGTCCACACACACGATGTACTTGATTGGGCCACTGAAGTGGTGCTTCCTGTTAGCAATTTCACTCTTAATAAATTTTTAATGTCAAAGTGGCTCTCCAGATCTTGTTAATGTTACTAAGCATTTTTCCCAAGAGTGTTGCCATAATACAGTTGTCAAAAATACAGCCACTAAGTTTCAATAATCAGTATGACATTTTACAGATGAGTAAAAGCCAAGAGACTCATAGTTCAGAAAACTTATACTGAACTAATATTCTTGATTTCCTCAAAGCCTTAAAACTGAAAAGGGAAAAAAAAATCTGTGTCACTGGCAAAAATTTTGAAGTTGTCTCAGTATAGTTTTCTGTAACTAATTATCTTTTTTAAAAAAAGAAGTTTTTGCAGACCTAATATAAGGCGTTTATAAGAAGCACACTCTTAAAGTCATCCTATCAAATGGTCAAAACTTTGGATCACAAATACTTGGCCTTGTTTTGCTAGTGACCTTAGGAAGCTACATAACTGTTCAATTTCCTGATCTATCAAAAGAAGGGGAAAAACACACACACACTCATTTACCCTTAGAGCTCTGGTGGAAGTCACTTAATGAATTAGAAAATGCAGTTCATAAAACCCAATTATCAGATATATTTTCAGAGTTTTATTTTTTTTTCTCAAGGGCATTTACACTGAACTAGAGGTAATATATGTATAATAAAGATGCTTCAACCAGATGTGTAAGCAAATGTTTTGAACTAAAGAATTTTTTATGAACATATGTTCTTCAAGACAAAATAAAATGCTATGTATAATTACAAAAGAAGCCATAACAAATGAAGGCTGTGCTACATAGAATCTACATTGAGAAACATTTATTTATTTATTTTTTCAAAATGGTTTGTATGTGTTAACTGGAGAAACATTTATTTATAATGGTAACAATAATGGCCACTTGCAGTTATTCTAAAACACTCATACTTAAATCTCTGAAATTGAAAAATATTTCTATATTTGCTGACAATTTATTCAAGATTAAAAATACTGTTTGGGATTTTTTTTTGCTCTGCTTTTACAGGAATTAATATGTGCAGTCTATTTTATTTATTGTATAGTGGTAACATAGGTTTACAATGTATATGATTTAAAGGTATAGGTTCCTACCCTTCAGGTGTATGTACACATACCCACCATCAAAGCATCCATTGCCCTCTCCCTTAGTCCACTGTTCTCCCTTCCAGCTTTGGTATCTTCAAACTCTAGTATCTTCCAACTCTACGCATATATTTTTAGGGTTTGTTGTTGACTTTGTTTTATATGATCCTCTTTTTTGTTTTGTTCCACATATAAGTCACATGATCCAGTATTTCCAACATTTGTCTTTCTCCTTCTGACTTACTTTGTTTAGTACAATCCCCTCCAGTTCCATTCATGTTTTTCCAAAAGGCAAGAGTTTATTTTTTTTTTTAATAGCTAAGTGGTATTCATTGTGGATACGTACCACCTCTTCCTAGCCACTTATCTGCTATAGCGCTTAGGTTGTTTCCATAACTTAGCTACTGTAATGAACTGCAATGAACATAGGAGTGATTCACACCTATGAAAGCAGCCCAGCAGAAGGACCAGAAACAAGTGGTGAGGATGTGAAGAAAAAGTAACCATTGTAGACTCCTGGTGAGAATGTAGATTGATCCAGTCCTAAAGGAAAACAGTATGAATTTTTCTCAAAATATTAAAATTAGATCTACCATATGCTATAATAAGTTTATTCTTGAGTATCTACCCAAAGAATGCAAAAACATTAATTTGAAGGGACATATGTGCAGCATGTTTTAACACTGCTTTCAAAGGGCCTTCTTTGTGAATTCAAACTGAAGAACTGCTCATTAACAAAATGATTATTTTGTGTACATTCTATAAATACAGAAATCCAAGATTAGAATTTTAAGAGTATGTTAGTGCATGCCTCCAAGAAGAAAGAATAAGATGGGATTATACATGAAAAAAAATGTAACGGGGGAGGGACAGGAAAAATGAAAAGCTTCTGTGCCTGATGCTTAGCTGACTTCTGCAGAAAGAGATAAGAAGGAGAATTATATCGGAGCAAACTTTCACTGCAGCTAAAGTGATAAGAAGTCATGAACTTGTCTCCTAATATAAGAGTTTTCCTTCTACTGGAAATATCCTGCTAAATACCTTGCCACATTCAGTTACTGGCTGGGAGCTTCTGGGCTACAGCTTGCCCTTGGCCTGACCCTAGGCAGGATCCTGAGTGGCAACAGCGGATCCTTCCATTAATTTCACCTTCCACAGTAGAAAATAGTATGTTCATATTTTCATGGCTGCCATCATAAAGCTTATGCAAAGCAGCACAGAAGAGGTGACATTTGTTCCATTCTATTGTCAAATATCTTTTTTTTTGGTCATAAATAATAAGAATGCATGCCATTAATAAAGTAAATTTTATTACCCATTAGAGTTTTTATTTCATACATATTAAAAGTTTACCAGTATGAAGAGTCTGATAGTTTAGTCTTACAGAAAAACAACATGAATGATTTGCTCCATGTTTTCGGCTTTCAACCATGTATATTTAGTTGCATATTTGTCAGGGCCCACAAATCTGTCACTTAGAAATTAGCAGTATTGCGAAATGTAAAAAACGCCAACTGATAATTCAGGAATCCTAGAATTTGTAACTTTTCTTGCTCTGGACACTTCCCCTTTCTCTTATTTCCTATCATTTCTCTTTCTCTCTCTTTCTCCTTCTGTCTCCTAATGACCTCTAACAAATCATTCAGCATTTCCTTATATGTAACTTGGTAACAATTTCCTTATATGTAAAATGAAGTCATAGTCATCCCATGAAAATACATTCAATCAGTAGACCAGAGTTTAGAGATAATTCTAGGTCAAGAGTAACAATAGTAAAGGAATTCTGAATTCTGTAGAAAATGAGGAAGTTGGACCAGCTTCAAGAAATGCACCAGGCTGATTTTGTTATTTTCAATCCAAGCCAGATCTGTGGTTTCTAAAGCAAACTTGAGTTATGCTCATAGTCTAAGGAATCATCCACTGGTGGCAATGCCTACTAATAACACTGGATTTGTACAAACTGTTATGTTTCTGAAAGGGAAATATGCCTCTACACTGTGGTTTTTCAAATATATGTATAAAATGTAAAATAGCAGAAATGGATCCAAAAAACATGGTTTCTTATGGTTTCAAGATGGATTTGGGGAACGCTCATTATTTTTTTTTTAAGGTAACTCTAATTGAGTAAGGCTAAAAGTGTACTGAGTCAAAGGACAACAGAAAACATCTGAAAAGAATGAACAGACTGAAAAACATTTCTTTGTGCCTCTAAATTTTGCTTTTAAGACTATCTTCTCAACTAATTTTCACAATTTATGAATGAATTAGACAGTATTATGATGTTATAAATAATATTATTTTATATCTCATTTTGTGATCTTTATTCATATAGTATATTACATGTATTATCTCTATAGAAAATAGGTAAATGTAATTAAAATAAGTATATAATTGATATGACATCATTGCTTTAATCCTCATAAAAATGATAGAAAATTTAGTGCAAGTAACTAAATTATACACACATATGTGTTCAGATAATTTGTCTTTCACAGCAAAAATATAAAGAAAATTTAAAAAGTTCTATTGTTCAGTTATATGAAAGATATAAGCATGCTATTTTAAATAGTGAAAGAATCATGGTTAACAGCTTTAAGGTATCTTACACATAAAAGTTACCAATTTAGGTATATGATGCCATGAATTTTAACACATGTATTTAATCACATAAACAATAATACAATCATAATCTGCAACATTTCTATATTCTAATAAAGTCTTTCTCATGTTTCCTTTCAAACAATCCTTTTCCACCTTTCTTAATCCCAGGAAAATAATCAAATAATCCCAGGCAAAGACAAATAATAAGTGCTTTCTTAACACTATTGTTTTGCCTTTTCTAGAATCTTACAAATGGAGTCACATAGAATTTAGCTGTTGTTGACTAGCTTTTGTTTACGTTTTTTGTTTATGATATAAACTTTGTTTATGATATTCAACATAATGTTATTTTAATATGCTCATGTTTTCTAATAGTATTGTATTCTTTCCAATTTTGAGTACTGTTTCCTTGTAGGTTAAACCAAAATTTGTTTATCATTCTCTGGTTGATGGACAACTGTATTGTTTCCAAATTTTGGTCATTGTAAGCAAATTTACTAAGAATATTCAATAGTACTTCTTTACATAAACACAGTACTTTATATCTCCTGAGAAAACAGCTAGGAAGAAATTTCTAGAGTACATTATTACTGCATACTTAAAATGAAATGAATAAGGATTTTTCCAAAGAAACAGTTACCAGGGTATGCTCAATGGTGATGATAAAATTTTCAATGGTTCCCCTACTTTTCCCTTACTTAGTACCATCAGCCTTTCCTTAATTTTAGCAATTTTAGTGGATTTGAAATGATAATTGATATTTTCCTAATGATTAATGAACGGTGCTGAGAATTTTTCATGTGCTTAATTACCAAGCGAATATCATTCATTTTTGAAGTGTCTATTCACTTGCCCTTCTTTAATGTGTTTTTGTCATTTATTTCTAAGAGTAAGTTATATACTGGACAGGTATTTTACCATATGTTTTCTAAGAATTTTGTTAATCAACTAGTTTGACTTTTGTCTTTGAGAATCTGAGTGCATTTCAAAGAACATTAATTTTGGTTGTCTTACTTATTAATTTAAATTTTTATTTTTTACTCTCATGTAATATTTAGGAAATCTTTATCCCACCCAATATAATGAATATTTTGACCTGATCACTCTATAAAATTAATTTTTAGCTCTTTAAATTCAATGATTCATTTCACATTTTTCTAAATGTGTGATGTAAACCTGATGTGCTTTTAGTCTGTGGATAAACAATTGTTTCAGCAAAATATATTACAAAGACTATTTTAGTAAGTTTTTTTTCTTTTTTAGTATCATGTTTACAAAAATGTTCATTACAGAATGCCTGTATACCCAATGATCAGTTTTTGCTATTATTAACCTTTCATACTAGAGTGGCACATTTTCCAGTTAATGAACCAACAACTATTTACTATTACTAACTAAAGCCCACACTATATTCAATTTTCCTCAGTTTACCCCTAATTTCTATAATCAGGACATACCCAGAATACAACATCATAGTTAGTAGTCATGCCAACTGAGGTTGCTTTGATTGTGACAATTTCTCACACTTTCCTTGTTTTTAATGACATTGACAGTTTTGAAAATTATTAGTCATTTTGTAGAATGTTGCTCAGCTGATTTTTTTTCATGTTTTTCTCATAACTGGATTGGAGTTAAATGTTTCGGAGAGGAAGACACAAAGTCCCTTTTTAGTCATCTCATATCAAACGTACTCATAATCGACATGTCTTATCACTGTTAATCTTAACACTGATTAATTGACTTGTTAGTTTTTACCAGGTTATTCCACTGTAAATTTACTTTTGTCTCTGCTCTTTTTATCCTGTAAAATTAGGAAGACAGTCACTGTGAAAAGTCCTTGTTAAGGAGAGTAAGGAGTTATGTTCCATTTGCTTAAGAGAGTTGTATCAACATAAATTATTTGGAATACTACATGGGGAGATTTATCTATTCTACCCCACTTATTTATTTGCTTAATCATTTATTTATTTAATATGAATCAGTGAATATTAACAGCTTGATTTTAATACACTACTGTTTTTTTCTTACTTTCTTGAATTGCAGTATGTTCTAAGCTTATTTTGCACATTTCTTTCCAAGTCGTACAATCAGGCATTCACTGAATGTATGTAGAACTATAAGCTCATTTAACCCCATGTATTTCCCATTTCTCATATTCATCATACTAGAGATTTTTCTTCAATCTTTCTTTACTAATAAAATTAGTTACTATAAAAACAGTACTACAAATTAGAGTTACTATATGATCCAGCAATTCCACATCTGGATATTTATCCCTCCATATGAAAACACTCACTAACCTAAATAGATATCTACACATTGCACTCATAGCCACATTCTTTACAATAACTAACACTGGAAACAACCCAAGTTTTCATCAATGGATGAATGAATAAAGAAAAAGTGGTATCTATTTGTGAAATACTTTATATAATGTAATATTATTCAGCCATATAAAGGAAAGAAATCCTGAAATTTGTGACAACATGGATGGAACTTGAAGACATAATTCTAAGTGAAATAGATTAGACAGAAATGGAGAAATACTGTATAAACTCACTAAAAGGGAAAAAAAAATAGCCACTCACAGATAAACAGAACTGATTGGTGGCTGCCAGTGGTGTGGGTAGCAGTATGCAGAAGGATGATGAAATGGCTGAAAGTGGTCAAAAGATATGAACTTCCAATTTTTAATGAATAAGTTGTATGGCTGTAATGTAAACCTGGGTGAATATAGTAAATAAACTGCAATGCATATTTAAAAATCGCTGAGAGAGTAGACTTTAAGAACTCCTATTGCAAGGAAGAAAATGTGATGTTGGCTTTTAATGACATAGTGTGATCATTTTGCAATATATACATATATGAAGTCATTAAGTTGTACATTTGAAACTAACATAATGACATTTATCTCAAAATTAAACAATAGAATATATACAAATAAGTATATTAAATGTAAAAATTAAAAAGTGGAAAAATATAGTGCATGTGACTGTTTTGAGAATAAAATTACAGTATTTTAGAACACAGAGTAGAACTCACTATATATTCATCTCTAATTTCTTTGATTAAATAGAAGTCATGAGTCACAAACATGTGAAGGGCCTATCCCTTCATACACTCTAGCATATAGAATGGTAAGGAATAGAATAGCAATATTAATGCTGAGCAGTAGTAAATACCATTCTATGCACATACACATGTACATGTACTGTTATAGGCTCCACACTAAACATTTCTGCTCCTAGACTTTTATTAACCCTTTGATTATAGAACTTTTCATCCTATGGTAGACAAGAATTATTACCAGTGCCTTTTGTATGCATATACATATTGCACTCCACTCTTTACCTATTTTTTTATTTGTTTTTATTTTTGTCCCTCTCTACATTAATTTAAAATGTCTTTTCTAAAGAAGCATCTCTTCATCTTTAGAAAAATGTGGAGGGGACCCAATAGACTATGGGTCTGTTGGTGGTATGTGTGTATTGTGGTAACATACCTGAAGAGGTGTGAACTTCTGAATCATAAATAGTGCTGTAAGTCAATGTTACCTCAATAAAAGAAAAAAGTATGCAGTCTGGTATATAAAAATTCTATGATCTCATCTTTTAAATGAGGACCACTATGTCAAGACTTCATGAAATATGAGCCAAAGTATTGCAAAGTGCTCGCTAAATGTGAAGTTATAAATAATAAATAGTTTCTTTGTAGCAGAGAGAGAGTTAATGATGGGGAATTTTTTTAAGTCTCAGGTTATTAAAATATTGTCTGATATATGATGAGGAAAGAGAAAGAGAACAATACTGCTTTGTTTCTATTCCATTCCATTACAAACCTACTCTAGCCCATGCACTTCTAATAATATTTCTTTTAAAATATATTTAAGCAATTTCATAAGAGCATATCTAGAAATTCAATGATAGACAATGCTATAAACAATGCTAAGATTTGCTTATCACAGGTGGATAAACTTAATGGCAAATAAATATTGATTGATATGATTTCAAAGAGCCACAAAACCTAGTCATTCTGTGATTTCATTTAAGTGTGTTATGTCTCAGATCGGCACTGTCTGAAAACATTAAGTAGCATGGAAGTTAACTCTAGGAGTAAAGCTCTGTGAACAATGAAATAAACCATTTTTATTTCCAAGAAAAGCTAGAAATGAACCATAGTATTATAAAACCTAAAACTGAAAATGTCCCATTGACTCATTTTATTCCCCCAGTGCTTTGGCATATGAAGCATAACTCCCCAAAGAATACCATCATGATTCCTTCTTCTGTTAAATGAGTCACAGGATGGCCTTTCCACAGTTGTTTTTACTTGTACTGTTAGAAAGTCCTAGCATTAGGTATTTAGCCCTGACTATTCCTTTCTTGGTCCTGTACCTTTAAAACCAGTTTATTCAGTAAAGAATGAGGACTGGCCTGTATTTAGTTCTTCCCGTGCTTTGCCTGCCACGAAAGAAAAAGGTATTTACCATGAGAACTGAATTCTATTATTTTAGTCTTCTCTACAACATTACCAGAAATTACACTCAGAGGATCATAAATACATGCTTACAATTATCCTTCGAAAGACTTAAAAAGTAGCATTTTCTTTATCTTTCCTAATCATAAAACCATACATAATTGCTTTATCTTAAATGTCAAAGGCTTGTTTAACCAGAAAATTACTTTCTAGAAAATGGTTTGAATGCCTGAAACTATAGTAATTTTGCCTTAGTAATTCAAGACAAAAAAAAAGAAAACTTCTGTTGAAATTTGTTAGTTCGATGTGAGCAAAACTTTGTGATTTACCCCCTAAAAAATATTAACACAAGTGGAAAAGTTTGATTAGCCAACAAGAAGTGGGACCCCGAGGCATGGAGTCAAGGAACAGGTGGAAAGAATTTTAAAAGACTCTGAATATGAAGAAGAAAATCAAGAGTTGGAATGAAATGGAAAACACATTTTGCCTATGGGATACCCTCTATGTAACAACGTGCCTTGCAAAATTTTAAAGGTTTTGACGAACATGTTGATTTATATGTGTACATATGTTTACTTGATAATATTTGGATCTAGGGTATTAATAAATGATGATTAAAGAAAATTGTGGCCTTCATGTGTGCCTAAGGGCAGCCTTGACAGGCTTGCCAATAATTACCATCTTTCTGATTATAGTAGGGAAGTTGAATTTTAAAACGAACACCAAAGTTTTAATTAAATGTACAAGAGAATGTTGATGCTAAGTCACACAAGAGAAAATTACTGAAGTACGTCCAATTTGACCAGAAGTCAAGAATTTTCAGTGAAAAGAAAACCTCATAATCATAAGATTTTGCTAATACCAACACACTCATCTTATTCATCTCACAGATCTAACATCAAATTTTAATAAGCATCCAAAACCAAAAGAGCTAAAACAATGTTTTCATGGGGTTATGGAATTGAACACCCTGTCTTCACAAAGTTTTTGACATATATCCATTATTTATAATATAAGTGTACTAATTATAGAAAGGTATTTTTCACAGCAAAGGGACTGGAAAATGGAAACAAAAGAAGAGTAATGAGATTTGGAAACCCAATGAACTGATTTTTTTCAATTTAGGTCTACCTAACTATGTGGCTATTAAGTTTCACAGTCGTCATTTCCACATACTGAACTATACATTTCTTTGATCTAAAAAATTAAGTTCTACGTAATTTTAATAGCACAGTGGAAATTTCCTTTTCAATTTTCAGATTGAAAGAACAGACCACAAGTACTACAAATTCTTCATATTACTTCATGGTAAATATATTACAATAATTATACATTCAGAATTGAGCTACAAAATAATATATGGTAAAATTAATGAACATATAAGCTTTCATTTATATGTTAAAATAGATTGTCTGCTTATTTTGTTATATTCATTGTCTGAGGCATCAGAAATTCAAGCAAAAATGAATTTCCACTTCTTTCAAGGAATGCTAATAAATTGTAAATTAATCAAGTAAAAAAAAAAAACAATCTAAGGAACTGATTACCATGAAGAACACAGGAAGGACATTCACCCAGAGTAGGGCAAGAAAATTCCCAAATACACAAAAATACAATCCTTGGTTTATAGCACAATGTCATTTTGAGGTCATCACAGACATTTTAAATATAATTTTTGTCATATATATGCTTTAATAAAGTACTCTTTAATTTTGCTTGTATTTAAACTATAATTCTCTTTGCTTGTTTTTACTAAAAACAAAACAAAAAACCTCAAGTTTCTGTCATTTAACCTAAAACTAAAACTAATTAACCTAAAACTAAAACTAATTAACTAACCTAAAACTATAATTAAGACTGGTATGATCCAATATCTCTAAATCACATATAGCACTGCAAACCAAAGTTACCTCAAATGAAATAAAAAAAGATTGGTAATTCACACCGACCCATCCACTTGATGTCTTCCTTTCACTGGGTCTTCCACTCTGTGCTGTCCATCCCAGAGATCACCACTATTCTGTGCTTGATAACTATTTCCGAGTTTTAAATTAATTTTTGCATTTACCTAAATAACACAATATAGTATTGCTTGTTTAAATCTTATTAATTCCAAAACCTGAAACAACTTTCAAAGGTGGACAAGTACTCCTTGAATCATTACTGAGTATTCACTAGTAAAATCAAGACTCTTTAGAATGTTGTAGTTACTTCCTCTAGAATGTTAGGTGTTAGTCCAGTCTTTCCTAATACTAGTTTGAATACATCAGTTCGCAGGGGCACAATGTGAGGAACTGGTAGGAAAAATACCAATTCATTCTAAGAAAATGTTAATTTCTCTCAAATTCTTGTAGCTTTTTCTCCTAATTATTTTATTACTCCACCTGTCATCTAAAAGGAATAGCACAATCACTGAGTGATTTTTCAAACTGTAAATATAGGTGTGAATTCTGTATCCAACTTCATATGAGGTGGACACACAGCCTCATGGTTGTTGAAGAAGCCCCCTGAGTGATCCTGAATTGCTTCATACAACCCCAATCCCAAACAAATAAACAATAGCCATGTTAGTTAAGATCTCAGCAAGACTAAAATCTGAGCATGTTTTACTGAAGGAAAGAGGATACCTTGATAGTTAAGTGCAGTGCTCTAGTTTTTTTCTTTTTGTCTCTATGAATCAGTTT
The DNA here is from genome assembly GCA_019455555.1 of Galemys pyrenaicus. Taxonomy (NCBI): domain Eukaryota; kingdom Metazoa; phylum Chordata; class Mammalia; order Eulipotyphla; family Talpidae; genus Galemys; species Galemys pyrenaicus. Next base: position 1,508,954 of record JAGFMF010012021.1, read on the forward strand.
CTCACTTATTTAATACAGATAATGCATTGTAGAATCTGTCTTATGAGTTCACAATGATGGGAAATTAAATAAATAATGATAACATAGTCATTGTTATGATTTCCTCATAAGTAATTGTTGTAAGGATTCATTCACTACACCTTCTTCAGTTATAAATTATTAGAAATCAAAGATGCAAATTTGAGCTTTCCCATATATGTTTTCAATCATAATGTAACCAAGAGGATATCAATTATCAACCCTTTATAAATGGAGGCAGATGCAGCTTTCTGAGGTCTGTAGCTTACATGATTTAGGGGATTAGCTTACAAACACAAAATTATTGAAATTTTGGTATAAAAATTGGAATGCAGATGGGAAAATAAATCACAATGATTAACAATCGAAAGTTGACTTTAAACACACACATTTAAAAAAATTCCAGAAAAATAATATCAAGATACGGAAACAACCTAAGTGCTTAAGGATCACTTGATAATGAAGATGTAGAATATGCATACAATAGAATGTTACTTAGCTATAAAAAAAGATGAATTTTTATCATTTGTGACACATAAATGGAACTGGAGGGAAGTTTGCAAAATGAGAGAAGGAGATAAAAACAAATAAATACCAGGTGATTTAACTCATATATAGGAGATAGAGAAATAGAAAAGGAACACAGAAAACCACATTTAAATCCTTGGAACCTAACTGCAGAACTGAAGGTATCAGAACAGGAAAGCTGGTGATAACAAAGGGCAGAGGGGGTCTGTGATGGTCTGTGGTGTACTGCTTTTGTAGTAGTTAGTATAGAGAAAACCTGAAATTGTATTTCAGCAGTGATGACAGAAAGTTTTTTTTTTTAATAATTTACTCCTAAAGTTTTAGGTCATAGTTTAGTATATGTCTGAAGATGTTAACAGTTTCAACCTGAAAGTAACTGAATAAAAATAATTTTATAGAGATCAGTAACTGGCTCAACACATTTTTCATCCTGTACCATCCTTGCTTCCCCCATCAACATCAAGATCTGGGTTCAAAGGACAGGTTGTTCACATCTTAATATGACCATTGGCTTGGGAAGCTCTATGCCACCATGCTGGACACTTGGGCACTTCTTCTGGAAACCATTCTTACAAGGGAATGGTGAGCAATAATGTAACTGCACAGAATTCATTGTCAAATCATAAACTGACTGGCAAAAATAGATCCCACTAAACTCAAGTAATATGTGTCATATTAGAACTTCTCCTTTGGAGTGTTATGAAAATGCCTTTGACTATTCCAAAGCTTGTGGCGTGGAAGTCGAAAGAAAGGGACCACAATCACAAGAGATTTTAAACGCTAAATTAAATAATTGCAAATTCCAATAAAAGTGCAAAACTATGTTGCTATTAAATAATTGCAAATTCCAATAAAAGTGCAAAACTATGTTGCTAGTGCTTCTGCCAGGTCTGAGAAGGAGAAGATACAAGAGAGGAGGTAGGGAGCAAGTGATCTTATTCAAACAGAATCTTTACAGTCAGATTGAAGCATATTATTTAAAAATTTGTATTAGGGCCTCCCTGATGGCACAGTGGGTTAAGTAACACACTATGAAGCAAACCGCAGCCACTGCAGCACGAGTTCGATCCCTGCCGCCAGCCAGGGAGGGGACCCACATGGAGCAGCAGACCTCTCCTGCCTCGCCCGCTGCTGCCCTCAGCAGTGTGTTTCAGTCAGTTTGCCTGTTCTGCTCCCCGCTCTGTCTGGTGAATCCTCTCACCTCCCGCGACTCTGGCCTGTACCCCAGCTCTTGTATGCATAAATAAATAAATCTTTTAAAAATAAACAAATAAATAAAAGGTTGTACTAGTTTGACACTAACTGTTGCAAAATGTAATACTGTTTACAGACACAAGAAAAAGGACAGGTTTCCTTACAGGATCACTGAGTCTTGTCTTCCATTTCATTTTACATTTTGGGGGAAATTGTGTTGTCTTGATGACAAGAAATCTAAATGCTATCTTTTTTGGTATGGGGAAACTCTGAGATAGAATGATGTATTTTCAAAGATATACATGATACTGAATTTTTATGTAAGTATTATATGGTAATGGTAGGTTGCTTTGGTCTTCTCCCTGAAAACTCTAGAAATGATGAACTTTCTTTTCTCTTAAAAAGAAGCATTATATATATATATAAAACTTTTTTTTAGTTTAAGATAGACTAAAGAACTTTTAATATTAGTTTCTTTTAACTTCAAATAGAAATGGTACCCATGATTTCAAAACACTACTAAGTTTGGCAAATAAATTATTTTTCTCTTTTTAAAAATTATGTTTACTGAGGTAACATTGCTTTACAACACTCTATGGCTAGGGTGTTGATCTGTACATACATGTTCACTAATGTATGTTACCACACCATGCCCACCACCAAAGCCCCAGTAATTTTCTACCAGAAAGGGAGAGTGAGGAGGGTGAGAGCAAAGGGGACTCTCTTTCTTTATATTTCACATATGAGCATATGAATCACATTGTCTAGTATTTGTCTCCTTATTTCACTTACAATAATCCATTCCAGTCCCATGCATGTTGTCCCAAATGTCAAGATTTCATCTTTCTTTTAATAACCGAGTAGTATGCTATTGTGTGTATCTTCACATCTTCTGTATGCACACATCTGGTTGGGACTTAGGTTGCTTCCATATCTGGGTTATTGTAAATACTGCTATAATGATCATAGGAATGCATCTATCTCTTCTAATTAGTGTTTTCACACTGTTCAGAGAGACACCATAGGAGAGGTATTTCTGGATTATATGGAAGATCTAAATTACTTTTCAAAACAAACCACAATTAAAAAATATTAGAACACTTTGATTAGACATACCTTATTCATCATTTCATATTAGTAATGATTAAATACATTAACTTCAGACTATCCAGTCTAAACAGTGGCTCAACAATAATTCATGGTTTCCTAAGGTAGTATAATTTGGGGAACGGGATTAAAGTGCAGGTGTTATGGCAACTCTCTCATGTAGAAACACCTCCCAAAGCAAACTGAGCACACTTATCAAGTGTGCTTTACATGCTTTTCCTAATAAGAGATTACTAAATTATTTACAACAGTAGTATCATTGTTAATTTTATTAGTATATGTTTAAAACTATAAAGTTCAAAACTTAGGACAAAGTAAACATAATTACTTTGTGTAAGAGCATTAATTTTAAATATTTAATTAACTATTGCTTTGAAAAGCCAGGTGTGGGTCATTTTGCATTTTATAAGAACCTAAATTGTGGAAAAAGCCAAGAGGTATAATTTACCAGTCAATATGAGTAGGCCAAATACTGTATTGAGCAGTGAGATCATTATCAGACTCTGCATTCCAGTTTTCTCCTGTCAGTAGATCCAGTGTTTTATCATTATGAAAAAGCTTTCCCCAAATCATTTATTTCCTCTTTATGCTGAGTCTAAATCATTCATAAAAAGATACACTTAAAGCTACCTAAGAAGGGGCCTCCCTGGTGGCGCAAGAGGTTAAATCACAGCACTATTAAGCTGTCTACAGCAACTGCAGCCTGAGTTTGATCTCCAGCCAGGTAGGTGACCCCCATGGTGCAGCAGACCTCTGCTGTCTTGCCTGCCACTCCCTTCAGCACTGTATTTCAGTCAGTCTGCCTGTCCTATTCCCCACTCTGGTGAATCCTCTCACCACCGCACCCATCACACACACACATTTCTGGACTGTTCCGCTGTTCTTGTATGCATAAATAAATAAATCTTAAAAAAAAAAAGGAGGCAACCAACATAAGAGAAGCTAAATATTTTGAAAAAAAAATTATAAAGCTACCAAAAGACATTTTCAATAGCCATTTGACCTTCTTATAAGATGAGATTCCTAGAGAGGAGAAAAGATGGCGACGGAGAGACAATAGGCTAGAAAGCTCCTGGAAGATACAGGAAAAAGGGAAAAAATACAGCAGGCCCCAGTAGGAACTGTAACACTGAGGATAAATTGGACTATATTTTCAACCTACCCAGAGAAGAAGGACGCACAGAAGAGACTAAAAAAGGGAGAAAAGCCGTTTAAACATCCTGCCCCAGCCCCTTCCCCCTATCCCCTCCCCACATCTACTAACTCCACGAACCAGGAACTACAAGACAAACCCAGAAGCCCAACACCGAAGAGAAAGCTTATAAACAGCCTAGTGGGGAGAATTGCAGCGATACAGACAACAGAGGAAGCACTCCAGACCTGGTGAGTTAAGTCTCTAACTTTAGGGATACTAGGGAAGGAGCGGGTAGTCGAGTTAGGCTGAGGGAAGCCTCACAAATAGAGACCTCGGTGACAAAGAACAGCTAACTGGCTAAGCCGATCTCTAAACTGAACGGGGGATGGGATGTATTTAAACCACAAGTTGGACCAGAAAGGCCTGCTTGGTGCAGCAGACTAACAACCTAACTAGGGAAAACCCACAGCCTCAGCGCCCAGTGGGGAGCCCCAAACATACCCTTTAGGACTCTAGAGCACTG
>JAGFMF010012021.1:1516523-1546074 GCA_019455555.1 Galemys pyrenaicus
AACAAAGGAAAAACAGGAGAAAACACAAATAAACAGGCTCACAAATGAAAGAGGGGAAATTATAACAGATGCAAAAGAGATCAAAAGAATAGTCAGACATATGGCACACTAGTTTTCACTATATGAGAAAACTACAGAGCATGGGACACATTATTATTCAGATTCATGCTAAATATCATGAATATACTTTCAGGCATTTTACGTTTTAAAATTTTGGAAATAAAAGCCTCTCAACAAATTTTTCATGAATACGTTTTCCTTCCATTGGTAACTGTCATCTGACACAATTACTATAGTTACCAATGGAAATTTATTATCTGTTAAAAATATAAAGAACACTGGAAAGACCAGCACAAAATGTATAAAATATACATGATACTTCCCATGAAGCAGGCCATCAGAAACTAAGTGGATATGAAGGATGCACTCCCAAATTAAGGACATAAATGAAAGTATGTATTACTAGGTGACAAAAGTCAAAGGAAAGAGGAAAACAAATGGAGGAAATAGTGAAGAAGGCCTGGAATCCCAAACAAAACTGGAAAAGGAAATCCATGGGGACCACCATTGATGCCATAGAATATAAATAAATTAAAAATAAATAAGATAAAAGAAGAGAAAAAAAAGAAAAGAAAAAGCTTCTAATGCAGAGAAAGAGAATGTGGAGAAACGTGACCCAAAACTTAGGTGACTCCTTCTTGAGATGTGCATCTTGTGGACACACCTAACAGAATATTTTATTCTTCATAATTACAAATGATAACTCACCATTTACTTAGTATCTAGAATCACAGGAGTCAGTTTCTGTGATTGCAACTATCTCCCTTTGATTATATATTTCAGTTTCATATCATATGAAATAACCTGTTTATAAACAATGTGAAATAAGAATTCTCAGGATGGGTGACTGACCACTTTAAGTTTTACCTATTTGATACATTTACATGGCAACTACACTACTTTCTCTTCTTTTAGAAAACAGAACATAGTCCTAATATCACATCAACCATTGTATATTCTTTCTAAATTATTTTATTTTAGAAAATGCATAACATATTATGACATAGTAATGATATCATACCTGTCAATACCGCTATACTTACATACTATTATAACTTATACATTACATTTTTCCTTGTACATAGTAATGAACCCAAACATTTGCTTTTAACTATTTTTCTCATAAGTAACTATGATTAAAAATTTTTAATTACACTCCTTTAATATAAAGTACTACTTATTATACATAGTAAAGATGTCTATAACAATATTAAATTAGCTACATTGTACAGTTATTCTAAGTATTTTACATGTACATTCTCAGTCCTCCAAAACATGTTGATGTGCTGATTTTATTTCTATCTCACTTTACACATAACTGAGGTTCCTATATGATTAACTGTAGCTGATTCAAAGCTGGCTGGACATAACACTAGGCCTGGTTATTAATCCCTGATGGAAGGAGAGTATATTTAATGTCTACACATTGATGATTGCAAATTAAAGCTTCTACTAATGTCCAATTTTTAATATTCAGAAATGATCATTCAAAGATAGACCAGAAAGTGTGTGAGCCTCCATCAGGCCTGGACATAATAGATGGCCTGGTTTTGTCCAGTTCAGTGCTTTCTCAACTCTTTTTCAATAGGGAGCATAACACCACAAAGAATGTTGCTTGACTTATGTTCCTAATTTGCTGAATAAATTAGTATTTCAATTTTAATTGTGAACTATGGTCCCACTGGTTCAGAGATCAAGCTATAGAAGAATCTGAGTTGTTTCTCATAATTCCCTAGATTTGAAGTGCTCCTAAACATCAAAGCATATAATTTATTATAAAGTTGAGGTAATTAAGGTAAATGATATATACAATAATAAATACAGCATGCTATATCCTATTAAGTCTAATTCAATCTTCTGTCATTTGGGATGGGAGCTATCTTCATGCAGTAGAGGGGCATAATGGGGTTGTCTTCTGTTCCTTTTCTTCTCTCATGTCCCAGATAGCTCACACACTTTCTGGTCTACCTTTGAATGATCATTCTGAATATTAAAAATTGGACATTAGTAGAAGATTTAATTTGCAATCATCAATGTGTAGACATTAAATATGCTCTCCCTCCATCAGGGATTAATTAAATATTAATTTAACTTAAAAGAGATTATTCTTTCCATGAAGTTACAAAGAACCTCACTCAGAACTGCCTCACTCTGCTGTTGCATTGTTTTCCATTAGTTTCAACTGCTGGTACCATCTAGGATCTGGTTTCAGCACAATATACTGGCTTTATCAGCAGAGATTAATATTGAACTCTCACCAGCTATGATAGACATAAGGCAGCTGACATGAACACCCATGATAGCGTTAACTAGAATACAAAGATTTAATGAGCATTGAGGAATGCTATTTTTTTTAAGATTGAGAATTTTTAACGTAGAGAAATTGCTGACTGTAAAATGTACCATAAAACATTTTTGACTAATTACATGCAGCTAAATATAATGAAACATATGCATGCATATGGGTGAGATATTCACTTGATGAGTTTGAAACTAATAATTACATCACATGAAATATTTAACCTAAAGCCAGCTTATACTCACTTTCTATTAGTGGTTACTTGAACTGCTAACTATTCAATATTTCTCAAGATCCAGTGTGGAACAGCTGACAGCAGACTGGCCTGGTATGTTGTATTTGGTAAGTTCAAGATTTACAAGGATTTCTAAAACCAGACAATCATCAGAATAAACTGCAAATCCTTGCAGGGTACACTGTATTACAAAGCCTGCAAAAAATAATACAATTGGTATGTTCTAAATAGTCAGTTCATATAACTTGCTAACCAAAAAAGGGTGGAAAGTTTAACTCTTGCAAAACAATCTTAGCCCATGGCCAAATGTAGTCTTAATATAAAAACACATGTGCCATGTGTGTGTCCTGGAGGGTTCTGTGAAGTGACTGTGTGTTGTGAGACTCTTCTACCTTTTTCTTGTAATGCTTCATCTTCCCTTCTTCTTGCTCAAATTATTCACTGGGGTTGACTCCAATGGCATCTGAGAAGACTTTTTTTTTTTAATATTATTTTTAAAATTAATTTATTTATACTTACTTGATACCAATTGTAATCCCCACGGAGTTCCCACCACCATTTCCCCAGTGCACCATCCCCCCAGTCCCTTGTACTCTTTCTGCTCTCATCCCAATCCCTCCTCCCCAACCCTCATGATGCCTTTGAATCATCTTTGTCTTTTGGTTCTTGTTGTATTTTTTTTTTTTGATTGTTGTTCTTTACCTTGAACCCTGTTTTTTTGTTTGTTTCTTTATATTTCTCCTACTAGTGAAACCATCCAATATTTTTCTCTTGCCTTTTGACTTATTTCACTGAATATAATTTCTTCCAGCTCCACCCATTTTTCTACAAATGTCTCTAGTTTACCTTTTTAAATTGCTGAATAGTATTCCACTGTGTATATGTACCACATTTTCTTGATCCAGTCATCTGTTTTTGGGCATTTGGGTTGTTTCCAGTTCTTACCAATTACAAATAGTGCTGCAATAAATAGAGGGGTACAGGTGCTTTTTTGGATCGGTGTTTTTGTGTCCTTTGGGTAGATCCCTAGGAGTGGGACTGCTGGGTCATATGGTAGCTCTATTTTTAGTAGACTGAGGAACCTTCATACAGCTTTCCACAGTGGTTGGATTAGCTTGCATTCCTACCAGCAGTGTAGTAGAGTTCCTTTTTCTCCACATCCTCACCAACATTTGTTGTTGTTGGATTTTTGATGTGTGCCATTCTTACTGGTGTGAGGTGGTATCTCAATGTGGTTTTAATTTACATTTCCCAGATTATGAAGGATGTTGAGCATTTGCTCGTGTGTCTGTTGGCCTTTTGCATGTCTTCTTTGGAGAAATGTCTTTTAAGGTCTTCTTCCCATTTTTTGACTAGATTGTTTACTTTGTTTTTGTTGAGTATTGTGAGTTCTTTGTATATCTTTGTGATTAGACCCTTGTCAGTTGTGTGTAGTGCAAAGATTTTTTCCCCAATTGATGGGGTGTCTCTTTGTTTTGGTTAATGTTTCTTTTGCTGTACAGAAGCTTTTTAACTTGATGTGGTCCCAGCAGTTTATCTTCTCTCTCATTTTTACTGCTTTGGGGGATGCCTCATTAAAGGCATTACTAAGATGTATGTCTCACAGAGTTTTACCTATGTTTTTGAAAAGAAAGACTTCTAAGAAATCATTATAATGGAGCAGCTTCCTCAACTACTTTATAGTAAAGAATTATTTTATAAAAATATTTTGAAGTGGGGTGAGATGTCCAGAAAAAAATCCTATGACTTGTTATATGGGACTTACCATTAATTTCCTCTTCTTTAGATTTACAAATGTCCTACATTCAAACCTAAATAAAATGACTATAAAATATGTGCTTTGTTTTATCAGTTTCTGAATCATGACATTTTTTTCCTCGATACCTAGTCTTCTTTACCATTTCTTTCCTTCCTCCTTTTTCTCTTTATTTCTTGAATATTACCTTTTCACTGTTACTTTAGTGGGGAAAAAATGTATATATGTACACATGCCTGTATCTTTGTGACACACTCTGTGAAATATGGAGAGAAGAGGGAGGAAAGTGAGAGAGGGAAAGGGGCTGGGGGAGGGAGAGAGAGAGAGAGAGATTTATAATAAGCACTTCAGTTCTTTAGGGGATTTTTATAGAGTGCAGTAAAAGAACCACTGCCCTAGATTTTCTGTTTATTACTCATTTTTATGCCATGGTGAAATGATGTGACTGAATCTAGCTAAATGTAACATGTATGCTTTGAATAGCCATCATTGATCAAGAATTTTACTATGTACTATATATGCATATATGAGTAAGAGATGATGTCTGTCTTCAACATATTAAACTTACATTTAATATTCTATTTTAAATCATTATGTGTTATCACATTGACATCTCTAGACTTTTTAAACAATCCAACTACATGCTTTTCATCTACATAAGAAATTCACCACTGCGAAGTAATTTTAAAACAATAATTTTGTGACCTCAGTTATATTTCAAAATTTTGAAGCAAGCATGTCAATGGTATATTTTGACATACTTTATGAATTTCAGATAGAAAAACCTCTTTTAACTGTTCCCCTAACTCTTCATCTTATCTTTACAGCTTATGAGGTTTAAGAAGCTGAGATGAGGACTCTCTTCAGTGCCCAGAGGACCACGACTATTACTTCAAATTCAAGTTCAGAAAAGTAGATTGCATAAATTCTCTTTAATCTTAAAATTTTAGGGAAAAAAGTTACTAGGAAACGTCACAGTTCCTATTGAATGAAATTGATTTTGAAATACAAATAGCTATGTCAGATATATCTCACATGATATAGTCAAAATACATAGAAGGTTGATATTGCATTTCCCAGTCATTGTTCATAAGAAGCTTGGATAAAATACAGGCAAAGCAGTGACTATTATTCATTATTCAATATAATATTCATTGTTTTAATAAATTTTTAATTATAAAATTAAATAGACGACTACAAAATTTAAGGCTGATTCTTTTTCAAATATGAAACCTCAGAGTTTTAAAGGTATTCTTGAATTAGAAAATGGCTTTTGTACTAAATGCTTCATTTTTATTTATTTCATTCAATGTGCTTTATATTTAGGCATTACATTGTGTCTGGTCATCTGATATTATGAAAAGAAAGTTGTAGTCCTTTTTCCACTTCGAACAATTGGTGACTACACTACAGACTGCTTCTTTTGTAAAATTCCAGAGAAATCTTAACTCACCTCAGACATGACGTGTATCATAAACAGGCCTCAGGCCTCCTTCTGAGCACATGCAGAGCAGGGCCCATCTGGCAATGCTGAGTTGTGGCCTCATTTCTGGCAAAGCAATCATTTTAGGGAGCCAAGAATAAGAGTATTAGAAAGAACTGCCTGTATATCAGACTAAAAGAAAGTGATGAGTGTATGAAATCTCCCAGTGGGTAGAGAACCATTCTTAAATTATTCTGGCTGCCTTTGCAGACACATTGAATGCCCTTGCCTCACTTTGTTCTCCATGGGATCTTCCACTTTCACAAAAGAGACCCGTCGCAGTGACACATTCAGCTTATTTGAGAAAATACATTTGAACCACAGTGCTTTTCATTAAAGTCTAATTCAGCTCATAAACATTCTTTTAAAATTCTGGGACACTTAAATAATGCCAAGTGTAATTCTTAATTCTATTCACTGGTAATTTTATGATATATCTGTTTTGCCAAGCACAGGTCACTGTAAAGTATACATCATGGAGGAGACACAGAGAAGAAAGAAGCTGCACTACCACTGGTAACAACAGAAGTGGTAATAACAAATGCACATTGCTTTCTTGTGGAGATGCCCTGCTTTATATTTTACCTGGGCTATGTTATTTATTTATAAAAACAAACTTATGAGCAAATATTATTAGTTTCCTTTTTAAAAATTGTAGCAATTGTGGTGTAGGAGGATGACAGGTCTTGAGCAAACTTACAGAACTGAAAATTAAATTCATAGAATATAAAGGAAACAAATTGAAAATATGCATACATTATTTCAATTAATTGGCTTATAAACCCTCAAGGAATAATTTTATGCCTATAGTCATTATGTTCAAATCATCATCAGGTTAAATGTCTTCCCCAGGAATACACACTATGGGATTCTGATTTATAACTCTGGTAATATCTATTTGTTAAGCCAGATACATTAAATTAGAATATTTCTCATGAGGAGGAGGAGGAGAGGAGAAGAGGGAGGAAAAAAGGAAGGCCAACTTATCAGGAGGGAGTAAAATATTTCAGATGCATGCTACACCATCATCACATCTGTTACAATGCTTTGACAGCACCATGGTTATGACATCACTGAAACTCGATGATCATATTTCATCAAATTCATCTCTCCAATGCCAGTCTGACATTATTTCATCTAAAAGTGAACTTCTGTGGAATTATTCCTTCACACAACAACCCTCACATATCTTCTTATATTCCCACTGAAGTTCATTTTGTCTAAAAATGGTGATGACTCACATTCAACCAGAAAATCACCCTAAAAGTAAAACTGTTGAGTAAGATGATATAGGAGTTAGGACAGAATGTCACTCTTTCCATTGTCTCCATTTACTCTATTTAACCTTAAATTCCTAATTGAAACTTGCCTTGGTTTTATATTCATTTGGTATTACCATCAGTGATAGCTACTAAAAAGCTCACAGTGAAAAGAAGTCATATTTAATTAGAAAAATTTGAGTTGTTGAGGTTTTGAGATGTTGATTTGTAATCAGAATCATGAAAATGTTTTAATTAACAAAAAATGGTTTACATTTTCATTTTAAATTTTTTAAATTTTATATATATTTTACATTATTTTTCACTTTTGTACAGTGTATATTGCTTATTCCCATGAAATTCCCATCACCAGTTCACCCGTGCACCATCACCATAGTCCCGCGTGCTCTTCACACCCATTTTGTTCCTTTTCCCTCCTCCTTCCCTAGGGAATAAGACAGTTCTGTCTTTAGAACAGCATTTTATAATAGCATTGCACATCAGTGGAGAAGCTTAATTGTATTTGGACAACCAGCTGTCCATGTGAAAAAGAAAAACATGGATCCCTGCCTCATACCATAAGCAAAGTTAATTTTTGATGGGTTAAATTTTAAATGTGAAAGAGAAAATTATGAAATGTTTAGAGGAAACATACAAGAATATTTTCATGATTTTTGGAGTTGTAAAGATAAATATATACGCTAAAATTTAAAAAAAGGGGAAAAATTTAAATTTGGGCACATTTGTATCTAGAGGAGATCAAAAGAGATGGCTGGGAAAGGGCACTTCAGAGGCTTCAGAATCTTTACTGATAATCTATTTCTTGTATCAGATAGAGGATGTATTAGATGCTAGTTTTCTTATTTTTAGGTAAAATATATTGTATAGTCCCTCTTTTTAGTTATAAGTCAAGATAAAAAATAATGTTGTCTATTTCACACTTGTATAAAAATTATGATTATTGTTGAAAGCAACTATCTCCTGTACCAAATTTTAAAAGGTAAAAGAATAATTTGTTTTTTCTTATACTTGTGAATATGAATTTACCACTGGTATCCACTTAAAGGGGTGCATTGTAAAGGTGGTGGTAAATGTTGTTTATAGTATTTTAATATCTTTTTATTTAGTCACCTTGTGAAGTTTATTCTTGGAAAGGCCATCGTCTTTGCATAAAGCAGGTATCACTGATAGAGTTTTCTCTAGAGGAAAGAAGAAACGTGGAACTGCTAAACAGAGCAATTGTGTGACTCTTTCAGATACTAATCAAATAGTCAGGGTTTCACCTCCAGGAGAATTTCCTCTAAAAGATATCTTCCCAAAAGTTAAGAGACATAGTGGTTAATGGTAATTCTTTTGGTAGGAGTATTTAATTTATCATTTTATCATTTTATATTTATAAATATGGATAATTAAAATGGTCTAAATGTAGCTGAAGAGACCTCAAAATGTTTTTGCTGAATGTGGCTGTAGTCACTGCTATTGGAACTCATAGTCATTCTCACTAAAATCAATACAGTGTCTTTACCTAGAATATGCTCTCAAGGAGACTTTTAAAAATTATTAGAATACAGTCATGTATTGCTTAATGATGTGCTGCTCAATAACGGACCTGACAGTGGTCCCAATAGACTAAGCATATAAACTAGGAGGCGAATAGACCATATACCATTGAGGTTTGTGTAATTGCACACCATGACATTCATATGATGACAAAATCCCCTAATGATGTATCTCTTAGACTGTATCCTTGCCTTTAAGTGACACATGAGTATGCTAGGCATAGAAATGAAGCCTGACTTTTGTTAAAGAAATCAATAAAAACTATAATAGAAAGCTTATCTGATGATGGCTTTCACAAAGATAGTATAACTTTTGTTTAACACAGACAGGAATATGTTGACTCCTTTTTTCTGATTGTTTTTCTTCTATTTAAATATTAGCATTTTGGTTTTTACATTTTCATTTTTAAAAATATTTTCTTTATTTATGCATACAAGAGCTGGGGTATAGACCAGAAGTGTGGGGGTGAGAGGATTCACCAGAGACACAGTGAGGAACAGAACAGGCAGTTCAAATGAAATACTGAGGGAAGCAGCAGGCAAGGCAGGAGAGGTCTGCTGTGACATGTGGGTCCCCTTCCTGGCGGGGGGAAGCAGCAGGCAAGGCAGGAGAGGTCTGCTGTGACATGTGCGTCCCCTTCCTGGCGGGGGGATGAACTTGCACTGCAGTGGCTGGGGAAGCTCCACAGTGTGGTGATCAACCCTTTGTGCCACCAGGGAAACCCCATTCTCATTTTTAAAATGAATAGCTACTTCCATTTATCGTCATGCATGAAAATGTGCTAAAATCTTTAACCAAGAGTGAAACTTTCTTACTGACTTCTTTACCATATTTGTTCATTTCTATTACTTTATTTTGGCTCACTGTCAGAATGCATCCTTAAGGCAAATGACTGATTTATCCCCAGGCAACAAGCAAAGTGACAGATATTGCATGAAAACAAAGTTCCCAAAGTATTAAAACTTGAACACCAGTCTACTTTGGCAAGTTAAGATAATTCACTTGGAAACGGACAATTAGGAAGAATCAGGTTGTAATATTTTAAGGGTTATCTCAATATTGATGAAGGCTAATCCTTCTTAAGAAAGCAGTTCAACATACCACATTTTGCATTTTTTAAAATTTTAAATTCTAGCTCTTAGAGACTAGAAAGCTACATATTTCATATCGACACTTTCAAATTTGGTGCACATATCACTGCCAAATTAATTTATGCATTTTATTTTAGTTCAGATTCTCCAAATTCACTTTTTTTTTTTTTGGTTAAAGTAATAAAACTACCCTCAGGTAATTATTGCACAGATGCCTAAATATACACTGTCATTTAAAAAAAAAGTATCAATATGGTTCAATGGAGCAGATGAATATTAAAAATCTCCACGTACATTCAGATCTCCTAAGAAGCAATGGTTCAGAGAATGTACACTGTCCCATAAAAAAACATCCAAAACAGTTCCTCTTCTTCCAAAGCTTGGGATGTTCACAAGCATTTGGATTCCTAACTCTCTTAATAGGTTTTTTTTTTTCTTTCTCTGCATGTCCTAGGCCAAAAGAAATACCTAATACTTCCATTTAGTAGCTAATTCCAAACAATTTAATAACTATTTATGTCCTAAAAGCTTAGTAGGCTTTTGGGGAAAAAATACACATAAACTGAAAGAACCACGTAATAGTTTTAGTTTATTCTTAAGTAACTCCAAGTACCTAAAAATTGGATGTGTGTACTTGTTTGGCTCTGCAAGCCCCTCAATCAGATCCAGCACTCACATACTCTATTCCATCTCACATTAATTTGCATATGGTACTTTTATCACGCAACTGCAGGAAACTCAGCAAGTTATGATATCATCAAAAGGAATGTAGACCAACGTCATGTTGAAATTGTTAATAGCGCACTTAGCATCCAACAGATGTTGAACATTACTGTGCTTTCCTTAAAATTTTAAAATATTATGCAACTTCCCACATGAGTTTGTTGCAGCTCTTGAGAGGGTAACTTGCTCCAGTTTGGGAAGTGTAGTCACAATGTGTTGATCTTGCTGTCATGTGGATATATCATAGATAGCAATATTTTTGCAAAGCTGTTGTTGCACTACTATATTCATGAAAGTATCAGCTTACCAATCTTCCTTCCTCTTGCCATATGCACAGAACCATGGGTGAGAGAAACCAGAAATAGCAAGCAGCTAGTTCCAATTGGCTTCAATGGACTGAGCTAGAAGAAGGGGCTACTGCATCAAGGCACTAGAGCACAGAAGTTTGTCTTTCCAGGATTACTTTCCTAGAATTTTTTTTAATTTTATATAATTTATTCTGCAGGATTTCTTGGAAATATATTTGATAGGGAAAAGTTTGATTATAAAATAAATAATGCCATGTTGGAAATAGTGAAGAGTAAATAAAACTCAGAATAATGGTAAAGAGATACATACATTCATACTGGAACTTCCAGTATTCATCCTACTATCCAATCAATGCAAACTGGAATTTTGCAGAGTCCAGCAACAATTTTTGCCTGTCCATGAAATTGTTTATTTTTAAATGCATCCTCCTAGGTAATTTTATATGTTTCATCAAGAGAAAAAGGTAACAATGTTATCTTTTTATTGCCATGAAAACAATATTGCACCTATACTTTCTAATGTCATTAACTTAATGTCAATTGCATCATCACTCATGAGTCTCTATTTTCTATAGTACTCAGAAATGCTGGATTCCAATCTTTCATAGGTTTATATTATTACTATACTTGTGTGATGATAACAATAATCTCAAGTCCCACCCACAATAATAAACAACTATATGAATAACAATTCATTTTCTGGTCAGGTTAAGTTCATCTTAGAAAAATTGTTGACATAATTGTAGAATAACCGATCTTTCAGCCATGTTTTATGGAGCCCTTAGGGAATAATCACTGAATTCCTGAAAATGATCATTTTTGAAGTTGACTTCCCTCTTACCTTCCACACATTGACGAGGATATCAATTAGAATGTGCAGTTGATCTTACAGAATGACAATCTCGTTAGAGAAGAGAGACTGGAGGAGACAGACATGGTCACCCCAAGAATGTCCTGTTCCGAATCTGGCACCTGTAAAAGAGTAGAAAGATCACTTTGGGAAAAAGCAGGGAGTGGGGAAAGAAATGGTCATGGGATAAAGCTAAGACAAATTAGCATGTTAAACCTCTTTAGTAAAATTGTTTAGGAAACCTCCAGAGGGCAAATTAACTTTAGTTTAGCAACACCCAACAGCACATGAAAGTAAAACTTGGCTAGTGTTGGCTTCTGGGTTTGTGAGTGGTGAGTGATAGTCTCTCCAGGTCTGCTTTTTAGTGACTTAGCCATTGGAAATAATGAATGTGCTATCGATTATCCCTGGGTAGCTTGTCATCCTTTCCAAATCCTCCCCTTGGGCACTCCTTAAACTTGCCACAAAATATTAATTTTCAAAGTTAAGAAATATATGATACATGATTCCCCTTTTCAATCTATGTCCTTATGTGCCATGGGTGAGATCAAAACCAGGATTTTACAATGTTTTGCTCAGGGTGTCTGGTGCCCCATATTATTAATGAAAACTGGTGAAGAAAACTCCCTTGGAGAGAATTTTAATCATTGTGATCTTTCAAAGTACCATTATCCTGACAAAGACCTATCACTAAGAAAAGGTAGTAAAATTTCAAAATTACGAATTCTTGACATATATATAAGGTTTAAATGAAATCTTCAGTTATGTATTGTTTTGACAATTGATTATTTTGCCAATTACTGTGCATATTTTGCTAGTTTTGTCCATTTATTTCTGGTTTTTTGGCTGATGTATGGGTTAGGTTGAAACATTTTACATGAGTCATGCTACAATGCAGAAACATTTAGTTTTGGTGCCAGGACTTTTGTTTCTAACCAAATCCCCATTGATTGCATGTTCCTATATAATCACATTTTACTAAGCATCAACCCATCTATCAAAATAATTAAATTACATGAACTCTAAGGTTCTATAATGTATCAAAATTCTAGACATCTATAGTTTCTAGATGGTTTTCAGTTAATAAGTAACTATGATCTGATTGATATAATTCAAAACTATGTAACTTTGACACAACCTTCGCCTTTTAGACATGATTTATAGATGAAAGAAATTAAATTCATCCTAGTTATTAAAATATCATTAATATTCACATTAATCCTTTCCCTAAAGAAGTGAGACTAGATTTAATATGACTGCTATAATTTAAGCAATATAGAATGAGAATGATTTTGTGTAGCTAGATACCATTACTTTTTCTCTCATTCTTAGATGATATGGAATTGCCATGCCTTGTGCCATATATAGTTTCAATTGATAATTTACAATGTCTAATTTGATTTATTTCTTGATAGTTAAGTTTTCAAGGGTATAATTAGGGTCAGAAACAAGAATAACCGGGGTTGAAGATTTTTTCCTTCTCCCATTTACCTCTCCCAACTAGATCACCTTTGGAGACTGCCAACATCATTTTGGAAGACAGGAAAGAAGAGAAAGGGATGTGAGGTCCATTTTTTTTTTTATTGTGTCTGGAATTGCAATTAAAAGTATTTTGTTGTTATTGATGACTATTTTACCTGTAGTCTTTACATTTAAATTTTTGTTGGTTTCCTTTTAATATTTTCCACTGTATTTAGAAAAGGAACTCTATTATGAGCTCTGAGCACATGTTGTTCCATGTGCCAGACTGCAAAGTGTGGGGCGGGGGCAGGGGGGATGCTGATGTTTCTGTAGCTGGTACTATGAACATCTAAATAGGTTAAGAAGATCACAGAATATTTACTGGCTCCAAAAGAGTAGGCTCTGGTTTGTTTGTGCTTGCTACAGTATCTGCTATGTACAAAAAAGAAGTACTGGATCAATGGTCCCAGGTTCCTCTCCTGTAAAGCAACCCACATGTGTAAACGTCATCTGGACATCTATGTGGTACTGTGATGTTTGGGGCTCAGAGAATCAACACGGGTAAGCTGACAATTTGATGCTCTTTTGCTGTGAATCTTTTCTCTCTGACTGAGGAATTGCTGGTCCTTTGTCAGTGTCCATGAACTGTGGCAAGTTAACTTATTATCTTGCCCTTAGGGAAAATCCCTATTTCTTCACATTGTTTTGTTACAAGAATGAGCTGGTGACAGAGAAAAGGCTCTGAAAAAGGAGAAAGACTTGAATCCTATTGTTCTATTGATGGGATTTAAGAGGCATTTGTGGGAATTAGCAGCAAGTATATAGAACTAAGTATATAGATAGCAGCAAGTATATAGAACTAATACAGCCAAATGAATCATTGTTTTCCATACTGCTATCTATTAATAAGGAGGAATTGGGCAGTTCTTACTGTATCTCTTAACCATTTTATTGGTTTTGATAAATTTCCCAAAAGTGTTAAAGAAAAGGAGTAGCTAATTTTAGTTATGTGTTACTTAAAAAAATACATTCGATCAAAATATATTATTTTCTAGATTCTTTCTCATAATTTAGCATTTTTATTAACACTCAAAATTGTTACCTAAGAAAACCAGTGCCCGATTAAATGTTTTTTTATACTAGTGACCAATAAATAAAAGTTGGTTTAAGACTAAAATCCAAAGATAGTAGGAAATTCTTATTTACCAATTTGCAATGTAGATTAATCATATGAATTAATTTTAAGCTATGTATTTTTAACATTTTGTCTACTCCATTTTCTCCAACTCTATTTCACAATATATAAGTAAGAGGGATATTGTAACACATAAGAAAAAATGATGCTCATCCTCACAAAGTACCATTTTCAAAAGCAGTATTAATGTTTTTGTTAAACATTGCAGGAAAGATCAATTGCTAAAGTGTATTGAGAAAATAGAATTGAATAAAAACATGTTAGGACCTGAAATTTCCATGATAGAAAATTAATTCTTAATGAATGTGTTGTTTGTTTTTTTAAATCAGTTGTTTAAAATTACAAAATATTTTACATTCACTTATTTAATTCTCACTCTAGTGCTAGGGTTAGGTTTCACTAATAACCCCATTTACAAAGAAGGAAAATAAGAACTAGAGTTCGAATGAGTTGCCTTGTGTTCCAAAGCTACTTCATGCAGACCTAGAATGTAACCTTGAAAGTCTGGTTCCAGAGTAAGGCTTTTAGTCATGATGCTAAGTCAGGCAACTTCACTTTTCTATGTCTGAGTTTTATGACTTTCCATTAACAAGCTTTATTTTCCTGAGATTTAAAAACTGCTTACAGACTTTTTATTCTTACCATTTTAAAGTGGACAGAGTCTAGATAATTGGATTTTATAAATATAATCTAAGATTCACTGATTAATATTTAAAATGTTAATGATTTGGTATGTATGGAGTATTAAAACATTAATGTTTCCAAATGAGACACTTTGATATAAAATTCCCAAAGCTGTCATCTTCACTAAAACCATGTTAGAGCAAAGACTATTCCAAGTCTCTGCCTCTTAAAAGTTATCTCAGTGTCTTTTAAAAGTTCAAATACTGCCTATATGTACATACAATCACGTTAAATATATTTAAATATATTAACATAATTTATTTATCATTATATTTGGAAGCAGAAGGTGTATCTCAGATCTTGAACTGAGATTTAAACAGAAGAGCACTGTTTGGCCAACAGTCAAGTACTGTGGCATTTAACCCTTAACCTTTCCCTACACTGAGACATCTTCTCTTTTTATCAGAAGATTAATCTTTCCCTGTTAGGTACTTCTGCCTTCTCTGCATAGTTAACCTTAATGCATGGTGATCCTGTCAAAATAATATTCTATTTCACCTTTCAGAGTAATTCCAGCTGTTTCTTTTTCCAACAGAGTTTTATATTTATTGAAAGAACATGAAAATTAGAAAATAAGGGTTTTTGTGTGTTTTTCTTTTTTCTTAGAGCTAAAAATGTTGCATTGTGGAAAGTGTGCTCATTCTATCTTTGAAAGGTTAGGATAATTAAAATGCATTGCTGAGTGTACTGAAATCTTTCAGAATGCCTTCATCAAGCATGGACTTGATATTTTATTAGTTACAAAGAAGACAGCTGAAAACTGTGTCAAAAAGGAATTTATATTAAGTTGTTCCACATTTCCTGTATGTTTTAAATACGCAACACAAAGCTACAGCTGAGTCAACGATCCATACGACACACAAAAAATAATAGTTTTTCACAAAGTATTTGAGTATGTTGAAAGACTACTTCAAGAAATAGTGCTTTCATTTGTTTTATTTTTTTTTTTCATTTGTTTTAATATACTGCCACCATTTACAAGAATGAATTTGCTATACAAGAAGCACAGGCTGATAAGTGCATTGTTTCTATTTTGAGTTTGTTTCAATGTAGTCTAATTTCTTTATCTATTAATCACTCTTTTGTGACATATACCTTTACAAAAATACCTTCAAACAAGAAAATAAAAGTTATATATTGCAGGAGTTTGAGTCTGATTGTTCAGAAGTTTAGAAAAAGTAAAGCAATAAACTTGTCATTTATTTATTTATTTTTGTCTTTCTCTTCCAAGTTTTATTTATCTTTTATGCCACAGATCTTCCTTTGCTGTTACCTAGATTATGGTAATACTCTTACTTGGTCTACCACACTGCAGTCTGTCTAAATCCTACTTCCTGTCTGTCATGCCATATAAACATCATTAATAAATTATCTTTCCAAAGTATAGTTCTGATTAGTTGCATCGATGTTTTTGAATTAAAATTTATTTTAAATAACATGCCCACATTTTAATTGTGCATCTAAACTACTGTCACAATAAAGATATTTAATATCTCTGTCACTGCAAGAAGTTTTTCATGTCTCTTGTATTCAATTCTCTTCTAAACACTTATTCTGGCCAATATTTTTTAAATTTTAAATTAAAAACAGTAGTGTAGTATGATATGATCTCTATGTGGTTTTAAGTTTAAGCTCTTATGATGAACATTTTTTCACCAACTTATTGGTCACCAAAAATTTTATTTTGCTTGAGATCTTTTCCCATCTGGAAACTTTTGTTTGTATTTTTAGCAGTCATTTATATAAGGTCTGTTTACATCCTAGATTGATGCATTTTGTAAAATGTATGTTTACCACATATCTTCCCTCTAATGTGAGTCTTTTCAAAGGCAGAAGTTTTAATTTGTTATGAAATCTAATTTTACCAATTAATTCATTTGTGATTCATGTTTTTTTCTTTTTGTATCCCTCCAAGAAATCTTTTGCTACACCAAATTTGTGAAGATTTATTTATTGTCTCCTTAAGGTTTCATAGTCTTAACTTTTATATGTATATGTAATATTTATTTTTAATTTTTAAGAATAATGACATATAAGCACTATTGTCCACCTCCTACATACATGCTGATACTCAGTTGTTCCAGGAGCATTCATTGGAAAGACTCCTTGTCTCCATTGACTTATCTAGGCATCTTTGTTACCTATGTGACCTATGTGTCTATCCTTTGGACACACTGGATTCTCTTCACCACTATAGCCCTAAAGTGGGTCTTCAAAGATTAGATAGTGTAAGTCATGTCATCCAAATAATTTTTTTTTCAATTCTCTTGACTTTCTAGATTCTTTGTTTTTCAACATATATTTCAGAACAGTTTGTCAATGCCTATAAAAAATACTTTGGTTGGTGGGCCTCCTGGTGGCGCAAGGGGTTCAGTATTGCGCTGTGGAGCTTCCGCAACCAGTGCAGCACAAATTCTATCCCCAGCCAGTGATGGGACCCACATGGCACAGCAGACCTCTCCTGCCTCACCTGTTGTTCCCCTCAGCAGTGTATTTCAGTCCATGTACCTGTTCTGCTTTCCACTCTGTCTCTGGTGAATCCTGTCGCCCCCTCCCCGACCCCCAGTCTGCACCCTAGCTATTGTATGCAGAAATAAATAAAATCTTTAACAAGAAAAATACTTTGCTTGGGCTTTTGATTAAGAGTGTATAGAATCTCTAGATTAACTGGGAAAAATTTATATATAAGAATACTAATTATTTCATTTATGGAGATTGTAAGCTCTGTCATTTATTTAAGATTCCTAAATTCCTCTTAGAGATTGTGTTTACATATTAAAGATTTTATTAGAGATCAAAATATTTAAAAAAATTTTAAATTAAAATTTTTTTTAAAAATTAAAAATTTATTCTTCAACTTATTTTAATGTCATTACAATTTTGTAAATACCATCAATTTCCAATTTTTCATTTTCAGTCGGTATACTTTTTTTTGTAGTTCATCCCATTGATTTGTTGCTTTGGATCTAACATTCACACTCTTAAATTATCAGACTTTGCTTCGGGTAAATATTGTAAGGCACTCCACTGCACTTTTCCCAGTTAAATATTCTAAAGTTATATAACTCCCTTTACATTGCTCCCATCATTTTTACTAATGAAATAAATTTTGTTTTTATCTAAGTCATAAATCTTATTCCTGATATAAACTGTAATTTTTCTTTTAAGAAAAATTTTGCTAAAAATTAAACATAGTTTTTATATGTATCCAATTATTTAGTATTTCTTGTGCTCATCATTCTTTTCTTCAGCTCCGAATCTTACTAGAAACAATTCTTTCATCCTGAGAAAGAACATCCCTCAACTTTACTTATCGTGCAGTCTGCTAGTGACACTGTCAGTTTTCAATTATTAAAAATGTCGCTAATGTCTCCCTGGTGGTGCAAGGGGTTAAGGCACAGCACTATGAAGCTGTCAGCAACCACTGAAGCATGAATTCGATCCCTGACCAGGGAGGTGACCCGCATGGTGCAACAGACCTCTCCTAGTATATTTTAGCAAATCTGCCTGTTCGCTCCCCACTCTGTCCCTGGTGAATCCTCTCACCACTGGCCTGCACCTCAGTTCTTATATACGTACATAAATAAATCAATCTTTAAAAAAATTAAGAAAATAAAAATGTTTCTATTTCACATTTTTATAAGAAGTCTTTTATTAGATTTAGAAATAAGTTATAGTTGGTATCTTTATTTTTTCAACTGTAAAGATAATAATTTAAGTCTAAATGTAGAAATTTCAATGCCCCCAAAATATTAAAGCCTCACATATCATCTCAATTCAGTTATATGATCCTTAGCATGTCAATTTATAGTTCTGTGCATTCAAGGTACACTGAGTAGGAGGGAACATTTCTCTAAAATAACAGGCACAAGCAAAGGTACAAACCAAGAGGTTTGTGTTGGCAAAATGGGCAGTGGGTCCCTGAAACAACAGTAGGAAAAGCTTTCTTGGGAAAAGTTTGATTTCCAATCATACAGATGAGCACTGTTTGCGTAAATCATTTTGTGAGTGAGGCTGGGTGGAGGACAATGATTGAAGTAGAAGCAAATATATTTAGTTACCTAAGAGAAAGGACAGATAAAAAAACTCACTTGCTCACAAAACCCTGTTATACAGAGAATTTTGATTAGCTTGGAAATAACCTCAGATCTCAAAGGTGAAAGACAGTGGAAACTGCAGTTTCTCAAGGGAAAAAGTATGATCCAATGACAGTACATACAACCCAAACATCAGTAAAGTATAAAGGTAATAGAAAATTTTGAACTTGTAATAACTCATGGGCTGTTGCTTATATCTGTCTCATAGTTTTTATTTAACTTTATACATGAGGTTGAACTTCATGCAACCTTGAGACAAATTACCATGTGAATATTGCAAACCTTAAGACTTTACCAAAAATATAAGTAAAATGATGTCAGAAAAAGAAGAACAGGAATTTAATAACATCATTCCCCCATTGTTAAAACTGAAAAACATTTAAAGCTAGTGTTGGGGCATAAGGAAAATTCACCACCTCTTTGGGTTCTTCCCACGCTGGCTGAGCAAATAAATTAACATCATATTAGTCAAAGAAAAAGACCAAATTCCATTACATATCATGGAGACATTACATGACTGTGAGTTCTAAGGTCTCATTAGAGAGACCTAGCATTTGTATCCCCAGCTAAGTAATGGGATAGGAACATGGGACATCAGGGAGAAGAGGACGGAATGACTTCATTTGACTAAAACTAGCTTCCAGATGTTTGCCTTGCCATACGGAAGGTTTCTCCAGTAAAAAGATTATTTCTGGAGATGACCTTACATCTGAATAATCTGCTTTTCTTTAAAGTTATGTTAAGTTTCTCCTGGGGAATCACAGAGCCTGGATTGACCTCAGTGTCACGTAACAGGTTACCTCATACTGGAAAAGCCTGAAAAAAGCTTTTGGACATCTTGAAAAAAGTCCATTGATCACTTTTGGTGAGACAGATCCTATACTAGCTTGTAAAGAATGTTTTAATTAATACTAAAACAATAAAATATACATAATTTTAAATATAGTAAGATATAATTATATAACATGAAAAATAAGTGAAATTTTGCCATCGATACATAAGAATTATAAGAAATTGAAGAGTTCTTCATGAAATAAATTGTAAGCCTAGATACAAGATGATTTTCATGAAAGTAAAAATAATCATAGTTGACCAGAAGGTATAAAAGATGTGAACTGAAAATAAAGAAATTATAAATAAATAGCAGTTCGCATGAGTTTCTTCCCTCAAGAAAATATTAGGCCTGTATTTTTCCCACAGGAGTATCT
Source organism: Galemys pyrenaicus (assembly GCA_019455555.1). Classification (NCBI taxonomy): domain Eukaryota; kingdom Metazoa; phylum Chordata; class Mammalia; order Eulipotyphla; family Talpidae; genus Galemys; species Galemys pyrenaicus. The sequence goes on from JAGFMF010012021.1 coordinate 1,536,793, forward strand.
CACAGAAACTTTAACACATTTATTTAACACTCATTTAACAGATTCATCCTATGCCATAGTATTATATTTCCCTTTATTAAGGGAAAAAGAAAATGAAATCACTAGGTACTTTGATGAAGAAAGTTTATACCAAAATCTAATATGGGACCTCCCTGGTGGCGCAGGGGGTTGAGCGCCACACTGTGAAGCACTCATGGCACAGCAGCCTGAGTTTGATTCCTGGCCAGGGAGGGGACCCACATGGCACAGCAGACCTCTCTTGCTTCACCACTGCTCCCCTCAGGAGTATAGTTCAGTCGATCTGCCTGTTTTGCTCCCCACTCTGTCTCTGGTGAATTCTCTCACCCCTGCACCTCTGGCCTGTACGACAGCTATTGTATGCATGGATAAATAAATCTTTAAAAAAAATCTAACATAGTAATTAAACATAAAATACTTATCTCCTCAACGATCTCATTTATAAATATTAATGAAGAGCTCCTAAATATGATTTTAACAAAAAAATTCATTACCATTAAAAGAATAAAGTTCCATGGTATGAAAAACAAAAAAATTGGAAAGTGTCTTAAATGTAAATCATTTGATCCAACAATTCCATTTCTGATTAGGTTCTGATTAGTATACTAAGAACAACAGACAAAAATGAAAAATAAATGCCATATTAAACAACAGGAGTATGATTAAGCAATAACCACTTGATGGAATATTATGGAGCTATAAAATTTATGTTAATAAACTTTTGAAAAACAAGTAGGCCTGACCAAATGAAAACTTATTCCATTAAGGGTCAGATAATAAATAATTTATGCTCCTTAGGCTGTATGTTCTCTGTTGTAATTACTAGATTCTGCTGTTGCAACACAAAAGCAGGCATAAATAACATGGAAATGAATATTTATCACTGTGTTCCAATAAAACTTTACTGATGAACACAGAAAAAAAATTAAATAAAATTCCATGATGCAGTTATGTTTCCTCTAACAATACAAAAATTCCTGAATATTATCAGTTATATATTACATCTACAGATGAAAAAATTTAAAATCAAAATAAGTCTAAGAAGGCATTTAAAAACAACAAAATAGTGTTGCTTAAAATTCTCAATAAGTAAAATATGCAGGAATGAATAGTTCCTTCACACACACACACACATATATATATATATATCCACCTCATATTAAAAAGCAGTATTGTGTTTAGTGAGAAAACTGAAGGTTTGCTATTATTAAAAGAACAAAATTCACAGGAATAAATTTAAAGATCTTATTGAATTTATTATGACTTACACAAAATGAAAAGTTTTTATAGTCAGAAAGAGAATTGGACAAGGTCATAGTAAAAGAAAAGAAAGCTTATTTCAGGCAAAGCCATCTCCCCTCAGGGGAAGGCAGGGGTTTCCTCTGTAGATTACCTCACTAGTGATGATCAGGAGCCTCACAGTGGACTGGTTTAAAATACCCTCTTTGGGAGAGGCTGAAATTGCACTTAAAGTTGTAAGTATTGGTGGGATCCAGCATGACTCTACTTTGTGCCTGCTCTTTTTTCTTTTTAAAATAGTATTCAAGCTATAGCAGTAAATCAACAATATTCAATAGTGCTGGGAAATAAGAACATACAAGAGCCAAAAACAGAAGTTATAAAGTCAATGGAGAAATAGGCAATATTGCTAGATATGACATAATACTTAAACTAAAAATCCAAGAATATGAATTTAGAGAATTCAAATAAGGATCAATCAGCATGTAAAAGTAGATATTACATAGGACATTCCTTTGAGATCTCAGGCTGCCATCTGTTATTTTTCTTGTCTGTCCACTTTGTTATCCAGGGTATTTTTTATTTTAAATATGTATCAGCAACTTAAGAGTATAACTATTTTCTGTTCCAGGGTGGCTCTGTCACTTCTTGGTGTTTTTGTTTTTGTTTTTTTCCATTTGACCTCTGCTGGCTACCATAGGTACTGAGAACTGCACTTGTACTTACTGTGGCAGAGTGGTGAGGGGCATTCCAGCTGTGTCAGGGGTGGGGTCTGGTTGGATTTGTAATACCAGTAATATCCCTCCCTCCTCTCTGGGGTCCCAGAACAATAGTCTTTCTACTGTCAGTGCATTTAACCAGTCTTCCCTATCTCTGCACATTATTATCTCTGCATATTCTGCATAGGGAGAAGATGGAAGAAACTTAACATAACTTTAAAGAAAGCAGATTATTCAGATGTAAGGTCATCTCCAGAAATAATCTTTTTAACTGGAGAAACCTTTCATATGGCAGGGCAAACATCTGGAAGCTAGTTTTTAGTCAAATGACCTCAGTGCATTTAACCAAGTCAGTATAGTCCTGAGGAGTGGGAAAAACACATAGTTAGAGTACCTTTTCTGTTGCCCTTGCTAGACTCCCAGCTTCCTGGGAGCACCCTCTGCATGAGAACAACCTATAATACAGGCAGAAAGGGGATTGGCTAAGACTCCTCTTCCATCTTCTCACTATGCAGAATATGCAGAGATAGGGAAGACTGGCCTAGAAGATAAATTGTTCCTTCTTCTGCTCCCTCTTCATCTTTCTCCCACAATGAAGCATTCACAATACTCAACAATGGGCTTGACTAATGCCACTGACCAGAACCAATCCTCCAGTCAGGAGGGGCATCCCTCATGGGGCTTGGTGGATGGTAACAAAATTGCTTTCACAGAGTGAATGAAAAGAGGTGAAATGGGAGTTGGGAGGGAAAATAGCTCCTGATACATCCTTAAAGAAGAAAAAAGATATGTGGTGATAACAAGAGGGATTAACTTTTAGTCATTTGTGTGTAAAGTACTTAAGTTGTCTCAGACTATCGAAGCTTCTAATTTGTTTTATTCGAAACAGGATGTAATGTCATGTAGATAATGAAATCTCTAGCCAAATAACAAAGACTAAGCAAGAAAATTTTACTAGTTTTTGTCTGTATGTAGCCAAGTAGCTTTTTTAAACACCTTGTTAAAAATACTTAATTCATTTGAATATATGTAAAATCAGTGATAAATGTAAAATTTATTTATTTTTAAATTTCCATTTTATTACTAACCAATCTCAAATCAACATAAAAAAAACCTACTGGAAAATTGCTTCTGCAAGTCCTAAGTATTTGTTACTCTTCTAGATACCTTCTTTTATTGAATGCCATGGCATCCAACTCCATTAAGTCACTGAGTCTTACAAGTAGGTGATAAATTTTATTTCTCTTTCAAAACACAACTAAATTAAATGAGAACAGAAAATACCAAAAAATGAATGTGGAATAGCTACTTTTATTTCATCCTTACATATATACTACAATATAATGAACCATACATAATAATATGATGAACATTGAGATATCAATTAAAAATTGTGACTACGAGCTCGTATATAATGTTATATGACTATTTTTTACTTAAAATGGATAAACTTTATATAAAACCACCATCATAGAAGAATGAATAATCTGTATCAATAATCTATAAACAACAACTTTCAAAAAAATCACTCACATTCTCTAAAATCACTTCTTCTTTTACATCTTGGGAACACTTTTGTAGTGTCTCATTCATTATAAAAATTGACCAAATAGAGAACTTCCTTCAAATCACTGGGTTTTGCATGCATATTATCTTGACAGAGATATAGGGCAAGAAAAAAGCTGGTTAATAATTATGTTTCTTAGTATGGAAAACACATCTGTGTATCATTGTTTATATTACAAAATTTCCATGTATGATTTCTATGAAGAAAAAAAAAGAATCACATCTGAAATAATTTTAGATTCACTTATGTTTAAAAATAGAGAATGGGTATAGTCTCAATAACATATTTTATACCCATTTTAGTGTTTTGATATTAATGATACCAGTGTTTATGTTACAGGGCAACCCTAATATAAAATGGGTTTGCTTCATTGGGTTTTTACTTGCGTGTTTGAATGGCACTTATAATGCTCCAACTGCAGGCACACACAACAAAGGTTAATAAAGGGTTTTATTTACAAGGGAAGGAGAAATAGTGTAGTGAATAACACAAGGGGAAGAGAGGGATACAGATTTGTAAATATTTTACCAGTTTTTTGGAGCTGGAACCTAACGGTGCGCTGAGAGCTGACTTTTAAGGAAAAAGGATCCCCCAAGGCCCACGTGTTTGTTTTTATATTTAGTTTGGCTGCTTAACTTTACCCTCAGGTCCCAGTGATCTGCTTTTTGATAATGACTTTATGGGATTTGTAGTCTTTGGATTTTGTAGGTTTGGAATGGGGGTCGAAGTCCATAACCTATTTGTATAATTTATTTAGGAGGGTTTTTCCCCCTAACACCCCTAACATTTAAATTTTTATTAAATTGCATTATTTAATGCTATGGATCCAATTTATTATTTTGTTTAGATTTTTTTCACTGTTCATCACTGCAAAATACCATGTTTGGTAATTTTGAATGACACATGTATTGGGTATCATTAAGTATATTCAGGTAACAGTTATTGGGTGGAAATTTATTCATGAAACAGTTATTGGGTAATTTAGATGTTGGGTTAATATCTTACATATAATGATGATTTAGATGTGATTCTTTCTCTCAACATATTAGAACATTAATAAATAAATGCACCCTCTTACCTCTTATAATTCTTTTTAACATGAAATCATATGGTTTAGGTTTTCTAGTTTTAAATATTAGAAATATCACCTATAAATCTATTACTGATATTAATAGGTTTGTCCAACCTATAATTTATCTTTTCATAGTGTTAGAGCTATGGTTATTACAAATTGTTTAGATTTATTACATTGTGCTATGGAAGCACAGGGAAGGAACATTGAATTCACCTGAAAGGAAACAGATGTTTTCACACACTGTCAGATATTAGTTTCTGAGGGTTCTTTTTTTTTTTTTTAATCTTTCAATATCTTCTACCTCAACATATCCCTGAACAAAGTGAAACTGAGTTACTAGAGCCTTCATTACGCAGAAAATAAGACTAGAATTTTACCTGTAAAGGATACTAATTAGTTTGAAACTAATTAACCAAGATTTTATTGATATGGACATGTTTCCATAATGACAATAAAATGTATATCAAAAAAAAGACGATATCATAATGGACTATTTATATTTTACATAAATAGTTGACAAGACCTTACCTGCTGTGATATCATCAAAATTAATTAAATTAATTGGTGTATTTTTCAATGCAACTTCATTCACATTTGCCTTATTTTTTTAAGCATTTTAACTTCAATTCACTAAATTATATAATTACATTTACTTGCAATTCTTGACTTCTCTATTTCTTGATGTTTAAAACATAACACTTTTTTCTTTAAATCAAAGAAGTAAAGCTTAGATAAAAAGTAATGACCTCCTTTAATTCAGAGAAATTCTAGATTGTTTATTTTGTGACCTGGAATTGAACACCAGAGATGTTTAGCAAATTAGTAGTCAGAGTGTACTGTACATGTGTTAAACGAAAGAGTGTCCACTTGACACACATGACTCTTCGGCTGTGTTATTTATGCACAATGTGACAACATGGAACAGATATGCAGACTGAAAAAGATGGTTAATTATAGCACTGTCTTTATAAAATTTGATTTTAATATCTTATGGATGCAAGTTACTAGAGTTAGATCAAGTATAATATATGTTGAATAAAAAATAACATTGGTTACAAAGCAGGGATTTTTTCATTTTTAAAATATATTTACTTTTGAAATCATATTTCCTAATTTCATATTCTGAAGATATCATAGTGTATCCAATGTATAATTTATCTCTGTATAAAAATTTAGCAACTTTATAATTCTAAACTATTTAAATTTATAACATTTTTTTAAGATTTATTTATTCATGCATACCAAAAGCTGGGGTACAGGCCAGAGTTACAGGAGGTGAGAGGATTCACCAGAGGCAGAGGAGGGAGCAGAACAGGTGTATCAGCTGAAGTACACTGTTGGGGGGAGCAGCGGGCATGGCAGGAGAGGTCTGCTGCGCCATGTGGGTCCCCTCCCTGGCAGGGGATCTACCTTGTGCTGCTGTGCTGGGATGCTTCACAGTGAGGCACTCAACCTACTGTGCCACCAGGGAGACCCGAAATTTATGACATTTTAAATAGACATTCTAAAAGTAGAAACCTAAACTAAGGGCATGAGGAAAAACTCAGATTATCACCTATCTTGAGTAATATAGGGAATTTAATGGATTGGGGACATTTGTCACCAAGAAAGTCAGAAGTAATTTCAATATTTATAAAAATAGTGTAATTATATAATTTTCCACATGATATTTTAAGCTCTGAAAGACAAATTATGGAACTGAAAACTGAATCATGTATGAAGTCTTCTGTTTTTACCACAAAACGGAAACATTTGGTATTACTATTTTTCTTCTGAAATTTAAAGATTGTTGGATTAACATCAATGTTTTAAATTAAGAACTGCTAGATAGGTAAGCATATCTCTAACAGAAGTCATATTCCAAATATTTTTAAGTAATATCACACATTTAAAGGAATAGCTATCACTCAAAATATTTAGCGTTGTGAATTCAAAATTATTAATCAATGAGTCATTTATGGGAGGAAGAAGATAATAGAGAAACTTGGACACAGAGTAATGTCAAGGCTGTGGGTGAGCAAAATATATGCAACATAGGAAAAGTCACTTTGTCCTTGAAAATATGAAGACTTTATTAGCATGTTGTGTCAAATAGTTTAAAATGTGAAATCCAATTTCCAGGGTAGTTGATTTATATTTATATTTATATATAATATAAATATTATATATTATGTAAATATAATGTAAATATTTATATTTACATCACATTCATGGCTATTATGCAATAATGTTATGTTGAAGTCACTTATCTATAAAGCTAACCCAGATTCAGGTAAAGAAAAACAAGGAGAATCTAACACAAGTGGAAAAACTGAGAAAATTGTACATTCCACTGATGAGTTTAGTGAGCAGTATAAATGCATTTTCCTACTAATAGAGGTATTTTTGTTACTGGAAAATAAACACTATTTATACCTATTCCTAAAGTAAATTGCATACACATCAGTGTGTAGATACTCTTTTCCAATGCAAAGGAAAATCTTTTTACAAATGATTTTGAATTGAGGTCATTTATTATTTCACATAAGAATGAGCCTTGGATTTGAATAATTTCAATATTATCTATGCTCAGTCACCATGGAGGACTCAAGTTCCATTCTTTTTTACTATACCATCCTCAGTAAACTGACTTGTATATTAGTTCTATCAGTTGTTCCAGAATGGCTGCCTAAGTTCTAGATGTTACAGATGGTAATACACAGACAGCAGAAAGATGTCTCTCCTTAAATACCTTATTTTAAGACAAAGAAAATTCTCTGACAATATTATTTCCCCACTCCCACTCCAGATATCTCCTAACATCCCTTTGGCCAAAAATTTTACCAAACTGCATGCTTACTTTAAATTAGTCACTGACCACAGGCATGAAATTACAAAGAATCCTCAGCTGAAGTTGGAGAATAGTCCAGCCTGTCTTCAACACAGACACCAGAACAAACTCAGGTAATGACAGGGTATATGACTTTGTCTGGTGGAAAAAATGTATGCCCCACATCATTTATTCAACAATTAGGATCTGAATACATCCTCTAAGCAAGGCACTAGGCTAAGTAATTTTGGGCAGGAGTAGATGATTGATTAATTCTTAAATACTAGTTTGAGAGATTTTGATTAACACTTTTTTTTCATGCTTCCTGTGGACTGTTCTAAGTTCTTAATATATTGGTTAATTTGATCTTCAAATATATTACCTCATGGAATTAGTACTATTATTAACATCTTCACTTTATAGACAAAGGATTAAAAGAAATCTGTGTCTAAACACAAAGCAAACAAGTGGGATTCTAACCCAGGCAGACTACAAAATCCATGCCCATAACCATTATACTTCACTATTAAAATATATCTCCTTACATACTAACTCAAGATTCCACAACTAAATGTTTTGGCTAAGAATTTGACATTTACTAGGTAATATAGAACCTGGGCCATGTTTTGTTTTGTTTTGTTGACATCAAGGTGTTTACCATGCTGTATTCTTATCTGGATTTCTAGGGGGAAATTTACTTCCAAGATCATTCAGGTCATTGGAAGAATTTAGCTTTTTATGGTGGTAAGATCTGTTGATCATCTACAGGGGCCATGTTCAGCTTCTAAGGAATGTCTCCATTTCTTGTCAAGTGGTCCCCTCCATAATTAGAGCCAGATACAAAGAATCTCCCTAGTTTCTAGTTTCACTTAAACTTCAATCTCTGACTTCCTCAGTCTCTTCCCCCTACATGCAGGTTTAAGGATTTCATGTTATTAGATTAGATTTATGTGGTTAAGCCCCCTTTGTTAATATCAAATATGCATAAAATAGAATCACATATGCAAAATTCATATGTTCACAGACCTGAGATTGTATAAGCTGTGTAGACAATAGAGTGGGGATGTTGATCATATTTTAGAAATCTTTCCACCAAAAGGCATGACAATGTTGTAATAAGGGGTCCCAATGTGAGAACTGACTTGTGATAGATGGATAGATAGACAGACAGATATAGAGATTTTATATATATGTATATATATATAGAATAGGTATATATTTAGATATGAATATAAACACACACATACACAAACATATAATGCCTATTTGATTTGGAAAGAAAAGATTAACAATAAATATATGAATACACACTTTTAAAGTATATTAAAAGTATAATTAATGAAATCATGGTAACATGCAAAAAAAAGTACAGTGACAATGTAGACTATACTCTTTTCCCAGGAACATCTTTATGAACTGTAGAACACAAACCAGGAAAAGAGACAGAAAATATAAGGCACAGGAAAATAGGGAAAGCACCTAAATAATGTTACAGGAAGCAAAACCTGAGACAGAGTTTAAGAAGAACGGGTGACAATGTAGAAAAGACAATCTTTGTGACTGGTGATTGAAAGCCAGTCACCAGAGAGATGTTAAGTGAATAGAGCAGAGTAGAAGGCAGCTTGCAAGGGGTTAAGTGGTAATGAAAATAATCAAGAGTTATCAATTAATTTCGTGAAAAGAAGGAACTCGAAAAACCTGCCTTGATTCTCTTGAGACTATGTAATAATTAGTTTTTTTGTTTTGTTTTGTTTTGTTTTTTTATTTAAATATTTTAAAATTTACATATACTTGCCATTAATTGTAATCCCCATGTATTCCCCATCACCATCTCACCAGTGCACCATCACCTCAG
>JAGFMF010012021.1:1546469-1557401 GCA_019455555.1 Galemys pyrenaicus
CTCTTGTCATCAGAGAAATGCAAATCAAAACCACTATGAGATACCACCTCACCCCAGTGAGAATGGCACATATCAAAAAAAGTAGCAACAACAAATGTAATAATTAGTTTTTAAAAAGAAGAAAAGGTAGTGAGAGAAGAGACGTGGTTGACAGGCAAAGTCAAAACCATATGTTGAACGAATTATTCTCTAAGAGAAATCTTAGCACAGAGCAAAAAGCATGTGTTTGATCACATTATCTCATGAATGTGCCCAAAGAACAGCAGATAAAGGGACAAATGACATTTGTATTTTTTTGCCATATACCTCTTCTTTGTTGTCTCTTCTGTTCACTTAAATGAAGCTGTTTCCTGGCAAACAAAGGAGTTACATGAACTCATGAGAATAGGTATATGCTTTCAGAAGAGTGTGTGTGTTTGTGGAGGGGGTGGAGTTCATGGTGGAGTTGGCAAGCTCAGCCAAAATCCCCACTGTCTGTTTTCCAGACATTAATTCATTAGCTATTCAACCTATTTTCTTAATAGATCATCTCTATGATTCAACAGCAACCCCTAAAGCTTTCCTCTCTAGGGAATTGCTCAGACCAGTGGACGTTATATTTTCACATCTTATCCACTTATATACTTCTTTTTCAGGCACTTAGGCAGCCTGTGATAGAAACAGCTATTAAAATCTCTAGTCAAACATAATCATTTTAAACACTTCTCAATTTAAATGCAAAAAAATCACAAGTGGTAATGCAGCACTAAGTGAAGCATTGTGTTAATCAGCAAGCTGAAAACCTACATAATTTCTTTAGAATCTTAAATGGGCATAGAGATTTATGATAGTCATAAATCTATCAGTGATAGTCAAAAGCAGTAATACACTTCTTACCAACTAAGCTGAGACCACTATCTTCACTACACTTCCATTTTGGATTCTTTATTAAAATTTCCCTTACTTTTAAAGAAATTGAAGGACACTTTTCACAGATTTATCTTAATTCATTAGTATCCATTACTAGTATAATTATATCTTCATCATGTTTGAAAATAATGATTTCATTTTACAAATAACATCTTTGTGATTTCTATGCCATTTATTGTGCTATAATTTTAAAATGTTTATGTCATGTATATCACTCTTTAAGATCACAGCTTATGAAAAACATATAAATAATATAGTTCTATAAACAGAGTGGAAACAGCTGTAGTATAAAAGATTAAGAGACAAATTTTTCGTGCCATCCATGATTTGAAATGCCATTGTAAGCTGTTGCTTACACAGGGAATAATCCTATTTCTCTGAAAAAAATAAAACAACATCATTGGAAAGGTATTCTAAGAGTCAACTTTTTCACCACTCACCAAAACTGAAAAAATACACAATTAAAAAATTCTTGCATATATTTTGTATTTAATGGATTCCAGATAATAATGCTAATAGACTTGATACTACTTTAGGATTCCTTTAAAAGTAAGTGAAAAGATAATATTGAGAAAAATAAGAATTTGAGTGCGGTTTCTTCTCCCAGGTACAAAAATTTACAAATTATTCTTGAGGTTTAGAATCAGGATATATGATGGTATCTGGATATTGATGGAACTGTGAGCAATTGACATGATCTAACCTAAAGTCACTGACTATTTTTCTTGAATTATGTGACTCCATCTGAGAAATACATCAGAGTCCAGTGTGAGACATGGATCTTTTTCCTTAGGATGCTGGGATTACCAAACAGAAAGCAAGAATGTGAACATATTTAGTCTGTAGGGTATATCTTGTATTTTTATATATTTGCAAAGTTGCAGTCAAATAAATTTCAAATATCATTAAAAAAAAGAACTTTACTTTGACTTTCTAAGGTCTAAAGACACAATCATGGTTTAAGAACAAGAATACCAAGTACCCAAAAGTTAGTGTCTATCTCTTTCTCTGTCGCCAAATTCACCTAAAACCACTAAGTCACGGGCCTCTCTGGTGGCGCAGTGGGTTAAGCAACGTATTATGAAGCAAACCACAGCCGCTGCAGCACGAGTTCGATCCCTGCTGCTGGCCAGAGAGGGGACCCACATGGCACTGCAGACCTCTCCAGCTGTGCCCGCTGCTCCCCTCAGCAGTGTGCTTCGGTTGATCTGCCTGTTCTGCTCCCCGCTCTCTGTGGTGAATCCTTTCACCCCCCCACATCTCTGGCCTGTACCCCAGTGCTTGTATGCATAAATAAATAAATCTTTAAAAAAAAAAAAACACTAAGTCACCTAAAAACAAACAGAAGCCAAGAGTTCCATCTTGACTCTTGCTTTTCTCTCTCTTGCTAACATAATTGTCACATGATATTTTCCTATGAAAATCTTTCTAAGTGAACAGAAATTTCACTTTGTATTCTTATTTTCTGTGGTGATACCCCCAACTATTGAAGGGTGGAGCTGTGCATTGAGAAGAACCTAAAAAGGGCTGAATAAAGGAAATATTGGAAGAAAGAAGAAGATTTAGAGGAGGCACATGGAGCAGAGACATGTGAAGAAGAAGCTGCACTATCTTCTCAGTTTGGGATTTATATCAGGAACCTGCAGGACATAAGAAGGAAACACTTGAAAGAGACAGAGATGTAGGTGAGAGAGACCTGTGGGAAGGCTGAAAATGGCAACTTTTATCTTGACTTGCATTTTGATTTTGATATTTTCCTTTCAGACTTGCCTGACCCCTTTTCTACTGGTCTCCACCAGAAGGTGCCTTAGACTCGTGACAAGCTTTTGGGCCTCAGTGGCCTTGCTTTGGGCCAACCCTGTTTGGCTGGGCATTTACCCGTAGGGGGTGGATGGGTAACTTCAGGTTGTTTCAGGAGAAAACTATTTTAACTATATTCTTTCTCTTCTCTCTATTGCACACTATACAGTTCTTTTCTATTGAAAGTTTTATGCACTGAGAGTATGTTTTGCCTTTATTCAGTAGAAGGCTAAACCCATTTAAACTAGGCAGATTTGGGAGTTTTCAGGGTGCCCCTCATCCTGTCCTTTCACAATACCTCTAACACCAAAAAACTGGAGAAGGGACACTGGGATGCTTCTGTGGGGAGGCTAACCTTCAGAAACAGTGCAAGACACAAGAAGGTAAAAGTCAGCTCACTTGGAACTTCATAAAGAATATTAACCTGGCTGAACTGACATCTAGAACTGACAGAGACTATGAGAAATCTGTTTCTCTTAGCTTTGGAACCACTACAAATAGGATAAATTGAGGTGAAAAGTGACAATCCTAACAACTCCGCCTCATGAAAACATAATAATGTAATTCAATCTCAGTTGGTAGCAAACCAATTAGGTATACCAGCCAGTGGCCAAAATCTACAAATTTGGTCCACATTCATCTTGGTAGTGCTCACAAAACAGAAGACGTTTAATCTCATCAAAGGATTAAGTGGTAGAATTTCTCATGCTCTTATAATCTGAGTGAAAGAAAGAAAAAACACTTAAGGATTAAAAATGTCTATAGAGTCTCCTATAGTAATTCAGATACGACTGCCAAGACCATTTGCCTAGAGTTATTTATGTTGTAATAATAAAATTGAGGTTTTCATGACCACACAAAAAAAGCTTGTCCATTCTCATCTATATGAATTCACAGCATAAGCCTTTGCCAAATATTTTGATTGCATATTTTATTGCCAAATGCTAATGTCTAAACTTGGCTCTGTTGTGTTAATCATACTATTTTGATTCAGGTTTACTTTATTTTATAAATGATTTCTATCACAAAACTTTACCCACTATGCCATTGACTAACAAGAGGTTATTTAATGTACCCGCCTAACTTTTCAATAAAAAGGAGATAATGACAGTTGCTTCCAGTAAAGGAATCCAGGGTCTTTCTGCTAGAATTTTATGGAGAATCTCAGGGACCAAGACTGAGGCATGAGGCAAGAGAGCCAGTAATAGAAAAAGAACCATTAGGTTGTCCAATTGGTCATTACTATGAAAACAAAACAATTGATTTCTTGAGATCAGATGAAAATCCACATGAACACACTTGGCAGGAAAAAAAAGGAGAGGTATTTATCAATTCCTATCCACATTTTCAAATATTGTTCAGGGAGATATTAATTTCCTTATAGAGGAAGTGATATGAAGGCAGAAAACCCTTGGGGCAGAAATGCACAGGTTGTGCCTGATATTCTGTGCTGTCTTTTTGAGCTATTTCCTATCCTAGATGTCAATTCCAAACTTCAATAGGCTATTTTACTGTTCTATTAGATAAGTCACTTCTAGGTGATATGGTATTCATTAGAACAGCAGATCATATAATTATGTGTCTATTATTACACCTCTGTTGACATAAAAATAGGTCCCTTGATGAGGCAATATTGCACAATATGCAATGCTGATAAAATAAGCATTTAGATAGCACTACATTTGGAGGCACTGCATAAAATTAACAGTTCTGAGAAGAATAATTGACTTGTCTCTCCAGGATAGAAGGGGCATGACATCATCAACCTGCTGCCATGAGGTTGGTGGGAGAAGGGGTGTGTGGAATTACATACATAGTGAAGACTAAGCATCAAGTTAGCCCAAAAGAATGATAATCCCCACATACATTGTATGTTATGGGAAATGCACTAAATGTATTGCTGTATCTGTTCCATGAAATGATATCAGAAATAGCCATGGGCAAAAACTGACAGACTGAAATTGGAGTTTATTGTATGACTTACCTTACATATTATTCCTACATGAAACTAGACAATAGAGTAATTTATTTTATAAATAAAAGTAGAGGCAAAGAGAATTTTTTGTGAGCACAGATCTCTGAATGAAGTACAAATAACATATTCCCACCTCTTGTGTAGGAACTGCAATATCCCCAACAGTTGGACATGCAGCCTCTGTTAACACAGTCAAATTAGGGATTTTATTTTTTGGGTTCTTTCCAGAATCACATCCTCAGACTATCACTGAAGGCATTCTCTCATGCTCAGATGCTATACACACATGAGGAATTACAGGAATTGCTTAGATGTGGGTCATCTAATAAAGCACTGATATCAAAAGGAAGATACAATTCAAAATTCAAAACTGTTTAGAATCCCTTGAATATTGAATGTTTTAAAAATAACTACTCTGTCATTTTAGGAAATGACAGCAGAAGATGGGTATGAAAGATTGCTGAGGATGGACATAAGATCCTGAAAAGGTCAAAAACGAGTAATTCTGGGATGGAAGTATAGTGAGAAACACATATGGTCCCTTTGGTTGAAAATAACTCAAGTAGTACTTTGTTCTACATTGTGATTATGGATATTTATTTACTGTATTTTTGAGTAAAATACACCATGCCTGTCAGCAGGGGGCCTCCCTGGTGATGCAAGGGGTTGAGCAGCACACTATGAAGCATCCACAAACACTGCAGCACAAGTTTGATCCCCCGCCAGGTAGCTGACCCACACTGCACAGCAGACCTCTTCTGCCTCACCCACTGCTGCTCCCTCAGCAGTGTATCTCAGTCAATCTGCCTGTTCTGTTCCCCACTCTGTCTCAGGTGAATCCTCTCAACCCCCCACACATCTGGCCTGCACCCCAATTCTTGTATAAATGAATAAATAAATCTTTAAAAAAATGTCTGCAAATACTAAGTGATTAAAGAGGGAAATTGGTAAAACTGCTTTTCAAGATGACCTGCATCATAGTACATGTGCTTATGGCATCTTAGTTGAGAAACAGTAATTTTTTATGGAATTAAGAGAAACACGGGCATTTAATAAAGTCAAGTCAGTCTTGGAAATATTCCAGAAAGTTAAATAAAGAATTCATATTGAACAGAATTCTATTCACTATATCTTGCAACCATTTCATTTTGTCTTGATCTCTGGAAAGACAGGAAAAATTACTCTAGCTTCTACATACCAATTCTTTAAATATTTTTAAAACTATTACCATCACCTCTCAATTTTTCACTTTTTTCAAGCTTTTTCAACAACTGTTCTTCATTTGATAATATTTTCAGGCAATTTACTATCCTTGCTATCTTTCTACATATCTTCTTACACATTCTCCTTCAGCTGTTTTCTTAAAATAGAACATCTTCCAGGGACAAAAAAGAACGAGCCAAATTTTCAAACAAAAATGTATCAAAGAGGAGAGGTCAGATTACCTGTGGTGGTCAGGAGAGAAGTATTATGATCTGGTATAAAGCAAGCATGGAAAACAGGATGAAATGTTAGTGTTAATATTAGTAAAGTTAAAATAAGGTGAGATAGACAAACATACAGTTTATGCTCACACAGTAAGTCACCATAGAGAGATGACAATCTGAATTACTAAATAATTGCCTGTGGTATTACCTTGTAAATTATCACTGACTTGCTTAACCACTAACTTCATCATGAATCATACTATAGTGGTTTCAAACTGGTCCAACCACTATATGGAAAGCAGTGTGGAGGTTCCTCAAACTAGAAAATTGGAACTCCCATATGATCCAGCAATCCCACTCTAGGAATATACCCAAAAGACACAAAAACACTGATTCCAAAGAATACCTTAGCCTCTATGTTTATTGCAGCACTATTTACAATAGGTAAGACCTGGAAACAATCTAAATGCCAAAAAAAAGATGATTGGATAAAGAAGATGTGGTACATATACATGATGGACTACTATTCAGCAATCAAAAAAGATAAACTAGAGTCATTCATAGAAACATGGATGGAACTAGAAGGGATTATGCTCAGAAAAATAAGTCAGAAAAAAAGGCAAAAGAAAAATACCAGATGGTTTCACTCCTAGGAGTGAACCAAATAAGCAACCAAGGAAAAGAATAATAACAATAAAAGAAAATACAACAAAACAAAAAGACAAGGAGAAATCTGGGACACTTTGTGGGGAGGGGGGAGGGAATGGGTAGAGGACAAAAAGGAAGTGAGGTGATGGTGCACAGGTGAAATGGTGGTGGAAAATCCATGGGGTCCACAATTGATGTCAAACATATATAAATAAAGGGAAAAAAGTCAATGAAATTTTTTTTAAAAATGAATTATACTATACTGCTATGGAATTTTTGTTTGTATAATAACCAGTCAACATCTGTAGAGACAAACAATATAATAAAGAAACCAAACATATTATAAAATAGCCAAATTAACACACAACAACAAACTTCAATTTTTGGGTACTAAATTCCAGCCAGAGTGGCAAAACTTTCACGTGTGCTTCACATTAAGTATCTACATTAATCCATTCAGATAAGTGTTTTCCTTTAAATGATGTTTATATTATTTGTCCAAGGTCACATAAGAGTAAGGTCAGAGTTGTACTAAAAATCCAGTTCTAAATCATCCCAAAATGTATACCATGGCAGAATACCCCATTTAGACAGTATGAGGTAAAAATCTGAAAATAATTTTTAAGTTTCTCTTCTCCAAAGAATAATGATTAAATATTGTGTGTGCAGAGAAAGCCCTTACATTTGGAACTTTACACTCCAGTAACACAAAAATATATCAAATATTCTGTAAAGACAGAATTTTCAGTATGAATGGGAGGAGAAAAGAAGCACATTGTCATATGTTCATCCAATAGAGAATAACTGATTTCATCTGCCAGTATTGAGAAAGGAATTGTTCTTGGAGGGCTAGTATACCTTCTATAAGTAGAGCATGAGAAATAAATTGAAATAAAGGGGGATATGGAAATTAAAACACTATTAAAACTGTCCAAACGAGACATAATAACTGCTTACATAGAAATTGTAAAGGGTTTCTTTCTTTAAAAATTTATTTTAATTTTACATATGACCATTAATTTTTTTCTCCTTTTATAACCAGAATGTTAATGATAGACCCAGTTGCATTCTTTTCATGGACTGTCCAGTTTTCCCAACACCACTTGTTGAAAAGAATTTTCTTTTTCCAATATATACTCTTAGCTCCTTTGTTATAGATTAACTGACCATATATGTCTGAGTTTATTTCAAAGTTCTCAGTTGTATTTCCTTTTATTTTAATACATACTGTTTTGATAACTTTAGCTTTATAATACATTTTGAAGTCTTGAAATGTGACAACACCACCTTTTTTTTTGTTAGAATTACATTGATTATTAAAGGTTTTTTGTGGGTCCATATGAATTTCAGTAATGTTTCCTCTATTTCTTTGAAGTGTGCCATTGGAACTTTGATAAGGATAGCACTGAATATATATATATATATATACATATATATATATATATTTCTTTGGGAAAGATGGCCCTTTTAACAATGTTAATTCTTCCAATTCATGAGCAGGGACTATCTTTCCATTTGTCTGATTCTTCTTCTATTTTTTAATAGTGTTTTATAGATTTTAAAAAAATTAAAGATTTATTTGTTTATGCATACAAGAAATGGGATACAGGCCTGAGTTGTAGGGGTTGAGAGGAGTCACCAAGACAGAGTGGGGGAGCAGAGCAGGTGGATCCACTAAAATATACTTCCTGAGGGAGCAGTGGGAGATACAGGAGAGGTCTGCCATGTTATGTGGGTCACCTCTCTGGGAGAGGATCAAACTTGTGTTGCAGTGGCTCCAGATAGCATATAGTGCTCTGTCTTAACCACTTGCATCACTAGGGAGGCCCCTGTTTTATAGATTTTAATGTATAGGCCCTTCACCTCCTTTGTTAAATTAATGCCTAATTCTTTGTGATGAGAGACTGGTTTCTTGATTTCTTTACTTTTGGCTTGTTGTCTACATATCAGAACACAATTGACTTTTGTAAATTGATTTTCAAATCTACCACTTTACTGAATTACTTTGTATCTGTCAATTCAATATTTTTACACATACTCATATGCACATATGTGTTACATAAGAAATATTTACACATATTTAATTATAAGCATGTATGTGTGTATAGATGTTTTGTTAACATTACATGGTTTACAAGAATTACCATAACAAAGTATCACAAACTGACTGGTTTAGCATCAGAAACTTACTGTCTTACAGTTCTAGAAACTAACATTTCTCAATACTGTTGGTAGGGTTGGTTCCTTCTGAAGCCCATCAGAAAGAAGCAAGGATGGTGGAAGCCTAGTGTAATATGGTTGAGGATTATTGGTGCTTTAGTGTAGATGTGTTGTGATAACAAATATCTGAAGAAGTGTGAACTTGCATTCCAAAATCACATAACTGTTGTAAATCATTGTTTTCTAAATTAAAAAAAAAAAATTTTTAAATAATCTGTTCCAGGCCTCTCACCTAACCTTTAGGGGGCTTCTGATCACCTTTGACATCCATTGATTTATAAAATCATTGCACTGATATATGGCTTTATTTTAATTTGACTTTCTAATTTGTGTCCAAATTTGTCCCTGCGATAGTCATATTGTACTAGGGACCACCCTAATGATCTCATTTCAATTTGATTACTTCTAAAAAGACTCTATGGTAAAGACTAGACATTTATGTCTCTTCAAAACTTCATATGTTGGAACCTAATATACTCAATGTTATGAAATTTAAATGTAGGGTCTTTGAGACGCTAATTAGAACATGAGGGTGCACAACTCATGAAGGGATTAATGCCCATATAAGGAGAGACTAAAATAAACTTGCTTTCTCTCTTTCTGTCCCAGGTGATGATACAGAGAAAAGATGGCTGCAAACACACTAGCAAGTAGTAACTTAACTGATACTGGATTTGCCAGCACTTAGATACTTGAAGCCTCAAGAATTATAAGAAATAAATGTTTCTTGTTTAAGTTACTTAGTCTTTAGTACTTTTGTCCTAGCAGCCTGAACAATGTAAGAGAACCTATCTCCAAATAAGTTCGCATTTTGAGGTTCTGAATTTCAAAACTTCAATTTATAGATCTGTAGAGGACAGAATTAAACCAGTAACAAATGTGAAAATCTCTTTGATTGTTTCAGATTTAACATTCTCAGATCCAAAAAACTAACTGGATATAAAAAAAGTATACAGATTTATGACTTTTAAATGACCAAAATTCAATATAAGGCAAGGAGATATTGAAAATGATAATAAAATTGATTTTTGCTATTTGTAATTGACAAACTATTCAGTGATATTAAGAAATTTTAATACGCACATGACATCATAAAAGTGTTTTAAATGTAAATAATTTTCCCTCATGCCTATTTTGCTAAAAAAAGTAAATTCGGTTAACACTTTAATTCATGGCCCTTATAAATGGAATATATTTCGAAGAGATGACCAAATCAGTGACAAATTGTTGTCATATATTTTAAAGAGTATGAGTAAAAATAATTTTAAAGCTTTTAATTCAGAATTTAAAAAATTTTGATATGAATTCAGACAATTTAGTAATTTATCTACTGACAGAAATTGAAGCAGATTTTTTTTCCTGTTGTTTTAAAACATTATATGATATTAAAGAAAGGGAGGAAATGACTGCAACTGAATCTTTCTGTTTTATTTTCAGTAAGGTTTCTGGTCAATATCATATCTAAAGAAGGACTCTACAACATGTTTTCCATTCCCAAATAGTCTTGTTCTAAATTCCCTAATGTTATCCCTATGGTTCCTCCATTATATAATGTCAAATTAAGAAATAGAAGACTGATCCAAGTCCATCAAAAGGTTGTGCCATATGCAGGAAATTCTGTAATATACTCAAAACATTTCAGATCTATGCTAGAGTACTGCATATCCTTTCACCATTTGTTTATAAGGCTGTTAGAAAGAACAAGTTTGACCTTAGTTTGGAAATCAGCAGAGTATCTGCAGGCAAGAACAAGTAGGCTCAGAACAAAGAGTCTTGAAAATGCAAGGGATTCTAGGGACAAAGACATTGTGGACTCCGCAATTAATAACTCAGAGCTGTTGATTTCTATCATACTTCTTTTTTTTTTTTAAGATTTATTTATTTATGCATACAAGCACTGGGGTACAGGCCAGAGGTGTGGGGGGGTGAGAGGATTCACCACAGAGAGCTGGG
>JAGFMF010012021.1:1557451-1685470 GCA_019455555.1 Galemys pyrenaicus
CCCCTCCCTGGCCGGCAGCAGGGATCGAACTCGTGCTACAGTGGCTGTGGTTTGCTTCATAGTGTGTTGCTTAACCCACTGCGCCACCAGGGAGGCCCTCTATCATACTTCTTAAGCAAACCAATACTAGAACTCTTCACCAAATAATTGAGAACTCCTTTGCTTAAGAACAAACAATATTATACCATGGTTGTCAACTGACCTCTGAATAAATAAATGACTTGCGACACCTTGGGAAGCAAAAGGAACTCACTTCTTTGTTATTACTGGTTGTTTCTCTTTAGTACAACAAATGCATTACTTACATTGTTACAGAAATAAATGACAAAGTTTCTTCAGTGCATAACTCTTTTGTAGTAAACCTTGATTTCATATTTTTGTAAACTTCAGGAAGAAATCTTTAAGTTTAAAAAGTTGATGTTTAGTAATATAATGTAATATGATGTTTAGAAATGTAATATAAGCTAAACATGAAAATGAGAGAGCTGAGAATGTGGGAAGGGGATAGGATTATGGATTTTACAACAAATGCCAAACGCTAGAGTGTCAAATTTGTCAATAATATATCCTGGTCTTTGCTATTGCTTTTTCTTCAGCCACAATATGCACTTTCTGTGAAACGATCAGTTGATCTTTAAATTATGGGAAGTTGAGCTATAATTCCTTGACACAGCCCTGGAATGCATAAATCATGACACCTTCTATTAAGTAAATAATTACTGATTTTGAAAACATTATAATCTTCAAATTTGAGGATTATAACATTTATATTTGGGCAATCTACCATCAATGTGTTTAAGTATGTTGAAATGCCCACTTTTGTTACATAAAATTTTAGAACTGGAAGTTGAGTTCCAAAAACATTGAAACAACTCCACTATTTTACAGGTATCAGTAAAAAACAGTCAAGTGATTTGTCCAAGATTACTCAACTAGTAAGTGATAGAAACAAATTTGAAATTCAGATTAAATTTCTCTCACTCATCTTCACATGTCATGGTATATAGTTAATACGATATCATATGGATTGGTTCGTTTTCAAACACACAATATATTTATGGCAGAATGTAATGTAAAATTATACAACATGGTATCAAAACCAAAAGTTTGGAACTAT
This sequence comes from Galemys pyrenaicus, assembly GCA_019455555.1. NCBI lineage: Eukaryota > Metazoa > Chordata > Mammalia > Eulipotyphla > Talpidae > Galemys > Galemys pyrenaicus. Next base: position 1,558,569 of record JAGFMF010012021.1, read on the forward strand.
TACTTAGAAAACTCTACACGTGGGAATTGACAGACTTCCTATACATGTGTTGGATCATGTCTCCTCTCAGAGCTAGTACCAAATGAAAAAAAAAAAGTCCAAATATTAGAACTTAAGCAATGAATCTCAGTTTATTCTGCCTAGGTGAGAGGATAATAAGACCGGATTTAAAATAATTTTCCAAATATACATAAGGTCAGCTACATAATTTGCATTGTCTAGTGCAAAATGCAAATGTGCAACTCTTTGTTTAGTAACTTATTTTTAAAGGTAAGTATTTCCTTTAAAATATTTTATTATTAAACATGATTCTAAACATAATAGAAACAATAGCTACATAAGAAATAATATTAATTTATAAATGGCAAAAATATTTTATAATTTTATTGAACAAAGTTTCTATTACAGCAGCATCTCCATTGTTCATAGAATTTTGGTCTCATTTTTCTAAATCCTTATAGTAGATCATCAAATTTGATATTTATACCAAATTTATTTACAATTGCTATAAATAAAAGTAATATTGGAAAGTGCAAGATTAAAAACAATTTTGATGATTTTTAATTTTAGGAGTATCATTTGCTGGTGCAACTATTCTGGATCTGTTAATGTTTTATAAGATGTGATAACACTGAAATAAATTTCTAATAATTTTTTTCAAAATATAAGCTTGAGAATATTTGAATCTAATGTTTCTTGTGGATTAGTTTTAAAAGATTTAACTCTTCATATAATCAACTTAATGTAAGTCTGAATTTAATGTAATTATAAATTTACATAATGGTATTTTTTAGTGTTTCCTCTGGTGTTTCTTATACTTGTAGAAGTTGTATAAGAAACAGGTGCATGATTTTTTAAAAATTCCAAAATTTCTGTCTATGCTTTCTATTGTATTTTTAAGGAAATGATATGAAATTGTTTTGCTTATTAATAATAGTCATCCAAAACATATGAAAACAGTTTTCTTTTCCAACAATACAATATTTTAATGTCATTTCTATTTCTAAGACTGTGGATATTTGCTTTTCAATACTGCACCGATTATCAAAACTGGACATTCTAGAGTCTTTGAAATGTTCTAATAACTCCCAGCTTTTTCTGTTGCAACATTCATGTGTAAATATTATACAATAATTTACTGACATAGTTTACTCAATGTTGGACCAGAACTTCTGGAGTATTGATACTGGGGAGTAAATATATCTGTAGATTCCTTAGGATAGGCTTTGGAGACAAATCACATACCACCCCCACACTGCAGGTCCTGACACTGATATAGAACCCCTCCTCCCTCTACAGCCACTGCGCTGATGCTTTTTTGTTTGCTTGTTTGTTTTCTGTTGTAGATTCTATTATCTTCAATCTGATCCTTGGATTCAGACTTGGCTGTACCATTAGCACCCTAAACTACTAAAAGGCATAAGCCTATATGCATACCACACCTACAACTATGTATTCACACTTCCTGCCACACCCCAGGTCTGAGCAGCATATGACTCTGCTGTACCAACACCATGGGAGTGCATAGCATGCCTCCTCTGCTCAAATTCATGCTCTATTTTTCCTTTGGATGTCACTGAAAAAACTCAAGTATAAAGAATTTCAAGGTGGTGAGAGTAAAGGATTAAAAAGAGCATGAATCCCTTATCAGCATGAGGTTCTGTGCAACCAAATGGATGCCAATGTACCCTAGTACCCTAAAGTTATTAGTCTGTCTAGATAGTTAATGATTTGGAAGAAGAAAAGTTCAAAGACTAGATAATAATAAAATTTTTGGAAAGACTATTCATCACATTTAATGCTCAAAACAATCCATTACCAGGGTGGTGCAAGAGGTTAAGTCTCAGTGTTACGAAGTTATCAGCAGCCACTGCAGCATGAGTTTGATCCCAGGCCAGGGAGCTGACCCACAACACACAGCAGATATTTCTTGTTTTACCTGATGCTGCCCTTAGCAGTATACATCTGTGGATCTGCCTGTTCTGCTCCCCACTCTTACTCTGGTGAATCCTCTCGCTGACCCCCACACCTGTGGCCTATAGTCCAGCTCTTGTATGTATAAATAAATAAAATAAATCTCAAAAAAAAAAAAAAAAAAGAAGCAAACCACAGCCACTGCAGTACGAGTTCGATCCCTGCTGCCGGCCAGGGAGGGAACCCACATGGCACTGCAGACCTCTCCTGCTGTGCCCGCTGCTCCCCTCAGCAGTGTGCTTTGGTTGATCTGCCTGTTCTGCTCCCCACTCTCTGTGGTGAATCCTCTCACCCCCCACACCTCTGGCCTGTACCCCAGTGTTGTATGCATAAATAAATCTTTAATAAAAAAAATCACCAGAGGAAAGATTTTTACTAAAGAATTGATTAAATTATTCAAGATGGTGGATTGTTTTTCATTATCCAAGATTACTCTTCCTAAGGGCACAAACTAAAGCAACTATGGGAGCAGGGATGAGAATATTAGACAAAATCAAGAACATGACCTTCTTACAATGTTCTTCCTGGATCGAATCCCAATTTTTCAGGAACAAATACAATGCTTATTTCATGATTAGTCACTGGGCCACCCACTTGTATAATGAGAAATAGACAAGTCTGCTGAGCATTAAATAAAATAGTAAATTACATACATTAGGTCAAGAAATTCTTTATATTGGTACAAGACCTTTGAATATTGATATATTCCATGTTAAATTAAAAACTTAAAAGCCAGCAGGCATTTTCAGTGCTTAGTACTTTTCCAGTGGTCATACAACTAATAAGGGACACAACCAGATTTGAAACCAGAAGGTCTGACTTAAGAGATGTAATCATCACTGAAATAGACTGGTTTGTATAACTAGCTGGTCTCCCTTTAAACTTAGGATCATACATCTCAACAACACATCAGAACACACATCTCAATATTGCTAAAATAGTTAAAACCAAAAAAAAATCAGTAGATACTCTAGAAAATTATTTCCCACTCTTCTACATTCTCCTAGTGACTATGACTTTCTAACTCTTCTCTCTTTACTGAGTTGATGTCAGCTCACATGTCATGAGAAAAATAGACAATCAAAAGTGACCAACTTTAACTTTGTCTTCCTCCTCTGATGTTAATGTAAGAATGCTCTAATGTAATATAACAACAGCCCCTTTTTTCTATATTGGCTAGGTATATTGGCTAATTGTGCTATAGAGTATATCTCTCACTTCTCAAGGACTTTGATATTAACAAATATAACTTCCCCCCACCAACTGATCAGACTCCATCATAACAGAAACAGGTCTCAACATTTTTAAAAAGCTACTTCTTAAAAGAATTCTTAAAATTTATGGTGTCTACCCCATGTTATCACCAATTTATTCCACTAAAACAGCTCTTGTTAAGATCACAAATGATCTTCCTGAGGTCAGTGATGAACTTTCTATCCTCATCTTATTTCTGAGCAGTATTTTAAATTGAATGATTTCATCTCTCTACTGAAGCAGCCTAGTCTTTAGATAAATATCTCTCATAGCACATTCTCCAGATAAGCAGCACATGCATAACCTATGGCTATCATGTCAGGGTTAAAAAAAAGGCATGTTAAGTGGGTGTCACATTATTTGTGAGACATGAATTATTGCTCCTGAGATGTCTAGTGCTTGCTTAAATCAAAAGCTTCTGTCCAACAGTCCAAGCCAAATGTAGCGGCTAATTTAGAATTGTCAAGAATAGAATTGTCTGAATATTGGCCAATACAACAGTTTTGCTGTCAAATTAGATAAGGAGGAAGGTATGTAGGGACATGTGATAGCAGGTGAATATAAACATATTTTATTCAAAAAGAGCAGCATACACTAATAGGGAAGCATATTTGCACTGAGAAATTCCATGTAAAGTCACTAGTATGATTTCACTTCACTTGAATGAAACATAACAGAACAGCACATTCGAGTGTCTTTCTATATAAAGCATACAAGAAAGAGGTAGATAAAATTAAGTGGGAAAATAAAAAAAATCTAAGCAAGTGATCAAATATTGGACAAAGAAAATTATTACAAAAATACAATGTCAAAGAAGTAGAAATTAAATGAAACTGGCTTTCACTTACTCAGTCAATTAAAAGTTAGAGAACTGCATATAACAAAGTTCACATATCTCCATGGTAATTAATTTAGTAATTACTAAAAGTTAAGCAAAAGTTAAAGAAATGCATATAACAAGGTTCACATATCCTAATGGTAACTAATTTAGTAATAGAAAAGGAGGTTCCAGATTCCCTACCCAACATAAGGAAGAGTAGAGCTGAGTAGTGATGAAAAGCTCTCAATAAAAAGGTTGGGAGAGAAGACTGGAACCGGAGAAAACTAGGAGGAAACCCATGTTACTGAGAGACTTGTGAAGAAGACATGCTTGCTTCTCGGCCTTAAACTCATACCAGGGACTTGGGGGGTATGAAGGTGACACTAGAAAGAGACGTGGGTGAGAGACCGATGGGGAGGCTAAAAATGGCAGCCTTTCTCTTGTATTTTGGTTTTGTTCTCTTCCTTCCAGACATCCCTGGTCCCTTCTACCCCTTTCCTGTTAGTCCCCACCATAATGTGCCTTAGACTTGTGGCAAGATTTGGGCCTCAACAGCTCTCCTTTGGGCCAACCCTGTTTGGATGGGCATTTACCCATGAGAGGATGGGTAACTTTGAGTATTTAATTAGAAACTATTACTTTTTCTTTTCTTTCATTTTATGTACACTAATTCTAGTAAAGTTCTTTTCTATTGAAGGTCTCACAGACTAAGAGTATGTTTTGTCTTTAGGGAGTGGATTGCAGAGCCCATTTAGAGCATACAAGATTTGGGAGCCATAGGGTAGCCCTCAGTCTGCCCAATACTATCTGTCAAAAAGAGAAAGCATCTATCCCACCAGAAAATTAATGATTTATAATATTGTCTTTTATTAAAAAAATTTTCAATAATAAAATGTGCCTGTTAATAATATAGTATACAATCTAAAAAGGCATTAAAATGGTTTATTTTTGTTTTTGTTTTATGTTGTACAAGTCTCCTGGGCTTTTGAAACTACTCTGCAAAGCTTCTTAGAAGTGGAAGAATATTTTCATTAGACTTTAGGTACTCCCTCTCTCAGTGATGTTGGCAATACTCACAGTCTTTTTTACTCATGTACAGTCTCACAGAAACTCAGTTATTATTCTGACTGTAACAAACATTATAAGGCCTCATAAAGATGTACACAAAAGAAAAAAGAAATAAAAGAAGCTGGTTGACATTGACCAATATTTTCTTAAGAATTTCAGCTCAAGGCTTATTTCATAAACAACAGTCAGTAAACTCAATTCAGACAAAGATGTGGCTCAATTGTTTCCAACAAATTTGGCTAACTAATTTCTAGCTGTCATGTGTCGGTGGTTATAGAACTCTCCACAAACTGCAGCCTGCCCCCAGAGGCTTTCAAGTACCCGAACATTTTGGCTCTGATTCAAACTCATCTGTAGGTCTGTGGTTTTGAAAAATAGAGAAATAAATTCAAGAATGTTCATCATTCCATTATAAATGGAATAAAAAAGCTACTTTTCTCATAGTAATTTAAAGCAGACAATGTAAATTTAGAGAAATAAACCCTGTCATTTTAGAAAATACTCCCAAATTTAAAAAAAGAAAATCAAATTATTAATTTTGTATACTTGGACTAATAAACAAATACACAGGCAGAAATATCAGCATATATTCTTGTAGTAAGTTAATCTCATCTTAATTTATTTATTCAGTCAGCAAATATTTACTAAGTACTTCCCTGTGTCAGAACTGCCCTATATGGTAGAGACAAACTTTAAATAGACTTGATTCCATATTTTGAAATATTTTTGTGATGCCTTCACTTATTTTAATTCTGATGATAATAAAAAGAGGTATAAGCTATGACCTTCTTGTTTCAAGGAACTTGGTCTAGTTGTAGAAATAAAATATATGCCCCAAATGGGTCAGTAATAATAATAACAAATACTACCTGGGTCTAAATGAGTATTACTGGCTGGACTACTATCACTTATATGAAAAGAGGAAATTTTCATAGATTTGTATTTTCACAGATTTGTATGTAAAAGAAAGGTTTCTGGAAGAATTACTTCTTATCAAAACTTGATTAAGCTCAAAGGTTAAAATAAAAGAGTGAAAAAGGACATCCCATATGCAAGTGAAGCCATCAAACATAAGTTAAAGCTTCTGGCAAGAAAACCATGTTCAAGGTACTGGGAAGGACAAATGTATTAGGAGAAACTAATTCTCTTTTTAGGATGTTTAATGTGAAATACAGTAGCTACCCAACTATAATTAGGGAGTTTTACCTCATATACTTAGGTGGTATCAGTACTCGTGAAGGGAAACACAGAGAAGTGGAACAGATATCAGAGACTACTGGAATCTCTCTCCCATTCCCCTCTATAGGCAAATGCATCCTTCCCCGAGCTGCTGTACACATAAGTTGTTGAAAAATCACAACTCTGCCCTTTTCTGGAAACTCCCCCTTGGCTTGGTGGCAGTTGCCTTGATCTATAATCCATGTTCTATTATGGATAATCCTTGCTCTGGAGATCACACTGTGGTGACAGTTACTGACTGAATTGGAGGTTTCATCATTGACAGCAGGTGGGTCATTGGTAACCCCTGGAGTGCACTAGCCTGCATTGTTAGTAATTTCATCTGGTATAGTGAGATACTATGAAGGATGATGAGGATATATTAGAGTCTAAACTTCTCAGGTATTTGCGATATATGGAAGACACTGTCCACAGCAAGGACTGGGAGGGAGTAGTTGATTGTTTCAGCTACTGATACACTGGAGAGAAAATAGGACAAGCACAGAACTACTTATCATACATTTACTATGAACTGTGAAAAAGAGGTGGTTTCATAGGCACCGCTGAAAGATGATCCCCTACTGCACTTCAAGGGAAGATACAGGGAAATATATGGACCTAGAAATGTGACTTTGTAGGGGAAAATATATGAGAACCTTGAATGTCCAGGTTTTCCTGAATTATCCAGAGCAACAGAAGGATACAAATACAAGCCCCCCTTATTTTGAAGCTTATCAAATACCACTATGTTACAAATGTTTTATAAAAAAATGCTTTTTCTCTCCAGATCTGCTCTCAGGGTCTTTCCAGCACATTGTGTAGGGCAAATATCAGCATAGCGCAATGGAGAAGCAGTGATCCTATTAAGTGCCAAGTGGATTTTTCCACCAAAAGAACTGCAGGATCCAAATAACAGGTGCTGATAGAAATCAGGAGAAAATGAGTAAGAATGGAAATGGGGATACTGAGTCAAAGGAAATGGAATATGAACCTTAGCTAGGGAGCATTAGTAATAAGGAGCAGTCTCTAATGATATAGGATTTAATAACCTGCAAGTTTCCCGAGAAAATTACAACAGGTTGATGTTAGCACTTGGAAAAAGGATAAACATGGTGACCAGATATTTCTGCTTCCATTGAGATTTAACCATTAAGAACACCACTTCTACCATAACACCAAGCAAAACATTTTCCTGAAATTATTAGTGAAAGGGCAACTAAACAGCTCAAAATCAAAGTCTCCCTTACTACCTTTATCCCAAGAAACCTGGACAAGGACACATCAACTAAAATTATATTAAATTGCTGGAGGTGAAATCTGGGCTATCAAGGCTACAAAAAATCTTGGCGTTCCAGATCCATGGAGAGTCTTGATTCACTCACTATTTGAAGCTCATCAGAATTGGAGAGAGATGTTTCCAGATGTGTCAGTCACCAGTTAAAGCCACAAGAACAAGAATGAAAGTAAGGATGAAGCTTTTAATCTTTTGCTACAATGGTATGGGCAAGACTCTAAAATCAGAAAGTGTGGACTCTCCTCTACTCATTTCAATAGAGGTTTAGGTGGATAGGCATAGACATGGGGAACATCTTACTGTTGAGGAAACTCAGATCAAAAGCTTAAAGTCTTATACAGTTTTATGGAAAGCAAAGGGCTTGGGGGTAGGGATAAGGATGAAATGGAAAAGTACTAAGTACTGAGTAAGCCTGGAGAAAAGAATCTGTTCCCCGATAAGAGACTTCTGGAAGCATCTGGGTCAGAATTAAAGTGATTCCTACAAACACTGCTGGCCAGCCAGGGGTTCCTTAGTCCTTGACATGAACATCAAGTCTTGTGTGAGAAGGCTAGCTTTTCCTCTCATGAGTCCAGTTAGGTAAGGTTTTATAACTTCCTGTGGCTGGGCCTGAAAAATAATGCATAGGGTTTTTGGAAAAGTGCCCAAATCCTCAAGTGGTAGTTCCCATGGACCTCCGGTGAAACTAAAAAGTTGGATAGAAAACAACTTTAAGTTCATAGGTTTATGCAATCAATTCTAAAAAAATAATTACATTTAACTTGTTCAAACATCCCATTCAAGTACCAGACAGCAGATACCCTCTTTCCCCAGGGTAAAGTCAACTGATAAAATTTCTCTGAAGTTCCTTTGGTGATAACTAGGGTAATCTCCATTGTAGTGCTTGATAAAGGGTTACAGGGTCCTGCCTTTCAGGAACTCAGTGTCTTTTTCAGTAGGATAAGTACTGAATCTAAGAAGAGACACAATTTTGGCAACTAGTCAAAGAGTTATGACTTTCTATGACTTCAGTTTTTGTCCCTCCAAATATTACATTTTGCATATTTAGCTACCCATCTACCCTGCTACTAATACACTATTGTCCATTAGACACTTTCATAAATCTTTGAGGGTGAGGTATTTGGCTGCTATTCTTACCTAATACTCATTATAAAACATACACTCATTATTTCTGATTTCTTAGCTCTGCCACCTAGCCAATGCTATTCTTGGACTCTATTATGCTTTTAACATTTATTCATTATGAATGATATTATACCACTGATCTTGATATCTATTATCAGGTTATGACTATTCTAGTCTACATTGTTAACTTTATGTACCATCTATTTCTTAGTGTAATAGTAAATTTTCAAATTGACTTTGTAGTTCTCTCAATTTTTTTTATTTCTATACATTAAAGCCACTTTATTAGGAATTCCATTTATATTCTAAAAACTGATATATTTCAATTTGTTTGTTCCATTTAATATTACATATTTATTTGTTTAAACTATTGTCCTTTATTCCTACATTTCTTTTACGATTTTTAAAAGTGTAAAATTAAAACTGTTATTGCCCCATGAATTCCCCTATATTGGTAGTCTTAGTTCTTTGAATTGGCATTCTTTAAAAGTTTAGCTAGTACATTTAATTTTTAAATTTAAGCATCTTATGTGCCAATTTCTCTCTAACTTGGACTTCCTACTTAGTAACTATTATACACCAACATGTCATCCTGTTTTTAACTCTACAGCTAAGTATTTTTGTTGGTTTTTACTATACTGTATGCTTAGATTTACCTACATTTTTATGTTTTTAATTTTCTGTCAGCACTTTTTTTTTTTTTTTTGCTTTCTACACTACATTGTAAGGATTGTTTATCTTTATCTCTAAGGCAACTTTGTTGAGTTTATACTGATGCTAAGTTCTATTTTTAATTTGTAAGTACTTCATTTTATTCTCACAATTGAATGAGAGTTAGTTGAATGCACAATTTTAAAAGACATAGTATTTTCTGTAATCACTTTGGTTTCCTTTGTTGGTTTTATGAAGTCTGTAGTCGATCTTGTACAAATCCCTTATAAGTGATTTTTTTCATGGCAAAATTTTAAATACTTTGTTTTTGGTACATTTCCATTTCCTTACATATTTAGCAAGTATCCATTTATTTTTATTTGTTGTGACTGAGATCTATAGTATTTCCTGAATGTGAAAATTTGTGTATTTTAACTCTGGAAAATCTTTATATTCTCAAACATGATATTTCTTAGTATTGCCATCTTTCTTTTCCACATTCTTCATTAATTATTTTCTGGAATATGTTAAAATATACATTAACCATTCTTTATTCACTATGACTTAATGCTCACTCAAGTCTTTGACCTCATAGACTTTTCTGCCAGATTGTGATATAATTTATTATTGTATAGAACTTCATTTGTACGTATATCCCTATCTATCTTCTCAAATATTTTAATGTCAAAAACTCTTAATGTTTAAAAATTACTAAGAACCCCTGTCTAAGAAAATGCTCCTGTGTTTCTTCTTTACTCACATTCATAATCATTCTCAACCAGATATTCTGGTGTTTTTCCCTTAGCAAGCAGTTCTCTAGAATACCAGCTAGGTGTCCTACCATTTGATTAAATCCTTACACTAACCAGAGTTAGTATAAGCTCCAAATGTTAAGGAATTACTTCTACGTTAGATGACAATCACAAACAATAGTTTTTCAGTTAGCCACAATTTCTGTCTGATTTGGATTGGATTTTCCACTTATCTGTATTTGTGTTATGTCATTTGCCAGAACAACTTATAGACCCCACGGAACAGTCTGTTTACCAGTTCATCATACAAGTGAAAGGGAACCCTTATACAGAGTCCCTCACATAGGAGTTTACGCTCCTGTGGAGACAGAAAACATGACCCCCCTTGCACATGGATATGTTCATCAGTTTGGAAGTTTTACACAGTGCACTTTTGGGTTTGATGGAGACTTGATCACCTAGGTTTGTGCAATCATTGACTCAAACTCTAGCTCCTCTTCCTGACTCTCCTAAGAAGTTGCCTGGTTTTCTCCCAGAAGCAAACTCTGAGCAAAAGTTCTTATATTATAGATGTCTACAAGTGGAAGGGCATTGTAAGAACATACATCTACTTTATAAGGTAATACTAAATTACTGTTTATATGGTTTGTTGTAATTTGCAATCCAGTCAGCAGTTTATATAAACTGTTTTTTCACATGCTTGCAAGCACTTGGCATAATTAAACATCTCTATTATTGCCAACATAAAATATATGAAAACATATCTCACTGGAGTCTTCATTTTCATTTCCCTTGTAACTGATATAGGTGAACCATTCTACTGACAAAATTTGATTCCTCTGTTAAGAAGTGTCTATTTATATTTTTTGTTATTTGTTCTTTGTCTTATTTTTTAAAAAAGGGCGTCAATGTGTATTTCAAAAATTCTGCATACTGATTATTTGACATGGTATATGGTCTAAACTGCTTCTAGTTTGTCTTTTTCAGAATTTCCAGTTATGTATTGCTGACATAAGACCAAACATTATTTTTAGTTATATTGGCAAATGGGCTAATATTTTGTATGTTATTTTGTGTTGTTCTTATATTGTTTTCCTTAGATCTCTTTCCCCCATTAGACTCTAAACTCAAAGAATTTAATAAAATGCCAATATTTTTTCATCCCCATTTTATGGCAGAGTTATTAAGAATCATTAAGTATGTGAAGGAAGTGAGTGGATCCTACCATCCCAAGAGACTTATAAAAAAAATTAGCAATCATTGACTTAGTCAGTAAAAATCTGTTTTGTGTATAGAGAAAAAAAACAGGTGCTTCAGCAAAATAAAAGACATCTACAAAAGTGGTTCTTTACCCTCAAGGCATTTTCATAGCCACAAATTCCTTTCTTTTTACAACTGGATATATAATCCACTTATTTAGTCTATTTTGAAAGCCAGACAATTCTAAGTATTATGTTTTAATACTTACAAATGTTCTAAAACATTTGAACATTAGTTATCATTCAAAACATCTTTAATGTATTTCCAAGAAATATTTGAAACACCTGCATTTAACTGAGCTTTAGGAAAATTTGCCACACGTTCTGATTCCATGAACCATTTATGCTACTAACAAACACCAGTGGTACAAAACAAAACTTTAGGTGGTGATGTGCTGGTGAAATGGTGGTGGGAAATGGGGACCACAATTGATGTCAAATGTATATAAATAAAGGAAAACAAACTTTAAAATTATTCCTTCAGTTGTGATAATTAAGATGTAAAAAGTATATTAACACAGTTTTATAGAAAAATATTTTTGCTCTATGGGAAGGAAACTTTGTACTTAAATTTTTAAAAATGCAATATAACTTTTTCATATGAAGAACCAGGGAGAAGTGGAGATGCTAGGAACTGTAAGATAGAATATCACAGAGTAGTCCTCCCTGGTGGCGCAGTGGGTTAAGCAACACACTATGAAGCAAACCGCAGCCACTGCAGCACCAGTTCGATCCCTGCCGCTGACCAGGTAGGGGACACACATGGTGCAGCAGACCTCTCCTGCCTCGCCCGCTGCTGCCCTCCGCAGTGTGTTTCAGTCAGTCTACCTATTCTGCTCCCTATTCGTCTCTGGGAATCCTCTCACCTCCTGCAACTCTGGCCTGTACCCCAGGTCTTGTATGCATAAATAAATAAATCTTTAAAAAAAAAAAGAAGAGCACAGAGCAGACTGAGAATTTTCCTTATAGGACTTTTAATATTGCCTAGGCAAAACAGATCAAGCCTCATTCAATATTATTTAAAGCAACAAAACGGCATATCTGGCATTTTAACAACAGAACACCTACTCACTAATCCATAGCTTATAATTCATAATGATGGCTGCCAAATTGAATCATTCAGACATATAAATAACTATGCAAGTATATATATCAGGAATATTTTTTAAAAACTAGATGCTAGAAGTGAATTTCTTTTATCATTATCAGACATAGAACTTACTATAATTTTATTACTCATGAGACTACATTTAACCAGCTAAACATTCTGCAATCTTTAAATATATATATATATATTTATTTATGCATACGAGAGCTGGGTTCAGGCCAGAGGCCCCGGGTTTGAGAGGATTCACTTGAGACAGACTGAGTAGCAAAACAGGCAGATCGACAGAAACACACTGCCTTGGGGAGCAGCCGCGCAAGACAAGAAAGGTTTACTGCACCACGTGGGTTAGTTCCCTGGCTGGGGATGGAACTCAGGCTGATGATAGCGTGATAGCATGAGACCTAACCCCTCCACCACCAGGGAGGCCCATATTCCATAATTTTGCAACATTATTACCATAAATCAAGTCAATATTAATATCTGTATTTGGTGTCCTTTCATACAGAGCTCAACCACTCATATTTGTAAATTTTAATAAAACTGTTATATATTAAAAACAAGAGTAAGTTAATGGCATATAGTATTAAGTGATCTGCTCTAGAAGAATTATATGAAAGCAAAAAACAGGATACAATATTTTAAAATTCCAAATTTTGTTGAATAAGTTTAACATTTATTTTCCTAAAACTTGGAGGGTCTTCAAATTTTTAAAGAAATAACAGTAAAGGGGCCTCCCTGGTAATGCATCTGGTTGAGGGTACCACTGTGAAACATCCGCTGCAGAGGAGTGCGAGTTTGATCCCCAGCCAGGTTGGGGACCCACATGGCACAGCAGACCTCTCCTGTTTCCCTCCCCCGCTGTTTCCCTCAGCAGTGTATTTCAGTCAGTCTGCCTGTTCTGTTCCCCACTCTGTCGCTGGTGAATCTTCTCACCTCCCACCCCTCTGGCCTGTACTCCAGCTCTTGTATGATAAATAAATAAATCTTTAAAAAAAAAAAAAAAGAAAGAATGGTAAAAATATTCACCTGGGCAAAGTCAGTCCTAGACTGAGGGCCCATTAATGAAATGCACACACACATTAAAATTATATATAATAGAGTATTGCATCCATAAAATACAAAGTATATAAATGGATATATACACACACATAAAAAGTGTATTGTATACATTTATAGATGTGTTTATTTATATGTGTTTCTGCCTTTTCATATTTAAATATTTCCTTTTCTTTCTTTAATCTTTAACTGGATATCTTTATCTAATTACTTTTAATCCTTCCACATAAACTTTCTGCCCTTTATTTTCTTATACTTTTCCTTTACATAACTACAAAATAAAAATAGACAAAATAGGCAATTAGTTACATTGGTGTTATGGGCTGGGATTATAAAAGGAAAAACTAGGACTATAATTTAGGAAGCTTTTACATGCCTAGATCTGAGCGAAAGTAGAAGAAGTTGCTAAAATCAGAGTGCAGAAATTCAGAGGAGGAATTCTGTAGATTTAGGCCTAAGATCTCTGAGGAGTGAGTACTCCTGGCTGCTACAGAGGTACAATAAGTAGATTCAGTGTGTGCAAAAATAAGATGGATGCTGGAACCGACAATGGGTATAATGGCAAGAAACCACATTCTCCTTTCTAGTTCTTATAAATATCTCTGTATTATCATGCATGGTGCTAAAAGGAAGCCCATTATAAAGGAGAAATGTAATTTTCAGATTCTTCACAGATCTGTTAAAAAAAAAAAGAGTGGATTTGTTTCTGAGATAGAAAGGTAGATGTCTAACATAGAAGCTACAGATGCAATAATAGTTAGAGGTGTTGGTACTCACAAGGTAGATAAAAACTTGGGACTGAACAAGCTTAGTTTAAGGCATTTGAGAGACATTTAGGTAGAACCCAATATCTGGTAGTTGCAGGAGAGAGGCTATACCAAGAAGTTGAATATTTGTGTATATCTGTAGCATTAGGGGAAAGATCATTATTATCTTTCATTCATTCATCTGTCTGTGCATGCAATAGTTCATTCATTTAACATTCCACTGACCTATAGCATCCAGATAAATAAGAAATGCAGAGATAAGAAAGGAGCTAAGGATATAAATTCTAAGGTCTCTATTTATAAAGGTGATCCAAAAAAGCTGAGGATAGTTACAGTTTACCAGATGTTGACCTTGGCTTCTAGCCTCTTTTTACCTCAATTTCCTCCTTTCTAAAATAAGGATAATTACCATAGGACTGTTATGAGGATTAAGAGTAATGTCAAGTGCTCATAATAACGTCACATTGTAAATGTCCAATCAGCATTGGCTTTTATTGTACTTATATAAACAGCTGAATAAAAGTCTGCAAAAAAGCTATTTCTTCACTGTTAAGGAAATAAGTAGAATTAAGATACCTATACTGAGGACAACTGATCTTTGACAAAGGAGCAAAGAATATGCAATGGGGCAAAGACAGTTTATTCAATAAATAGTGCTGGCAAAACTGGTTCACCATATGCAAAAAAAATGAAACTGAAACACTATCTCACAACATGTACAAAAATCAACTCAAAATGGATAAAAGACCAAACGTAAGACCCTAAACTATAAAATATATAGAAGAAAACATAGGTAAAACACTGCAAGACATACATCTCAATAGTGCTTTCGAAGTTGCATCCCCCAAAACAATAAAAATGAGAGACAAGATAAACAGATGGGATTACATCAAGATAAAAAGCATCTTCACAGCAAAGGAAACATTAAATAAAACAAAGAGACACCCCACTGACTGGGAAAAAAATCTTTGCACTCTACACAACAGACAAGGATCTGATCACAAAAATATACAAATAACTCATAAGACTCAAGAAAAATAAAGAAAAATCCCAATCAAAAACTGGGCAGAAGAATTAAAAAAACACTTCTCCAAAGAGGATGTACACATGGCCAACAGGCACATGAGAAAATGCTCAGCATCCCTCATAATCAGGGAAATGCAAATTAAGACCACAATGAGGTATCACCTTACACCAGTAAGAATGGCACATATATAAAAACAACAATAACAACAAATGCTGGCAAGGATGTGGAGAAAAAGGAACCCTAGTACACTGCTGGTGGGAATGCAAGTTAATCCAACTATTATGGAAGGCCATATGGAGGTTCCTCAGTCTACTAGAAATGGAACTACCTTATGATCCAGCAATCCCATTCCTAGGGATCTACCCAAAGGACATAAAAACACTGATCCAAAAGGGCACCTGTACCCCTACGTTTATTTATAGCCCTATTTGTAATTGGTAAGACCTGGAAACAATCCAAAAGCCCAAAAAGTAGAGGACTGGATCAAGAAGATGTGGTACATATATACAATGGAATATTATTCAGCAGTCAAAAATGACAAACTAGGGCCATTCATAGAAACATGAATGGAGCTAGAAGGAATTATACTTAGTGAAACAAGTCAGAAGGCAAGAGAAAAATATTGGTTGGCTTCACTATTAGGAATGTGAAAGAGCAACAACAACAAAAATAAAAAAAGAAGAAGAGTAAGCTCAAGGAAATGGGCAATTACAACCAAAAATAAACTAACAAACAAATGGAAAAAAAAAAAGAGAAAGAAAAAAAAATCAACAAGACCAAAAGGTCAAAATAAACCAAAGGAACCAATGGGGGGGGGGGGGATAGGGAAGGAGGGGAATGCAAAGATGGGGATGAGGGCAGAAAGAGCACAAGGGACTGAGGTGATGGTGCACGATTGAAATGGTGGTGGGAACTCCCTGGGGACTACAAATAATTCAAATATAATTAAATAAATTTTTTTAAAGTAAATTAAAAAAAAAAGATACATAGAATCTCTGTAACATGCATTCATTTTACTATTCCTGTGGCCAACTTCTATGTGTGGCTGCCCAGGCTGTGCATATGCAGTGCCACAGATGCCTGACATGTAATGAGATCTTCCAATAAAAAGGTGAAGATAATTTTCTACTTGAATGAAGTGTAATGCTTGTTTTCTGCTTAAGTGAAAACTATATGTTGTTGAAGAGTCTTGGAGTTACACCTGTTACTTACTGATGTATAGGTGAGACACTCAATGGGAGGAAAAATGGTACGAGAAGAATGAGGCCAAATATATGAAAATATGTAAGCATTAAACTTCATTGGTGATCTTTACTAAAATGGCTAAGATATAATTTGGGTGTGAATTCTGCTTTTAAAAATGCAACAACTATCATTTAAGAATACAATGACTATCTTTTAATGACTTATGAAGAAAAATACATGTGGAAAATGCATACTATAAAGCAATAGAGTTCATGACTACTTAACAAACAGTACCACAGCTAGAATATGTAGTTGTGGGAAATCTGGTAGATGTAAAATATAAGGTGGGATACTAGATTGATATATAGTTTCAAAATATTAGATAAAAATTTAGATATTTCATGATTTAGTTTATCTATTTTACATTCCACATTTTTACAAAACAAATAGTGTGGTACATTTTCAGAATGGAATTAATAGCTTTTCTTACCTCATTTCAGAATTGTAAACTACAGTTATATTACTTATTGTTACTCCTAGAGGTTCTCTATTAAAGATATGTATAAAATACAGGGCCTCCCTGGTGGCACAAGGGCTTAAGTACCGCACTATGAAGCATCCGCAGCCACTGCAGCACTAGTTAGATTCCTGGCCAGGGAGTTACTCATATGACACAGCAGACCTCTTTCCTGGCTCGCCTACTGCTCCCCTCAGCAGTTGTATTTCAGTCAAGCTGCCTGTTTTGCTCCCCATTCTGTCTCTGGTGAATACTCTCACCCCCCTCCCCCCCACACACCTCTGGTCTGTACCCTAGTTCTCGTATGCATAAATAAATATTTAAAAAGAGAAATGTATAAAACATAATCTAAAAAGAGACCATCACAATTCAGATATGTTGCATATAAGAGAAAAAGCTTTTACTTACTCATTAATGCAATTTTTATGAATTGTTTTTATGCTAATAATTGTAGAAAGTGTAGGAGATGTATATTTAAAATTCCAGTTTACTTCAACTTGCTTGGAATATATATGAAATATAATGTAGAGCCCTCCCTGATGGTGCAAGGGGTTAAACTACAGAACTATGAAGCAATCCCCAGCCACTGCAGCATGTTCTATCCCCCACCGGGGAGCTGACCCACATGGTGCAGCAGACCTCTCCTGCCTCACGCTGCTCCCCTCAGCAGTGTATTTCAGTCAGTCCACCTGTTCTGCTCCTCACTCTGTCCCTGGTGAATCCTCTAAGCTCCCCGGCCCCTGCCGCCTCCTGCACCTCTCTCCTACACACCAGCTCTTATATGCATAAATAAATAAATCTAGGAAAAAAAAGAAATATAAAGTAGGGAAGACAGCTTACATTTGAAAAATATAAGCTAAAACTGATTACTAATTTTACCTATGATGGCTTTATTCAAATGATATATATAAATATTGGGTCAAATTTATAAATATGTCAGTAAAAATAATGGCTTCATTTTATTAGTATTTACCTCAAAAAAGAGAATTTTCTGAACATCTGAGAAGAAAGAAGGATCAAAATGACAGAATATCCAACCCTCAAAGAGAAGTGAGACAAGATCAAAAAAGCAATTCCTCTTTTTTTTTTTCTTTTTAAATTTTCCAGGGGAGGGATTTAGTGTAGTGATTTCATTTTCTTTGAGGCTTTAAGTTGAAGACATTCTTTTCACAAGTGCTTTAAAGTGTGAGGTTGTTCAATCATAATTTAAAGGTTATGCAAAGGCAAGAGTGAAGGTTAACCTGCCACTGATACCGGCCTCTGAGCAAATGGTTAACACTGCTTCACTTCACTTACTAAAATATGCATGTGCACGTTACAGCCAATTTCAATACTCTCTACTGTTCTTATTCTGTTTTTATTTAATATGAGTGAAACAATTTTGAGCACTACTAGAATTGGGGTATTTTCTTTTTTAAATTAAAAAGTCTACTTATTCTATTATATAGATATGCATGTATATTTTTAATATAAGTTTACATGTAGATTATATGACATGCAAATTCATATCAGTTCAATAAATCAATTAAATTTAGTTTGGGGGGGAAAACATTAGAGAAATGAATTTTGGAGGAAAGAGAATGCCCATATTATTTTAGTGGCAGTCTGAAATATAATTATAATATGAAATGTTAGCCATTTTTCCTACTTACCCACTTCTGATGACCCAAAATTTACTGTCTAGTTTTAATAAAGGTCAAATATGTAGAATAATGCATAGCAAACTGGATATATGAATAGGACTTAGAGAATATTATATTGAGAAATGAATTTTCCTCAAAATTAATATGAAAGGAACAAAAGGTATGTTCTAGTTTCATAACTCTCTCCATATCAATATACTACATACTTCTTATTACAATTTAGAGAAAACTACACCTTGTTTTCTATCTTATTTTCATAGATAAAGAAGCATTATAATATTTCATCAATACCAGCTTCACTGTCCTTTAAAAACAGAATATAAATGCAGGAAAGAGTCAAATAAAATTGCTCATAATTGACATTGGAAGGGAAAAAAGGACAGGTTGGCTTTGATTCAACTTGACACACATAATGAGATTAAACAATAACACATTTGAAAGTATAAGTGAAACTTGGTGAAAGTCTTATTACTAGAATGTCAGCTTGATGGGTATAATAGTTATCTGTGTATAAATACAGAGTTTCAGAGAACTACAGGGCTTGGCTCAGTGATCTAAGAATCCAAATTAGAGTGACTAGACTGCCTGGAGCCACAGGTCTAACTCCTGTCAGCCAACCTCTTCCTCTTTCTGAAGCAGATAAACCAGGTTCCAAAAGCCAGCTCTGTGTATGGGGAGGGGTGGGAATCTCTCAATGACACCTTCAAATCATGCACTGACTATCCTTTGGGGACATTACAGATTATTTTTTTCTGTCTCATGCAATATAGTACATCTTTATTTTTCCACAATTCTCGGACCCAGACCAAAATGCCAGGTGGGCTAACAACCACTGGATCCCAAAGGGGTATTTGGAATTTTAAATATATTTTCAATCATTTTATTTATGTTGATTTTTCTTAAGGAATTAAGGATAGGAGAAATAGGTTTATACACACTCCAGGAAGATAACCTTTAGTAGCTAGATATTTATACACTACTCTGATCATCCAGTTACGAGTTGAAATAGAAAAATAATACATTCAGTGGGAATCTTTGGTGGAATTTTGTGGATCAGAAAGCAAATGAACTCAAGGAAATGGAAAAGCTATGATCCTCAGGGGAGCTATAATCACCAGACATCTGTTAGAGAGCTAATGCAACCAGGCACACACACCTAATTAAAGGTAGCCCTCAGTTATTCAGAGGACAACAGAATGATCCAGAAACTCTAAAAAATTAGCCAACAGATTTAAAAAACAACAACTTTGATTTACTTATTTTGCAAAGGTAAGAACATGAATATAACAACATTCATAAGAAAGACAAGAATACTGTCAGAGTAAAATAACACTTTATTTCAAAAAGTAAAGAAAAGGGATTTAGCAGCTTTGCTTAAGAAGTAACTTAGATTATAGGGATAATCAATAAAGAACAAAGACAACAAGACAATCAATAATTTTCTTAAGAACCCCAAGTCCCCTTAGAGATGTCAACCAATAATAACAGAAAGTAGGTAAGTTTCTTTTTTAAGGAAAAAATGATTAATTCTTACTCAAGGTATTTATGTTTTATTTTTCATGCCAGTAGAATTAGCAGTTTTAAAGTTATTAAATAAAAGAGGTACTACCTAACTGCCAACAGATTTCGGAGATTTTAAGTTGTATTCCATGCACTGAGTTTACTGGACCATGAACAGTGATGTGGGAAGAATCATGTGTAGGCCAGAGGAGCGAGGCTGAAAGAATTCACCAGAGACAAGGTAGGGAATAAATAGGGGCATTTCTTGAAACACACTCCTAAGAAGAGCAGTAGGTGTGGGCCTCCCTGTTGGCGAAAGGTGTTGAGAAATGCACTGTGGAGCCTCTGCAGCCACTGTAGTGCGAGTTCGATCCCCAGCCAGGGAGGAGACCCACATCGCAGGAGACCTCTCCTGCCTCCCCAGCTGCTCCGCTCAGCAGTGTAGTTCAGCCTATCTACCTGTTCTGTTCCCCACTCTGTTTCTGTGAATCCTCTCACCAACCAGGCCTCTGGCCTGTGCCCCAGGTCTTGTATGCATAAATAAATAAATCTTAAAAAAAAAAAAAAAAAAAGAAAAACACAGTAGGTGAGACAAGAGGCCTGCTACAAGAGAGTGAGGGTCTTGAGATTCTATTTATACTCCGGGCATCTTTGAGTGGTTAGGGGGACTAGTCTTGGGTGTGTCCCGACTGATGATTGAAATTAGCATATGTTCTACCAGCTCTTCGGATAGCTTAATGCCCAGTTCCCCACGGCAGTCCCATAGACTCACTTTATCCATTCAAGTCTCCCACTCTAACCTGCTGGGCAAGGAATGGGGGCTTAGTTTTGAGATTTAGTAATGATAGCATGACAAGAAAGGTCATAGATAATGCATAAGCTATTCCACCTTTTTTGACATAATTTACATACCAGTTAGTCATCACTGCAATAAACAAAATCGACCAGAAATACCATCTTTTTTTTTTTTTGTAGACATTGTGTCATATTTAATTCATAGCCATAAACAGTATTTTCATAGCACTCAAGCTGGGACATTATAGAATTCTTTGGCTAAGTACAAATTGTCTCCAGAAAGTAAAAATTGGTTTCTACAGAGCTATAGATGAGAACAGGAACACAAGGACATTTTTTAGGAGGTATCAGCTGGAAACAAAAAGTAAATCTTTTATTGAAGCCTCATATACCTAGCAAATGCCAAAAATGTTTAAGAAATAACATAAACCAAGAATTGTTTACAATAGGCAATTACACCTTTATTTTTCTAGAAAAAGGGTTTAAAACACATTCTAACAACAGCTGCTCTCTTTGAATGTGAAAAAGTAGTCAGGACTTGAGGGTATAATTATATATAATGAACATCAATTTGCCCATCTAGATTTTTCAGTTTGCAATATCCCTGGAATTTGTGGGTGTCACAATTTTGTCACATTTACTCATTGAAAGTGGTAGTAGCTGTCAAGACTACCTACTTCTTAGACAGAAGGGTTTGACTAGACTTCGGAGGTATATCATTGAATAGTTGACTTGTGCTCACAAAGAAGGCACCAGATGCACGAGATGATGAAGAATGGCATAGCAATTGCAACAGAACATTCATTAAACAACAGATTCTAACAGACGTGCTCAAAAGAATTATAGTTTGAAATAAAGACTTTTGCGAAGTCATGTTATATCCTCGTTACCTTAAAAATTTAGCTATGGAAGCTATCTGGTGTTTAGTCTTTTACATAATTACTCTAACATATAAGAACCTCAGGAATAAGTAACAAGTTTGATATGGTAGAAATTCTGTTTATGAACCAAAAATGAAAATACCTACTTATTTGACAAAAATAGCAATTTAAAAGCCATTTCTTCACCCATATGTAAACACCATTTGTTTAACCACTTCTACTTTTAGTTTCTATTGATAATTATATTAGCAGAAGCAAAATAGTTTTTAGATTTAAATATGTTACACAATTCTAAACAACTAATTGAGTCACAATAATTACTAAACCAATTTCAGTAGCAAAATATAATGGATCAATTAACTACTAAGTTAATTGCTGGAATATGTCAAGAACTATATAATAGCATTTTACAAATTTTATTCTGTTCAGAGTGTTACAAGAATTATAGGTAGATATTTTAGTGGACTTCTACAATGGTTTTTTCTTTTGATATAAACAGAGCTCCAAGCCTGCTGTGGCTTTCATTTAATAGACAATTTATTTTAAAGCACTTGCTCGATTACATATGTTAGGTTTTGAGTCTCAAAATAACTTACTTGCATAAAATTTGCAAAGTCATGACCATTAGCCAATAATTCTAAGTTGTAAATTAAATGAGCAAGTTTAGGGGAAAAAATGTTGTTTATTTGTATTTGTATTTAGACAGTTGTCAGTTCTGTGGGATGAAAAACAACTACTTGCTGGTACCAGGCCTTCAGTTTTCAGTGGAAAGAGTTTAATTGTTATTACTTTACCTCTAGCTAATAAATAATTGCTTATTCAGTATAATAAATATTTGACCTATATCCCCTACAACATAAATGTTATAATTTCAGTCCATTTGTAGAAATATAAACTTAAGGAAAATGCAGCTTTTGTTTTTATAATTTAATAATTTCTCTGTTTTACTTTTGAATATTGTACTCTAAATTATTGTTATGATTTTTCATGTTTTCTCTCCCCATTGTACTAGTCATTAAGCTATTAATTTTGAGCTTCAAATCCTCCCTTCTGCAAGTAGGTTTGTGAAACTAAGGCTGGTACTCTGAAAATTATGTTTCTCTATTATCAGTTGGCTTCCTGTGAGGTTTTAATAGAGGGAGACAGGAATTCTGGAAGAAAGAAAGGACTTAGTCCTTCTGTTTGTTTCTTATTACTTCCTGCCAGCATTACTCCAGCAAAAGTTCTCTGCTAGGATAGTACAAACTGGTTCAGACTGCAGCTTGTCTTCATGGAACCTGCTTTGAGCAGGAAAGATTTCAACTTGTCTCTAACTGCAATGTGGAGACTGCAGGGTGAATTGGTGAGGCAACAACTGGCAACTACAAGCACAATAGGTGGCCATCTGCTAATCATCTGAAGCTAACAATTATAGATAGAAAATGGACTTAAAAACAAATCCAAAAGTTTCACAAAAAAATGACCTGAGATGAGCTCACGCTCCTGGTAGACCATTCACTCATCTAAGCCCTAACCCTGGTAGATGATGGAACTACCCCGAGTAACATTTATATACTCCAATACTTTCTAGTATTACAACTTATTTCTTGTCAACCTCTCCCATACCCACAACTAGCCTAGCTGTGACTCTTCTGAAACAGGAACAACTGGCTGGCGCCCTCTCCTAAGAGATCTGTGTCTCAGTTGTCAGAGACTGTCATTTGACCTTGAGACATGTCAGCACGAGTTGCACATTGCCCTCTACTCCAAGGTTGGGTTCCCATCACTGAGGGCGGGATCACTCCCTCAACTTCTAGACCACAGTCCAATTTCAACTTCTTCCCCTTGACCCCAAGCCTTGCAATGATAACTGCTTCCTTCACTGCCTTTATGATACTGTAGCAGTATAATCTTCATAATCTTCCATGTTCCCTGCTCCAACTAATGAAGGATAGAGCTGGGCTGTGAGGGGAAGCTAGAGAAAAATTGGGGTAGGGGGCAGAAGGAGAGAAATATCTGAAGAATGGTTCACTTACTTCTCCACTTTGGACTTGCAGTAGAGACTTGAGGATTTAGAGGGAAACAAGTAGATACACTTGGAAGATACATAAGTGAGAGACCCGCGGGGAGACTGACAATGGTAGACATTACCTTGACATGTGTTCAATCTTGCTCCTTTGTCCCACACTAATCTGGCTGCTTCTGCCTTGTTCCAAACTGGTTCGCTGCCAGAAGGTGACTTAAACTTGTGGCAAGTTTTCAGGTTTTTGTGGTCCCACTTTGGGACAACCCCATTTGGCTGGGCATTTACCCACAAGGGGATGGGTGAATATTCATTCACACTAAGAGTATGCTTTGTCTTTATATAATAGATGGCAGAACCCATTTAGAATGTGCAAGTTTGGGGCTTCCAGGTTACCCCTCAGTCTACACACTTAGCAAACCTGAGTATCATAGTGTTCTTGGTTTACCTTTTCAGTTCTTCGTACTTGCAAGTAATTCTTATATTATATCTTTTCTCTATTGAAATAATCAGTGTTTATATTTTTGATCAGATACTTACAAACACCAATCATGACCCATCACAGAGTTTTCTTTCTTAAGTGTAAGGCAATGTAAAGAGTAAAACCAAAAGTAAACTTACTTCAAATGACTTTTAAAGTTTTTCATTTAATTAAATTATAGAATTACATTTCATTTCATTTTGGCTATACGATTTTGGATCAAGTCATAGAAATGTAGAGCTATAATAGATTTTAAATTTCATCTGACCTAGAAAGGTGATGTTACTTGTTCCACCATAGGAAGTGTAGAGCTAAGTGAGGAGAAGCTGAAGGAGACTGGAAGAATAGTTGAAGGAAGCACATGAAACAGAGAAACATGCAAAGAAGTGCTGTTTGCAGGTCTCCCTGGTGGTGCGAGGGGTTAAGCACTGCACTATGAAGCCTCCACAATCACTGAAGCACAAGTTCGATCCCCGGCCAGGAGGGGACCCACATGGCACAACAGATATCTCCTGTCTCACCTGCTGCTCCCCTCAGCGGTGTATCTCAGTCAATCTGTCTCTTCTGCTCCCTACTCTAATCTGGTGAATTCTCTCACCCCCCATACTTCTGGCCTGTACCCCAGTTCTTATATTCATAAATAAAAAGAAATCCTTTAAAAAAAAAAAAAAAGGAAGTTCTGTTTGCTTCTCTGCTTTGGGTTTGAACCAGGGATTTGGGAGACAAAGAAGAAATGCATGGGTGAGCACACGGGAAGGATGACACTAGCAGCCTTTATCTTGATTTGTACTTTCATTTTGTTCCTTTTGTCTCAGACTTGCCTGGCCCCTTCTGTCCCTTTCTTATGGCTTCCTGCCAATAAGGTACTTTAGACTGGGGGCAAGTTTTTGGTTTAGGGCAACTGTTCCTGAGCTTTTGTGCTCATAAAAACTATAAAATGATGACATATTCATTCCGCTCATTTGAACTGGAGACACATTTACCAGTAGACATGACCAGACTGAAAACTGAATCATATTCTAAAGTACAGAAAAAGTGAAGTAGTATTGTTAGGGGGAAGGTTGTCCTGAATGGATTACACAGATGGGTTTGTGGACTTCAACCCCCACTCCAGACCACTGGTATTCCAGAACCACAAATCCGGTAATATGATTATCAGACAGTGGATCACTGGGAAATGAGGGTGGAGTTAAGCAGCCAGGCTGACTATAAAACCAGAGAGGTGAGCCTTGAGCTCTTCTTCTTCCTTTGGCGCCATCTCCCTAGATTCAGAGCCAGCTCTCAATGCGCCATTGCATTCCAGCTCACAAGATCTGGTAGGATATTTACAGATTTGTATCCCTCTTTTCTCTTTGTATTATTACGATTTTATTCCCCATCTCTTGTAAAATAAAACCCTTTAATAACTTTTGTCACATGTGCCTGCATTTGGGGCTTATTAAGAAAGCCTTTTGAGCGCGTCGGTGAGGATCCAGTGAGGGAAACCCATTGTATATTAGGGATGCCCTGTAACAGTTTGATTTACCATTCTAATTATTTCTATTAATGTTACTTAAGTATTGATTCTTGTGATATGGTTTGTTGATATTTATTGCCTGGAACCACTATAAGAAAGAAAAATCTTAAAATTAAAGGAAATGTTATACATTATTCATTCATAGGACAGGAATAACTCAATCTAGTTCCTGGGTTGAACAGTGCTTCAGAAACTAGTCTTATGCCCTTATTTTTATAAATGACCTTTACATCAAATTATATATAGTCATCAAAAATTGAAATTCTCTGCTAGAATAAACATTTTTTTTTTTTTTGCTGCCTCACACTGGCAGGATTGGGGAACGGTACGAGATGAGGGATAGATTACTAAAAGTCCAAGTGTGTTGGAGCAATGAGAAGCCTAGACAGGCTTCACTGGGCAGTAATGTGCAGCCCCATGAAAGGCAGACTTGTTTTTTTATTAGAATCAAGTACAAAAGTGGGGCAGGTAGGAAGGGCATGGACACACATGAGGAAGAATTAGCTGTGATGTAAGCTAAGGTAGAGTGACCAGCAGGCTATTGCCTGGGGGCTTCCATTGTCCCTGCTGGTTCAAAGCATATTATCTCTATTCTCCACTCTTACCTAATCCTGCTAATCCTTATAAACACAGTGCTTCAACTGATCTTGTTAATCTGGCCATAATATCTGCCTGCTGCTTTTAACTGGTGCTGGTTTTCCAGTATTTTCCTCATACAGGACTTTTGTCCTTTGTGAGAGGCTTCCTGCCTGACTGTATGCCTAGCTGACCAGAAAGAATTCTGAGAACGAAGACAGTAGATCTGAGAACAAGGTGGGCAGGGATCCCACCACTTTTTTTTAAAGATTTATTTATTTATGCATACAAGCACTGGGGTACAAGCCAGAGGTGTGTGTGTGGTGGTGGGGGTGAGAGGATTCACCACAGAGAGTGGGGAGCAGAACAGGCAGATCAACGGAAGTACACTGCTGAGGGGAGCAGCGGGCCAGGCAGGAGAGGTCTGCCTGTGCCATGTGGATTCCCTCCCTGGCCAGTGGCAGGGATCGAACTCATGCTGCAGTGGCTGTGATTTGCTTCATAGTGCGTTGCTTAACCTGCTGCGCCACCAGGGAGGCCCCCCACCACTTTTTATTATGCTGCAGATATTGGTAAGGATAGAATGTGATTATGTTAGTTGGCAGACTGAGGGGTACTTCAGGACCCCCAAACTTTTCACAATCTAAACTGGTTCTGCAATAGACCGGATAAAGACAAAAGGCCTCCCTGGTGGCACAAGGGATTGTGTGCCACACTGTGGGGCTCCCACAGCTGCTGCAGTGTGAGTTCAATCCCCAGCCAGGGGGGCAGTAGACCTCTCCTGCCTCATCCACTGCTCTCCTCAGTAGTGTACTTCAGTCTATCTGTTACAGGGCAACCCTAATATAAAATGGGTTCCCCTCACTGAGTTCTCCACCCACGCGCTCAGAAGACTTAAAAAGTCCCAACTCCAGGTACACGTGGCAAAAGTTATTAACATGTTTTATTTTATGAAAGAAGGGGAGTAAAATAGTAATAACACCAAAGGAAAAAGAGAGGGATACAAATCCACAAATACCCTACCAGATCTAAGCAATGGTGCGTTGAGAGCTGGCTCCGAGTCGAATGAGATGGCTCCGAAGGAAGGGGTCTGGCTCCTCAGTAAGAGAGAGAGAGCCCAAGGCTCACCTCTGGTTTTATAGCCAGCCTGGCTGCTTAACTCCACCCTCAGGTCCCAGTAATCCACTCTTCGATAATCATCTTATTCGATTTGTGGCTCTGGAACACTGATGGTCTGGAGTGGGGGTTGGAGTCCACACACCCATAATCCATTTAGGACTACCTTTCCCCCTAACATATCTTCCTGTTTTGCTCCCCGCTCTTTCTCTTCTCTGGTGAATCCTCTCACCACCACCCCCAGCTGCGCCTCTGGCCAATACCCCAACTCTTTTATGCATACTCTTGTATGCATAAATAAAATCTTAAAAAAAAAAAAGACAAAACATACTCTTCTTTTAATTAAATGTTTTGGGTTTTTAAGATTTATGTTTATTTATTTTTGCATAAAAGCACTGGGGTATAGGCCAGAAGTGTGGGAGGTGAGAGACTCCTCTCTCACCAGAGACAGAGTGTGGGGAGCAGAGCAGGTGGATCTATTGAAATACACTGCTGAGGGAAACATCGGGCAAGACAGGAGAGGTCTACTTAGTCGTATGTCAGCTCCCTGGGTTGGGATCGAACTCAAGCCACAGTGGCTGGAGAGAGCTTGATAGCACTGGGACTTAACCCCTGCACCACCAGGGAAGCCCCACATATACTTAGTATGTAAGACCTTCAATAGAAAAGAACTTTAATAGAATTAGTGTGTAACAGGAAGATAGAAAAGAAGAAAGAATAAGTTTCTACTGAAACATTCAAAGTTACCCATTCCTTTGTGGGTAAATGTCCAAACAGGTTTGGCCCCAACTGGGGCCACTTAGGCCCAAAAGCTCGAAGCAAGTCTAAGGCACCTTCTGGTGGAGGATCCTTAATGTCACAGAGTGAAAACAGAGAGTTTCCAGGTTCCCTGACCCATCCAAGGAAGGGTGTTGCTGAGCAGGAAAAAGAATAAGCTGGGAGGAGACTAGAGAAGGAAAAAAAGATGGGGAGCGAGAAGGAGACCTGAAGGAGGCACAAGGAGCAGAGAGACATGTGAAGAAACTGCACTTGCTTCTTTGTCTTGGGCTGGCTGAAACAGTTGTGGGTGAGAGACCCATGGGAAGGTTAACAATGGCAGCTTTTATCTTAATTTTGATTTGCTCCCTCTGTCTCAGATGTGCTGGACTCCTGCCCCTTTCCTATGGGTTGCCAAAACCAGGAGGTGTCTTAGACTTGTGCCTCAGTGGCCCCGCTTGGGGCAACCCATAAGGGGAAGGGTTAACTCTGCATGCTTGACTTGGAAACTTTAATCTTCCCCTTTTCTGTACTGCACATTAATTGTATTAAAGTTCCTTTCCATTAAAGTTCTTACTAACTACAATACGTTTTGTCTTGATGTGGCAGATGGCAGAACTTATTTAGAATGGGCAGGTTTGGGAGTTAGGAGTATCTTTCACCCTGCCCTGAACAAGATTACTGAGTGCCCTCAAGATGTGTGATTTCCAAGTGATTACTCCAAAGTATTAGCAATTTAGGCTTCTTATCTACAGCAATAGAATACAATTTTATTTAGTTAAAGAATTAGCAGCCTTGGGTGATCTGGAGGAAGAACACAAGAATCCAAAAATGGTTATCTGCTTACAAATGTTAAGATGACTAATGGCTTTACAATAACTGACAGAGGCAAAAGGAGTTTTCCTTCTCTTTCCTAACTCACAAACACTAGAGCCCCTGCTCCTCTAAGAAAGAGTTCAGAGATACAGTTCCTTCTGGCCCAAGAACTGTTGCAAAGGGAAATCAGGTGCCAGTTATGCCCACGCAGAGCCCCTGTGTTCATTCTCTCAGTGAGCACCTCCAGCTCCTCAAGCCAACTTCTCTCTCTTCTCTGTCTACCTTAAATACATTTTTAAGTATTGAATGCTAAAGTTATTTTTGCTTAAACACATTTCTCAATTCTATTATCTAGTGTACCAAAGTATATTCACATAATGAACTTTATGTTAATTTTATTAATCATGACTAGTTTGCTTTATTGTTATTATAAGATAGATCTCCTTGGCCAAACATTAATGTGTTATTATTATTTATTTTTATAGATGCTACTGACACACAAATGGTTTTAAGAAGGTACAGTGGTTATTATTAATAACCAATATTATTAATGTTGATACTAGCTATCTGTAGGTTTTCTAGATAACAGAATAGCAAATCTTCAAGCTTAAAAGAGCAGCAAATTCATGAGTATAACAAAATATCTGAACTTTGCATTTTACATTTTTTAAAGATTTATTTATGCATAAAAGAACTGGAGTACAGGCCAGAGGTGTGGGGTGGGGGTAAGAAGATTCACCAGAAACTGAGCGGGGAACAGAAAAGACAGATCCACCAAAATACACTGCTGAGGGGAGCAACGGGCAAGTCAGGAGAGGTGTGCTGCATCATGAGAGGATTCACCAGACAGAGTGGGGAGCAGAACAGGCAGACTGACTGAAACACACTGTCGAGGGCAGCAGCGGGCAAGGCAGGAGAGGTCTGCCTGTGCCATGTGGGCCCCCTTCCTGGCCAGTGGCAGGGATCGAACACGTGCTGCAATGGCTGCGGTTTGCTTCATAGTGTGTTGCTTAACTCACTGCACCACCAGGGAGGCCCCTGAACTTTGCATTTTTTAATCCCTTCAGCAAATATTTAAAGCACCTGGGAGTATATAAATATGAGGACTTAAATTATAAAACTAAGCCAGCTAAATGTAGAGTTCTATTTGGCTTCTAGCTAAAGGTGCTGCCATGAGTTATACAAAATAGGTTTTTATTAGATCCAAAAAAAAAATGGTGAACAAGTTATTTATCAAAAGAAAGTTGTGTGTCATGAAATGTCATGGTCTCTTTCTAGAAAGTAGGGGTTCATCACTCAGATTACCTATTATTGTTGTCCTGGACTGCAATTAAATTAGTTGTTAAATCTTGTTTTAATGAGAGGGAGTAGGATAGATAACTAATTTGGAGACTTTGCCCCTCCCCCCCCCTTTTTAACAGAGGTAACGCCTATACACAAAAATTACATCTCATTTTCAGTTTAATACACCCCTCTCATCAGCCACAAAGGTAGTGGTTTATAAAGAACAAGTTCGCCTAACAATATTAATAATGAAGTTCAAAAAAATATATAAAAATAGATAAGCTATATTGGCATATTCTTAACTGAAGGAAGTAACTAATGTTATATAACATAAAGCAAAGAAATAGTGAATATTTTCAATAATTGTGTGTGTGGCTCGGGCAGGTAGAGACAGGAAGAAATTGAGGTAGGAGGGACATTAAACATTTGAAAGACTGTGATAAAATAATGCTTAATTCAGCAAAATTAAGATTGTGCTCCTCACACAAAATACAAAGCTCAAATAAATTATGAAATTTTGAATTTTTAATTTCCTTTTTGGGGGCTTTGACAATCCTCCTTCAGCAATTCTTTGACCAAATCCTGGTCATCTCTGATTGTTTTACAACCCAAATGGAAAAGCTGCTTAAATGCTTAACAAGGTTTTTGTGGTATGCATTTGCCATGTGAAATAATACAGTATCACACACTTGTGTGTTTTAGGTGGTGCATATGTTAAATTAAATCAAGATGTTTGTTACTAGCAAGCACAAGTTCTCCTTGACTGATTTCCAGATTCAGGTGCTTATGAAAACAAATCTGAGAGGCAACATTAGTTTTAAATACTACTCAGTTGTATACATCAATTGCAAATTATGGAAACACTTCAAACTTTATAGGATTACAAAATGGAAAGTCATCAGGGTTCTGGGTGTGGGAGTGTTAGAAGGATTTTCCAAATAGTTCTCCATTGGAAAATAGAATCCATGTGTTCCTATTTACCTGAACATGTTCCAAACAATTCTAAATGTTTAAATAAGAAAATTCAAAATAAAATTATTTAATGTCTTGCTGACACAATGAACATCTGTGGTATGATTGTCTCATAAAGTTCAATTTACACTAAATCACTAAAAATAAAATAGTGAATTATATTCACTACTTCATAATATACTAATATATGAGAAAATTTTGTTATTAAAAGATCAAGAATGTATAACTGTTCAGAATCAAAAGTATAATTCTGAAAATGGAAAAGAGACAAATGTCTCGTTTTGTTTTTTCAATTGCAAAGGGGTAGAGATGTAAGGAAATGTAGAAACTCAAAAGTAGAAGGCAACTTAATTCCAAAACCTTGGCTCTTCAATTAAAAAAAAAAGTGGAATGACCTAGTTATTATTTCCTATTTTTTTATATCAGAATAACTTAAAAGTTCATAACAACCATACGTTGTTGATTGGGCTTTTCCTGATAACCTCCGTGTAGACCCACCCTTCCCTTACAACTCCTCAATATATATTTTTTTGGTTGAATATGTTATTTAATGTGGTGGCTTTGGGCCATTTGGGGAAATTACTTAGTTTTCCTGCATCTCATGTATACAGAACATATACATGTTAAGAGAGCACAATATATAACTTCAAAGTGTGTCACTTTGTTGGCAAGGATGATTTTGAACAAAAGGGAATAGAAATTTTAGGGGAAAAGGAGAAATTTCCCCCTATATTTATGGGACCTTCTCCAGCTCAAGTAATCAAAATAGCAGCAAACAGATTAGTAGGAAAACAACAATTTTTGTTTTTGTTTTTTTTTTTAAAGACTCTATTTATCATAGAACTGGGGTACAGGCCAGAGGTTTGGGGGTGAGAGGATTCACCAGAGACAGTGGGGAGCAGAATGGGCAGACTGACATATACACTGCTGAGGGAGCAATGGGCAAGGCAGGAGCTGTGCCTTGTGGGTCTGCTGTGCCGTGTGGGTCAACTCCCTGCCTGGGGATGGAATTTAGGCCATCACAGTGACAGTGCTGAGACTCCCTATGCCACCAGAAAGGCCCAACAAATTTTGTTATTAACATACATGTGGAGAATACACATAATATGAGAATTCCTAAGCTAATGAGGAAAAATGAGGTTATACTCCTTAGATAAGGACTGGCTAGGAATTTGTAAAGGAGATGGTTACTTATGTAATGAAGACCTGATACTCTGTAATTAAATATTTGCCCTGTCATAAAGAAACTAATTCTAGGTGATATCCTTAATTTGCATTCCTCTAGACAGTTAAGGTAAAAGACTTTTTGTGAGCCTGCAGGGTCCCAATTGACCTCAGTTTGAAATAATCTACATGTTAAAGTGACATGTTTTAGGAAGGCCTGTTCTAAACATCTTTGTGGAGGCCTATTTTTCAAAACTCAGCAGATTCAGGGAGAAATCTATATCTCCTCAACTGCCTAAATCTGATCAGAAAGAAAACTGTCATCACAAATATATTTTCACAGATATAAGAAAACATATACCAGAACAGGATAATTTTGTTTTCTAAACACTATATCTTTGTGAATTACCACATTTCTACTTTGTATCTCCAAACTCTTACCCCCTTCCATATCTGAGGAGGTCTCTCTCTCTCTCTCTCTCTCTCTCACACACACACACACACACACACACACACTATCAGGCTAACATTTTGAACTTCATACTTTGGAGTTCCATTAAGTATGAAATTAATTTTTCTCCTATTAATCTACCTGGTACTAATTTGACAATTTATTTTTAACCAGTTGAGAAGAATGAAGAAGTAAAGGGGGAATTTATCCTCCCTATGAGAAGAAAAGTAAACCTTATAAAATATCAAAAATTGATTTAAGGTAAAAATAGGCAACAATGTTGTTTATATTATTTTATCAATTTTCCAATCAATTTGAAATTATTCTAGTTGAAATTATTCTAGTGCAAAGCTGGGAAGGAAGGATTTTTTTAAAACTGAAATTTGTAGAATCACTAATGATTCTATAAAATGAATTGGCATTATATATTTTTGTCATTTGTCAAAATAATTTCCTGCAGAAATCATAAAGAATACCTATAAAGTTTCCCAAAATATCAAATATTTTGTCTTTTGTGACTTTGTGATATTCCTACTTTTACTTCAAATGCCCTACCTACTGTACAAGTCTGTATGCTCATTAGTCAAAGGTGATTTCAAAGGTGAATTTTTTTTTCCAACAATCTTCCTTCCCACTACATAACTAACTGCTTACATTAGTGTTCTAAAAATATTCAATATTTGTTTGCTATTTACATAGATCTCCCTCTTTAGAACTTGAAAGAGAACAAAATTTTTACCTTAAATCAATTTTTGATATTTTATAAGGTTTACTTTTCTTCTCATAGAGAGGATAAATTCCCCCTTTACTTCATTCTTCTCAACTGGTTAAAAATAAAATCCTAAAATATGACTCTTTGGCATAAGGATTATCTTGAGTTGGTAATCTTTTTAAAATGTATTTTTATTTATACATAAAAGAACTGGGCTATTGGCCAGAGATGTGGGAGAGGTGGGAGGTGGTTGAGAGGTTTCACCAGAGACAGAATGCAGGGCAGAACAGGCAGATCTATTGAAATACACTGCTAAGGGGAGCAGTGGGCAAGACAGGAGAGGTCTGTTGCACCATATGGGTCACCTCCCTGGCCAGGGATCAAAGTCATGCTGAAATGTCTGGTGATAGCCTGATAGCACTGATACTTTAACCCCTGCACCAACAGGGAGACCCTCAAGTTGGCTACTTATTTATTTTTAAAGATTTATTTATTTATACAACAAGAACTGGGGCACAGGCTAGAGTCACAGGAGGTGAGAGGATTCACCAGAGACAGTGGGATGCAGAACAGGCAGATCAACCAAAATACACTGTTCAGGGGGAGCAACAGGTAATGCAGGAGAGGTCTGCTGCCCCATGTGGGTCCCCTCCCTGGCAGGGGACCGAACTCGCACTGCTGTGCCATTGATGCTTTACAGTACTGCACTCAACCTGCTGCACCACCAAGGAGGCCCAAAGTTGGTTATTTTTTTAAGAAACAGCAGACAGAAAGCTGTAAATACCATGTATCAATTACCCTTCAGTAAAAAGCAGCTACATTTAGTAGGTAAATCTTCATTTATAAGGGTATCTATTTCCTATACCAGAAGTGGAAGATGACTAAATCTCCAGAAATTCTTATAAATGAAGGATAAAAAAGAGACTTAAGACCTCCCTGGTGGCGCAGTGGGTTAAGCAACGCACTATGAAGCAAACTGCAGCCACTGCAGCACGAGTTCGATCCCTGCTGCCGGCCAGGGAGGGGACCCACAGGGCTCAGCGGACCTCTCCTGCTGTGCCCGCTCCTCCCCTCAGCAGTGTGCTTCCGTTGATCTGCCTATTCTGCTCCCCGCTTTCTGTGGTGAATCCTCTCACCACCACCCACCCCCCCACACACACACCTCTGGCCTGTACCCCAGTGCTTGTATTCATAAATAAATAAATCTTTAGGAAAAAAAAAAAAAGAGTGACTTAAATCTGCATAATCATATCCTTGTTTACCACCCTTGCCCCCAAGAACAGCTGATAACTGTCCCCATTACCCACCTCATTCATTTGTCTTTAGTTGAAGATGGCATTTAAGTTTGTTGTTTGGACCACTTGGGAGAGTGGTCCAACAGTTTTCACAGGTATACATTCAATATAAAGGGTATACATGTTTTTATAGTTCTGCTTATTATTCTCCTGTTAATCTCCTCCTATTAATTTTTATTGTAAAATAAAAGAGAGCCATGAACTTTAAAGGGTTAAAGGAAAATTATCTTTCCTCACCCACAAATTGAATTTTTTGGAAAATGGGACTTTGCCTAGTTCATCAGAAATATACAATATCAAACCCCCTTTGTGTCATAAGGGAGCCATTGAACAAATTTTTTTTTAATTATTAATGGATTCAATAAGTAGGACTCAATTATTTAGTCATTTTCAATATTCTGTTAAACTATTATTTATGCTTATTCTAAAAAATACTATAAATGTATGCCATTCATCCATAAGTATTTCTTCATTACTTCCATTGTATTAGGTAGAGCTATTGCTAAAAATTAATATAAGGGGCAAAAGTACCTGTTTTCAGTGAGGGAAAAGACAGACAAAAATTTATTTGGAGTAATAAGTTCTTTGATAAAATATGTAAAAAACGTTATATGACCGCCTACATTAATATTGGGAAAGAAATATGAGTGAAAGTTCCTATTAGAAAATGATGTGGTCTCTGACACAGATTACATAGGAAGTTCTTAAATTAAAGAGTATAATAAAACATATTTAATCAGGAAATAACCTTATAATGCTTCATTACAGGATGATCTTCCTGACAGTCAATCAAAAGATGGATAAGAGAAATAATATAAATGTATGAAGAAAGAAAAGCAAAAGAAATTGAAGATTTAAACACAGTCATAGTTGCATCAGAGCATGAGAATTTATTCATGGAAAATTTGGAAAACAATGAAAATAATTTGTGAAAATATAAGAAAAAATAAGATTCTTCAGTTTGTTATGTGAAGTGTCTGTCTTTCTGTTCAATAGCAAAAGCTAGGGTAATTAACATTTGTGGGATAGGAGAAAGTTGGTTTGCTTTTGAATATATTTAATCTTTAATACCTATAGGCATTAAAAGGCTATCTCCAAAATTTATGAAATGATTTAGATTTGAAATGCACATTTGTGGACTGTCATTTAAATAATAGCTTTATTCATGTAAAAGCTATCCACAATCCTGTATTCTCATTTCTGTAAACTGTTGGTTAAGTCAATTAGTTTCATTCTTTGCATTGTTCTTAATGAAGCAACACATGTCTATCTGAATTTAGTCATTAGGTAATAACCAATAGCTAATGGTGGTGTTGTTTGCTTGCCTTTGTTTTGCTGATTTGTAATACTGATTTTAACTTTCATGTGTTCCTTGAGTTTATTTATAGGAACATATGTCAAAAGTCAAATAACAAAG
This sequence comes from Galemys pyrenaicus, assembly GCA_019455555.1. Classification (NCBI taxonomy): domain Eukaryota; kingdom Metazoa; phylum Chordata; class Mammalia; order Eulipotyphla; family Talpidae; genus Galemys; species Galemys pyrenaicus. The sequence continues at coordinate 1,595,021 of JAGFMF010012021.1, forward strand.
TTGAGAAAACAGTGTTTTGTACATCTATATAAAACAAGAAATATAGAATTTCAAGGCATTATTTTATAATATAAACATAAATTCAATGGAAAAATGAATTTTGTGGCTATTTTATTTGTAGAATATATGGTATAGATCCATATTCCAGATTAGATTTCCTGTATTCTATATATTATATTATCTTTTCTAAAGTATAATTTAACCTAAAATGAAATGCATACATCCTAATTGTTCAATTCAATGTGTTCTAATAAGTGCTTGTATCTGTAAAATCAATACCTCAATTAAAATATTAAGTAATACTAAGACCCTAGAAAGTCTCCTCAAATTAATAACACAATCTTTATTGATCACAGATTTTTTTTTTCCCTCTGCTTTTAATAAACCACTCTACTCTTTTGTCTGGCTTAATTTGTTTATAAAATATTTTGAGATAAATCCTATTATTTATTACTATGTTGTTACTTTTAATTAACTTCAAAGTATATTAGATGATACTGTGCTTTTGTTGTTGATGGACATTTGACCATTTACTGCTATGAATAAAACTATGAACTTTCTTATTTAGATTTTTTTGTGGATATGTCCTCATTCCTTTTGGTAATACAGAAAGTTGAATTGCTGATTATATGGTAGTTGTATACTCAATTTTATAGGAAACTTGCAGGCAACTCTTCAAAATATTTGACAAGTTTACATTCCCATTCTAGCAATATACAAGAGTTACAGTAATACTCTCACCAATAGTCATTCGTTTGTCATTCCACTGGGTTTGAAGTGGTTTAACACATGTGATTTTCATATGCATTTCCCTGGTGAATAATAATGCTGACTTTCTCTTCATGTGCATATTGCTTTATTTTTCCTTCAAGTTTTTTGACCATGTTGGAAGTTGTTAAACTTTTTATATTTAATATGTGGGGGTTCTTCACGCATTTTGGATAAAAGTTCATTGTCTAATGTATAATATTGTATACATTTTCCCAGTCTATCACTTATTTGTTCATTTCATTAATGTCAGCTTCTGATAATTAGAAAATGTTTAAATTTAGTAAATCCCACTGCATCACTTTTTCTTCATAGTTGGTGCTTTTTGTGTCCTTAACCTTCACTTAACATTAACACAAATGTATGATGATATTCTCTTGCACTTCTTCTAGTTTCATTATATGGCTTTTATATTGGCTCAATAATTTCAAATTAATTTTGGGAGATGGACAGCAATGTTTATTCTCCTAAATGAATATCAGATTATTCCAAAATCATTCATGAAAAGCATCAGTTTTTCCCCTTTTTTGTCAGGATTGAATTAGTTACTCATGGCTTTTGGTAGTTCCATGCAAATTTTAGTAATTTTTATTCTATTTCTTTGAAAAATGCCATTGAAACTTTGATAGAATCACATTTAATCGCTATATATTTTAACTTCTCTGTGTCTTCTATTTCTTTTAAGAAGCACTTATAATTATAATTGTACAGGTCTTTCACTTCCTTCACTAGGTTTATTCCTAAGTATTTAATTCTTTTCAATGGAATTGTTTCTTGATTTCTTTCTCTTCTGGTTTTTTGCATATAGAAAGGCAAACGATTTTTGTATATTGACTTTTGAGCCTGATATTTCACTTTACTGATGGTTTCAAATAAATTTTTAATGGAGTCTTTAGGAGTTTAGGAGTAATATTCTATGTATATTAACATGTTATCTGCAAATAGTGAGGATTTTACAGATATTTCATGCTCCCAGACTTCAAAGATACAGTAATCAATACTATGTCCAAGTATATAGAAATCAACATAGCATGGCGTTGGGATAAAAATAGCTAATATTTCACTATTAAGGTGTTACTTAGGAATTTTTTCATATAAAGAATATATAAGATGGAGGAAGTTTCTATTTTTTGTTTGTTGAGATAAATTTATATTATAGAAATATCCTTGTAAATTTAAAGATTATAAGTGCTTTTTCTCTTTATGTCAATGAAGGTTATTATGGGGCCTCCCTGGTGGCACAGTGGGTTGAAGCAAACTGCAGCCACTGCAGCACAAGTTCAATCCCTGCCGCTGGCCAGGGAGGGAACCCACATGGTGCAGCAGACCTCTCCTGCCTCACCCGCTGCTCCCCTCAGCAGTGTGTTTCAGTCAGTCTGCCTGTTCTGCTCCCTGCTCTGTCTCTGGTGAATCCTCTCACCTCCCGCGACTCTGGCTTGTACCCCAGCTCTTGTATGCATAAATAAATAAATCTTTAAAAAAAAAAAAAAGAAGGTTATTATGTTGATTTTCATTTAACTTTGAAGATAACCCCATTTTGTTTCCATGTCTTACACATTTTTCATATTGTTAGATACAACTATAATATTTCATTAAGGATTTTAACACTTATATTTGTGAGGTACACTGACCCTTTCATTTCTTTTCTTGAAATATTTTTGTCAAATTCTAATATAAGAGCTGTCTTGGCATCCTAACATTAAGCTGGGAAGTAAGTGCATTTATTTTTGAAGTTAATATAAAAGGTAATTATGGCTAATAAAATAACAAACCTTTGTGAAAATATCTTTATGTAAATGTTTAGAATTCACAATAACTAAAAAACACTCCAATGAACAGATATAAATTATTTTAAAAAATAAGACTAAAATGAAATTATTACATATTAACAAAGCTTAATTTTAGAGGCTGCATCTTCATATTACCCTCTTTGAATATTTGGGTGGCTGATTGCCTTCGTGGTGAAAATCTTATTAAGCAATACAGAATATTTTTGAATTTTAAACCCCACAGGGAATTGCAGATCTGTCAGTGCTTAAGGGAGTCAGACACTTGTGAAACACATGCTCATAAGTCAGTAAACTAGACCATATGAGCAACAAATGTAGCCCCTAGAGTTAATTTGAAAGGAGACCTCCCAAATCTTGCTACCCAAGAGATGAGAGGGAAATGACAGCTCTCTTCAACAGGAGTAAGTTCATTTCAAGGAGCTGTTCAGAGGTTTATCTAGAAGGTGAACTTTTTTTTTTTTTTATCATTCACATACCAGAGATATTATAACATTAGAGAAAACATTAAAACTGATCTTTCAGCCAGAAACTGCCCAATGCTGTGAGTTAATTACTTAAAATAACAATGGGAGCACATTTGAGTCCTTTAAACAGGAAAATGTATTCAGGAGCATGGTCTGTTCTGTTTTATTTCTTTTTTAAATGAAATGTATTAACAATGACAGACGAAGGCCTGCAGGAGATGTGCCAGAGGTGTGGTGACAGCCTGGTATTCACAATGGATGTATTGGTGTGCCTCAGGCATCTGTTTTATATACTCTACATTTGAAAGCTAGTAATAGAGCATCGTTCCTTACATTTTACTGGATATTATAAGATGAATGTATAACATCAGAAATTTGAGGTGGAACAGCCGTTTATATTAATGGAATGCCAAATTTCCAAGTAAGGGAAATTTTCAGCAAAGATTGAATCATTTCTCTTAGTAGTAACAAATGTGTTGTGGTTCTCCTTCCCCAGTTCCTTAATATGATGTACATGACTGATTTACTAGAAACATATAGATCAAATTATTCTCCTGCTAATAGAACACAGTTACTTCTCACAAAGAGGGACTGAAGGTTCAATATAAATTAGCTATATTTTTGTAAATCACATAGGCGAGAAGGCAGAAGCAAGGATGTATCCTCATTTATAATGATGGGGCTAGCTATTTACAGATTATTAATCTGCTATTAAATCATAACTAGGTACTAAGCCTATAATCCAGAATAAGAATTTAAGAAAAGGAATGCTATACTAAAAAAGTCTTCATAGAAATAAAGAAAACTCCAGAAAAGACCAAATATGACTGAGCAGCAGAGAAAATACCTTGGAGATGTAAAGGAAAGAGATTGTGAGAGAAGTTTAGAGCAGTATAACAGAGAAAAGAGACTGCAACTTTTCTTTTTTCCCTTCCTTTCAAAGTTATTTTGTATAAATGATACATTTTAAAAAGCCCAAGGAACCAAACATACTGAGAATATATTCCATCAATGATTTAGAAAAAATTTGATTTGAAGCTACCAAAGCAGATAATTGGCAATGTATGTCAAGAAGGTACCTTGTCCTGAGTGAGAGTTGAGCAAAATGATATACATATATAAAGTGATTATGTAAAATCAATGACATTTTGACCTCTATATGAACATATTAAATTGATATTCATTATTTATCATATTCATATATTAATTAAATGTTCATTTAGATTTTAGTATCTAACTACTTCTTCCAATCTCAAATAGTCTTTGAATTTCAAATATAGAATAAAAAGCAAATGTGGGCTATTTTTTTTACATAAGAGTATGTTTACCAGGAATATTTTTTGCAGATTTGAAAAAAGACCAAAATGACTATACTCTAAGATATTATGAATTTTTATTATATATATTATGAATTAACCATGGTTAATACAAAATTAAGCAAAAAAAACTATATTAGAATATCACATTCAATGGAACGAGGTAATGGATACAAAGAATAGCCAGTCCTAAAAGATACACAAGTTGCTGCATATGTGATAATGAATAAAGGTGTAATTTGGTGGTTCCCAGGAAAAGGGGAATTTACAGGATCCCTGCCCCACCTCTTAGGGAGGGTGGGGCTGAGCAGAGATAAGAAGCTAGACAGGAAGGAAACAGGATTGCAAGCTAGAAGACCTGGAGGAGGCACATGGAGCAGAGAGATATGTGAAGAAACCCTATTTGCTTCTTGGACCTGGATGGTTGGAACAAATGTGGATGAGGGACCCATGGGGAGATTAACAATGGCAGCTTTTATCTTGATTTTGATTTTTCTCTTTTCCTCCCACATTTGTCTGACCCTTTGCTATGGGTCTCCACTGAAAGGTGCTTTAGACTTGTGGTAGGCTTTTGGGCCTTGCTTTGGGTCAATCCTGTTTGGCTGGACATTTACCCTCGAAGGGATGGGTAACTTTGGATGCATGATTTCGTAAATTTATTCTTTTTCTTTTCTGTATTGTTTACAAATTGTATTAAAGTTCATTTCCTTTAAAGTTCTTATATGTTTGTCTTGATGCAGTGGATGGCAGAACCCATTTAGAGCAGGCAGATTTAGGGGTGTTGCGGTACCTCTCTCCCTGCCCTTTAACAGGACTTCATAAAGCTAAAACTGACTTAGTTCTTTTTTTTTTGTAAAAGGTTTATTTATTTATGCGTACAAGAGTTGGGGTATAGGCCAGAGTCATGGGAGGTGAGAGGATTCACCAGAGATAGAGGAAGGAGCAGAACAGGCAGATCAAATGAAATATACTGCTGTGAAGAGCAGTGGACGCGGCAGGAGAGGTCTGCTGTACCATGTGGGTCCGCTCCCAGGCTGGGGATCGAACCCACGCTGCTGTGCAGCAGGTGCTTCACAGTGTGGCACTCAACCCACTGTGCCACCATGGAGGCCCTGACTTAGTTCTTAAAACTGATATTATTATCATTTGGGTCAAGTCACACAGAATATTTCAAATGACAATGAATTTTCTGTATTATTTTTAATTTATGACATTAAAATTCAGTTATTAAAAAAGACAAACATAAAAAAGTAAAAACCATTTGACTTAAAAGATGATTCTTACCAAAAAAATTGAAAAAGAAAGAAGTAAACTTCTAAACCATTTTTTGATTTTACGTCTCAATATCCAGTGAATAGCTACCACTATCTTGACTGAAGTGTTTATTAATTCATTATTATTAAGTATATTTTTATAATTTTAAGGGAACACACATATCCTTATATGGCATACATATAATTTTTATTGCTTTTAATGTGGAAACTAAATGTATTTGCATTGAAAGGTAATGACTAAGTTATATTAATAACTTAAATATGATAAAAGTGGCAATTGTTTATTACACATCTTTTAAATGCAAGGTGTATTTAATCATTATAATATGCCCTCATCAGAAACAAAGTGTGTATATATAATTATATATATATATATTCATTCTAACCAATGTTCATAAAGCTAATACCTAAAAGAGCTCAGATACAAACTAGTGTGTCTGGGGTCCAGTGCTCTTTATTTTAGCAATTATACATGTTGTCAGTTTCTCATATAATAAGGAATCAATAAATACTTCAGCAAAAAAAGTTAATAAATTAATTTTAATAATCTAGTAATTCCTCTAAATTATTTGCATCCAAATAGTCTCCATTTTAGAAGTATTTTCCCCCCAGCCATACGATTCTCAGGAAAGATTTAGTTCATTAATAGATATTTTCTATCTTCTATTAGTGTAAGCATATTTTCAATTTGAGACTATCAAGAGACTTTTTTTCTCAAGGTAAAATAATGCTTATTATTTGTATTAGGGTTTCTAGAGATATAGAACAAATAGCTCGTATATTCGTGTGTGTGAATATGTGTGCTATTCATATATGTGTGAATATGTTCATGTATAGAGAGAATTTAATGTAGGAATTGGCTTGCATGGATCTAGAAATATCATGATCTGCCTTGTGCAAGGTGGAGAACCATTAAGCTGGTGGTACAGTTATTTCAAAGTGTTGCATCAGCAACACCACACTGTTAAAGAAAGGAAACACACGAGGGTGTCCCTGGTGGTGCAGGGGGTAAAATCAGCACTATCAAGCTATCATCAGCTACTGCAAGAGTTTGATCCTAGGACAGGAGCTAAACTACTTGGTGTAGAATTATCAGGGAATCCTCTCATTCTCCTACCCCCAACTCTGATTTATACCCCAGTTCTTGCATGTATAAATAAATAAAAATAAATCTTAAAAAAAGAGAGAAAGAAACAGGAGTTGTGGAGCAGGTTGTGGATGCAGGAATTGCCAGAAGAGCAAGATCCTGACCTAAAGAGTGGGTCAAACTAAAAATATGATTGTTATTCAGGGCTTTAGGGAAGGTGTGAGCCTGCTGATCAGGTTAATCATACTTCTGACTCCCAATCTGGTTCCAATCTTATTAACAAGGCATTCCACTGATCAGTCTCTGGGACTGAAAGTACATCAGGCAATGGCCCAGAGGCCCTTCCAGTCATACCTCATGATGTGTACCGATTGCCCCAGGGTGATCCTGCTCTTGTTTAACTTGAAAGGAGTCTTGTAGGGTCTGGAATGCTACATTTAGCAGACCTACATCAAAGTTCACAGGCCTAAGAACCAGGTGATCCTATATCTGAGGTCAGAAGATAGATGTTCTAGCTTGAGAATTTTCCCCTTTCCCCTGTTGTTTTGTTCTATTCAGACTCTCAAAGTCTTGAAGAATAGAATAATGTCTGTTCACACTGATGAACAGATCTTCTTCATTGAGTCCTTAATGGCTTAAATGCTAATCTCTTCCAGAACACCCTCACAGAAACACCCAGAAATAATGTTTACCAGCTATAGTACAGTCTATAGTTAACACATAAATTGATCATCACATCATACAAAATATAAAGTATTAAGAAAACTGTATTAACTTTCCTGTAGAAAACAACTATCAAATCTGACAAAAGTTAAACAACAACAAAGTTATCCTAAGCCATTTAGAGAGCACATTTGTAGGAGGGAATAAGTTTCAACTTTTGTGCTTTTACTCTGGGGTTAAGTTCAACCATAGTGTACATGAAGTAAAAAGTGACCTAAAAACTTTCTGACAAAGGAAACTACAATACTGAGAAGCCAGAGAAACAATGACTGTAAAAAAGACTAGGAAAATCTCAAAAAGAAAAAAAACCAAGCAGTGAATTCAAACACTCTTCTGATTTATGACTGTTGCTGACTTTAGAACAAAAGCAAAACAGATCAACAAGAGAAAAGAAATGGGCATTTAACTCAAAGCAGGTGCTCAGTAGCAGACTATCTAGCTCAAGTTCAGTAAAAATAATGCCAGGGAAAAACAAAAGAAACAAACCCATGGAGAAACTAATTCACAAGTTCCAAAAGTTAACACTCATATTATCTAAAGTGCAATCCTTATTACACAAAGAACCAAAATAACATAAGCAGAGAGATTTCTACAAAAAAAGAAAATAACACTGAGACCAGATATGGATTTTAAAAAATATGAATCTAGTAAATATTATGTAAAGTGATAGAGTGTTAACTGGACATGGATCCATAGTCCCTATAGCAATGACTAAAACTAGTACAAGTATAGTAATATAGACAATAGGAAAATTAAAGAAGAACTCTAAGAAATATTGAAATAATAAAAATAACCAGTCAGCAGGAAGAGGAAAAAAAGGAAACAGTGGAATGAAATTGTCCTAAATCCAAAATATATACTAAACAATAAATATCAATGTATTAAATATACCAACTAAAAATCAAATATTTGACAGAAATTGTAAGTAGTCTATAAAAGGACTCTTGCAATTCAGTAATAACAGGATGACAACTCATTAACATAGTCAAAATGTTAGGGGGAAAGGTAGTCCTAAATGGATTACACAAATAAGTTTATGGACTACAACCTCCACTCCAAACCACCAATATTCCAGAACCACAAATCCGATAAAATAATTATCAAATAGTAAATCACTGAAACCTAAAGGTAGAGTTAAACAGCCGAGCTGGGTATAAAACCAGAGATGTAAGTCTTGGGAGCTCTCCATTCAAATCCATCTCCCTTAACTCAAAGCCAACTCTCAACACATCATTGAATTCCAGCTTGGAAAATCTAGTAAAATATATTTACAAATTTGAATTCCTCTCTTCTCCTTGTGTTATTACTAGTTTATTTCCCCTTATTTTGTAAAATAAAACCTTTTATTAACCTTCGCCGTGTGTGCCTGCAGTTAATGCTTATCATAAGTGCCTTTCAAGCACACAGGTAAAAACTCAGTCAAGTAAATTCATTTTATATTAGGGTTGCCCTGTAACAAAAATGGCAAACAACTTGAGCAGAAATTTAACACAAGAAGGTATACAATCACAAATAAACACAAGAAAATACCTTGGAAATATGAGCACAAATAGGTCATGGAAATAAAAACACAACAAGATCTGAGGAGAGTTAAAAAGCTACAATACCAAGTGTTGGTAAGCATAAGGAACATCTGAAACTTTGGTAAACTGTTGGAGTGCAAAATATTATAATCACTTTGTAGTATGGCAATATCTAAAATGAATATAAACATACTGTATGATTCAGTAATAATACTCCTAACTATTTATCCAACTAGCTATATCCAACTAAATTAACTACTTTGAGTAGTAGATTGATTAATGGTTGTCTGGGGTTAGGAGTTGGACAAGGGGATACTGTCAAAGGCACAAGTTAACTCTTTCAGGTAAGAGACATATATTTCAATAATTTGAAAAAAAATGTTTATGAGAATACTTGGAGGGATAGAAATAATATAATACATTATTATAATAAATAAAATAATATAATATTATATAATAAATTTATAATATAATAATATATTTTATTATATACTATTATTTATAATTATAATAATATTATTATAATTAATAATAAATATATATAATTAACAATAAAATAAAAATATTATGATTATAATAACATTATAATAAATAAAATAATAGCTGGGAAAAGAAAAAGACCAGTGGACCAAGACTAAAAGTTATTGAAAACTAGAGTTTTTCTGGAAGAAAAAGTACAGTGTCATCTCTCCCTCCTCCTTTTGCCACTGCTTCTTTTCTGTTCTTTTTATTTTTCTTTTCTTTTTCTGTTCATTTTTTCTTGTTCTTTCCTCATATTTAAATTAATTTTACATTAATGCAAATAAAATGAATGACTGCATTCAACCATTAAGAATTTCTTCCAAATCCCCATAATTGTGTAGACAATTCACACAAGAATAGAATTTTAGATAATCAATCTACATTTTCACATATATAATTACTTTATTCATTATCTGTTTTCCCTTCTGAGTTTTGTTCACTGTTGAATTTCTAGTATTTATGAAGTTCCTGGCACTTAAGAGGCATTAGAGAAATAATTATTGGAAGTTTAGCATTAAGATTTCTTTGCTTAGAATAACTAAAAAGCAATCAATTGCAAAATGTGCTACCTCTTAAGTAACTACACACACATGCACACAGATGACATTTGATTTTACATATTTTACATGTGATATAGATACTTTCTTCGTGATTCCATCACAATTGACTGAGAAATTAATACCCATAAAGAGCTTATTCAACTATATAGAGCAAAAATGTAAAAGTGTTACTAATTATGAATAAACTCATCTGGCATGAACATCATCTAAATACACATTCAATTGTCATACTGAGTGACTCATTTGAGATGTATTCAAAACAATTTTGATGAATAGCAAATGTTATTCAAATAATTATATTTTATGAATAGGAATCATTAATAAACCTGCATAGTGTAAGAATAATCGTGTTATTTATAAGGATGTTTGTAAATCATAATGCATCACATATGTTAATATTCAATCAAATGAAATTCTCAAACAAAGTCATTTTATGAAAGAATACAAATCCTTTCAGCTTCCTACAAATTACTCCTGCCAGAGTCAGAGATAAGGTCTTAAAGGAGAGCAGAAATCTATGTGTTCTTTTTCAAATTTACTTTTATTTTTTGTTTTCTAAAACTTTCATAATTCACAACATTTCAGAGTAGCAGAAATATCTATAGCAACGTAATTATTGCTATTGAAGTATAAATGCCATATTGACATTTATATACATGCAATTACTGGGGGCAGGGTGAAAATGAAAAAAGAGAGATGGGAGGGAATGGGGAAGGGGAGAGGAAGAGGGAGAGAAACATTTCCTGCCATTATACTCAATGACCACATAATTTCAGTGAGTATGAATCAAGAAGACAAATTTTACTCAAAGTCCACCTCAAAATTATGTATATTTTTGGCAAGAAAAGAAAACATGTGTATTCTGCAATGTTCTACAAATATTTTAAGAAATCTTTCATAGCTTTTTTAAAATTTTATTTTAGTTACACAGTTTGACAAGCTTTTCACATTGGCAAACACATGATACAAACTCAACTGATATATTCTGAAAAAAATATTTAGTATAAAATACTTAAAATAGTATAATTCTATTATAACTATTATTGGGCTTAAAATACTGCAATATGAATGTATTTAAGGATCAAGTTCAGCTTGACTAATTTTTCTTTTCCTAAATAGGGTATACATTCTATAAATTAAAGATTAGCTGATAAGGTCATTTGAGTTTAATAAATTGGCAAATAAAATAAGCAAAAGGAATACTCCCTGCATACATTTAGATGTCATATTTTAAAATATGTACGTTAAAATATTTTCAAAGTGCAACTTTTATTTTCCATCTGATTATAAATCAGTTTTGTTGTCACTATAGCAAAACTTCATTTGTTTATGAAAACTTGTGAAAAAAAGTATTTTATTCTCTGAACCCCAAAGTATAATCTGTTGTTTAACCATGGGTTTAACATACTCTTGATAATTTTGTGCTAGTCAATACAAATCTAGGCAAAAGCCTAAAGAGAAAGTACTTGAAGGGAAAAATTTTACTTGTAAAATAAAGTTCTCTATTCTAAAAAATCAATGTTAAAAAATTGCAAATTTTAAGTAATGACACATAATTAAGGTTATGAATGTGGATATCACAAAATATAACCACTGATGTTGTTATTATTTACACCCAAATAATGTGAAGATGATAGTGGAATAGAGTATCTTTCATAAAAACATATTAAGCAAAAAAAAAAAAAAAAACAGCAAAAACAAATAAAAACAATCTAAGAACATTGGGTACTTGTCCCTATTTTAAACTCACTGTGCATCTTATTAACAATTTTAAATTTATTTTTAAATTATTTTTAAATTATTATTGATTTATCTTTAAATTATTAAATTATTAAATAAATTATTTTAAATTATTAAATAAATTATTAAATTTATTTTTTAAATTATTAACAATTTTAAATTGTCAAGAGTCTCTATTTTTAATTATTTTTTCCCACAATAACAGTTCATGTTCATGAGAACAGATTTTGCCCTACAGATGTTACATAAAGGCCCACATATAAAAACTGAAATCCCTTTTTCATGTATTAAATTGAATAAAATTTAAAAGAGAAAGAAGGTTACTCCTATTCAGTGTCTTTCTATTATGTTTCCATTGCTGCCCTAGCATCACTATAATATTTCTTATTTATTGCTATGAGACAAGTATTGTTAGCCTTAGCATATAATTCTCAGCAATAGTAACATGACATAACTCAGCTACTTAAACTATAGGTCTGTGGTTTGGCACCATATTTTCAATAATAGCTGTAATAGAAGCAAATAATATGTTTTGTGCATTATTTTAGGAAATACAGTAAGTAGATTTTTCATCAATTATTTCATTTAATCGTTACCAAAAAATGCCAGTGACGTAGATACTATTTTATAGAAAAGAAACTGAGACCTTTCATGTAATTGGCCAAAAGACACATTTTGTAAATGTGTAACACCATCTTTGACAAGAAAGAAATTATTTGACATCTAGAAAAATTGAAATATATTGTAGGATTGATTGGGGTGGGGAAATTCCTTTAAATTCCCTGGCATTTTTAGTTTGATCTCTGCATCAGATAGAGAGGGGAAGAAAAGAGCAATCAAATGCTAAGACTGAAGAAAAAAATACAAAATATACAATAAATTCCCTAAGTCTCTCTCATGATTATTTCCAATGCTTAACATTTAGTGTAAGATTGGACTTAAATTTATTTTTGGAAGATAGAGGCTGCATATACTTAAAGTTTATTTAAACACTGCAGACTTTGATAAGATAGTGATCACACATATTATAAACTATGTAGTGTTTTAGTTAAGGCAGAATTTACACAAAATTATTATGGTTAGTTTATGTTTATTTTTAATTTTTCTTGCATTAAGAATACATAGATAATAAATCAACTTCTAAACTCATCAGAAGAGGGGCCTCCCTGGTGCGCAGTGGATTAAGCAACACACTATGAAGCAAATCGCAGCCCACCGCCGGCCAGGGAGGGAACCCACATGGTGCAGTAGACCTCTCCTGCCTCGCCTGCTGCTCCCCTCAGCAGTGTTACTTCAGTTGATCTGCCTGTTCTGCTCCCTGCTCTCTATGGTGAATCCTCTCACCAGCCTCCCCACACCCCTGACCTGTACCCCAGTGCTTGTATGCATAAATAAATAAATCTTAAAAAAAAAAAAACTCAGAAGAGTTAAAACATATCTTTAAAAACTTTATTTTTGAGTATATGTTAGCTAAGTTTTGACTACCTTAGCACAGTTTAGAGAGAATATCTAGTTATGTTATTCATAAAATACTGTCTAATCTAAAATAGCACAGATGACCAATTTCCTTTCTAAATCTGTTCTTGTTTTTTTTTTAATACATAATGGCATTTTAGATGCTATAATTTCTACACACAGACAAACAAAAGACACACACAACACATATATATATATGAAAATTTAGAGGTTCTAATCATTTCATTACTGTTCTTATATTAAGATTAGATATTCTTTATAGGAATTATTTTTTTCACTGTCTGGGATATTTATTGTTTTGATTGAAGAGATGATTGTCAAATTTGGCTACATCCCAAAAGTTATATAATCTTTACTGCCTGCTTTTAAGATTTACTTTTCTTTCCCCTCTGTTGTTTTATTATGATGTACATATGATATTTTTGGTTTGTTAGTTGGTTGGTAGTTTTTGTAACAAATGTCCTCAATTTCAAGCAAATCAATTTGCTAACTCTCTATTAAGCCTTTTTTTTTTTTTTTTTTTTAGTATTCTTATCCTTACTAAGCTGCTTAGAATTGTAGTAATGTTTGAATCTGTATCTTGATCACTTTCTCAGTTTTGGAAATTGTATAGCCACTTTCTTTTAAAATAGTTCTTCTACTCAAGTCTGTCTTTACTCTCATACTACAACTGCACAGATCTGACATGTTCACTGCTTTAAATGTTGCTTACAGTCCTTTTTGTGTGTTCTTTTTAACCTTTTATCTTTCTGAATTTCAGTCCATATCCTTTTCATTTATTTTCCAATCAAATATTTTCTTTTCAACATCATTTATTCTGGCCTTAAACAAATCCATTTTTTTGGTTCTTAATTTCAGTTTAGTATCCTCATCCTATGAAAATTTAATGTTTTAAATAATACCCATTTTCTGAGACAAAATTCTTCACTTAGTCCCTATTATTCATAATCTTGTCAAAAATCATGTCAGACAACTCCAGTATCAGTTCTCTTATAATCTATCTTTTATGTGCTTTTTACTTAATTTTGTTCAAATCCTGTCACTTTTATGGTGTTTAATTCAGTGGTAAACCTGGCAGATAAAAAAAAGTGTAGAGATTATCTGATACTATAGATTGTGGTCTTCACCCACAGGGATTTACACATTTGATTCTTGACAGCAGACAGGCGTCAGAATATCTTAATCCACTCAAATACAGACTTCAGTCTCTTAAAAATGAGTGTAACCCTTTACCATCCTTATGAAATCACTGGTTATTTAAACTTTTCTTTGGCAAGATCTGGACTTCAGTGTTTGTTTATTCAAAAATCAGACTGTAAGTTTGATGTAAGATTTACTTATTTTGTCACTCTCTGAGCCACTCCTTCATATTATAAATGCCTCAGCAGGGATGAGGGTTTTGGAGTTAAGCCAAACATCAGACTCACATCTCTGTGATTCCCTTTTCTCTGGAACCTAGGTGCTGCTTGTCCTGGCTTCTTTGGCAACTCTGAAACTGTCAAACTTCCTTTTCTCCAGCTTTTCTAGTTGTTTGCATTGGATAGTTGGTCTCCAGTGATCCACACCATGCCCAAAAGCAGAAGTAGTTGTAGTAGTTTAATAAAAATATTTTGTCAAATAATGTTCAGCTAAAATAACTTAATCCTTTTTTATTCTCTTTAAGGATATAAGAAACTTCTTGCTTTCCTGTTTAATAGATCCATGAGTTGTGGAAAATCAAGAATAAAAATGGGGATTTAAAGACCTTAGTGGATGAAGTAGCCTGGTCTATGCTCAACACATGCTTTAAAAAGCATGAATGTTAGCAAACTCAGGATAAACACTTGTCATTTCTGAAAAGTACCTAAGAATTTAGAATATATTTCTCAATTCATTTTTGTTTTATTACTAGGAAAACATTATAGTAATACCAGATTATGTTGATGACCCTATAAGTAAGAATTGTTCTTTGTCATCAATTCACTGTTTTTTCACTGATCATAGTATCTTTTAAAATGTGTTTATAAGCTTTTCAGAAGCCTGCTTCTGAATAGCTTATCATGAGACATTTTTAATAAGTGGTAATTATCAGTAAATTAACATTTATGCTTTTATAGCAGCATGAGATAGATTCACCACAAATTTTAATTCTTATATGCTTAGCCATCGTTTTATACACAAACCATTTTGATTACCTTTGACTAAGTTCATCCTAAAAAATCTTGATACATAATGCCTTTGAAAACTGCAGTGTATAAAATGTTGGAAGTAAATTATGATGACCAAAAGCAAGTGCTACAAATTGTCCCCAGTTTTTCCTCTACTTTCCTTTGCCCTCCTTTTTGTAATCCTTTCTTTATTGAAAAGAAGTAAAAGGTCATTGAAGGACTAGAAGTAGCTATTTGGTTACAGCTGCCACTTCAACCATGAAGCAAAAATATTTTAAGTGTTTACTGTTGCCTGCTATGCCATGTCCAAGTAAGGACACTATACATTATATGTACATTTTTTCCACTTAACTATAACTTAATAACTTTTTAAACATACAGAAGACTAGAACTAGTTTCACATTTAACATCTAAATATATGCTACATATTGTACACAAAAGTTGATTTGTAATAATGCACACATAAAACATGTTATGAAGTAATGTTAATTCAATAATTTTTTTAAAAATTGAAATAAACATTTTATTATACTTGCGTTATGAAATATCTATCCATTCACAAATTCTTCTATTAATATATTATTTTTGCTCTATTTCAAAGTTGTAGATGTCAATTCACTTCAGTCCACATTATTTACATATGGTATTAACCAGAATCTGTTTATGGTTCAATTTTTAGACAAAATTTGTAAATTATGAAAGTATCATCTAATATATTTTGACAAACACATACCTGTTCATAACTCAACTTCTACCAAAATATAAAGTATTTCTAGCACTTTAGCGTATGCCCTCAGGCCTCTTCCCAGTAAATCAAAACTTGTTCTTTCATAGCAGCAAAAACTCTTCTGTTTTCCACCAAAAATTAAATTTTCCTGTCACACATACCATATACAGGGAGGCATATAGAATATGCTCTTCTAGGAAAGACTGTTCACTCAGCCTAGTAACACGGGTATCAGCTTTTTAAATATTTTATTGTTGGTTACAACCTGTTTGCCTTTAGTCACTCTCCAATAGTCACAAGTAAAAAAATATTTTGTTTTCATTTCATGCTGATTATCTGTAAGGTTTGACTGATAAATAGTAAACTGTCATTTCTGTATGCGTAACTACATTTTATGCATAGGTTTATATGTAATCACTCAAGACATAAAGAATATAGACAGCTATTTGTTCGCTGTCCTAACAGATATGTTGAATTTAACTGAGTTGATTATTAGTTTCTTACCTGTTTTGTTTTACAGACTGGTAATAGTGATTCAGCTATGTATATTAATCCATGATATATATTCTGTTTTAAAAGGTCACTAGCCCATAAACACATTAAATAAATGAGTTTACCTTTCTTAAGGAAATGTTCCAAGTAAATTGCTTGCTATAAAGCTATTCTGAGGACCTCCCTGGTGGCACAGTGGGTTAAGCAATGCACTATGAAGCAGACCGCAGTCACTGCAGCACGTGTTCAATCCCTGCTGGGACCAAGGAAGTGATCCACATGGTGCAGCAGACCGTAAGCAGTGTATTTCTGTTGATCTGCCTGTTCTGTTCACGGCTCTGTCTCTGGTGAATCCTCTCACCCCTCCACACACCTCTGGCCTGTACCCCAGTTCTTGTATGCATAAATAAATAAATCTTTTAAATAAATAAAACTTCTAATATCTCTTTACATACATAGATATACACACACATATATATATGGAGAACAAACATTTAAATATATATGTGTGTCTTACACATATATATTTCATGTAAGGATAATAACCCAAATCTTTCTTATTTACATGAAGATGAATATTCTTTTAATACTTCTGACCTATTTCCCTACTCCACTTCTTAGGGCCTCTCTGTAGCTACTTCCTTCCACACTTACTCTGGGCTTTGCCATATGACTTTCTTTTGATAGTGGGACAATAGTAAGTGTAACACAGTCAGGGTTTCAAAAAACTCTCACTCATTTTAGCTCCTCACTTCAACAATTTGACTTGTTTGTTTTTGTAGATGTGTCATACTATAAGATGTGCTTCTCAAATACAATCAGGCTATCCTTGTTTAACAGATGTGATAGTCTCATGAGGTACAAGCAAGCCATGTGAATTATCTCAGTCACTCCAGCAGTCCTACATAAGATTCTCCTATATCAACCAATCAGATGCCAGATACGTAAAATAGTACAGTTGAGACAAAATGAACCTATGAGCTGGTCCCTGGATATACTGCCAACATTTGATGAGATAAATGCTTATTGTTGAGTCACTGAGTTTTGTAGTCATTTATTCCACTGTATTATTGTTGCTGTAGATAAATGATTACCACAAAGGATAGTGAGTTATCTGATTAGTGATTATTGCCATGATTTAAGCTTGGAGATTGAAAGAATCTAATCAATAGAGCATCTATTCAAAGATTTAGTGTTATTCTCTTCTTGTTTACTCATTCAGAGCAGTGGAACCTGTGTTTTAAGGTTGTCCAAGGTCTAAGCTGACAGGCATGGGTTAGAAAGCTCATTTTCACCATCACACTAAACTCCATCTTCCAACTTAGCCTGTTTCAGTAACAATGCCCCTGCTGATTCATAATGAGTAGAGTCTCTATATTCCCACAACTAACAATTTGAAATCAACTGATTTGAGCGAAAATTTAGTCCCATTAAAAGTTAATATTATATAAAACACTAGCAGAAGTGTAAAATCAGACTAACCAAGTGTTGTGTAAAGACAAACTGTTTATTTTGGCGTTAGCAGGTTATAAAACAAAAGGGCAGGGCTCCAGAGCCTAGTTTTGTGTTCAAATTTCACAAAGGCGGAAAAACACCAAATGGCTTCACATGACTTTCCTAATGTCACATAGAAAGTTTAGTGTAAATGTTGAGACCAGACCTTTAATTTGCTGGTATTGGATCTAGAAAAAGTTAATTTAATAGCTATTAAAAGTAGTTATGGAAGAGAACAGAAAGAAACTGATATCAAAAGACCTAGATTTTGGTCCCAGCATCACCTGTAACTCAATATATGTTTTGGAGTCAGACAAACGTGAATAGCATCACACATTGTATCTGAAATATCTGCATGAGTATTATTTAAATGGTAATGCCCCTTGCTCTGTGAATTTAATGGAATCTGTCCTAACAAACATTTATCATGAATCAATTATAAGTCAGACATTGTGTTAGTTGTATAGTATACAAAATAGTGTCAGGGAATTTAGAGTTCAATAAGAGAACAATGATGAATAATGTCAAAATATGATGATAAATGATAATAAAGAAACATACAAGGGAGACTGAGGCTAAGAGAGCTTAAGTTTATTTAGGTCAAGCAAAATAAAAAACTTCATTCAGTTCTAGTTATGCCCATTCATAAAGAATGAATTAAAATTGTCCAGGTGACATATACACATATAGGCAGGCCACTCAGGAAAGAAAATAAGTAAGGCAATGACGGAATGTATGTATAGAATAAAGTGAATAAAGTTTATATTGTCAAATCAGAAAAGAAAGAGTAGCAAAAGGTGAAACTATCAGTAAGTTTAAATAATAGATTCAGATATTAAGAGATCCATTGGAAAAAATCTATCAGGGAAATGATAATAAAGTTTGATTTATGTTTCAGGTAAAATATTTAAACTACATTAGGAGGGAAACTAACAAATCAGAGAGAATGATAAAAATCTAAAGTAGGACAATATACTAAGGATGAAAAGGAAATCACAGATTAGATAAATTGTATATTCAGAAAATATTTACTTTGTTTCCCTGAGTTATTTTTCTCTTATAAAAATTTAGTAAGCATTAGTGGCTCCAAGAGCATGTTTTTCTCTCCTATTTATTTTCTTGTCCTACTATATAATCTGTTTATCATGATGGGCTATTTTTCATCAATCTAGAACCAAAGATAATGGCTTCACTTATCTTTACACCAAAAGGAATGTTGAAATCAGTAAATATTTATATATTTTTTTCTAAATAATAGGCCAGAAGTATAATATGCCAGTGTATCCTGGGTAACACAATAATATATCAGAATGGTTTCCAAAAAGATAATTGATTCAGCATACTGTTAAGTTTTATTTGAGCCAGCAATAAATTGCATTTCTGTCATTACGATGACTTTTATAGTTAAATTCTGTTTTAAGTGTTTAGAGCAGCAAATGTTTGCAACCATATAACACTGACATCTGCAGGGACGTGAGCAGACACAGTTAGTTGTTCCCAAAC
Source organism: Galemys pyrenaicus (assembly GCA_019455555.1). Lineage (NCBI taxonomy): Eukaryota > Metazoa > Chordata > Mammalia > Eulipotyphla > Talpidae > Galemys > Galemys pyrenaicus. The sequence goes on from JAGFMF010012021.1 coordinate 1,614,627, forward strand.
ATACAACAGACAATCCTTGGCTGCCGACATCCAAGTAAGATTTTCCTTACTTATGCAGAAAAACCTATGAAGATTTTTCCTGACCAAATACATATCCCTGAAGAACCCATAATAGAGCAAATATTTGATTATGAATAATTTATTTCTTTAGGTAAGTGACTAAAATTTTTCTATTGATAGAAAATCTTCTTAGAAGGTATAGTCATAATAAAATTGAATAGTGTTTTCAAAATACTATTCTGGGAGTCAATTAATGGGGTCAATTTTCTTTTTGTGGGGGAAATATTTATGTGAAGAAAGTATATCTTCACCTAAGTATTTGACTTAATACATGACTTAAATATTTGGTTTTAACCCAAATATTCTTCTAAATATAATTCTATTTTAATGGCATTAACTTGTCAAATTGTAACACTGTAACAAGGATTGTTTTATTCAGTTCCAGGCTGAGTAGATATTATTCATGGATTTATTCAGCAACTAGAGACTTGTCTGGACCCTTATTTTTTTATGGTTTCTTTGCTTCCATTATCAACAGGTCAAACTGAAGTCAAGTAGGCCTTCTGGAATAACTATTTTCTCATCACTTTCTGGAATATCTCATGGATTAGAAGACTTCAAGAAAGTCACATAACTTTCTTGGTGGTCCGCTGGGTCAGGACCACAAAGCACTAAGAGTTGTCCAATCTGGCTATGAGCCTGATTTTCTGTCCATTACAAATTTTTTCACATACTGTGTTCACTTTTGGTTTTAGTTATGGCTAAAAATATTACTATCACAGATATAGTCAGTTTAAGTGTACAAAGTTTAAACTAATTCATAATTGTTAATAATTTGTATGACTGCTTTTGTACCAGTAAACGTATGTGAACTTTGTAACTTTTGAAAAGAAAGGAAGAGACACATATGTTTCAACCAAAAATTACTAGATTCAATTGCAGAGTTCCTTAAGTCATCAAACCACAGTTGAATAAAAAAGTATGTTGGTATTCTATAATATGCTAACACTCTTAGACACATTATGATTTGGAAAACAGTAAAAAAGCTATGCTGTTGGTATTTTCAAATGAGGTGGTTGCATTGTTTCTACATAGGGTAACATTTTGTTTTGTTTTTCCTAGGACATAAGAGGATGATTAGCCACATTTCATGAGCAATACAGCTTTATAAGTAGAAATATAGCAGATACTTTATAGAAATAATTCATGAAATGCAATACTGAATTCCCCTGTGTTCTTCTAAATTGATACTTTTTCTTGATTATGTACAGAAAATTCATTTTACTTAAATTGAATTATTGTGTTAAATTAAATCTAGTAACCCTGTGCTTAGCTTTAACAATACATCCGGTAAGTATTCTTATTAATCCTTATAATTATTGATGAAGCCAAGATAAAAGTATTAAAATAGATGACAGTATGAATTCCGCCCATCAGTTCAGTCTATTTCTCTGAACATAAACATGTTTTATGTTGGTTTTCCAAAAGAGCTCAACCTAGAAATAAGCAATATTTTTAAAAGCTTTTCAAACCGATGACAAAGCTGCTGAACTATATATTTTTTGTATAGCTCCTGGGCCATGTCATAAAGTCCCAAAATTATTTAAATTATTTTAAAGCTGTATATATATATTTTCAACTGAATCAAGTAAATCTGTTCCCTGTAAGTACAAGAAAACCTGACCCCAAATTGACTTTTGAGGTGGGGCAGGAGTTAAGTGTCAGTGATGGGTATTTATTTGTTCAATGAAGTTCCTATCCCTGCTCTAAGATTTCTACAAATTGGTGCCGTTAAAAAAGCACAATGTTAACATCTGACAATTGTCTATGTTAACTACTGCATATCTTTTCCATGGGCTAAAATCAACGTATCATCAACCTGAATTCCTTTCTGCACGCACTATGGAAGAAGCTGTTTTCTTGCCTTCTCCACTTTTGTAAGGTTGTTCACATTTATTAAATCATGGCAGCATTCTTTCTCCAAAATCAGCAATGTTACCACTTTCTGAACATTCCTTCAGGACCACATTTTTGCGTCCCCATTTCCACTTCCCTATTTCATAATTAAGAATTTGCAATAATGTTAGGTTATTTTAAGGTCAGCTGACAAGTAGCATAAGTTCTTTTGCTACCTTTTCTGTGCAACCTAGCAAATCCATAGTTTTGAAGGATTACCATCAGGACAAATTTAAAGGATATCATTCTGCCTATCAGCCTCATATACTTAAACAGCCTAGTGAGTAGAATTAGTTTCATGCACAGCTCTACCCAGAATAGTTACATAAATGTTATCATCAGGATCATGTTTCTCTTGTAATCTCCTGGAGCTCTACTTCCTTTCATTTACCAAGAAAGATATTGCAGCAGTACCATACAAATCTCACATACATTACAATCCTGTACTAAAGAATATGGCCATTACACTTTACCCAAACAATAGTGTCAAACTACTGTCTTGGCTTTGATTTGCCTTGCTATATGAGAGTCATTATGTTTGCATTAAATGTGGTACTTACAAACATTACTATGCTTTATATTTTAGTTACATTGTAAATGAGTTTTTGTGCTTACAAATTTTACCTACCAATGTAAAATTTAGATTCATTTGAAAATGAACTGTTGTAGTCTGTGATTCCCACAGTCTTTATTGGTGTGATTTGTCTTTTCCAAGCCCCTGCGGTTTACCTGGAGACAGACCATTAAAATCTCATAGTACGTGTAACACTTGTGATACAAAATAGTTGCTAAAACAGAAGCCTCATGTGGGCTTTTCTGCTTAGTTGGTTGGTTGGTTGGTTTTTTGGGAGAGTAGTTTGGAAAATATTAAGTAGAAAAACTTAAGTTTCCTGAAAATGAGATGTTCAACTCACTCTCCTTTTAAAGATATAATGCACTAAACTACAAGGGCATATAAAGTTGTTTTTTTTTTTTTTAAACTAAGTGTTGTTTTAATCTCAAATATTTGAGATAATGACTATCCATTACCTTGAGACCAATGCCTGTCTACTGAATATAGTAAGATAAATGTGCACATGGACTTGTCTTTACCTCTTTTCTTGCCATGTTTTTAAGATATATTGTACATTTAGCTTAGGACATTTGTCAAGAAAAAAAGAGCAAAATTTAAGACATAATCAGTTTTAGATTTTGACTTGACTCTTATTGGTGAAAACTAGCGTATGACTGCATTTTTGTAATCAATCAATTAGAAAGAAAATGATAATACGACTTTATATATCTCAGTATGTTTCACTTAAACGTTTTAAAGAGAAAAAAACATTTTGCAAATAAGAATTAATGAAACCCCCAAAGTGCCCCTATGACTTAGGTAAATATTATTTCAGTCATTTAAACATCTGCAATCCAATGACTTTGACAGTTTAGTGACTTACTCAAGACTACGATTAAACTGAAGGCAGGGCCAAACTTCAGTTTAGCAGCTAAGCTGCCAGGTTTCCACTGTGTTGTTTGTTGTCTGTTACAAAGAAAGATCCACATTTAAGACATAGAAGACACATGTAGTTTTAATTTAAATCAAATTTATCAGGGACTTGACTGCCCCAGCTTTTAAAGTGCCCTTGTTCTGGTTTTGTTCCACAGGTTTCTAAGATGCCAAGTCACTCTACTTTTTGGCTGCCATTTGTCTTTCCCGATTTCCTGCTAACTTCTATGGATTCTTGAAAGCATGCCTATCTCTTCCCTTGTGTCCAATGCAGATTCTTCTGGTGCAAAGGAATTTACATCAAATGGGGAAAAATCCTTTCTATTTTGGATGAAGGCTGTTGGGAGTTAAAATTGAGAAGCTGGCAGAAAGTCCTCTTCATTGTATACATCTTTTTCCCTCTTACAGCCCATGCCAATAAATATGTTTTTCTTTTATTTTAAATTTCCCTGCTGTGGTGTCCTGTTCATCATCTCTGATCTCGGGATGAACTCTACACTACTGACATGATATACTGACATGATATACAGAGGTGTGCAGTACAGATGGTTTTACAAGAATTCAAAAACTATGCATATTTTACAGAACAAATGAGAAGATTATATATAAACACACACCAAAGTAGCCAAGAATCTGACAGGCAATATTAGAAGCTAACATAATAATATCAAAGGGAGGAATACCTGTCTAATCAGAAGTTCAAAATTCAGTGCAAGTTAAATATGGTTTTAAGTAATAGCAGAGAAATGTTAGAAAACACAGTCGTGCTGCTAGTTTAACTGAATTCACATAATCCATGACCATTGTATTTTCACACTCAGAACAATGTATTATCAGAAATCTCATTGATGGTAGTAAACAAATAAGAGTGTCAGCTTCATTAACCTCTTTTCAAATGTTGAATATTGTAAACCATTTAACAATTACTGCAATTCATTCTGGATTTGGTGCTAACTTAACAGGAATCTCATCAGTTATTACTGGAAAAGAGGAGGAAGTCAGAAACCAGAGGGTGGAGAGAAGAGGTTGACTTGATCCAAGGCTGAATTTGAAGAATACTGAGCAAAATCAAAGTCAGTCCTTAAAGGAAAATGACATGTTTAAGTTTAACCTGGACCTATTAGAAAACCCCTAAGGTATGATAACTTGGTAGACAGGAATTCTAAGTTGTCATTTTTATATAGACCTAAACTTAGATGTGTAACAATGTAATCATCAAGGGTAGCCAATTGGTATAGTGCAAAAGCCAAATAAACATCGAAAGTACAATGCTCCATATATTCATTTTCATTTGCTGCACAATAAATTATATTAATTAGCAGCTTCAAACAACATCCACTTCTTAGCTCATAGTTCTGTAGGTCATAAATGTGGTTTTGAGCTAAATGTATTTTCTGTTCAGGGACTACAAGACTGAAACCCAAGTGTCAGCTGGGTCTTATTCTCATTTTGAAGCTCAGGATTCACTTCTAAGTATATTCCAAGTACATTTCAGCTCCTTGCATGTGTAGGACTGAGATCCCCTGCTTGTAGAGGGTGCTGACACATGGCAGTCCCCACAACAGGGCACACTGCTTCTTCAAACCAGCAAGTGAGGAACTCCCTAGAACCACAGGGGTTAAAGCCTCAGCACTATCAGTTTGATCCCAGCCAGCGAATTAATCTACATGGCACAGCAGACCTCTCCTCTCTTGTCCTCTGCTTCTCTCAGCAGTGTATTTCAGTCCATCTGTCTGGTCTGCTCTCCATTCTGTCTCTGGTGAATCTCCTCATCCCCATACCTCTGGCTAACAAACTAGTTCTTGTGTGCATAAATAAATGAAAATAAATTGTTTTTTCTGAAGTAAAAAAAAGCTAGCAGGTGAGTTTTCTGGCTTTGAATTGCTGAGTTCTTTTATAGGCTCAGATCATTAGGCCAGACCCACCCAGATTAATCCCTCTTCTGAAGAAATTAAAGTCAACTTTATTAAGGACTATAATTAAATCCTCACTGTGCCACATAGCATAACATAATCATGGTAGTGATACTCCATCATTCTCATAAACCCTGCCTATAGTCGTACCAAGCAGCTAAAGCAGGGAGGCAGTAGTACTAGGAACCATATTAGAATCTTGCCTAACACATTGTAGGACTCTAGAAATATATGGGTTGGCCTTAAGTAGGGAGGACAGCTCCCTACTGTCCTTAACATTTAACTCTCATTCCAAAAGGCCAACTTGAGTGTAATCTGAACTTAATATCCTTAATATCTAATTGAAGAGATGTTTGTAACATACCTAATGTCTCTCACAGTGTCACTTCTGGCCCCATAGTATGAATTTCTATCCCCTTTCAGCATGCAAAATATATTCATTCTCTCTTCAAAGGAATGAAAGCCCAAATTCCATAAAGCCAAGGGACAAATACACGGTGTAGAATTTCTGAGTGGCATGTGATATTGTCTATATTAGGAATGAAGCATGGTATTTTATCTGACCCAGATAAGAGTGGACACTCACTCCCTCTGGGAGTGGCCAATATCTCTTGCCCTGTTTCCATTTTTTGGACTTATCTTCCTTGACTATAGTTCTTCACAGCTTCTGATTCAACCTTTTAGGGGGTTTCTTTCTTTAATGCCTTAATTGTTCTTGACAATATATTAAAGGAGGTTTCAGAAACATGCCTGAGGTGGTTATAACTGAATGGGAGCTCACCAAGAGATATATCCATGTCCTGACCCCCAGAACCTGTGAATGTGATCTTTTTATTTATCTTTTTAAGATTTATTTATTTATGCATACAAACACTGGGGTACAGGCCAGAGGTGTGGGTAGGTGAGAGGATTCACCAGACAGAGTGGGGAGCAGAATAGGCAGACTGACTGAAACACACTGCTGAGAGCAGCAGCGGGCGAGGCAGGAGAGGTCTGCTGCGCCACGTGTGTCCCCCTCCCTGGCCGGCAGCAGGGATCAACTTGTGCTGCAATGGTTGCGGTTTGCTTCATAGTGTGTTGCTTAACCCGCTGCACCACTAGGGAGGCCCTGAATGTGATATTTTTAATAAAGTGGTTTTTGCAGATGATATTAAGTTAAGGATCTTGAGATGAGATCATCCTGGACTTTCCAATTGGACCTTAAATGCAATGATAACAGAAATCATACAGACATGAGGAAAAGACTGTGAAGACATATGCATGTTAGATATCTCTCTCTCTCACTCTCTCCCTCTCTGCTGGAGAGAAAAACTATATTAGCTATAACCACAAGCAAAGGAAAGAGGTAAGGAAACATTCTCCTTTAGATACTTCAGTTGGAACACAACCCTGTCCACCCTTTGATTTCAGACCTCTTACCTTCAAAAATGTAAGAGAATAAATTTTCAGTTATTTGTTAAGTCCAAAGTTTGTGGTGATTTGGACAGCAGCCCTAGGAAACTAATATATTTTCCTTTGGTCCATATAACTTTTGTTGACCAGCAAAATATATGAATAAACGAAGATGTCACTTTCGTATAGGAACATTCAACTGCCAGTGTGTGGTACTATTGCACTTTCTTTCCTTGCCTCAATGACAGCAGAAGTATGAATCAAAATGATGCCTGTAGCAACCTGTGTCTCAATAAGCGGATTAGTCTAGCTGATGTGTTCTGGATGTGGTTACCAGCAGTAAATGAATAAATAAACTTTTGTGGCATTAAGTCACGGACTATTTGGCCAGCTAGTTACTGCCCATTCTCATGATTAAAGTAGTCAACTGATTTTGGAGATTAATAATTTTCTCTTGATGTTCAAATATAAAATTTTACTAATTCCATTTTAGCGTGTTTGTTGTAAGTTCAAGTATGACTCAGTAAAGGTTCAAGAACATATTAAAGAGGGAGGATCTTAAGCCTTGGAATCAAAAACACCTGACTGAAGTCAATTAATTCTAATTTCTTTGAGGAAGTTTCCTGCATCTTAATCCTTTCTCCTGCAACATATAAATAGTAATGCTGGCTTCTTTCTTAAGTTTTTTGAGGTTCCAAAAAGATAACTGATGGCAAAGACTTTGCAAACTATAAATAAATGCACACACATATATAAACATAATGTACATATAAATATATAATAAATATGGATTTTACTCATATGTAACATATGTATAATTGATTTCTATGCTACATAAATGGCAGGAAACATCCTATACCATATTATTTTAGTATAAGTTTCCAATGAAAATAATACATGTTCCAGATAGTTCTATATAGTCATGAATCCCAGTGACAATGTCAGAAAGTTAAGCCCCCCCTCAAAAAGAAATACATTTCATAGACAAGTTCTGCTAACTGGGTTTGTCCACAGTTATTTCTCACCTCCATGATAATGGATGAGCCTTTTCGGCTTAGAGAGAACCTGACATATTTCTGGCACATAACTGAGGGATGCTAAAAAAAAAATCAGACAAACAATATAGATCTACTGGGGCTTTGATATTTGGATGGGCCTCAAAAACTACGCAAGTTCACAAGGAACTTTTATGAAGCCCTAGGAAATTTCTAAATACAAAATCACCACAACTGACTTAGAAATGCAATTTGAAGTCAGAAACATGTGGTGATTATCAGAAGAAATAAAATAAACTTGGAAAATGAAGATGGAACAATAAAAAATATTGGAAACACTATTAGTATTAAATGCTATGTGTGACATAATGAGTTTACATGAAAATAGTTTATGGCATTCAAAGTTTTCTCTCCCTAATAAAATAATTTTTGAAAAATTAAACTGAAAGCTAATATGATGGCTCAATTATGACCAACAGAGACTCTTTCTATTTTGCTACTCTACTATCCATTGCTCATGGCTTCCATTCTCAAATGCATTTCAAGTCTTAACACGGTCATTGAAACTTGAGCCATTACAACTGCATTAGAGAAACAGAAAAGAGAATGTAGGAACAAGTCCATCTTTTTAAGGAGATTTCCTGGAACTATCCCACAACACTCTAATTATATATCAGTTTATGGGACTAGTCACATAACCACTCCTTGCCATAAGGAGCTCAACAAATGTGATCCTTTAACTACAAAGTTGCCATTTTGAGTACATTTGTTGGGAAAAGGATGAGCATGAATGTGGTTAATAAAACAATACTGTCTGCTACAGGAAATAAAAACTGAAATAGCAATGAATAAGAAGGATCATTAAGGAGAAAATATAAGAATAAACTCATTTATTCAAAATCTAAACTATACTTATTAAGAAATTAATTTATACAGTAACAATCTACTGGGGATAAACTAATGTGAAGCACTATTTTAGGCCCTATGGATACTATGATGTGTGAGACATAGGGTTTGCCCTCAAACATACTGTAAGCAATTCGAGGATTCATAAAGATACATAAATAAGCAATGAAAATATAGATAGTAAGGATACCAAGAAGGAGACATGAAACACTGAAAGGTCATAAATTTCAATCGCTTTAAAGTACGTATTTGATTGTTCTTGGTCAAGAAGTATTGAACCAGGCTGACAGTGGGAAGATCCCTATAATGTTTTAAAGAAGATAGAAGTAATAAGGATTCAGAACTTAATTATGTGTGGTAGTGGGGAAAAGAATAATAGGAAATAATGGTAAAAACTAAGATTTCATGAGTTCTGAGTAACTGAAGAACTATTGTCTAGTATTAATATGAGTAGACCAGGAAGGGAACTAAGTTGAAGAATTATTTAATTGGCTCACAGTGGGGGCTAATAATTGCCCTCCCGGAAGTCTTTGATACTGGTTAAAATAATCCCCCTTCTCACCTATGTTTCTTCAGCACTGTATCATGCCTCAGTCAAATCATTTCTCATGGTACTAAAATAATGCATAACCAATGATGTGCTACAACCAGCTTTTGCAGCTTGCAAGAGTTAAATATACACTTTTTTTCCAACTCCTCATTTAGGGACTTCAAGTTGGTAGCTTGAATAAGATATGCTCGGAACATTTGCACCAAAAATATTGGCCAAAGCTTCCTATCTGGCTCTCTCCCCCACCCCACCCCACCCCCCGCAAGGAGCTGGCTGTTAAATATCTATCAACGCACCCTATATGTGACTCTCCTTCTTAGACTATAAGCTTTTTGACACACAACCTGTATCTAACCATAGGTATGTCATCTTTGTGGTAGAAATATGGCATTTAATGCTGGTGGATAGTGGTTTCACTGACATTTCATTAGAAATATATGTAAAATTAACAGACAATCAGGAAAACATTTTGTATACAGTTGAAAAGGAATTGACTGAGTTTACAGCTTGAGTTATATATGAGCTTGGTAATAGTACAGTGTCAGAAAAAAATAACATGTAGAATGTATTATGTTACATCTATTAAACTTGAATCAACTTTCTGTAGAAAAAATTAAATTTTTAAAAATGGAATTTATTTCATCTTGTAATAATCTGAAATTGGAGTCTACAATGGTTTATGGAATTATCTAGAGAGCTGGGGAATTAGTATTACCTTAAGTCCCAGACCTTAGCCTCATAACATAGAGATAAGCATGGATGCATGTAGATGAAGCTAGTCCCTGCTCCCCTCCTCAGGATTACACTGTCTTCCCAGTATTCTAAGATACATAGCCACCTGACAATGTGAAATAATGTAAGCCCTTGATAAACACGCTTAGAATACACTTTTGTGACTAAAAAGTAATCCCAATTTAAGAGGATAAAGTTTATTTTTGCTCTGAGCAAAGGATAAACACATAAATGTGGCGTAACAATTAGTGAGCTAGATGAAAGTGAAGCAATAATGAGACTTTCAATTGACCCTAAAACCTGACTACATATAGATTGCCACATTTTACATCATTTCATAAGACTGGATGTTTCTAGACATACTGACAAATGCAAGGTCTTGAGTCATGATTACTCTTGGATATAATCAAAGCTCTTTATCCTGAAGAAGTTTAATAATCAAAGAATGACTGTATTATCCAAATACAACTTGAGCATATCCAATGCAGGAAAACATTTGGTTTTACACATTGTATTTATCTGAACAATGTATTCTAAAGGTCTAAAACTGAAATCTCATTAGTTATGAACTTGATTGGTCAACTTTATTGCAAAACCTAATTATATAATGTTCTCACAGTACAAGAAAAAAAAAAGAACATTTGGTTATTGTTACTATGTTAAGTCTGAAGCAGTACCTTTCAGCAAAATGTGGTGAAACAAATAAGATCTCTTGTTCTTCTAACATCACCTTCATGTCCCAAGGCTATGTAAATATATACACAATAGGGGACCTAATTTAGTAGTTATGGGGGTCTTATAAAAAACGGATTAATGCATCTTTGTCAGAAATCAGTCTGATAAATATATGTTCTAAGAAGATTCCTGCTGTTTTCCTAATAATTCAACTTCTAGAATCTGGAAATAATATGTCATATTTAAATTAGAAGTAGAGTAAGTAAACATCATAGACATGATTTCAAAATTTTTGTTTTCCATATTCAAATCCATAGAACATTACTATCTTTTTAAATGCTTGTATTTTCTTTTCAGTCCTATACTGGCTAAATATATTATGTTACTGCATATTTTAATTGCTAAATTTAATGTCTTTAAATGCAGGCTTTCATGTGCATTTTCACCACAAAAAAATTTCTTCGAATGCAGAATCATAGATTTCTTACAGCTGGTTAGTGACTAGGGCAACAAGTTTAAAGGACTGGTTTAATTGAAAAGTGGTTTTGTCTAATATTTTACAATAATTAGTAAAATACATCACATCAGTTATCAGTTCTGTGCACTGAATTCATCTAAATATGAGGGTAATTCCAGGAAATATCCCAAAATAATCTCATTAGAATAAAAAAAATGCAACCAAACTGTAATACAGTCTCCATATAAACACAGCTAATATCAAACAGTTTTAACTTAAATGAATTTGTAAAATAAAAAAAAAATTTTAAATGGTAAAAGTAACCAAAAAGTGTTTCATATATTCCTTGATTTGGTTCTAAAAACACTGATTCTTTTTAAATACAAAATCTGTATGAGAAGTTACCATATGGTCAGCAGTGTTCCCTTGGACAAAGATGGTGACAATGAATTATAATAATTAACAGAAATATTTGTTCAAAATCCATAGTCTGATCATTAATATCACAACTACATCTTTCTAAAAAAATCAGAGCATTTGGGAAGATGTATACATAATTACCAGCAGGTGGCAGTATGTATATAGAAGTGTGTTGTAAATTTTGCACAGAGCAGGTTGGTAGCTATTACTAACAAAGGGAAATGGGGAAATGCTCCTATTTAAACGCTCTATTGGGGGGTAGTAATAATAGACTCGCCTATTGTTGTTTTTTCTTAATTCTTTACTACTATATCCCTTATGTTACTTGAAGTTTGTCATTTATGAAATTCATGAAATGTTCAATCTAGCTTATGTCCAGGTTTCCAGGCAGGTGAAAGCTATTGACTGATGTTTGCGTGATTCTTCTCTGCTCTGTCATTTATGATCATATTACCTGTTTATGAATTGGTCTAATAAACATTCTTATGGCTGATTTATTGTTGAGGATTTCTAAAGCTTACAAACGTGTATACTGTTTTACGTTTAAAAGTATGTATGGGGCCTCCCTGGTGGCACAGCGGGTTGAGCAGCACGCTGTGAAGTGTCTGCAGCCACTGCAGCACAAGTTCAATTCCCAGCCAGGGAGGTGACAGCACAAGTTTAATTCCCAGCCAGGGAGGTGACCTACATGGCACAGCAGACTTCTCCTGCCTTGCCCGCTGCTTCCCTCAGCAGTGTATTTCAATCAGTCTGCCTGTTCTGTTCTCACTCTCTGGTAAATCCTCTCACCCCCCCCCCCAAGGCTCTGGCCTGTACCCCAGTTCTTGTATGCATAAATAAATATTTTTTAGGGCCTCCCTGGTGGCGCAGTGGGTTAAACAACGCACTACAAAGCAAACCGCAGCCACTGCAGAATGAGTTCGATCCCTGCCCCGGACCAAGGGGGAACCCACATGGCAAGGCAGACCTCTCCTGCTGTGCCCGCTGCTCCCCTCAGCAGTGTACTTCCGTTAATCTGCCTGTTCTGCTCCCCGCTCTCTGTGGTGAGTCCTCTCACCCCAACACACACCTCTGGTCTGTACCCCAGTGCTTGTATGCATAAATAAATAAATCTTTAAAAAAACATAAATTAATAAATATTTTTTAAAGTATGTATGAATAAGGAAGGAAAAAATAGAATTCATAATAAATAATAACAAATTCTTTGGGATTACTAAATGATGAGTTATATCTTTTATTAAACTTGAAGGAAGTTGAAACCTATTTTAAAAACTGACTGAGACATATATGCAACAGCTAAATGTTTTTTAATTCTATATCCAACCATTTAAAAACTAAACATGAAGGTCAGAGGTGATTAAACATATGGACATTCCCTTTCTACTGCTCCTGGTCATGATTTTGGGTTTCACAGAACATGTGTCAACAGAAAGCAAAAGGACTTTCCAGACCAGGCATGTTGGTAATTATCAGCAACTTAAAAATTAGGGCAGTGAAAGTGGAGACAGCAAGAAATATCTGAGGAAGCAGTGGCAAAGAAAGCAGTCCTTTCTACATTGGATTTATGATAGTTTCCATTTTCTTTCTTTCTCCTAAGTTAAAGTATCTATCTGCATACTTCTATATTATTTACTACATACCTTGTTCAAAAGTATGCATATGCAGTATAAAAACATGTGAAGAGAGAAACATAAAGGAATATGGCACTAAAATTTTATTATTTTTTACTGAAAATTATTTTTGCTATTTAGAGTTATAAAGATTTTGAATTAAAGAAAACCTGATATATAAAGTGTTTTTGAAAGATAGACAACTTACCCACTAGTTTCTTTGTTTAAGAAAGAAACCCAGGCATGAGGAAAGACAAAAGGAGAATGTGTTGCTGCCTACTATACTATACCATTATCTTTTAGTACTAGTCACAATTACAGTGTTTCTAATCAGTGTCCTCAATTTACTAATATATCCACAAATGTCTTCAAAGATAAGATGGATAATATTAATTCAGAATTAACTCAGAAGACTTCTGTTTCCATATTCTTAAAGGGAACAGACTGTAAACCTTACGCCTAGCTCTACATAAATCTGTGAAATAGGAGTAGTGTCAAACTTGCATTCTATGAGTTTCTTGGGGTTCTCTTTCATTAATATCTTTCCTACCTTCCATTTTAGTGAATTTCACGTTCATTCTTAGAAAATGCTTTGGAAAGTAAATCACTCAAAATATTATTCCACCAGGTGAATGTACAAAACTTTCAACAGAACACAGTTCTAGAATGGAATTCCAATTTACACAGTATGCATGGGGAAGATGTCTGCAGAGACAAATGTTTTTTCTCAATGGACCCTGAAATCACACCAGAGGTCATAGAATGTGCCGCCTGATCGACTTAAACCACAACAAGATAAGCATTTTTTGACCTTTTCCATTCAATTGACTTAGAGAGATGAACTAAATGAACAAGTGGGGAGAGGCAGGGAAACTTTTATGCAATAGATTTTTAAAAGATGTGTGTCAAGTAAACATGTTTCAAATCCCATACTCCAAGGAGAAAAGTGGGTTTTGGAAAATGTTATAAATTATGTTGAAGTATAACACACATATAGAAAAGTATACAAATCAAATGGTATATGTTCATTTTTTTTTAACAAAATAAATGCACCTAAGTAACCAGGATTAAAGTCAAGAAACAGAACATAGCCAGAGCCCCAGGGATGTATAATACTCATTTCCATCACCGTTTCCATGTAACCATATCCTGTCTTCTTACACATAGATTAGTTTTGTCTTTTTTGAACATTATGTAAGTAAAATTATACAGTGTGTATGCTTCTGTATCTGGCTTATTTCACTCAACGTAGTATTTATGAAGTTTCAGTCATGTTGTAGCTTGCTCATTACCATTAACATATATCTCATTACCTCAACAGTCTGCAAATTTTTATCCAATTTGGGGGTGTTGATAATAATGCTTCTATGAACATTCTAGCACTTATTTTTTTATATATAAGTGCATATATCTCTGTTGGGTATATGATCTAGTTTCTATAAGTTACTTGATTAATAAATGCTTCTGAGCCATTTTTCAAAGTGTTTGTACTAATTTATAATTTATAATTAGCTATGATGAAAGTTTCTGTCACTCTACATCTTCATCCAGTAACTATTATTGTGCATGATTTTCATTTTAGCTATTCTTCCAATGTATTTTATGACTATATACATATATTTTCATATGCACAATTAAGAGTACAAGTATGTACATGTTATAGTTTGTATCCACTATATATCATGTATAAAAAGATATACATGCAAAATTAATGTCACTACAGAGTATAATATTTTCAGGCTGAGCATACAGTGACTACAATGAGCTCATCAGCCTACGTGAGCATGATCTTATTGCCTGCAGCACTTTTCCTACTTATGTCTTAGTTTTTTGGATTGGGAAAACAAAAGAAGATCATGGAGATGGTCCTATTTATCACTAGGTGCCCTTTTGGCCAAAAGAAACCATATGAGCTTTGGAAGAGATCACACCTATTTTCATCACTCATAAGCATGATGCATTGTCAGCAACCAGCTGCCCTCTACAAACAATTTATATTTACCTTGAGGCTTCAGGAGAATGAGACTGCCAGCTGTGCTTGGCAGAACAGACTAAAATGCAAAGGACCAAAGACAGAGCTTGGTTCAAATCGTGCTGCACTATTCTAGACATACATTAGATGTTGCAATAGAGGACTATTTAAGAAAAAATTTTAGCTACTTAACATTTTCACCTTCCTGAAAATAAGTCTCCACCCTTGAAAATACATTCTTTTGAGTTCATGTATTTCCTAGATTATTGCCCTGAATACAAAATGCATATGTAAGCTTAAAGAGATGTTAGAGGAGTTGTGGCTCATTCAAACCTCTCTTCCTAGGCCAAATGTCATTTCATAGACTTTACCCTACCTAAATGCTTATAATCGTCAACCATTAGAGCTGTTAAAACCAAATCTACTTTTCTAATGATTCTGACCATTTTACCAAACATGATATGCCAGGAGAACGTGCATTGGTTTTACATTCAAGCAGACAGACCTGATTTTGAACTCTACTGGTCAAGTTGCTTATAAGAGTCTTGGTTCTTTTGGAAATTTGGGATAGTATATAAGCTGTTTAACATGGGAACCATGATGATTAGATAAAATGACTCCTTTGTACTCCTTTGTAAAATCCTTTGTACTGCACGTGGCAAACACTGGGTATACAATAGATGGTAGATAATATTGCTTATGTGTTACTAAGTTTCACACCTTATATCAATCAAAATCAAAATGGCATTGTATTTTCCTATAGATTATAAATTTGCTTATGATATGTAAAATAATAATGGATATTTCATTTTTTGCATGTTATTTTAAAATATTTTTGAAAAGTAAAATTTGCTAATGGTATTCTTGTTATGTTTTTATTACCAAAGTCTACATATATACTAACACATATAATCATCATTTATGCATTAATATCCTATGTTTCCCATGATTATGGTATCATTTGACAATTTAG
The DNA here is from genome assembly GCA_019455555.1 of Galemys pyrenaicus. Lineage (NCBI taxonomy): Eukaryota > Metazoa > Chordata > Mammalia > Eulipotyphla > Talpidae > Galemys > Galemys pyrenaicus. The sequence goes on from JAGFMF010012021.1 coordinate 1,630,664, forward strand.
TTACTTTGATCTGACTGGACAGCATCCCAAATACCAAATTTCCCCTTTTTAGTTAAGCTATGTCTGTATGTATGTGATTCGGTGAGAATAATGATTCCATAATTATAACCAAACCCACCGATACAATATTGCCTGATATTTATGTCTATTTCCCTTTGAGTTCTAATATTTTGATTAACTGCACTGCCTTCACCAATATGTAATACAGTATGATGGTAAAGGGGTGAGCAAATTAAAATCAAAGAACTAATAATAAAACTTCTTTCTTTATACAAATATTAGGGATTATTTCTACAGGTATGGTGAGGATAATACCCATGGGGGTAGATATTCAGGAATCTTGGGTAAACTACTTTTAATAGAAAGCATCACTGAAAATATATTTTCAAAAGTCCTATTGGAAAGTCCAGTAATTAATCTATGAATCATTGTGTTTGGTATAACTGAGTACTAACTAGTTCAAAGGCAATGGTTGTTAACATTTGTGAGTTTTAAATTTACAAGGTCAAGGGGTAAAAGACACAAACTTTGCTAATAAAAAATAAAAATAGGATTATTTGAATCTCTAACAACCTAATCCTGGAGTCAATGAAGTTACTGTTTATGAGTTATCAAAACTAGCATTTCCTTGCCTATTTTTGCAAAGAATTTTAATTGCTTGTTTAAAACCATTTCCTCTGTTTATAAGGAATATAATGGATCAAATAAGCATATGCTTCTTTCATAATTCAAGGATATGGACACACAGCAATCAGTTAAAAAGTAGTGGAGTGACATCAGCAAGATGGCAGAGTAGGAGGTTCTTGCACTTGTCACACCACAAAAATAATAATTTAATAACTACTTTGTGATGAAATTAACTCTGGGAGAACTCCAGAGTACAAGAAAGAAACTGTGTCCAATTTCCAATAGCATTCTTTTCAGAACTAAAAATAATTTTAAAATTCATATAAAGCCACACATTTCATTAATTGTAGCTTCATACATATTTACAGTCAACTGATTTTTGACATACATATAATGGGGAAGGATATTATCTTCAATATCTCACACCAATCTTGGCAATAACTTCTTGGATGTGATACCAAAAGCAGAGAGCAAAACCAAAAGGCAACACAAACAACTCAATCACTAAAAAACAAATAACCCAATTTAAAAATGGATGAGGGATATGTACAGACACAGCCATTTTACAAAATCAGACATACAAATGTTCAACAGGTATACAAAAAAGTGATCAACATCACTAATCGTCAGTCAATTACAAATCATAGTCTCAAATGATATCACCTCACACTTGTTTGAATGAAACAAAAGACAATATATCAAAACAGATAAGATGTCGGAAGATGTTGTCAGGGATATGCAGAATATCAAACCACTGAACACCATTGGTGAGAATGCAAATTGATACAGACCATAGAAAACAGTATGGAGTTTCTTCAAAAATGTAATAAGCAGAACAACCATAAGATCTAATAAATTACACTTCTCTCTCATTTGCATGTGTATCATTATTACATTGGGTAATTATGTACCAGCCTACACTATCATTTTTTTCAAGTACATTCTTTCAACAAATAATTATTGATACGCACACACCCTATAGCAATGACTTGCCTTTGAAGCACCGCCTTCCTAGGATTTTTATAAAAGACAAATTTAGCATCCTCTGAAATTTTATTTACTTTGGTTATTTTATTTTATTTTAGTTTATTTTTATTAAGGTATCATTGGTTCATAACACTGTCTATGCTTCAGAGGTTTCAAATGAAACAGAAAAAGACTCCAATTTAGGGAGGGACCAAAGTCACACCAAAACAACAAATTTCTATCTAGTTCAAGTTAGATTCCGAAAAGATAAGGCAAGAGATTATAAATTAAGGCACAATTCATGTAGGGTATATTTAATAAATATCTAAAATATCTCTCTGTATTGAAATTAAGTGACAAAGTGAAGAAAAAATATGTAGGGTTTTGTACTTAGTAAAAAATAAAAATGAACTTTTATACCACTTAATAATTGCTAAAATAAGTATTATTTTTCACTTTTCTCATTTTATCCCAATATCATCACTATGCTTTAATTACATGCATTTTAATGTAAAAACACTAAAAAAGGAAGCCCTAGAGCATACAATTTATGTTGAACATTCAACACTTCACAAAATCATGCAAGTAGCCACTTAAGGAGTGGGAAAGGAATATTTCAAAGCATCCTAAAAATGTAGTCTAATTATACCACAAGGAATTTGCTTCACTGAGCAATATATCCAGCATCCCAATAGCTATATTTATTTTCTACTGGTTTACTTAAATTCAGTAAAAATTCTTCCTTAACAGAGAACTTAATTAGAAAAACAGGACCCCACACAGTCCATTACAATGGAAATGAGTGTCTGTTTTGTTACTAATTTCGTGTATGTGTAAATATTGTTTGAATTTAGAAAGATTTCTATCGAAGTTTATCTTTATGGAGACTGCATAATTATATGTGAATAATTCTATTTGAGAGCAACTAGTAAAAGACTCACATTTTCATTCTTGTCTAAGAGTAAAATGAATGCAATGAAAAAATCATTTAGCAAGGAAAGCAAGTCTCTACCAAAATATGTTTTACTTTTGGCACAGAAACAACATGAATTTAGGGTGCCAGTGTTAAATGAAAGATTTTAAGAAAAAAAATAATAATAAACTATGATCTGAAATTTCTTCCACACAAAGCAGCATTGAGAAGTTTCAATAAAACTTATGCCATAAACTCATGATAGAATAATATCTCCATGAGATGGTTTATTTCCACAAACAAAAGACCAAACGCAAATTAAAATATTTTAGGGTAAGTAGCCAAATCAACATAACTTAAGAAGGAGTAACAGTTTATCCCTTTAGCATTACAGAATGTCCACCTCTGTTCTTGTTACTTTGTTTTGACTGAAAGCCTATTTTATCTGATGTAAACTTAGCTAATTCTGCTTTCTTTAGGTCATCATTTGCTTGATTTTGAGGCCATATTTGTCTTTAGAGCTGAAATTTGTCTTTTGAAGGCAGTAGAGAGTTGGTTTTGTTTTTTTAATCATCCAGACATTCTGTGCCCTTTGGTTGCTGAGTTAACCAAAAGGCACATATGGTGGTAGACAAAAAATATGACTTTTAGTGATCTTAATGTACTACATACAAAGGTCAAAATATAATGCCATACATTGAAACTTACAAATTGTTATAAACAAATGTTGTGTTTTAAAAAATTTTAAAAAAAGGGCCTCCTTGGTAGCGCAGTGGGTTAAGCAATGCACTATGAAGCAAACAGCAGCCACTGCAGAACGAGTTCGATCCCTGCTGCTGGCCAGGGAGGGGACCCACATGGTGCAGCAGACCTCTCCTGCTGTGCCTGCTGCTCTCCTCAGCAGTGTACTTCAGTTGATCTGCCTGTTCTGCTCCCCACTCTCTGTGGTGAATCCTCTCACCCCCCCACACCTTTGGCCTGTACCCCAGTGCTTGTGTGCATAAATAAATAAATCTTTAAAAAAATTAAAAATCAATAGCAGCAATGAAACAATAATTTCCCATAACTATAATACAAATTAGTATTATTCAAGCAATGCTTGTGCTCTCAGCTCTAATCTGTTACATTCTATTTGATGTCAAAATTTTGTCAAATAATTCAGGGTTGAAATGATTTTTATCTAAGTTATACCATAACACACTAATTCTAAATCAGACAGAAAAAATATAATTTCATTGATCTGTAATACAGATAAATTAAACTGAATGAACAAATTAAAAATTGTTTAGTTTTTATTATATTTTACATTTACTGGGCATTAAAATAGTGAACAAAATCAACTTTTTCTTCAGATAAAGCTTGTTTTAATAAGGAAAAATAATAAGCAATAAGAAATTTGATTGCTATACAAAAAATAAAAATAGTAGGGAAGAAAACAAATTGAGATTTTAATGGCAAAACTTTGGCAACCAAACAAAAATAAAGCACAAGAACACTACAGACAGAAGGAACAACCAGTGTAGAAGTTGAAAGAGGAATTATTTTCTTGATGAAAGCACAGAAATAATACTTCTGTGGCTGGAGCAGACACTGAACAAGTGGAAGGAAATAAGGTAAAGAGATAGAAAAAGGTCTAGATAGAGCCCATGAATCCACTGCAAGTCATTTGAAAAATCACCTAATAAGTGGCATAATTGTTAATAAGTAATTTAATCTAAGAATAAAATAAATAAATATAAATAAATAAACCATTGAAAACTGGGGAATAGAGTCTAGAAGCTCCAAAATGAATGCCAGTGAAATGTCCTGACAGTAAAATGTAGTGACCTGAACCAAATATGACAATAGTAGAATAGGGGGAAAAAAATGTATAGATCTCAGATAGTTTCTTGGACTTGCATATAGGTTACATATGGATCCTGAGAGGTGCAGAGCAATGCAGGACTACCTCTAGATATTTGCAGCCATTGCTAATTTATTGAAGTGGTGAAGACAGTGACAAGAATGTTAATGGATGGTCATAGAAGTTAATAGTTCTGTTTTTATCATCATTAATTTTGTACTGCTTAGTAGACATAAACATGGAAATGTCAAGGTATTCAATATAAAACTATGAAACTCATAAAAGTGGTAAGGAAGAAGTATGGAAATTATCATACAAAGATTATACTAAAACAATGTAATGGGATGAACAGAAAGGAAGTCTCAATAGAGAAAATAATCTCTTAAGTAAAACATCATGACATTTGGGCATGTGACAACATTATAAAATTTTATATTTAGGAGTATTATAAAGTCTGTGTGTGCTTAAACATATTTTTTGGAAAGAACTTATAAAATTCAGACACTACTGACAAAATTTTTTTGGTTTTTGGTTTTTTCTTTTTTGGTTTTAACAGAAAGATCACTGAAAAATGTGTTCTTCATTAAGGGCCAGCAGGTTATTGACAAAAAGTCCTAGAAAGCTTCCAGACATATCATAAGACTTAAACTCTTTAATAAAAAATATATTATCACAAAATAACATCTCATCTCCCTAGTTCTCTTACTGGATTAAGGATTAGTAGATATTGTGATAATACTGAGCATATTTTTATAAATGAATGTATCTCCTATAGGACAAAGGCTGAATAATGCTTTTGAGAAAAAATCCTCAAAACAAAGGGCATTTTCTTATAAAAATAAGAAAGAAAGAGAGAGCTTATGAGTTAAGTATGGAAAATACAGTGTGGATAATCAGCTTGCCAGTATATAAAGACTTGTAATGATTTCTCTGTTGGATGCTATTAGCTCTATAAACAGTAATACAAAACAGTTTGGGGAGAAATATTTTTATTTGGCAAGTTTGTATATTTTTGAGGCAGTTAAACTTCACAAGAATATGGGGATTAAAATAAAAAGAACTGTGTATTTGAAATTGTGGCCATGACTAAGAAGAGGTATATTAATATTGCTACAAACCAATTAACAGAGATAGTTTGTTGAAAATACTAAACATCTTTTATCATATATTTTATCATTTCTTTTTTTTTTTTAAAGATTTATTTATTTATGCATACAAGCACCAGGGTACAGGCCAGAGGTGTGGGGGAGGGTGAGAGGATTCACCACAGAGAGTGGGGAGCAGAACAGGCAGATCAACAGAAGTACACTGCTGAGGGGAGCAGTGGGCCAGGCAGGAGAGGTCTGCCGTGCCATGTGGGTCCCCTCCCTGGCCGGCAGCAGGGATCGAACTCATTCTGCAGTGGCTGCTGTTTGCTTCATAGTGTGTTGCTTAACCCACTGCGCCACCAGGGAGGCCCTATTTTATCATTTCTAAGCAATTCTTTTAGGATAGTTGTGACAACACTAAAATAGTACATTGAATTGAGTTTTATAGATTAGATTTGTTCATTGAATTTATTATTTTTTAATTAAATTATTTGATCCATATCTCTTCCACTCATGTCTCTACTTAGCTTTTACTTGATCTAACTGACATTTTAGGTATCAGCAAGAGCTACAACCAGTAATCTTCCTTGAACCACAATGATCATATCATATCATAATGATCATATCATAAAACATAAACTCTTTAATAAAAAATATCATGCTCTATATAAAATTATCAGGGATATAACTGACTATTGACCATAGCAGTAGCAAAAATGTGGATGTGGAGATATGGTTATATGGATGTTTAGATATATAGATATTTATAGGTATCTATAGCTATTGTTATCTATAGCTAAAGATAATATATTTTATGGAATTCTAACAACCTATATCATAGTCAAGAAAAATTATAATTTATCCCATTGTGTTCATCATCTGTTTTTACATTTTATTTAAAATATCACTAAGATAATATGCTACATGATTTATTACTTCATCAAAATTCTATTTTAAATGGAAGTTTTAGGCCCAGTTAATATACAATTTTAGAGATCCCATCCAAACTGAATTATATCTGCCTTTAGCAAGGCTTGTGCTAGGGAATTCACAATGACATCAAGCCCTATTTTTTCAAGATTCCTCATTATTACCTTTTTCTATTAGTTTAATTAACAATGTTTCCTTATAGTATAGCAAAAACAGCTTTGGTATTTCCACTTTCCATACTCACTCTATAACCATTACTTCTATAAATATCTTGACTTTCAGAGTGATTAAAGGCACACATCCACTTGTAAATTAATTAGATCTCATTAGAATATAAAATGCTGATTACCCTGAACCAGGTTACATACTCCAACCATGTATGGAGAGAATTACTTTTACCAAAACTTCATTAACCCATAAATGAAGATCAGAATATTTGGAGGGGGTAATGAAAAGAAGCTATATATAACAGAAAATACAAACACTGAAAAGAAATCCTTTTCTTTTCCATTTGTTTGAAATCATAGGAATTAGAATATTGTGGCAACAAAGGTACTGATGGCCTGACTTTCTCTTCACTGAGATTTTCTAATGTGATTTTTCACATGTGTCACAGCAATAGAAAAATTTGATCGTGAGAAAAAATGTCTCATGACTTCATAGCAGCATGAACTTATTTTCAAAGAACTCTCAATGTGCTCCTAATTTATACATGGGCAAAATTAACCATGTGGTTATGCTCACAAATAGGTCTCAAGTATCATACATCTTAACAATACACAGCAGGCCATTTAGATATAGGTGCTTCCACATGGCCAAAGCAACAACCACTATACAAATTTAGTTAAAATGTTTGGCAATGTCTACCGTGAAATAGTTCATGAATATTATTCTTTCACATTCCTGTTGTATAAATTTTGTAGGACATTTCAAGCAAGTGCCTGAGTTATGGAATGTTGTTTTCTTTTTGCACCACTGATATTTAGGCTATAAGTGACATACTGAATATTTTAGAACAGGAAGACACATAGAGGAAATGCCAACTATTTCAAATAGCAGAAGGTAAGCAGGGTGGGAGATAACCCTGGATATCTACGATGACAAAGGGAGAGAACTATCCAGTGTCTGATAAGGGGAGGGCAGTCTATGCACAGAATTCTGTAGGGTTAGATATTACGTTGAAATTCAGTTTGTGATTCACAAATTTATATTTCACTGACTGACTAGAAAGTTTGTGACTTCTTGCTTCAAGTCTTGAATAGGTAGCTTCATTCTGCTCCTGCATTACATTTATACCATTATCTCACACCTGGTTTATTTTCGGTAGCTATTTGTTTCTTTACAGGAGACTGAATTAAATTAAATGCTTTGTTTTTGTCTTTGTTTAGAAAATCACATGTGATTCTTCTTAAAGAATGAATCAATTGTGTTCATGATACGAATGAAATGCATATTTAAGATTACTATAAATACCAACTAAGCATCCCTTCTATCTTCATAGATTTTTATATTTAGTAAAATGGATAAATACTTTTAAAATAAAAATTGATCACCTATATTTGATTATTTTCAAAGACTTTAAAACAATTTTTTAAATGGATAATCCATTAAATTGTCTAGGTAAATTGATGACAAATTGATTTTTAGTAAATTAGACTTTCTGTAAATTCACCTATAAAAATGTCTATTTCTTACATGGTATCACCTTTCAATCTATATAAATGTGTGAATAACTTCCTTTTGTAAGGAAAAAAAGTTTTAAGACCTAGTATTAAAGGATCATTAAACCTGAGTTAAAATACATTGAGATTTTTTTTAAATAGAGTAAAAGATACTTCTTGACCTTCTAAACTCTGTTGTCTACTTTGGTAATTAAAGGGAAAGTCACTTCATTATAGATTAATTTGTTTTTACCTATACACTTTTCAAGGACTCCCTGAAATGTACTCACAGACTTGAGGTCACAAAAGTCTGGGAATGATAAAATAGAATCTGGGCCTCCTGGGCATTGTGTCTTAGTATCCTTCACAGTCTACTGGATGGACCTATGATATACCTCCACATTTCAAAGCATTCAGTAGGAAACCATTTCTCAAACAGTTCCTTGTGATGAGATTATGGGTACTACTACAGAATGAGCAGTGTGGTTCTTATAAACAAAACTCTAGCTCAAACCCGACAATGTAAGAAACCATGACTTAGAATTGGGCCCCACTGAGGTAAAACACTATACGAGTCAAACTTGAAGGAAAATATAATTTTCTGAGCCTGAGCCTTTTTATCAGGAGCTATCTATGAAGATTTGTGAAAAGAAGCCTGAGAGTTAATATGATATCTTGGCAATCTTGTTAGACAGGGGCTCAGTCATTGTATTTGAACACTAAAATAAAATTGTTCATCCACTTGATAGTTCTCAAAAGGGAGCATGCCAGTAATACTTACATGATTGATTTTACAGACTTTATATTGTTTAATAATTTTCATTTTTATCAAAGCCTTGTATATACCTTTTTAAAACATCAAACAATCTTCAAAAGTAGTTCAAGGGTTTCTCAAGAGGCACTCTAGGTTCTTGACTGGTATCCTATATCACCTCCACAGAATTTCTAAAACTTGGCAGAGTTGAAGTTTGAAAACCATTGAATAGTGGCCAGCAGACATGCTCCTGGCCAGCTGTATTAATACGCTGTAATACAAGGAATCGCAAATTTGCTCAGTAAATACATATGAGTGCTTAGCATTTAGTAGTTTTGCTGGGAGTAGAAAGTTAACCAAAAGGACAAATAACATAACTAAACATTCCAACAAAAAATTAGTCCATTTCTCTGGTAGTTAATGGTGTAGAATAGGAGAAAATGTTTTATTAAGGTACTTTAAGTGTAATGACGGAATTTTGATGCAAAGAGCTTCCTAAGAGCACGAGGAATGCAACATAAATTAGACTGAGAGACTTGAGGACACAGAAAAAAAAATGATGAGAGTGGATTTGAGTTACATTTTGAAAAGTAAGCAGGCATTAACCTGCTAAAGTTGGAGGCATTTGTGCTTATAAATCAGCATATGCAATTACGAATATGTGAGATTATTTGGCATACTGAAATAAAATAATTTGGTTTAATGAAAATTGAGGTTATTGTATATGGGATATTAGAGAATCAGACTGTGAAGGGACTTTTGTGTTAAATGAATCAGTTGATTTTTTTTTCCTTAATGTTTTAAGAAAGATTTTGAAGTCTTTTAAACACATAATTAACATACTCATATTTTCACTTTAAAGGTATTTGGATGTATTTGGAATGAGTAGAAGATGGACTGGTTAAAGGAAGACTGCTTAAGAGGCTATTATATTAATCCAGGATAGGTCTGGTGATGGAAAGAAATGTCAGTGACTCTTGGAAAGTATAAAAGATTCAGTTTCAGAAAGCATTAGGAAGGTAGAATCTATAGAACAGTTGAAATAATAGTCAATGGAGGAAGGAAAAGGCAGTAAATACAAATACTAGTGTTTCCTTATAGGAAATAGGGCTGAGACAAAAACTAACAAATAAATAGGTTTAGAGGCAAGAATATAAATTCAACTCTGAGTAAGTTGTATGTGAAATTTTAGGGACATCCATATTTATGATATGATAGTCAAACATATGATGCAAAAGTTAACAATATGAGACATACAGGAAATAGAGCATTTCCTCAGAATATAGTGTTCTAGAAATAAAAATTGATTTATTTGCATACTTGAAACAATACATGATGTTATAAAACTGATTAACACTTTAACATTATATGCGAAATAAATTTTAAAAGCTATTAATCTTCACTTTATAGCCACAATTGTTGCATATTTTTGAAGGGTCTTAAAGGTTGAGTGAGTTGGGCAAGGTAAGACAAAAATCCCACCATGGGGAAAAGGGGGATAGCTACTTGGAGGATAACTCAATCCACAAGAAATAGTTGAAGGATAGTCAGTTGCCTGGCAATTAAAAACTTTCCAGGGCCTCCCTAGTGGCTCAGCGGGTTAAGCAACACACTATGAAGCAAAACGCAGCCACTACAGCACGAGTTTGATCCCTGCTGCCGGCCACGGAGGGGACCCACATGGCGCAGCAGACCTCTCCTGCATGGACCACTGCTCCCCTCAGCAGTGTGTTTCAGTCAGTCTGCCTGTTCTGCTCCCCGCTCTGTCTCTGGTGAATCCTCTCACCTCCCGCGACTCTGGCCTGTACCCCAGTGTTTGTATGCATAAATAAATAAATCTTTAAAAATAACAAAAAAAACAAACCTTTCCAAATCAGAACAGTCAAAGGTAGATTGTTCCCCATTATTTAAAAGTTCAGTAGGTTTTTTTCTTTAAAAAGAGAGGATTCTTTTTAAAAATTCTCTATCATTAATGCTTTTGATCATATAGAGGAAAACAATTTCAGCAACACAAAGTTGAGAAATTATTTCAAAGCTGCAATCTGAATGTGAAAAAGTTTAAACTATGATGCCCAATTAAACTGATTCACATTTTTAACTTTTACATATACATAAGAGTGATTTATAATATTTATGAAACTGCAAAATTAAAAGCAAAAGCAAACTTTGAAAATTTCAGAGGCATTGCATCATGATATAACTGGTAGTATTCTTTTTAAAAGTACACTTTACAGTCAGTGATTTTTTTTCATTTGATGAAAAATAGTATTTAGTGCAGCAATAAACAAAAATGTTTCTGTAGCCTTCACTCTCTTCTACCCTCAGAGATAAAGTTGCTTTTTTTTTTTTTTTCCTTTACATTCTCAGAATTAGAAAACAGCAAGGGGCAGATTAACTGAAGGGTCATCCCACAGAGAAAACGGGCTCAAATAAGCCTCACCAGTTCCCATTTAGACTTTGGAACATGGAACTATAAATTGAGTGATTCTTGAAAAGTAACTGACCACATGTACTTTGAGGCAGGTTTCTTAGCAAAGAAGAGAGAAAGAAAGGTAAAGGTGAAAGAATGAGCACAAGAGAGGGATGGGGGGGGGGGGTGTGTGAGAAAGATAGAGGGGGAGAAAAAGGGGAGAGAGTGGTGGGGAGATAGGGAATTCCTAAAACATTCAAGTTTTCACTGCTTATCTCAAAGGCACCTAAGTGACATTAGATAGTTCCAGCAGACTAAGACAAGCTTTTGGAACTTCGAAAAAGTCAGGCCATGGTATTTAAGGGTAGACTATAATACAGGCTATAAAACTGAGCTCTTGCTAGGGCAGGGAGAGTTTGAAGTGTGGTTTAGCCACACTAAGGAAATACCACAGAAATGAAATGTCTTGGCAACTGAAAAATAAATGAAAGATTGTCATGGAAAGTTTGAAGGAAACTTTCCTTGAAGTGGTACATGGGTTAAAAGATACAAATACCTCAGACTTAGAATAACTGTCTTTGGACTCTTAAGTCTTCCACATGCTAAAAAGTGCCAATGAAAACCAAGCAAAGCTCCTGAGCTAGTACTGAAGGAAAACAAAAAGACTTTTATTTTGTCACAATTAGGCAAATATCTGTTCAATATTATGGAGCATGTGTACTTAGACAAAGTGCATTGGTTTTTGATAACAATATAAGAAATTCAGACAAAGTTAGTCTCTTAAGACAAAACCTGTTTTTAGATCATAGTACTACAGATCAATGTACTACAGATCATAGTACTTTTAGATCAATGTCTGGACACATTGTGACTTGTGTACCTACATAAATTCTTACTGACTGAAAATTTGAGTGTCAGGTGGTCCTGTTCTCAATTGACACTTCCAGTCCTCTTTCACCCTGATCACCTAATTTAGTTATGGTTGTGAGATTCCAGTCTTCTTTCCTTGATGGCTGCAGATAAAGGCCATTTTCATCACTTGGGAGTTCTGTGACCCTCCCCATCTTCCAAACCAATGAGAGAATTTCCTTCCCATGGAATTTCTCTAATCTTCAAATCGCTCTTACTGAGAAAAGTCCAGTACTCTTTAAAGGCTTATATAGCTGGGGTGGTCTTGGTTAATGTCATCTCCCTTTTAAAGTACACTGGTTTGTGAACTTAATTATATCAGAAAAGGCCCTCTACATCACCATGCAGCTTAGAGTTTGACTGACTGGGAGAAGGTATATGTACTGCAGGGAATCTTAGAAGGTCACCTTAGCATTATGCCTACTAGTGATCAAACAGTACAGTGATGTTTAGGCACATGGGAATGTGGTGTTTGGGCTCAAAGGATGCAATCTGGGAAGTTCTAAGATATTCTCTTTATTGGAAGTGACTTGGCAGAATCCATTTATCTCCCTTGCAGGAGTTACCTCACAACTGTAGCTTGGGCTAGGTATTTATGAACCTTGCATCTTTCTCAATTATATTGGAAACCTTGTAAACATATCTTGTCCACCTATACCACCATTACTGAGAAAGATAAAAGTAATCAAGAATGACCAGTAATGACTCAGAATACCACTAGTCTTGTCTGTGACCACAGATCTACTATAAACATTGTTAATTTTTTGATATGTATCTTAAGAATCTATGTGCACAACCAGTAGTTAAACAAAACCAATGAACATTTCATTTCATTTCAGTTTTAAGCTTTCAGAATTAGAGCCCATGAAGCTGAACTTTTAGAATTTTCATTTTGGATATGCCTTATTATGAGGAAAAAAAGCAGTACAAGAATGAGTCAATTCTAGAAATTTCAGAGATTTTTCAAGAGGATGGTTATCAATGATTAGTGTTAGAAGCACTAGGATAATTTTCAAATAGTACCTTTTTAAATGTAAAAAAGTGCCATAAATTTTAACAACATTTGACAAATAAAACTGAGCTGTGTGGCTTTCAACAAGTTACATAATATTTTTAAACCTCAGTCCTCACATTTGTTGTTATTGTAATAATAACATATAGAGCAAATAGTGTAAGATTTAGTTAACATTTGTCTTCATTAGTAGTCTTAGAGACTGAAGGTGATGAACAAATAACTGTTGAATTAAGGAATATGTGAATGAATAAAAAAAAGGAAAAGTGATTCATTAGTAACCATTTACTGGATCAGGGCTCATCTAAGGGACAAAATTGTCAAGAGAACAGAACGTGTTTTTAGGCTTGAGATTTCCTTGTCATGTCCTTACAAGATCTATGACATTTAGTCCTTTGCTAAGTCATCCAGTATTATTTTACTGCTCCCTTATCAACATAATGATACAGTCAAAGTATATGTTCTTGTATCACTAATTTACATTGTGGTCTGAGATATATATATATACCTCTATAGATACATACATAATAGATTATATGATAATATAGTTTTACATAGTTACATGATTACAGAGTAATTAAATACTCTAAGTATTTTTACTTTAGGTTGTGTCTTGTATTCATATAATGAAATAACCTAACCTTAAAATAAGTTGTAAAGCTATGAATAAATAAGTCACTTAAAGATCCTGGAAAATAGGGACCTCCCTGGTGGCGCAGTGGGTTAAGCAATGCACTATGAAGCAAACCGCAGCCACTGCAGCACGAGTTCAATCCCTGCTGCCGGCCAGACAGGGGGCCTACATGGCACAGACAGACCTCTCTTGCTGTGCAAGCTGCTTCCCTCAGCAGTGTACTTCCCTTGATCTGCCTGTTCTGCTCCCCATTCTGTCTGTGGTGAATCCTCTCACCCCCCACACCTCTGGCCTGTACCCCAGTGTTTGTATGCATAAATAAATAAATATTTATAAATAAATAAATATCCTGGAAAATAAATTTGAATCATTATTGCTAATACATAGTGAACTTTATTCTAGAGCACTGTATTTAAATACTTAAGGTGATAACTCATTTAATACAACCAGTAAGGTAGTTATCATAATTGCATGGCATTGTAAGTGAGGAAACTGAAGCATATAGGAATTAATTTTAATTAACTTGATCAATGCAATATCTCATAGTTGAGAGTATGAAACAGGAGTTTTATTTTATCAGCTGCTATAACAGTTTTCTGCCTTCTACAAAGAACATATGTATATGGTTAAAAAAGAAACCTCGTCATTACTGTCAGATGTAGCTTCTTTTTCCAGATGTTACCATTACTATCAGTTTGTATACTTCCAGAGTTATCTCACACATACAAATATACTTAACACCAAATTGCTATACGTGAGATATTTAGTCCTGCTAAATAACAATAACAATCATCTTTTTTTCACATTAAAAATCCCAGGGATCTGAATATATTAATTTGGTGTCTTGGGATCCATTGTACTATATAAAATGTTTCTGAACCATGAAGACAAAGAAATCTTTGGCTCCTCTGCTCCATAATTTATTTCTAGGAACTGTGACAGTTCTGAGATTTTACTATATTTGTAAACTAACAAGTTAGTTGGCCACAGATTTATGGGTGTTGGCAGAAAACAGGAGACTCCTGGATCAGAGACAAAGGACTTTATTGTGCATAGCCTCATTTTCATGTCAGTTGTTCTTGTCCCCAACTCCCAAGGGGCTAACATGAAAGGCCCAGGTAGACACAGAAAAAGAGTAGGTTTATAGCACAGTTAAGTCATATCAAAATAATGAACAAAATTCTTAAGAAATGGACAAGTCTTCCTGCCTGACCTTTGCTGTGGAGGAAAAACTACCTTACAACACTATTCTATATGTATATATATTCTCAAAATGATAGTCCAAAGCTAAAGGGCAGTTAGTGCCTCAAGTAAGAATGCAACAGAATCATGAAGACCCATTACTCAAACTTAGTAGTTGTGGACATTTAGCGCTTTCCTTAGTCTTTCTGAGCCTGTTTTCCTAATCTACAAAGGAATTGTATCAGTCAGTTAATTTTTCTAAGTATTGAAATACATTTTAAATCATATCGTGAACAAATATTACAGTTGTTATTCTTATCGATCTGGAGATCACATACATCAGCACATTTCTATGGTCAGAATGAACATGACCAACTCAACAGATACTAACTTCGGCAGTAAGCTAGGACACGTTCACCTGGGGCACTGAATAGATTTAATACTGTTACAGAGCGCAATCTAGGGTGAGGTAAAATAAAATTCAATGAATTACAAGGCAAGACATTAATTCATGATTAGAATTAATCTTAAATGGAACACTGATAAATGCCTGTGTATTTTCAGTATTTAGTTATGTGGTTCACATTAGTTGTAATTAAATGGGGGGGGGGAACAGCTTATCTAGTATCTGGAGACATAAAAATGACATATATTAAAAAATAGCTTATTTCATCCATAAAATAAAAGTATTTAATAAATTAATATTCTGATTTTGTGTAAAAAATACTGCAAAACTATTCTAGTTAATTTCAGTTTAAAATAGCATGCTGATAATTTGGCCTATCACTGCACATATTGGAATAATAAGCATTTATATCTGCATCTGTAGTTAACAGTTTTACCATTTTTAGTGACCATATTTATAAATTTTAAATTATTTTAAAGAAATTTATAATAAAGTAAACTTTTATTAAATTACATTTTTAAGTTACATTTCTCTTTGGATTTATTTCCCAATGAAAGAACAGTTCAATTTTATTTGCTTATCAAATGAATAAGGTACACAGTCCCCCTTTGCTGCATATATAAAACAGTTAAGTTTCTTTTTTTTTTTTTTTAAAGATTTATTTTTTATTTATGCATACAAGCACTGGGGAAGAGGCCAGAGGCGTGGGGGGTGAGAGGATTCACCACAGAGAGTGGGGAGCAGAACAGGCAGATCAACAGAAGTACAGTGCTGAGGGGAGCAGCGGGCACAGCAGGAGAGGTCTGCTGCACCATGTGGGTGTCCCCCCCTGGCCGGCAGCAGGGATCAAACTCGTGCTGCAGTGGCTGTGGTTTGCTTCATAGTGCGTTGCTTAACCCACTGCGCCACCAGGGGAGGCCCCAACAGTTACGTTTCTTACTCTTTCTACTGCTTAATACCTGATCCTTCTAAAGACAGTAAAAAGCTGTCTTTAGGGCCTCCCTGGTGACGCAGTGGGTTAAGCAACACACTATGAAGCAAACCTCAGCCACTACAGCACAAGTTCAATCCCTGCTGCCTGACAGGGAGGGGACCCACATAGTGCAGCAGACCTCTCCTACTGTGCCCGCTGCTCCCCTCAGCAGTGTACTTCAGTTGATCTGCCTGTTCTGCTCCCTGCTCTGTCTTTGATGAATCTTCTCAGCCCCCACACCTCTGGCCTGTACCCCAGTGCTTGTATGCATAAATAAATAAATCTTTAAAAAAAACAAAACTGTCTTTAATTGTAATAAATTCCAGGTTTTTCAAAATTCTCAGAAGCTTTTTAAATGAAAACTGACTTAAAAAAATCTTTGTTTTCCCCTTCCCCAGCCCCACAGTAAACTATGACAATATTTAAATGAATTAGTCATATTTGGAGTACAAGAAATGAGATTGAAATGTATCGTTGTTGAAAGAATGGAGAAGAAAAAGAAACATATCACTTTATTCATTCAATTTTGAGCTTATCAGACAAAAGTTTAGTTGTCGAAAACATGAAACAAAAAGCAAAAGAGAAATGTGGGGGAAGGAAGTATGTGTCCCATGCATTAAGACTAAGGTAAAGTAAAATAAATGAAGCAGTATCTCTTTTTCCTAATTTTCATTTTATTGATTGCAAAATATAGTGTATGTAAAAATGTTTTATATAAGTACAATTTAATTACGAAGTTACCACCAGCATAACTACCACTCAAATTAAAACTAAAGAATTTTGCCAGCACCAAAGAAGCCCTATGCCCCTCTAGAACAGAAGTTAGTAACTTTCCAGGAGGTATCCTACTCTTGAATATTTAGTGAGTCATCTTTGCTTTTGATGTTAACTATGTGTAAGTCCTTAAAAATCTATCATCAGGGGCCTCCCAAGTGGCACACTAGGATAAGCAACACACTATGAAGCAAACCGCAACCACTGCAGCACAAGTTCAATCCCTACTGATGGCCAGGGAGGGGACCCACATGGCGCAGCAGACCTCTCCTGCCTCTCCCACTCTCCCTCAGCAGTGTGTTTCAGTCAGTCTGCCTTTTCTGGTGAATCCTCTCACCTCCCGTGACTCTGACCTGTACCCCAGCTCTTGTATGCATAAATAATCTTTAAAAAAAAATCTATCATCAATCTGTACTTTGATTTTTAACTTTCTGTCAGTGGTTATATACGTTCCTCTGAGACTCATTTTATTCTATGTTGTATTTTTTAAGATTCATCCATGTTGATGCATTTAATTATATTCACTATTTTCTGTTCATTGTTAATCCAATGTATGATTTCATAGCAATTCATTTGTATAGTGTGTTGATGATGACCACTGTGTCCTTGCTTCTTTGGGCAGTATATCAGTCTCTTGTTACTAGACATCTTGTACATAACCCCAAAACCATATACAGTTATCCAGTCTTAGAGTTCAACGTATATATCAAAGAGTGGAATTATTGGTCCATAAGGTATAAGGTATAAGGCATGAATATTTTCATCTTTAATTGGCGCTATCAATTTTTATCTTCAATTTATTACACTTGCAATGAATTTTATCTACCACAGTAGCAATTTCATTCCCATATTCCACATACTTACCTTGACATTGATTGCCAGTCTGTGTGTTTCTGTGTGTATACATGTATGCAAAATGAAAACCTCTAATTACAATTTGTGTTTTCCTGATTATTAATGAGGGATATTTGATGATTATGGATCCTAAATATTTCTCATTATATAAATTTGTAATTTTACTTAGTTGTTCAACAGTTTTCTGAATTATTGATGGGTATCACACATATATTCTAGGTACTAATATTTCATTTATTATATATGATACTATGATCTCTTCCCACATCACAACTTGTGTTTATCATTATTAATTTTTAGAAAGAGAAACTCTTAATTTTAACATTTATCAATCCATTTCTTTAAGATCTTTTTTTGTAACTTTTAAAGAAATCTTTCTTATACCCAAAGTAGAAAAATAATATATGATTTTTCTAAAGGATTAATATTTTCTTTTTATACTTAGGCCCTTAACCAACTCGGAAAGTACCATTGTTTATATTACGAAGCAAGAATCCAATATTGTTTATTCCCATACTTTATTTTGACCAAGGTCAAGTGTTGTCTCATCAAAATTTTTGTTAAAAGTGAATTTCATCTCATTTTTTTCTGGATCAATTTGCCCGTTTAGTACTTTATAGACATGTCAGGCTACTTAGGCAATTACTCAGGATCAAAAATCCAAAAGGGGAGTTAAAGTCCCTAAAATAGACCCTAAGTGTAGAACTATACTTACCACATCTTTTTTTTTTTTTTTTTTTTTTTGGTTTAAGAACAGTATGGGGTAGAGAGAATTCTTTGGCAATTTATTTAAGTAGATGAGTGAAAAACTGGAAGGGTCACATATCAATAGAGTAACGTTACACTGCTTTTTTAGAAATGAACCCCATTAACTACAAATGTTTTGCTTTGCCAAGGAGAATATGGGACATGGGAAAAAATTTTTGAAAAACTTGGAAAAGACTGATTACTCCCTCCAATGACCACTTTTCCTCTTTTCTGCCACTTATAAGTCAACTTTCTACACTAATGTAGAAGATATATTGAACGTGTATTGGTTTGAAAAAGTGCCAACTTATTAGCTTGCCTGAGGTAGTCCACATGTTTCTATCTTACCCTGGTGGTATACATTATGTCTGCGCAATACACGCACAAACATACAAATAAGACAGTAGTTTTTCCAACTAAAGAGAACAGTATTTACAGCACAAAAACTTCCCTGAAAATGCTAGTGTGGGATTTCATGCCCTCCCTCTCATTTGACCTTCCTACTGCAGGTTTTACTGTGCTCCTGAGTGCTGGCACAGAAACACTCTGTCTATATGCAAATTCCTTGTATCAGTTTAGGGTTTGGTATTCTTCTTTATCATGCTGGAAACATGCCACATGGCAAACAGACTCAGTGCTTATACAACAGAATTCTTTTCCCTCTTTTCTTAGTGTAAGATTACACTCATTTATTTGCTTTTATAAACTCATATAACTGTCCACTGCAAGCTGGCAAGACAGTCCAATCATGCAGAGCTCAAATAAATTATAAAAGTTTCAGACAAATTGTTGATGGTTAAATCCATTATTTTCTTTATATTAAATGATCCATGTTGTTTTCTTTTTAGAAAACGACACTTATTTGTGAATGATAATAATTAAACCTGTTATTGAAGGCTGCTATAAATAAGCATTTAAGGAAAATTTCTATTCTTAGTGGCAGGGTTTTTATTTTTTGCCTTGGTTGAAATTTATTCTGGGGATTTGATATTTACATATATAATTATTTATAGTAAATTCAGACTTATGTAAGCATAAATTTATATTTTTTATACACACATATAGACATACACACAATCAAAAATCAGAATTGCAACCAGAATCAGTATTAGAGGTGATAAGCCTGTATCTAACTTTGGAGCAAAACACTAAGCAAAATTTCCTTCCTATTTTTTGACTACTTTGCAAAAAGATTTAAAATAGACTTTGAGGGCCTCCCTGGTGGCGCAGTGGGTTAAGCAACACACTATGAAGCAAACCGCAGCCACTACAGCACAAGTTCGATCCCTGCCCCTGGCCAAGGAGGGGACCCACATGGCATAGCAGACCTCTCCTGCTGTGCCCGCTGCTCCCCTCAGCAGTGTGCTTCTGTTGATCTGACTGTTCTGCTCCCCATTCTGTCTGTGGTGAATCCTCTCACCCCCCACACCTCTGGCCTGTACCCCAGTGTTTGTATGCATAAATAAATAAATCTTTAAAAAAATAAAATAGACTTTGAAAATAGACTTAAAAGTGAATTTATTTTCTTTTGGTGGGTAAAATTTTACTATTTCAAAAAGTCTCTGAGAGCATAACTACATATTACAAACCAGTCATTTGTTTATGCCTTCATCCCACAAATATTTATTGTTCACATATTGAGCACACTCCTAGCTTCTGATTAGAAACACAGACATGGTCCTCATGAAATGTATGATCCAGTAAATAAAAAAGGCAATAAACATATAAACACAAATGTCTAACAAATTATAGTGCAATAGCTGCAGTGAAAGGAAAGCAAAAGCAATTTGGCTCAACATTATAAGAGCTACCCTTTCTCTTATTTCAAACTCTCCACATTCCCTTACAACTAGAATTTGGCTCCTCACGGAGATATGTCTGTAGGGAAATAACATGTTCCTTTGTAAGCTGAAAATCTATACCTCTTGATAGTTTTATTATGGATTATAAAATCATAAATTGAAATTCTATGTTTATGAAAATGTTGAAATTCTTAATATAATACATGTAATTTTAAATGCAATAGATTTGACCACTGATGGGATTTAGGCCTCATTTCTCCATCTTGCCCTTTCTGCCAACATAGTCTAGTATAAGGCAGTAATAAAGAATCAAATGCACTTCTTAAAAATTCTGGAAGCAGATGAATTTAAGAATTCTATAAAGATAGGATATTGTTTATTAGCCTTTAATAAATAACGCTAATAAAGTGCCACATAAATATTTGAGCTTTAAAAAATATGTAGCAATACATTTTCAATTCAAAACATTGAAAGCTATGGTTCCATTAAACACACACTAGTTAATTAATCACACAAATTAATCCACTATCAAATAGTAGCTATGCAAATTTATTTGGATTTAGTCAGATTTTTTTTTTTTTTTTTTGCTTTGTGCAATAAAGTATTATTATTTCTAAATCCTCTAAGGCATTATATTATTTTGGCAAATTGAACTCAATGATTAGCTTAACTGTAGGAATGATTTTCAATAATGATGCCAAAACTTAGACACCAGTGTTCTTAGGTGTATACCTTTTGGGGCTCCTTTAGCATATATGGCACAAAATTTAATTAAATCTGAGTCTAATACATTTATGACTGTCTATATTTCCATTAAATAGCTCTGTATTTTAAAAATATAAACATGATCCAATCGAATAATGTACTTCCTTTTTCAACACTATGAATAAGAACTGCCAATTACTTGGTAGCTGTTTATTTTATTTATAGCTGAATGATGTTGAAGACCAACTGACCCAAATCTATAGACTGACCCAAATTTACTCAACAACTGACTAGTTGTATAGTCAGAACCATAATCAAATACTTTTGGATCCTAGCTTACTGCAGTTCTTTGAACAAATCTATAAAATATAATTAGGAATTAACATGAATAATTACACCTTTCATAGCTCATCATATTTTCCATCTTTTTTCATGTTCCAATAAGAAATAATGAATATATAAAAATGGACAATAACAAGTTACTA
The DNA here is from genome assembly GCA_019455555.1 of Galemys pyrenaicus. Taxonomy (NCBI): domain Eukaryota; kingdom Metazoa; phylum Chordata; class Mammalia; order Eulipotyphla; family Talpidae; genus Galemys; species Galemys pyrenaicus. Next base: position 1,652,340 of record JAGFMF010012021.1, read on the forward strand.
TGACTTTTTTTTTAAAAATATTTATTTATTTATGTATACAAGCACTGGGGTACAAGCCAGAGGTGTGGGGCGGGAGGCGGGGGTCGGGTGAGAGGATTCACCACAGAGAGCGGTGGAAGGCAGAGAAGGCAGATCAATGGAAGTACACTGCTGAGGGGAGCAGCGGGCACAGCAGGAGAGGTCTGCTGCACCATGTGGGTTCCCCTGCCTGGCTGGCAGCAGGGATCTAACTCGTGCTGCAGTGGCTGCAGTTTGCTTCACAGTGTGTTGCTTAACCCACTGCGCTCCAGGGAGACCCACAAGTTACTATGACTTTTAAAATAACTATTTTCTTATAAAAGGTTTCAGTTGTCTTTTTTTCTTAAAGAAAATTATTCCATTTGTGGTTTCTTCAAGGAAGATAATGGATGCAGTTGTTTTCTTGCTGCCAAAGTGACCCATCAAAACATTTCTGTTCCAAATGGAACAAATTATATATTCAAAAATTCAAGTGAAAGTTTCAAAAAAAGGTTAATTATTTTTGTGCCATCCCTTCTGGAAGGAGGGCTTATTTTGCTTAGAATACACATTTAATTTTTCTAGGAATAATTTAGATATGCAAGTCCTCTAGGAGTGGACAGTTAACTTATTTATTCATTGTATAATTATAAAATATTCATGTTGCAAACATAAATAGAATTAGTTTTATTCTTTCGTAGTAATTGAGTTTGAATTTTACTCTACCTTTAGTTTTGCAAAGTATTTTGCTATTGATTTAGTATGGAATTACTTTTTACATTACAAACATATATAAGTTTATATATCTTTTAATTTAATTTGATTAATAGTAAACTCTTAAAATGTCTTTGCATGATAAATCATTTTTAAAGCATTTCAAAAAAAATAAAGGAAAAACCTTTACAGGAAACGGGCCACAAACATACTGTGGATCTTCTGTTTGATGGAGAAACAGTCATAAAAAATACAGCAAAGGATATCAAAGAGAAAAAGTAAATATTTTCTAAGGAAAATCTAAAAGAATATTTGTTATACTAAGATACTTCACTTGTTTTTCCAAGGTCAATAGTACATAATTAAAAGAGTATTCATACGGGTTACCAGATTTTTAGTAGTAGATCATTTTAAATTATTTATTGATTGTTCCTACTTAACTTTGAAAAAGATATCTTATCACCTACTGTTTTTATTAAGTTACATATCACTAAATGATAATATTTACATACAATAAGTTATATATTCTTTTTCACTGTCAATTGAATATAAATGACTTTTGAGTAGCGTTTACCTTATTCTCTTTTTTCAGCATTAATGAGATTGACAGGTACAAAATAGATGGACCATTTACTATACTTTTTAAATTTTTAAAGTCATTTTTTAGAAAAGTTTTAGGCTTACAACAAAATTTAAAGGAAGGTTCAGATAATTACCATATACTTCTGGCCCTCAAACATTTATGTCTCCCCGATTACCAACATCACTCCCCAGAGTGGTACATTTCATACTAAGTGTGAACTACTGACACATTATATTCACCTGAAGTCCACAGTTTATCTCACAGTTCACTTCTGATGATGTACACTCTACATTTTTCTACAATATAATAAGAACAGATATTCATCATAATATCATATAGAGTATTTTCTCCTTTTTGCATTTCAAGGGAATTATGTGTAGTATAGCAAATCAGAATGACAAAGAAAAATGTAATACATTTACTTAGCAAGATGATTTGACAAAGCAAAAAATATTTACAAACACTACCAGACTCTAATAAATTAAGTGAGGTACCTAAAGTTAAGAGGGGTGGGGGAGTAAGAAAGCATCAGATTGAAATATGGTGATGTGGTGAAAAATAAAATTAAAAAAATAAATGAAATTTTTAAAGAAGTAAATAAATCACAATGGGTAGATTCTGAATAGATTCTACCTAGTTTTATGTAACTTATTATGGAAAATTGGAAGCCACAAGCAGGAACAGGGAAGTGCTTTATGAAAAAAAATAAGTAAACCATAAAGATTCTCATCACTAGAAAAAAATGGATAAGTAACTATGAGTGGTGATGGATGTTATTTAAACTTACTGTAGTGATAATGTCACAATTTGTACATATATTGAATCATAACTTTTGTATACCTGGAACTTAGTATTATATGACAATTATGTCTCAATAAATATAAGTAAAATAATAAAATAAATTATTTGTAAAAAAAAAATGTCCTGAAAATTCTATGTATCCCATATATACAGCTCTTCTTCCCTCCTTCCAACCCTGGCAACTACTGACCTTTTCACCGACCTTGCAGTTTTACCTTTTCCAGAATGCCATACAGTTGAAATTATTTAATATAAAACTTTTTCAGATTTTTTTTTTACTTAGTAATAAACCTATATAGTTCCTCCTTGCCTTCACGGAGGTAACTCATTTCTTTTTAGTGCTGTTCACCTTTTATTATCTGCATAAATCACAACTGATATATCCATTCACCTATGAAAAAAATATATTGACTAATTTGGAATATATTGATATACACACTAAATTTTAATGCATAATTTTAAACATTGAAATTGTTTATATTTATCAAATTAGTATATGTAGAAAATAGAATAAAGCTTAAATGACAATAATTAAATGAGCCACAAACTAGAATAATAATGAAAGGAAAGCAAAACTTTGAAGCTATAGAAAGCACAATAACTAAAATATGAAAAGAAAAAAAAAATAGAACATGGTAAAGACAGAGACTGAATTGTAAAAGACCAAATAAAGAGCATAAGCAAACAAGAAAAAAATTACATTTTCCTATAAGTTCCTTCTGAAAGATATATCCATAAACTGTAATAAGTTGAAAGTAGTAAAAACAAGGAAAGAAACACCAGGAACATAATAGCCAAAAGGAACTGCAGTAGCTGTGGATTACTTTTAGACAAAATATATTTTAGCATATAAAGATTTTTTTTTCCTTTTGGTTGAAATAACCTCTAATATTTTTTTGTGATAAATTCACAGGGGCTATATGGCAATTCTTAACTTATATTTACCCAACACTACATTTAAAGCAAAACTTATAGAGAAAATAGTAAAATCTGCACTTATAATGGAATGTATGAATGTACTTCTATCTATTATTATTAGGGAAAATAAACATACGGGTTAGTAACCTGAGAGATGATTTGAACACAACTCTGTCACCTTTGCAGCCACTTTCACTCAGAATGAAAACAAATCTTTGTAATGACCCACAACTTAAGTTTAAACTAACCAACCCTCTAATGCCTTTCTGACTTAATCTCATACTATTCCTGCTCTCATTCAAATTACTCCAGCTTCTGATCTTCCATTCATTGAAAGTAAATGACAAGTGGCAATACTGGCTGCTCTCTCTATGAAGGAAGAAAAATTAAGTACAAGATGACATCCTTTGCTTGCATTTACATCATCCTCTAAATCATAATGCAAAACCCTCCCACTTTACCTACTTCAGATATATCCTTTATATTGCCTCATTATTTTCTGTAGCACTTATTTTCTTCTGGTATATTATTTAACAGTCACAATTTTTGCATTTATTATTCATAGTCTGCCTCCTACCCTACCCACAATTTGAAGGCAAATTCTATCAAGGAAGTTAGTAGTTCCTTTAGTCATACATCTATCACTTCAAAGAGCAACTGGGATATAAAATGTACTCAATAGATTATTTGTTGATTTAATGAAAGGAACAAGATTTGTTCGTTTGGTTGTGATGGACAGTTAAACCATGTAGATAGCATGAGGAAATCAAGGCCAAAATTTTCCAGTAGGAATTCAATTTTAAGAACAAGCAGGTAAAAAAGCAAGAGTTAAACTGGTGAAATTGGGATACTTCCAATGTAAGATACTCGGTTGTTATTTAATGCTCATTTGTAAAGCAGAGACTTCCTGACTAGAAGTAATATGGATAGAGAAAATCTGGGATACCTAATTCAGTTCTGAATGCATACTCCTGACCTTAGAAACTCACTAGCACCTCATCTCTAGAAACTTAAAGCCTACTGTGAAAAAAATCAATACTAGAAAAATACATATTTATGCAAATCAAAACAGTTATATATCTAAATTTATTGATTAAAAGTGTTTTTTTCTTAGCAAAATCATAAATTTGAATTGGAAAACAATAGCATATCAAACTTTGGTATATACCTATTTCAAATGAAGAAAAATATTCTCCAGTTTCTATAGGTACTAAGAATTCCAGTATCAAATAATATTAGAATTTACCACTTTATAAATTTGCTGTTAATTCTTTGATATTCAACTTTGATTTGCATTGCAGTTAGTAAATATCTATGTTTCTATTTATTATTAATCTTTAATTTTACATATCAATCTCTTTCCCATAGTCCTGCTTATAAATCTATTCTTATAAAAGCATATCAATGTTCAGTCACCTTTATCACAGTTGTAAAGTATAAATAAGTTAACTACTCAAGATCCTTGGCATCCAGTGTAAAACATCCTTCTACTGTTAAAAATTGTAATGAGAAGACCAAGTGGGGGAAATCTGAATGAGAATTTTAACTTTGGCCACTATACAAGATTTAATATAAGAGAATCTCTAGGGATTCAAGGATGGTTATATCTATGAAAGATTTCATAATTACGGTAATTTTGTTCAATTCATTTGACAGTTTTGGCTTTAAACTGTATTTACACAATTAAAAAATAATCACAACTGGTTAAATGCCTAGTTTTTAAAATACATCTTCAACCTATTCTGTAAAGCTTTTTGCTTTGTTATTAATTTGTACAACTGAAACTATCTGTTAGACAAGAAAAGTGACTTTTATTGCTTATTTTAGAATTAAAGTGAAAATTATATGCTTTCTATAAGGCTTTTATACCTAATATGTTGAGACACAGATTTTATAGCATATTGTTAACTTATATCATTGGAGCTGTTATTTCACTATTTAATATTTAGTTTATGTCCTCTTTCTATAAATAGAGATACATTCATGATGGGAATTGGGAAAAATTAACACTCTTTTATCTGTAATTTTCATTTTGTAACTTATTTTAAAGTTTGCAAAAAGGTGAATAAACTAAGTTTATACTCACAGGGTCATCATTGTTAAAGTATATATTTTTAAGTATAAGAGAACTCAAGAGCATATTTTCTAGAAGTCTGTAATTATTTCCGCATTATATGAATTTATAGAAATAGATTTTACATTGTTTCTTCAAATCAAAATCACCATTAGTGGGCCCTACAAGGCGGCACAATGGGTTAAGTAACACCCTATGAAGCAAGCTACAGCCACTGCAGCATAAGTTCAATCCCTGCTGCCAGGCTGAGAGGTGAGCCACATGGTGTGGCAGACCTCTCCTGCCTCACCCACTGCTCCCGTCAGCAGTGTATTTCAGTCACTCTGCCTGGTCTGCTCCCCCACTGTCTCTGGTGGATCTTTCTACCTCCTGCATTTCTGGCCTGTACCCCAGTGACTGTATGCATAAATAAATAAATCTTAGAAAAAACAAAAACAAAATCACCATTAGTTATAGTTACCATTATTGTATGTGCCATCAAGATATCAAAAAATGGTGCCAAATATTGTTACAAAACAGCATAAATTTTAAGAAAAAATATATACTTTGACATTAAAATTAAATATATCTTTTCCAAGTGATTTTTTATTTACCTGCTTTTTTTTTGCTAGTTTATTTTTATTGTATGCATTTGTTTCCATTTAAAAAATCTCATATGCCTGCTCCTGTTTCTTCTTTATGCTGGCTCATGTAGAGGACAGAGGAACTGAATCTGTCCAGCTTAGTTGTACCACTGTCTGCAGTTTGGTCCTTCCCTTTCCCTTTATTCATTCCATACTCCATTTCAGTGTCTTCCCAGCCTTTGATACTTTAAGATTTGTCTTTGTCTTTCACTTATTGGACTTTGTAATATGATTGTATCTACTTGGTTTTGACTAGACTTATTTCATTTAGCCCAGTTCTTGTACTTCCATCCATGTTATTGCAAATGGCAAGAGTTCACCTTTTTTATATATATAGCTGAGTAGTATTCTATTTTGTGTGTAATTACAGTGACCTGCTCAGGCTGTTGCTTTCATCTACCCCTATATCCCTACTTCCATCCTAGGATGTCTCTCAAAGTAACTCTCCACCTACATGCTTTGCTGGCCAGGACCCATTTATATATCTACTGTTCTGTGGTTAGGCATTTTAGGTTGTTTCCATAACTTGGCTGTTGTAAATAGTGCTGCAGTGAATATAGGGTTGTATATATTCCTTTGAACTAGTGATTTTTGTATTCTTGGGGTAATATACTGAAGAGTGGAATTGCTGGCCCTATGATTTATTTATTTTTAATATAGTAAGGAAACTCCATTCTGTTTTTCACAGAGCCTGGACCAGTTTATAGACCTGACAAGAGTGTAAGAGTTTCTTTTCTCCCCGGCATCCTCTCTGAGGTCTACCAGGAGTCTACCTTTGTAGGGCTGCTTCCAGATCCCAGCCAGGTGCTTACTGATAACTGCCATGGGCTACTGACAAAGGGGCTGTGGCCAGAATCAACCACAGAGCCCTCTAAGTCCTGCCCTGGGTTTCTGTACTAGGTCCTTACCAGTTCTACTCTCTGCTTGCACGTCCACTAGGCCCTGGAGCTCACCTCAGCACCCTGGCAGGCTACCTATTTGCCTTGTTCCACTGAATATTGGGATCTCATTCCTCAGGGCTCTCCTAGCAAGTGCTTTGGCTATTTTTCTTTTAGGAGTCACTGGCTTTGTTTTATTGCAATCTAGATGTGAGTATGTAGAGGTAAGCTAGCAGTTTCACTCTACTTCCCTTGCCCTGCCTCTTAAGATGCAGTTTTGAGTTTGAATTCAAACTAGTTAAATGTGCTCTAATGCAAACAAAAAAATTTGGAGGAATATGACCAAGACTTGAATCTCTATAATATCCTCATTTACAATACCCAGAACAAAATAGAAAATGTAATTTGCTTTCAAGTGGAATTACAACCTATCTGAGACAACCCAGATGTTGGCTTGGTAGACAAGAATTATAGAGTAAATATAATAATTATGTTCATGAACATAGAGGAAAATACACTTGTAATTAAAAAAATAAGAAATTTCAAAAAATGAAAACAATTATATGGAGCTAAATGGAAATTTTAAGACAGAAATATAAAATCAAAAATAACTTATGTAATATCTTTACATGATTGGTACTAAGAAGACAGGTTGGGGGCGGGGAGACTTTTGCTAAAGAACTGCTAAATATGAAGAAAAACCAATCATTTTAAATCTTCACATTATTCAATGGTAAGAACGAAAGCAAAAATATCACAAGTTTGTGTTTGCTAAATAGGAAATACCAAAAGAATAAAGTAAGGAATTTATTATTTTGATGTTTTTATACAAAAGAAGGTGAAAATTGTCCTTATACAATATTACTTACTCTGTCAGGTAGATGCATTTAGCTTAATACATTTTGACACTAAACCACTCTGAAGATTAGTATAGGATATATATTTTTATATATTATCGTGGTTGATACTCACAGAGCTAGAATTTGATATGTGGTTACCAGTCCATGTTTCTTTAAAAGTAAACCAACCATCTTTCTATACTTTCTAGGCATTTAACCTTTTTTAGATTGAGTCTACTTTAACGTCATCAGAAACAGAGATAAAATGAGTATAATTAAAGTTAGTAATCTGCAGGAGTGAGGGGACATGGATTTTGCTGGTATAGTCTTCTACCAATCAAACTGATAAGAAGTTTCAATATGTGAACTATTAATATCAAAGTCTTACATTATTAAGATGTTCAATGAGATTCAAATTAAATAACAGTGATCATTTTCTGAGAAATTATTAATGACAAAGCTCAAAATAGTCTAATCATCTATGACACTGAATATATGTATAACTTTTCAGTTTTGATCATCATTACAAGTTTTATAATATAAAACATTTTATTAGAAATTTAGATGAATGAATTCAAGCTTTACCCACAAATAGTGTGATGTATCTACTCACTAAAAAATGAAATTTTTAAAAAATAAGTCATAAAAATAAGTTTATTTTATTTCTTTTAGGAATTTTGAAGTATTTGTTGTTCATAGTCAATATTTTCCTTGGCTGAGTAAAGAAACCCAACGATATGAAGGTGTTATGTTTTTTTTTTCCTTTTTAAACAACTTTGGAAAAAGTATACTTAAAGGACAAAATAGAAAAATAGATAAAAGTTAACCCTGTAAAAAGAAATGATTATATTTTCAAAAATGTTGATGATCCGAGCATGAGGAGGTAGTTAAAATATGGAATTATAAAATGCAACTTGTATATAAAAATGCGTAGAATATTAATTTATAGATATTTCTCAAGGTATTTTCAAAGAAATGATACTGTGTATCTATTTCAAATTACTCCTAATAGTGAAAGTTTTCTCTATCTCAATTTCTGTGAAGTAACCTATCAGAGGTTCTAATTTACACATTATAACTAAACAAAACAATACCAATTTAATGATGGTTCCTAAGCAATCTCATTAGTTGCATTATAGAGGATTATAGAGGTACTAGTAAACCCTAACCCTAAACCCCTTAATAAACCTTCTTAAAAGTCACATAAAGGCAATGTGTGTGTATGTGCATGGAGGTATTTAAAGCAAGGAATTATAAAGTGCAATTTGTATATAAAATGCTTAGAATATTCAATTTATAAATATTTCTATAGATGTGTGTGTATATATACACACATATATACACACTTGATAAAGCTATCCTTTTGGTGAAGTGTAATTTAATATCCAAGAAGTGTATATAGTTCTAGAGTTCATTCAATTATTGTTGAATACTGAATTAAATATATAACCTCCTGTACTATTAAGGCTATATGACAAAATGATTGTATACATAGACATAGGGTATTGGTCTTCTAGCTCACATAAAATTTATAGAATGAAAGCAAGCAAAGCTAAGAAAAGAAAGAATGTACAGATAAAATACTTCGTGACCCGAAAGTCATCTTCTGCATCTTAATGTTAAGATAATCTAATGTAACATATTAAAATAAATTTAGACAGTAGCATTTTAACTTCAAGAATGAGAAGTATGGGGGCCTTCCTGCTGGTGCAATGGATTAAACAAAGCACCATGAAGCAAACTGCAGCCCCGGATGTGGTAGACCTCTCCTGCCTCACCCGCTGCTCCCCTCAGCAGCGTATCTCAGTTAATTTGCCTGTTCTGTTTCCCACTCTGTCTCTGGTGAATCTTCTCACCCCCCTTCCTCTGGCCTGTGCCCCAGTTATTGTATGCATAAATAAATCTTTGAAAAAAAAAGATTAAGAAATATGAATTTAGTAGTATAAAACTTCATTTTTGTTATAAACAAGTAATATTGTCCAAATTGTTTTATATGCCAGACTGAAAAATATGATGTCTTATCACAAGGGTAATTATTGCCAAAATACAAATCTTATCTCTTAGGAATATAGACTCCTAAAGAATTATTTTCATAGCTATTTGTCAGATGGCTCTTAAATGTTTTTTGGAAAATGTTTGCTACCTCATAATTTCATGTCTAAATGAGTTGAACAAAAAGCAGCACTCTAATGGAAATCTCAAAGTGATGATTCTAAAACCAGACGTACTAGCAATGACTTTTGACTCCTCAAATTCTGTCCCATGAGGACAAAAACTATTTCATTCATCTTTGTACTGCAGCATAATTAGTATATTATTGGGTGTATTGTAGTGTTTATTATTGAATGAGTAGTAAAGAAAGGTATAGAGTTGTGCAAGGGAGGGGAAGGGAATGGAGTAGTAGAGGGGAAAGCTGAGAAAAGGAAGGAAGAAAAAGGAGGAAAAGGGAGGAGATGGGAGAGGAGGGAGAGAAGAAGGAAGGAGTAGGGATAATGAGACCATCTCCACCAACTACTTCACACCCAAGCATTGTCTGCTAAAACCAATGAGGAAGCAAACTCATGATGAAGTCACTGAAAATGACTGCAGCACAAAACTAATCATGTTATTAATACATATTGAGTATGCTTCAGCACTCCTAAGAAAATAAAGATGTTTAACTTGTGAGGCCTCCCTGGTGGTGCAGCGGGTTGAGCCTGCACTGTCCACAGCATCCACAGGGCACAGTCCCCAGCGAGCTGGATCCCCAGCCAGGGAGGGGACCCACATGGTGCAGCAGATCTCTCCTGCCTAGCCCGCTGCTCCCCTCAGCAGTGTATTTTGGTGGATCTTGACTGTTCTGTTTCCCACTCTGTCTATCCTCTCTCCTCCAGCAACTCTGGCCTGTACCCCAGCTCTTGTATACATAAATAAATCAATCTTAAAAAAAAAAAGACTTGTAACTTGCATTTAGCAACCTCTGTGATTACCTTCAATTGAATAATTTCTAATCTCTGGACTTCCTGCTCCCTATTTTCAATTATCTACTAAATAAACTATCTAAAGTAATACCTGAAATTCAAACTAAATATGGTAAAAGCTAAATCCTCATTTGACTCCAATAATCTTCAATCTGTAAAACAAAAAATAAATTGGGGTTTTTCTAGACAAAAATAACAGAAAAGTTTGGGGCCTGCAATCAAATGTCTCATAATCAATTAGTCACATAAAAATTAATCAATTAGTCAAATGTGTACTCCTCCTTTGTGTTTCTTTTTATGCTTACCTTGTACAGTATTCCTCTATTTCTTATCTCATCATTGACCTCATTTAGTCTTTTCTAATACCATATTATTCTAATTAAAACATTAGATGAACTGTTCTAAGTCACAGACTATTTTATTGCACTGAAAAAAAATGGCTACAAAATTAAGTATAATTTGCTCAAACTGGCATCTCAAATCAAAATCAGATTAGTTTTCAGCTTCTGACCCTAAGAATCCCTATGTGTATCCACTAGGCCAATCCAAGCAGATCCTTCTCTTTCCGAAACAAATGCTCATGATCTTTCTTCTCCTGAAAATGCCATTATTTCCCAGGATGTTGATATTCTACAAATTCAAGCATAGATCAATGTAAGACTCTCCTAATATTTCCCAATTGATGTGAGTCCTTTTTCCTCTAAATTCCTCTAAATCATTTTAATGATGCTAATTATAATCTGTCTATGTTGTATGTCTATTTTTGTATTTTCATAAACTGATCTATTATAGCTATTAACTACCACATTGTGGGAACTCTCATTCAACTTTCTGTTATAGAACATAATTCCATTTCTTACACAAAGTCAAAATAAAGCCGTTGAGTAAAAATTTAGCAAACTACATCTTAAAAAATCAGCCACTGAAATTCAGATCTAGGAGTCTTTAGCGTTTATAAAAAACCCAACACTTACTTGGGGAATCCCTCACCCTAGAGTGTGGGAGCTACCCTCTGACTCAGAGTAAACATTTAGATGTCTAATTGGAACTATCTTTGTGGTTTGGTGTTCTCTAAAACAAAAGATATTTGAAGGGATGCTATCAGTGAAAACACAATTTTTGTATTTTTTCCATAAAGGTACTGACCACAGAGGATTCCCACATGATTAAAGTAGTGGAAACATTTACTCTCATCCAGCTATATTTTGACTGGTGACCATCCTGTCACTCCTGCTTGCTGCTGAATCAGGAAAAGGAAATGAAAGGGAGCTACTAGTACAGTTGGGCAAGTGACCCAGACATACGCCTACACTTACTGCCAACTGGAAGATGAAGAAGACATGATCTAAGTCACCAAACTGGGTATTTTACTGGTAAACATAAACTTACTACTTAGCAGACCACATATAAAATGGCATTAAACAACTTAGTACTAGTAAATACATTTTAAAAAGTATTTGGTTTATTTTAAAAATTTTAAGTAATATTGTACATATGAATGGAAAAATCATAAGGCAAACCACAGTTAACTTATTTTATAAGTAGGTCAAGAATTATATTATACTATGTCAAATAAATTGCTTTTCTATTAACATTTAATTAAAATACATTTGGTAAAATTAAAAATTGTAAAATATAGCACAAAATTGACAATTACCATAACCTAACTGTATATAATAATTTATTGTTTTGTATTTTTAGAGAGAAAGTTGGCAAAGAAATGACATAAAAAGGGCCTCCCTGGTGGCATAAGGGGTTAAGTTTCAGCACTATCAAGCTATTGCCAGCCAGTGTGTCCTGAGTTTAAAGGGAGCTGACCCATATGGTGCAGCAGACCTCTCCTGTCTCACCTGCTACTCCCCTCAACAGTGCATTTCAGTAGATCTGCCTGTTCTGCTCCCAGCTCTGGTAAATCCTCTCACCACCCCCCACCACTTTGACCTATACCCGAGTTCTTATATGCACAAATTTAAGGGAAGATATTAATAAGGCCTATATATCTATATTCTTGCAAGTACAGAAAAAAAACCAGAGATATGGCAAGGACAAATTTTCTTGAACTACCAGGAAAAGTGGTATGTGAACTGAGTTTGGTGTTTCTATATCATTCATCATTGGATTCCTGGACTGAGTACAAAGTTGGGAAATTATGATTATGAATATTTTAATGAAAAGTCTACCTACCAGATTGGAATATCACATCCCTGGTGGATATCTTAATTGAATTTAATAATCCTAGAAGATAATTTTCTTTGCTATTTTATTATTCTTATTATTCAGTGTCTCATATTCTCACTACAAAAAAGCGTGCATAGGAAATAGATTCAAATTTAATTTCTCAAATGCATACTTGCCTAGTCTAAGCATTTTTGATTGTACCATACTATGGTGAAATCCAAATTAACATTTAAAATTCTTTATACCCAATAAAAATTGTGAAACACACTTTTGTTACAGATACATCCTGTGAAAAGGGGAGGAGCATCAGTGAACCTGCACCATTCCCAGCACTCTTTTATGTGTTGCCATGTTTGACCACAATTCTCAGCATGCCATTTTGAATGGGGCAGCTGGGAAGAAGTGAGGTAGATATGTAATTGAGGTGGTAGGACAGCAGATTGGGGAGACATACAGAGGAAAGAGACTTGGATGTGAAATGCCTGGATGAGAGACACATGGGGAAACTATTCCTCATCTTTGGCATAATCAATGGCAGACATTGTTTTGATGTTGCAATGGATTATATGGTACATTTTGAATACTAGATCTCTCCAGTCCCAGGTCTCTGAGACCTGCCTAACCCCTTCCTGTAGGTCCTTCCTTTCAGTATGTTACTCGGAGGTATTCTGGTGCTTTCACATATCAACTATCCTGCTTTGAGCCAAGCCTGTTTGGCTGAGTGTTTGCCCACAAGGCAAAATAGGCTATTTGGAGTTGATTGGGAATCCATTATCGAAAATCCATTCTTCTCTTCTCTATCTTGAAATCTCTCAAGATCTTTTACACTAACAGTCTGCTTTCTTTGCCTTTGTGTGTATGCATGGCCGTCCTTTGATAATATGCATCTCTTAACAGTTTGGGATCCCTGGTTACCCCTGAGTCACACAGTTACTTTCACATCTAAGAATGAAGCTTTACAACTATCTCTACACAAAACATAACATTCTCTTCTACTAGAACAGTGGAAACACTATCTTGTCCTAGTAGATTAACAATAAATTATGTCTATGATATATATCCAATATATTTTGGCATGTACTCATTGTTTCTCAGTTATCTGGTTAGTTGTTTATATTTATATAGAGCTTTATATGCACTCTCAAAATAGGTTGGATGACAAACACTTCTGTTAAGGGTTCTTCGGCTAATTAAAAAATCTTAAAACACATTATGTATTTTTTGTAGCTACATAGTATTTCTCATATCCATGCTTACCTGTTTGAAATGTCTGTAGAGATTATAATTTTTTAAATATATATTTTTTAAAACTGCTGAGCCTCCTGATAGTTTTTGATTGATACACATATTACTGGGTAGAGGTCATGAAAAGTATTATTATTACCCTATGGATATCCACAAAACAATTGACACTATAAACTAGGTCTTTAGACTTGAAAAACTTCAGGTACCAATTTATTTCATCTCAATGAAGTAACTCTCCTTAAGTGATACACTCTAATCTGCCCTTTTATCTGTAGTTAGTAGCAATTTAAAACATCTGGTTATTAACAATATTAAAAATTCTTTCATTTAAAGTTACATGATTCAGGTCTCTTTTTTACATGGGTTATTTTAATTTTTCAAACTCTACTGGAAATGCCAATACCTTTGCATTATAGTTCTTTACCTTTAGATTATCTGAAAGGTACTGATATTTTACACTTTGACCTAAATTAGGTAGCTCTGCACTACATAGAAGTAATTAAAACTACAGTGCCCCCAAGCCAAACATTAAAATTTTTGCATTCCAAAGAGCCTCATTAAAACCAGATGGCTAGTTTGGCTTCTAGAAAGACTTGGCTAAAATATATGCACTTCAAATCCATACTGTCTTATTTGCTTACATCACAGAATCACTGACTCAAAAACCTGAAGGGTCCTCCAAAGTTTATCTAACCTCTTTCCAAGCAGTTTTATTTTAAATATCTCAGGGAAAAGCTATCTAACATTTCATTACAGATTTACATACAAGATTATTCTGAGAGCCTTACATCATTATTTTATATAATTTCTTAGTGAATAAGAAAGCAAATCTTTATCAATTTATTTTGTTAAAAATCCCTCAATATAATCTTAGTAAATTCATTTTTGGTTTCTCTGTTGTGAAACAGAACAGCATTAGTTTTAATTGTCAGTAGTAATGTTCCACCCTACATTATCTTCAATAGACACATAGTACAAGCTATGTATTCCATGATAATAAACCATGAGAACTTAAATTCTTGGCAAGTGACACTAAAAAATTTGTAAAATCCATATTTAGTTAATATACATTTTAAGTACATCTGAGCAATTTATAATTAACACAACTATTTTACCACTCATAATCAGAAGAAAACTAAAATAAATTATATATCAGGTTTCTTAAAGTAATCCATTTAAATCATATTAAATTTTATCGTATAAATAATAGGTCCGTCATCATAGATAATTTAATGTGGTTACAGGTAAATAAACAAAAAGTTTATGAATCAAACATTGAAAGTTAAAATAATCCCAGGTCATATTTAATCATTTTATAATTTTTGAACCCCCTGGAGATCTATCAATTAACATATAATTCTAGCAAGCAGTATCTCACCTCCTATTAGTAATATACAACAAATATTGAGTAATCTTTCCTCTCTGCCACTGTATCACAGGCCAGCACAACCAATTGGTTTCAAATATGGAGTAAGTAATGGGCCTCCCTGGTGGCACAGTGGGTTAAGCAACACACTATGAAGCAAACCGCAGCCACTGCAGCACGAGTTCAATCCCTGCTGCCGGCCAGGGAAGAGACCCACATGGCACAGGAGATCTCTCCTGCTGTGCCCGCTGCTCCCCCCAGCAGTGTACTTCTGTTGATCTACCTGTTCTGCTCCCCGCTCTGTCTGTGGTGAATCCTCTCACACCCCACACCTCTGGCCTGTACCCCAGTGCTTGTATGCATAAATAAATAAATCTTTAAAAAAATAAAATAAAATATGGAGTAAGGAAGGTACAATTTTATGGCACAATAGATCCAATTTTGGTAACATGTGAGGAAAAAGTCTCTTGAAATTCATATATTGATCAATTTCTATTTCCTCCTGCATCTGTTTGCTGTGTACATAATCTGTTCAGCAAAGGATGCTACCAATTTTCACTCACTGAAAACATGAGTTAGAAAGACTCATTTTGTTATTTCAACTGAGAAAATGGAAAAAAGCAATAAAATGAAAGTATCAGAACTTTGATGTGCTCCACATTGCACACTACTGTTAAGGCAATATACCATTTTCTCAATACTTTGAAAACTATGATGAATTTTATGAACTGACTGTGTTTACTTGCTAAATTGACTTATTAAATAAAAGAGTCATTTTTAAAATCAAAATTAGATTCAATCTCAAACAAAATATAAAATTATATAGATCTTTTACTTCCTGGGTATCTATGTTTTAACAAATGTTATTGGGAAGTTAAGTGCCAAGCAAGAGAGCTTATTTCTTCTCTACCTGTACCAACCATATATTGGATATTTCATTCATTGAACACTTGTTTTGATGAAAAAGCAATATTGTATTTAATATAGTCTTCCCTATTAGCTTTTAATATCTATTATTCAACCCTCTTAGACAAACTGGTCAGAAAACTATAAAAATATAACCTTGTATGTATAATTATAATGGAAACTCAAATTTTAAAGAATGGTAAGCTAAAATATTTTTCTTCATGTAAAACATTTACAGTTCTATTGTTATCAGGATTTTCTAAATAGGCTCGACAAAATGTCAAAATATATGTGACTCGAGTTGATTCAGTTAAGTTTTCATCACTAATTACCTTGTTTCTCATCCATGGTTTTTGCATTTGACTAGCCCTTCTTTACTAGACAACTGTGGAAGGTTCTGACTCAGAGATTTCTGTGAGGTTGCAAAGCTATAATGACTTGGAGTCCCTGCTTTTTGTCTGTCTTAGCTCTGCTCTTCTGTGTTGGTCACTTTGTTTTGCCCCAAGTAAGATTTCTCCATGTGAAAGGAGATTGAAGCAATATTTCCACATGAAGCTCTAGATTATTATCAGGGAAGTCTAGTGACCTCAAAGGAATGTGTGGTTATCCCCTCTAGCACCTGCATGTTAAGTCCCACATAAGAATTTAATTGCTATCACTGAGCCTATGATTGTGGGTAAAGTGATAACTCAGACCTATCTCAGGCCCTTCTCCAGCCAGCCACTCAGAGAGAAGGAAGGTCGGAATAAGCATGACACTTATCCCAACAGAAGCACAAGCAGACAAGAAATGGTCCCAAAAAAGAATGGAGTTAGCTGTTAATATATGTAGTGTGGGAAAACAAGGGTGCTAGAATGCTGTCAAGTTCATATTATCTTTTAGCTGTCCAGTTAACACACATATATACCATCCAAAGAATAACTTCACCTAACATAATTATAATTATTTCACTTACAATGAAATTATAATTATAAATACACCTCCTCTCCCCAAAGGGCACAACCCAAAAACACATTCAATCTCTCTGTCCCAAGACTGCTTTGTTGGGTAAAATGTATGTTAATCAAGTTCACATGTGAGCCCTCACAACACCATAATACAATTCTAATTATAAAAGAACCCATTTCCATTTTACAACAGACAATCTTAGGCAAAACAGAAGAGCACAATAAATATTCCTATCTGAAAAAGAGAAAGGAATTGCAAGCTCATACTTCTCCACTGCGCTCAGACTCTTTGAGGCTCTCCCTGTCCACAGATTGCCAAGGCCACACTCATGAGGGAGGAAACACGTGCTCAAGGCTCTGCAAACTGAAAGTTACTGGTCATGAGCCCCTAGATTTTTGGGGCAATTACAGGTAGCTAATTCCCAGCATGGATTTTCCTAACAGTACAGTTCTCTTAAAACACTAGTCATCTGTGAGGTCAGTCACTGAGGGTAATTCTTCTCACTGTTAATCAACCAGGAAAAAAAAATATTTCATGTCATGCTTTCTAAGTTTATATTTTGCTCTTGCATTTTCTGTCTCTCAACAACTTTGAGGTTCTGGTGAAGTATTTATATTCTATTCTAATAGCTTTTTTTTTCTTGGCCTCCTTCTCAGTCAGTGAGAATCATACATTCATTCCCTTATCTCTGGGCTGGCTCCCTGGGGATAGTATACATAATCACTTATGACATCTGTAATCAGGTAAAGGAGAGAACAGCAAGTGGTATTTGGGAGAAACCCATATATTTGGCTTTTCACTTTCCTCCAGGGTTTCAATCTTATTTCCTGGTCTGTTTCTTATCTCCCCACTCTGTCCACAACAACTTTTAAGGGTTGGCCAAAAAATGAGTGTTTTATCCTTCTGTGAGGAATATGATTGTCCTCAGGTGGCCTAGGGATAAAAATTGAATTACTTTGCAAACTAAGAGTATAGGCTCTGAGACTCTAGCCTTAAATGACTTTTCTCTTAACATGGTTACCAGAGTCTGGGAAGTGGGAGAAAGGAGAGTTGTTGTTTAATAGGCGAGGAGGTTTAGATTTGCTAGATGGAAAGTTTTAGAGATCTGTTTCAGAACAAAGTGAATATGCTTCACACTTTTGAACTGTGTATTTTAAAATGGCTAAGATTGTAATGTTCATGTTGTGTATTTTTACCACAATAAGAAAAAATGAATTCAAACAAGTTAATTCCCAAAATAAGTAAACAAGATCTCCTCTATTCTCTTAACATGTCACAAGATTTACTCATGTTAGTTTACAGAGTCGCCTCGTTTCCTCATTTTTTTAAACAGTTGTAGGATATCCCACTGTATTAAAGTATGACTAATTATATGCCAGATTCTTCTGATGGGCAGAGACTCTCAAGCACTGTTAGCATATTAGACATCTAAACGTTTACTCTGAGTCTTAGGGGAATTACCGAAAACTGGGATGAGGGATAAATTTTCTATCAGTATAAAAAAAAATGTTGTTTGTTCCCAGACCCAATTATTCCAGTTCAAGAAAGTCATCTCAGACACACCTACACATGTGTACCAAGGTATGCACAAAGGTATACACTGAAGCATATTTATTGTATAATGGCAAGTTTTGCTCCCATGTTAAAAAAAAAAAAAAAAGGGAAAAGGGAAGGGGAAGTGAACATTGATTTCAACTGGAGAAACCAGCAACCTGCTCATGTTTATGATTATAGAATGAGTTATTTAAAGGGAATTATCCTAGTTTATCTTCCAATCACAGTGCTCATTTTCCTTGGCAGGAATCGCATTCACTACATTTTCATCTGTTAACACTATTTCCTCCAATCTAAGAAGAATAAAGAAGTATGCTATGCTTTACCTATGGGAACTAGAGGCTGAAGGGTTGTCTCATGCTTTGGAACTATACCACACAGCATGAAAATAACTGGCTTAGGCATCATTGGTGGGGGGATGGATCAAGATGAGGCAGAAAGAGTACAAGGGACTGGTATGACAGTGCACTGGGGAAATGGTGGTGGGAACTCCATGGGGACTACAATGGATATCAAGTATGTATAAATAAATTAATCTAAAAAATCAACTTAATAGGACTCAACACAGAAAACAAGTTGGTTATACAGCTGCACCTGTACTAAGAGAAATAACTGGAAAATACTGCAGTTATTACACTTGATAGAACTATTTGAATCAATAGACTATTCTATAAAGAAGATTCGCTATATCAGCTCTCACTTTTAAATATTACCATGGCAGGACCGACAGCAGAATCTGCATTACACAGAACCAACACTGCCAGCATTTCTAATTATGTTCACAATGTGGGTTATTTTAGATTTTTGTGTGTAGTGACAGTGTGCAAAATATTAAGGTAGGGCCTCCCTGGTGGCGCAGTGGGTTAAGCAACGCACTATGAAGCAAACCGCAGCTACTGCAACACGAGTTCGATCCCTGCTGCCGGCCAGGGGGGGACCCACATGGTGCGGCAGACCTCTCCTGCTGTGCCCGCTGCTCCCCTCAGCAGTGTACTTCTGTTGATCTGCCTGTTCTGCTCCCCGCTCTCTGTGGTGAATCCTCTCACCCCCTACACCTCTGGCCTGTACCCCAGTGCTTGTATACATAAATAAATAAATCTTTAAAAAAAAAATTAAGGTAAACTATAAAGGCATGTTATAATGAAACTATAGAAAGATATTAATGTGTGGAAAATAAAATTCATAAATAGAAAAAAAGAAAGAAAATAACTGGCTTAAATATTTCTTTAAAATATCAATAGTTATTTCCTAGTTCTCAATTCCTCATCTGAAAAATGAGGAGACTACTGTTCATAATATAAGATTTGATTCCCAGGTTTAGTGCTATAATTTATTTTAGAAGATCCTAACTAAATTTCTTTTCACTGGCAATGAAAACTGACTAAAAGAGATTAAGAAGTTATGTTTATCTTGCATTTCTTACAACCCTGTTGTCTCAGAAGTAAACCAAGTAAACATTCAATAATAACTTTATTGTTGATAGTGATAACATTTATACTTTTATAGTAACAATATATAGAAAGTAACTACACTTATCAGACTACCTAATTTTATATAAATTATCTTTAAATACTTAAATCAACCATATAGTATGGGAAACATATTTTTAAACAGGATTTATAGAATTGAAGTGAGTTATTCTAGAACACACAACTACAGAATAGCTGACACACAAATACAGCTCTCTCTGGCTTCTGGTCTCTCTCACCATTACATCATATTAGGAAAAGATATGACTCTTTACTTTCCTCTTAAGTCATATCTAATCTTGAAGGAAAATTCTGATGGTTTCCTATGCTAATAAAGAAAATAATATCAACACAGTGTACAATTCTTTCCTTTTTTCCAACATGCAGTTATTCAATGAGAAACTTAAAAACATATTAAAACATTTAAAATGTATTTAGAATTCTAACTTTGTTGAAACTATACATTAGAAACTAAATGACCCAATCTCCGGTCACAGAGATCATATAAAGTTGAACTTTGAGTCAAACATGTTTGCTTACCCAATTTGGTATATGTTAAGTGGCATGGAGCGCCCATAAATATAGAGAGCACAAAAGGTCTTCACCACATTAGAGTTTGGGTAACACTTCATTTCACCAAACACAAATATAATATAACTTCTCTATTCTATATTTATGGGGCAGGTGTTGACCATATAATAATAAGTTTACTAAAGTAATGTCAACTGGCAAAGTATACCCCATGAACAATATTGGTAAATACATTTAGGTCCATGAGGAAAATTCACTGTTTATTTCTGCTTTCCAAAGGAGAAAAGAGGTTATAGTACATAGCAATTACTTTGAGGCTTTTTGCTTCACAAAAGGTGGCTTTCAATTTCATTACCACAACTCTGAAGAATGCAATGAGTGTGGTCACAGTATAGGCAGGCCTACCTCCAAACACTTCCTTCCAATCAGAAGAACGCATCCTCCTGTGGGTGTGTCAGAGAGTTTCTTGATGCAGCTTTCAGCAAAAGTCTAAACCAGTACTATGATTAAGGTCATTGCATGATCTGCTCATGACAAGCTATAATAGCATTAAACTGTCATCACTACACCTTAGCCGGAAAACTAAAAGATGAAAAACACTTCCAAAACAAAACTTTTTAAACATAAAGCAATTAACTGAGGCATTTTTATCTGAAGCAGATCAGTTCAAATCAACAAATATTTAATGTCCATGTAATATGTACATTTCTGCACTACTATTTTCAGGACTATAATGTAAACAATATTGCTATTTAATTTTGTCATAGATTCTACTCATTGTAAGTCAATATAAACAAACTATTCAGATTCAAGTTAATAACTTTATTGACTGTGTCTAAATCCCTTATGCTCTTCTACAGCTGTTTTATACAAAACTTAACAAAATTTAGATTGACTTGTGTTCTCTTATTCATCTAAATGATAATGGAACCAGAAATTTATTCTGTGTACATGATGGAGATTGACTACTTTATTAGTCAGTGTTTTCCAGAGCTGCAAAACCAGTATATTATATATATATATAGTGATAAAGCAAATGATATTTATACTTATTACATATTACTTATATGTAAGAAGAGATTTATCACAGGAATTGGCTCATGATATTATGAAGGCTGAGAAATCTTATAATCCACCATAGGCAAGTGGAAGAATAGGAAATTAGGTGAAGTAATCCAGTCTAAATATGAATGCCAGAGAAGCAGAGAAGTTGCAACCAGTCTGATTCCAGAATCCAAAAATGGGGTAGGGGAGCAATAGTGTAAGTGTGAGATTAAATGTGAAGGTCAAAAAGATCAGGAATTTTAAAGTCTGGACAAGAAAATATGGAGAAATATGTTCCAGTTCAAACAGAGAGAGAAATTTGCCCTTTCTGGGCCTGTTTGTTTTTATTCCTTGGCTCTTATTGGACCAGATGCTATCTACCTCACATTTTTGAGGGGAATGATTTTTACCCAAGCTACCAATTCAAATGTTAATCTCTTCTGAAATCACCTCACTGACTCATTCATCAACTAGGTTTTGCAAGTTATTTATGCACCTCTTATCCCAGCCACTTTGACATACAAAACAGCCAGGATACTAAATACCAACAAATATTCTGTGAGTATTAGAGATGTAAACACTAGAGATGTGTAAACAAAATAAAGAGAAGTCAACAAAATAAACAAGAAAAAACTGACTGTTGTACTGTTTATATAGGAATTACCAGATTTCAAAGGAAAAAAAAAAACTATTTTAACAAGTTCAGAAGATTTCTTGTACAATTTTATAAAATTGAATAAAATGTTAAAATCATTATCATTATCTAATTACTGAAACCTGATTGCCCTTTAGAATTTCTACCTAATAATTTTCTTTGTATTTTGGTATGGGTGAGCACACTTGGTCAAATTACTACAGCTCGGTATTTGTGAGCTCTGCCAATAGCCACAAATATCTTAACACTGCTTTATTCTTTATTACTTAAAATCTATTTCACATTATTTTATTAAAATACTCTAAGATTTAGGGCCTCCCTGGTGGCGCAGCAGGTTGAGCACCACACTGTGAAGCATCCATGGCACAGCAGTGGGAGTTTTATCCCTGGCCAGGGAGGGAACCCACTTGTCACAGCAGACCTCTCCTGCCTCGCCACTGCTCCCCTCAGCAGTGTACTTCAGTAGATCTGTCCTGTTCCCTCCTCTGTCTCTGTGAATCCTCTCTGGCCTGTACCCCAGGTCTTGTATGCATAAAAAAAACTCTAAGATTTAGAGTTTATAAAATTAAATATGAAAGTTTATATATTGTGAAGTTTCTTTTCTATCACTGCACCAAAAAAGGGAAAAATTCATCAAAAAGCAAGGGTCAAAACTCAGAAGAAAGAAAATTAAAATCAAGACAAGATATTTCATGGTTGTTTTTCCATCTTACATGACCCTAAGACAACAACAATTTATGGTAACAGCTGCAAGTAGGAGTTTAAAGGAATTATTTCTTTTGGTGACATGGGTCACTTTGATTTTCTTCTTTTGGGTATTGATATGAAAGAAAAGTTTGTTGAGTTCAAATATTTCATATTCCATGGAGGGAAATAATGCATGAATTTTCCAGAGAGAAGAGTTTAACAAAAGACATGAAATTAACTTAAAATGTATGCATGATACCAGTATGATAATAAATAATCTGAGTCTGATTTCATGTATGAAATCAACTGAACATATCTAAAATCAAATATAAAATCTTACAAATTCCACTTTTATTCTGATTCCATGTCATTTTATTGCCATAGTTTCCTAATTGATAATGCTAATTTTAAGGTGATAGTACAATTTTAAAGTATTCAGACTTTTAATAGTCTTCTGTTGTCCTACTGAACAGAATCCTGATAATAAAAAGGCAGTAAATCTCAAAGTAGTTAAGAGCTTCATATAGATATTAATAATGAGTAAACATTATGTTAAAACTATTATTGAAAATATAGGCAAGTTCTAGCTATTCCTTTGTTTAAATAACAATGACAAAATAAACCTTGAGATCTGTTAAGGTGAGCATAATAGTCAAGGTTGTCTTTAGGAATGGAGTTAAAACGTGTGTGTATCTGTGTGTGTGCGCGTGTGTGTGTGTGTATACCACCCTTCTTCATCTCCTGGCAACACTGCAGCTGATGGTGTGGGTTTATCAGATGCCATGATGTTTAGGAACAGTAGAACATAGTCTGTTGTCAAATTTTCACATGGGTCAACATCAACATTTATGAGACTAGACTTTTCTGGTTACACAAACTGAAGAATCAGCCAAACAAAATTATGAGTGACATATCCTTTAATTTTGCATGTAACCCATGGCATTTTTTGCAATAAAATAAAATACACACAGTTAATCTTCGTTTACAGGTAGAGAAATTTCTCCAAGTAGTTTCTTCACCAAAATGTACCAGTTACATGTGTACTTATAATCAACGTTCATTTTAGAAGTTTATCTGAACTGTCAGAGGAGTCAACGAAGTCCTGTTGAGCATAATGATTGGGTTTTCCCCTCTCACATATTTAAAGAATGTTTTGAGTTTGAGGAGGGAGAAACAACTCACAGAAGAGTACTATAGTAAATTTTTCCAATAGTGTTTATTTTGAGCAGACAGTGGAAGGTACTTGAATAAAACGAGTCTGACTAGACTTAAATATTTCAAGTAGTGGGCAATAGAAGTTGTTTTTAGAGTAGTGTAAGCATGCAGACAGATGACTCTTTATGCTCTCAGTGAATTTACTTTCAGTGACATGAAAGGAAATTGTGGGATGGTGACTAACACAGTGGGAAGAGTGGAAAGGCTAGAGAAAACCAAAATAGAGTTAGTATTTAAGACATTTCCTTAATTGTTACCTCCTGACTTAACTCCCCCTCTTTTCCATCAAACATCTTTGGATTGACTTGAGTTTAGCTTTTGAAAACCTGGCTACAGCAATAATCATTTTATATACAGCATACATGATTTTAGAAGGTGTGGTTTTAGGGGCCTTTAATATCTATTTTTTAGTTAATGTGAATCATTTACTATTACTGTTGGAAATACTAAGTAAGGGTTTATAGAAACCAAACCTAGTATGCTAATAAAATACACAATCATAAGCATAAATCTTTTTTCAAATTTATGAATTTTAACTAGAATAATTGTTTACTATTGAGGTAAACTTCTGTGATCTCTTATTTCTTTGAATCAGCAAGTAAAAATATTCAAGGAAACTGACAACACAAGAGCACTATTAACTGTATTACTTCCCTAGGTTATCTTGTCAATATATTTTCTTGGACTCCTCTACAGTTTATTTTAGTTTAATTGTCCTTATATGTTTTTCTGACCCATTAATGTTAAATTTCTCTAGATTTTACTTCTTGACTTTTCTTCTCACTCTGTACTTTTTTTCCACCAGTGATGTTCCCTAAAATTGTTTGTAATGTTAATTTTCTCTGAATTTAACTATTCAATATTCAATATGGTAACCTCAGCTTTATGACGCTAATGAGAATTTATTTGATATGTGGCTAAGACATTATCAAGGAATATGAAAGAAATATTCCTCTTTGATTATGTCACCCAGTATCACCACTATCTCCTGTATCTCTTTATTTACTCTTCCTCCTATTCCTTTTCTTTCCCCTCTTTGACCTATTTTCTCTTCTCTGAATGTACCACCTTTGAGGATTTCCCTAACACTCTGAAAATGATCTCATTGTTGAGCTATCAGTCTCTAGGTCACTATGCATTTAGTAATTTTTTCAGCATATATTAAAGAATTAATAGACATTAGACACTACACAGATAGGATCTGACATAGAAAAAAGGCATTGCAGAAGGAATTACAAGTAATGGTTGTTTCAGGAAATATTACTCCCTCGAAATTTTCAGTAGGAAAATCTACAAAACCATATACTTTAGCCTGTTATTTAAGGATTTCAGGTAATTGCAATTTTTCTTAAGCTAAAAAAGAAAAATCCAAGTTATGTTACAGAGTTCCGTTGTTCTGGGAAAAATCGTGTGTGGGTAAAAACACCATCAAGAACAATAATGAAATTATCTTTCATATACCAGATATTAAGTATTGTGTTGTGTCAATATAAGTTTTGTGCATTGTTTATTTGTGCTGCTTCTTTTTAAGAGACAGTGTAAGGGGGTACATGAAGAATAAGAAGTAGGTCTTAGCTCTCTCAGGCAAGAAGACAACATGCAAAACTCAGCTCTCAGGGTGTGGTGCTGTGGCTATTGTTGCTCTAGGTGGATTGCTTGATGAGGGAGTTTTGGTAGTGACTGGGACAAGAAGAATACTGCTTACAAAATATGAGTTGCAAAAGGTAAAAATAGAAGGAACTCCTCACCCACAAACTTTATATTTAAAAATATTTCTATTATTTAGAGAACTGAAAAAGGCACTGCAATAGCTGTACACCCTTCATCTAGCTTCACTGTAGCAAACATCATTGCTTTATTACTCTCCACTTTTATATACTTTTTTTTGCATTTGAAAAGCTGATTATATGCATCATGATTCTTCATTTATGGCATCATATACTTTCTAAAAATAAAGGCATTCTCCAGCATAACCACAACATCATTATCAAATCTAAAATATTATTTCATATTATCATTTATCTCTGATTGGCTTTTGTGGATTCTTATTCTTGACATATACTCAAACCAGATTTCATGCATTTTATTTGATTGTCATGACTCTCTAGTCTATTTTAATCTAGAGTAATTTTCTCAAGAGATGTCTGTTGCTGTTTTGACTTATTTTTCATAACTTGACCCATCTTTTTCCTTTGTATGCTACATTTTGTTTTGAAGATTCCCAGTGTTAGGGGGAAAGACCCTTCTGAATGGATTACAAATAGGTTATGAACTTCAACCTCCATTCCAGACCTACAAGATCCCAAAACTACAAATCCCATAACATCATTATCGAAGAGCAGATCACTGGGACCTGAGGGTAAAGTTAAGCAGCCAGGCTAAGTTTAAATCAGACATGTGGGCCTTCGAGGGTCGAGGGTCGCTTTTTCCTTGGGAGTCAGCTCTCAGCGCACTGTTGGGTTCCAGCTGGAAGAACTGGTAGGATATTTACAGATCTCTATCCCTCTCTTCCCCTTTATTGTTATTCACTACACTATTTTCCCTTCCCTTGTAAATAAAACCCTTTATTACCTTTGTTGTGTGTGTCTGCAGTTGGGGCATTATAAGTGCCATTCAAATGCGCTGGTGAGGACCCAGTCAGGCAAACCCACTTTATATTAAAGTTGCTCTGTAACACCAGCTATTTGTCTTTTAGAAAGTCACACTTTCTGGATTTTACTTTTTCATTTCCTAAATTACATTCAGTTATATATGTTTGGCAATAATAGCACACAGTAATGCTGTATACTTCCTACAGTATCACATCAGGAAGTATATAGTATCAAGTTATCTCATTAGGGTGAGATGACTTGATTTTGATTTTAAGATGATTGTTAACACTTCATCATAATTTTTCCTGAGGAGTAATACTTTACAATGCAATAATTCTCTTCCCCAACAATCTTTAGGTCAATGGTTTTAGAGCTTATTTATAGTAATAACATAAAATAGTTATTACATTAGGCCCTACAAATTGGTTAGTTTCCTAAATTCTTCTACACTTATTATTGGCATCTTTATGAAAAAAGAGATCTATATTTTTCTTTATTTTTTGATTTACGTGATTATAATCTAAATTTTCTATTTCATTTCTATTACTGTAGCAGGGTGGTCCCAGGAAAAGGGGAAGTTCCAAAAATCCTGGTTCCGCCCTAAGTGGGTGGAGCTGAGGAGGATAAGAAGATTTCTGCAGAGAAGAGGAGGGGAAGAAAGGAAGATGGAGAGCAGCAAGGAGACCTGGAGGAGGCACATGGAGCAGAGGGACATGTGAAGAAACTGTGCTTGGTTTTTGGTCTTGGGCTGGTTGGAACAGATGTGGGTGAGAGACCCGTGGGGAGGTTAACAATGGCAACTGTCATCTTAATTTTGATTTTGCTCTTTTCCTCCCAGATTTGTCAGACTCTTTCTGACCCTTTTCTATGGGTCTCTACTGAAAGGTCCTTTAGATGTGTGGCAGGTTTTTGGGCCTTGCTTTGGGCCAATCCTATTTAGCTAAACTTTTACCCTCAAGTAGATGGGTAACTCTGGATGCTTAACTTAGTAACTATATTCTTTGTTCTTTCTTTATTGTACCCTAGTTGTATTAAAGTTCCTTTCCATTAAAGGTTTTATATGTTTGTCTTAATGCGGCAGATGGCAAAACCCATTCAAAGAGGGCAGACTTGGGGGTTCTGGGGTGCTCCTCTCCCCGCCCTGTAACATTACCTTCTTAAATTAATAAAAAGAATGACTGAACTTTGAGGAAGTACTGGATCTCCCCCATAACCCAATCATTCTTTTAGTATTTTAGCATGTAAATATTTGCGACTTTTAATCAGCAATGATATTTAGAAGTCAAGATATGGGTACTAGTTGTTTCACTGTAACTATGTTGCCACTGAGTCTAGATTTTATAGTGTACAGACATAACAACTGACTTAAGTGTTTTTAATCAGGAGTCCCAGTTAATATTTATAATAAAAATTTAATACTAACAGAGTTTTTCTTTCCTTTATGTTGGTACCTTTCTACTCTTTCAGTAAAAATCCTTGTAAAAATAACATTGTCCTGTTGATTTACTCTTTTTCTAAAACACATCACAAATATTCCAGTGATATTGCTACTAATAATAAAACACCTTAATAGTTTTAGATCTTCATTTCCTAATAGTTGTATTCTTAGACTGGTCTCAGTCAGATTGAACAAAGCACAGTGTTCAATTATCTCTTGAATATTTTTTATTATATGCCTATATTATCAAATTAATATGTACATTATTTTCCTATTTTGACTTAAAATTGTGATATCTTTTAATATATCTGTTGATAAATATTTAACTATGTTCAAATTTTTATTAGAGAAAATCTTGCTATCCAGGTCCTCCATTTCCTTCCCAGTATATAACCATTTTCATTGATTTCTCTTTTACCCTTGCCCTAGTACTTTCTGGGGAAAATGTATGTTATCTTTTGCATAAATAATAATGTCTAAGTTATTAGATGCACTTCCGTACCTTGTATTCACCCATAAAGTTATATTCTATATATCACTTCTCTATAATTTTATACAAAATTTTCTTATTTATTCTGATGGTTGCCTATTACATCTTTTTGTTGATACACTATATTTAACCAGTCAGTGTATTATGAATAGGCATTTAGGCTTTAAAATTTTTCCATTACAAATAATTTCACAACTCAAAATATGTATTTGGAAAAGCATATGTGTACATTTTTCATGTTTTATCAACGTTTATTATTTCTGTATGAGTTCTGTTCATATGATTTGTCCATTTTTTTATCTTCTATATTTTTAATTTGGAGGGTTTCTTAAAGAAATTAACTTAAGTATATTTTTGTGAGATATTGGGCAAAGTTTTAGTATTTTTCTGACCCAAGTGAGAGAGAAATCTTATTACCAGACATACCTTTAACCTACCCCAATAGGAAGCTAATATCTTTTCAGATATAGTATAAGATACATTTCCTGAATGAAGGCTTTCTTGAGCTTTTCTTCCCTGCTTCATTGGTCCTTTCCACTACCAAGAGAAGTTTCCTTCCTCCATCAACTTGAAGATAATGGAAAAAGTGTGACAGTTTTCTTGTAGAGATTTATATTGCTACCTCTTTACTCACTTAGTGAAAATATTTTTCTTCTTTACAACATTGAACCATTGCTCTAGTTACAGTTTCAGAAAAATGGTGTGGAGTGACTGATTGGCATCTAATAAAGAAGACATGGATGGAGACTCATAAACACCCTTCTTGTTTCTTATGTGGTTATGGAGTTTTTGGCTGATGGTCTTTGCATCTTAGTACAACTGGAACACGCTGCTGAATGGCTTTCAAAACCAACCACCTTCTTTGTACATGCTAAATTTCCTTTCTAAACCTGCCTAAAATAAGCCTATAAAGAGGAAATGATAGATTGAAAAGTCATTTAGAAGATGTAATTTTAGGATATGATGATTGATTGCTTTGGACAAGGATTTGCAAAAATCCAGGAAATTACGTCCCAACCATAGTACACATCAGAATTCCTCTGGGAGCTTTCTCAAAGTTACCCTGCCAAGGCTCCACCCCAACCCTAATGAATCAGAAGTGTTGTGGCTGTGTTCAAGGCTGCTGGCACAGATGCACTTGTGGAAAGATGGGGATTTTGAGTAAGAGTTGCCAAAAACCTAAGTGTTCTGATAATGAACACCTTTCACATAGATTCAGTAGCCATTCAAGCTTCCTCATTTTTCTATTTTAAAAACTTATCATTGCCTTTTTTTAAGGAAAATAATCCTTAGTGAGCTACAGGTGTGACATAACTTTCTCAAGTTATAACTTGTTTTTGTATTTTTTTAAACGCCTTCACTTGAGGGGATTCTAAATATCTAATTTAGTACCCATCTTTAGCATTATTTTCCCTTTGGACACCTTCTGTAAGGACCATTTTCCTTACCTAAAGTCATAAACTGTATTGTTTTAAGAGCGTTTAAAATTTATTGCAGTTGAATCTACATTTTAGTCCTGAATCTTAGAATCATTTGCTTAAGTGTGTGCAACAGAAATCTCACATTAAAATTATCCTGTCTCTAAATATACTGTTTTCCCAGCACTATTTGTTAGCAGTCAATTTTCTATTTCACATTAGATTCTACGAAGCAAAGAGGTAGGTGGGGAACTGATGGAAAACTAACTACAAAATTACTGTACATAGTGTAGGAACAATGCTGGTTTCCAGGTTGGGTGACTTTTCCCTAGGTCCGAGCCCCCATCCCTACAGAGTGTCTGAGTTTAATTCAATGCACTGCTATTTCCATATTGAAATTCATAATAATTTGTGAAAATAGAGCTGTGCATTTTAACTTATATGGACAATATGAGGAAACAGTATCTTAGAACATTTTCTTTCCTACTATTATAATTTTGGTTGAGGTCTTACAAACTCAAGGATATTCATGCTATACTTTTATTCAAGAATGGAGCAGACTTTTTGCTTTTCCCTCCAACATAAAATACTTTCAGCTAGTTCTACATATACAAAGATCTATTCATTTTTTATTTAAGTAAAAGATAAAAGATTATTGTGTGATGTTTTACTACAAAAATAATAAAAAAAATCTAAATGTTAACAAAAGATTGAGTCAAAACGAAAGAATAAATATGAAGATTACTGCACTCATTTTTTTTTTTCTTAGCCCAAACTGACAGAATTTCTTTCTTTCCTATTGTAACCTACCAGTTAGAAATATAATAATCTTCTAAACATCAATGTTGTCCAACAGAGACCAATGGTTCTGTACTTTTCTTCTTATCTGCATCAGAGGTAAGTACTGAATAATTAGAAAGTCAGATGTTAAGGAAAAGTAGAAGAGATTATTTCTGGAATCCAAGAGGTCACACACTGAGGTCACACATCACAGCAAGACTGTTTATATAGTACAAGTCCAACTCCAACTTACAGGTCATAGTCCTGTAAGTCATGGTGGAAAGCAACTATCCCAATTTGTTTGGATATGCCTACCAATAATGGATACCTTTGGAGTTGAAAATAGCAGTACTCAATCCTCTTTAGAGTGGAAATAAATAAGTGGAAGGAGTGAGAATCAAAGCTTGGTGTGGGGAACGCAAGTTAGAGTGGATACTAGAGGAGTGCAGTCATGAAAGTGCCAAAGTTTGAGAAAACACCAGAAGCAGAAAGTCAAATGTTCACCTCCACTGAACAACAGATATTGGAAGTAGGAGGATACTGGACTGTAGATTATATACAAGAGATAACCAACTTTTTTCTCAACAAGGAAATGTCTTCAAACTTTTAGTCATATACTTAATTTAATTCTTCAAAATTTATCTGGAAAAGTGACAAAGGCACTCAAGGGC
Source organism: Galemys pyrenaicus (assembly GCA_019455555.1). Taxonomy (NCBI): domain Eukaryota; kingdom Metazoa; phylum Chordata; class Mammalia; order Eulipotyphla; family Talpidae; genus Galemys; species Galemys pyrenaicus. Next base: position 1,683,913 of record JAGFMF010012021.1, read on the forward strand.
ATTAGTTAAAATCGTTATTATTTACTCTAAACCAGTAGAGGGACCCATTTCTCACTACAATATTTTGTTGCTTTTCTCCCTCTTTGGAAGTCAGTTTTGCTGTCCCCACATGATCCCAGCATGGTTTTAGGAGCACCACAAAAGAGAAATTAGGGCTGTGGTCATAAGGAGGGGTGTCAAGAGCAAGTAAGGGGGGAGGTTCGACTATGATAGAAAAATTAAGTTAGGAAAGAAAACTTGCTTGTTTTCTGGGAAAGTAGCCAGGAGTAGGCTATATGTTTATTGGAGGGTAAGGGGGACAAAATGACAAGGTCTGGTATTTTGAAAAAAAGATGAAATAAAGTGTAAATCAATCCAGGAATTATGCAATAAACAGAAGATCAAATAGAAAGATGACCCAAGTACAGAAGGCAAAAGGGATGATCGGCACTGGTCACAGGCCTGAAGTCCTCAGGCACAGAATCTCCTCTGCCTCAAGGGGAGGCTAGACTAGACTCACCAGTGTGTGTAAAGCCAAGTTACTTCAATAAATAAATAATACAAGAAAAAAGAAAAGCTAATACAGATACCTACTTTGCTAGGAAGAGCACAGAGAAGTAAAAATAACAGCAATCACTGCATAGTTGATGTCGTTTTTGGAGAACTGGGTTCTTGGGTTCACTCCCAGAAAGGTTTCACCAGAACTCCCTGTTCTGTGGCTTGTGGCACGTTCCCCAGGTGAGTTTCTCTATGAGATAGAGGCGTTAATTATATTTAAAAGAGCAGGTTTATTAGGGAAAGGGAAAGAAGAATAAAGAACACTTGCATAGACACAAGAGGGCAGAAAGAGAGCCGCCCCTAAAGGGACAGGTTTGCTGAAGAGAGACCTGCATAGCTGCAGCCTGGCAGCTTTGAAGAGAGCTGCCTCTGTTAAGGAAGGTCAGTGAAGAGAAGCCCCAGCAGGGCACAGGTCATGTCCAGGCAGGAAGGCTGCTCCTCTGCAGAGGAGAGAGTTGGTGAAGAGAAGCACCTGCACAGTCACAGGTGGGCAAAAGGACAGGTGCCCGTGCCAGTGCAGAGACTGCACTGATCTAGTCTTCTCTTTGGGAGGGGCTCCCTCCTTCATGGAGTGGCTTGTTTGCTGTTGACTTTGAATAAACTATGCAGAATTTGAAAGGGGCCAGGTTAATACAATGGGCCTCAATCTCCATATCTTTACCATCAGGTCTGCACTCCTGACACCCCCTAGAGCAGTCTGATACCACTTGGGACTTGTGCTTTGTGCTCTAGGCTTTGGTGCCTGAGGATCTTAGTTCCTATAGCTGGGTTAATGCCTGTTAATCTCTTCTACTCCCACCTCCAGTTCTTGTCATTGTGTGAGCCAGGTTTTGGTCTTGTGGTAAATTTTTCTATTCTTATCCTCAATATAGTAAACTACAAATTATTTTTCCTCCTAATTTAAAGGTTCAATCAGGGCCTCCCCTGGTGGCGCAGTGGGTTAAGCAACACACTATGAAGCAAACCACAGCCACTGTAGCACGAGTTCGATCCCTGCTGCCAGCCAGGGAGGGGACCCACA
>JAGFMF010012021.1:1685520-1703779 GCA_019455555.1 Galemys pyrenaicus
TCTGTGGTGAATCCTCTCACCCCCCCACACCTCTGGCCTGTACCCCAGTGCTTGTATGCATAAATAAATAAATCTTTAAAAAAAAATAAAAAAAATAAAGGTTCAATCAGTTAAGTTCAAATAGTACAACAATAAAACATAAAGTCATTTTAGTAAGTAATGACCAAAATGAAAAACCAACAGAAAAACAAAGAAACTGTAATAGAAGAGACTGGGTATGAACTGAAATAGAATTGAAAGATTTAATGCACATTGATTATTAGGAACAAATAACTTGCTTTAATTTTATGTAGTTTATATGTATGTCTATAGGTGCATGTCTTACCCTGAACAGGAGCAAAATACACTTTAAATATAGACTCCAGAATGTTACAGGGCAACCCCAATGTCCCAGCAAAAGAGGAACCCTCTTGTTTTCTTCAAGTTCTAAGATATTTAATCACTGGATTAAATAGAAAGAGACAGCTTATTTCAGAAGACTGGGAAAAGGGCAAAAATGGGGAAATCAGATCATTTAAACTGTAACAGGGTCATTCCCAGGAAAGGGGGTTCTGCCCTAAGTGGGTAGAGCTGAGCAGGGAAAGAAGATTCTGCAGAGAGAGGACAGAAGGAAGGGAGGAAGAAGGAAGCAGGGTGGAGAGCAGCAAGGAGACCTGGAGGAGGCACGTGGAGCAGAGGGACATGTGAAGAAACTGTGCTTGCTTTTTGGTCTTGGACTGGTTAGAACAGATGTGGGTGAGAGACCCCCTGGAAAGGTTAACAATGGCAGCTTTCATCTTGATTTTGATTTTGCTCTTTTCCTCCCAGATTTGTCTGACTCTTTCTGACCCTTTTCTATGGGTCTCTACTGAAAGATAGACTTGTGGCAGGCTTTTGGGCCTTGCTTTGGGCCAATCCTATTTGGCTAGACTTTTACCCTCAAGGAGATAGTTAACTTAGTAACTATATTCTTTGTCCTTTCTGTATTGTACCTTAATTGTATTAAAGTTCCTTTCCATTAAAGGTCTTATATGTTTGTCTTAATGCAGTGGATGGCAGAACCCATTCAGAGAGGGCAGGTTTGGGGGTTCTAGGGTGCTCCTCTCCCTGTCCTGTAACAAAACTATTTCACATGCACAAGAGAACAAGATTGAGTTCCAATCACACAGGACTTTGTTATTTATAAGAAAACTATTCAAACATTAATTTAAATTAATCTCATCAGAATATAAAAGAGTTTAAATTCAAGCAGTAGGGATGGAGGATAGAAGAATATAGGAAAAGATAAAACACAATTTGAAAATTATTTTCTTTAATTCATAGCACAGAAGTAGCTACCTATTATATCTACTAACCACAGAATTTTTTAAAAAAAATCTACATTTTCATTGTATTCCCATTATCTATCAAATTGGACTGAGGGGGTGGGGGATGACAAAAGGCAACTTTCTAAACCAAAAATTTGTTAAAGTGGTGAAACTAAATAAGCTTTTGCTAAAATATTATATACAACTCACGAACATTTATGTTTCACTGCACAAATGTTAGTCCTTAACTCAGACACTGTCTCATTGAATGAGGGAATACTAAAGCCTGTTAAAACCCAGACGGAGCAGTTGAACCAGGGGAAAGTATAAACAAACCAAATGCTTAACCTTGCAATGTAGACGTGTCAACATAAACATAACTGTACTTCTCACTTTACTCACATATAATACTGGCAACTCAGTAAGCACTAACTAGTTTTGCCCTGTGAACTGAGCAGTAGCATTCATTGTATTTCTAAACACAGCCACTAGATTTTCTCCTAGAATTACTGAACAGTATAAACATACATATTTTTACATTCTTCGGTATTTTCTTTATGCTAGGAAGTTCTATCCAGGTTTTCTTTTAGAGCTATATCTAAAACAATAATAAAATATTAGAAACTGCATTAATTAGGTTTTGTGGTATAACAAGCTGCCCTAAAACAACTGGCTTAACACAAACATTTATTATTTCTCTTAATACTTTGGATTGCCTTTTCAGTTCTTCTTGTCTTAAACAATAGGCTTAGCCAAGGCTAGCCTATTGTCAGACTAGAAAGGTCTCAGTCACATGTCTCGCAGCTGCCAAGTTGACTGGTATAGAAATTCCTCATTCAAGCAGATTTCTCTTCCTCCAGGAGTACACTGAGCTCTATACATGTTAGCCTAAAGGTCCAAAGAGCAGCCAGAGAACATTTCAATGCATAAAGTTTTTAAGACTATTTTCATCACACTAACTTCCCATTACTCAAAGTAAGTCACATGGATAAGAATCACAATGGAAAATTGACTAACTCTTGAAGAGTTGCAAGTTAGAAGAGATGTAAAGTTATATTGTATTTTGGTTTTCTATACATGGTATAAGAGTCCAGTTTTATTGTTTGGAATGTGGATATCCAGTTTTCTCAACACCATTTGCTGAAGGGATTATCTTTTTTGATGTATATTCTTGACATCCTTATCATTTGATGGTATATATAATTTGATTGTTTCTGACCTGTTTTTACTGTTCTATATATTTATGCCTACACCATATTATTTTGATTATTGTATTTTTGTAATATATTTTGAAATCATTGTGATACATCCAGTTTTGTTCTTCTTGTTCAATATTGTTTTGCTCCTCAGGCTCTCTGTGGTATCAAGTGAATATTCAAATGGATATTAGGATTAGTTTTTCCTTTATCAGTGAAAAATGTCACTGACGTTTTAGTGGGGATAACAATGAATTTGTACATCACTCTGGGAAGCATGGATTTATTAAGTTTTATAATTCATGAACACAGAATACGTTTTACATTTATTCTTTTAACAGTATTTTATAATTTCAGTATACTTGCTTTTTTATCTCTTTAGTTAAGACCTGTCACCACAAACTAGTAGAAGAAAATGTAGAGTAAAAGACTCCTGATATTGCTTCTGGCAAGAATTTTTTTTATAGATGCTATCAAAAGCAAAATCATCAAAACCAAAAATAGAAACTTGGGCTCCATGTAACTAAAAGGTTTTTACATAGCAGAGGAAACCATGAAAGATACTGCCTATAAAATGATAAAAATATTTTAAGAAGCTCAAAATAAATATCAAATAACACCTAATGAGTAATAATACATAAAATATATAGAGTAACGACATCAATAATCTGATAAATAAAAATGGATAAGGACTTACACATTACTACAAAGAGACATATAAATGGCCCACAGGTATATTAAAAAGGTGCTTAACATTACCAATCATCCGGGAAATGCAAAACTAAATATCCATTTTTATAATTTTCTACAAAAGTTAGAGCAATATAACTTCTGGGAAAAGGGCAAAAAGAGAATTTATGACAATAGTATTAAAAGTATCTATTGTCTGGCCTTTCTTTTGAATTCAAACAAAAATCTAACGTGGAAAACTATTTGTCACTCTTAAAATAGTATCTTTTTCTGAAAAATATGAGAAGTCAGATTAGATTTTTAAGGTAGCATCTGGCTCAATATTTCTATAATGATATTAATGTAAGAATACCATTTTTGTGACTCTGACAATATTCTGAATTTTAAAGTAATGCAGGAATTGTATTTTCCCTTCTGTTTTAACTCTTCTTCAGTGAGAAACAGCCTTGTCCCAGGCTCTGTGAATAAGGATGGACAGAGTATCAGTTAAAGTCGTCAAGGAATTCCTTCCCTGCTGGGGATATTGCCACATTTAGTGCATCCTGGTAATTTTAGATTTTAGTTATAAGTAGGTAAGGTGTTTGATGTTGGTTAGGAGCAGGAGATGAAGAAGAAAGGCTGAAGATTATCACTCCCCTTTGCTCCATAATACATTATATAAAGGTGAAAGGTAACTCAGCCCTTCACCCAAACCCCTCACTCAGGCCCCCAGGGCAGCAGTTCAGAGAAGCCAGCAGTGACAAAGATAAGATGGGGCTAGCTAGTCTCTCTTGATGTGGAACACATGGACGTGTGATTCACCTTGTCTTAATTCCAGTGGAATGGGGCCCAGGAATGCAGGGGGACCCGAATGCAACCTGGGGGCTTCAATATGGAGCACGACCAAGGACAACTTCTTTTGCCACAACCTCCTACCAGAAGAAACTCAAAATTTTCCACTCAGCCTGTAACCCCGCAGCCTGTAACCTTGGGTGCGACTTTACTGACCCCTACTCCGTGTATATGAGAACCTCGCCCAAGAGCACAATAAAAGTTCTTGCTAGTCAGAAACATGGCCTGGCTCTTCATCTCTCTCTCTCTCTCTCTCTCTCTCTCTCTCTCTCTCTCTCTCTCTCTCTCTCTCTCTCTCTCTCTCTCTCTCTCTCTCTCTCTCTCTCTCTCCTTTGCTCTCCTGTCCCACCACGCTGAAACCTTTCAATAGGAACTTAATTATTTTGCCGATGGATAAGACACACTCTTTATCTCATAAGTATTTGAAATAAACTCTGAAATATTTACCAAAAGGAGAATAAAGTTCTCCTTTTATAAAGTTGTGAAATCAAGTTCATCACTTAACTCTCTGTTGATAATGACAAGACATAAACAAATCTTCATCAACATTCAGAACTTAAAATTATCAGGAAATGAACCTAGAATTTAGATAAGTTCTAACAAGCATAACGGCAATAATCACTCAATAGAAAAAGAAGTTCCTATGACATCTATATTAATTTTCAGTGGTGTGATTTTCGACAGAGCATAGTAAAAATATAATTATGAGATTGGCTCTTCTAATACAGCTAAATGATTTGGAATAGTATAGCAACTAATAAAAGCTAAAAATCTGAAATCATCGCTTTTATTATTATTTTTTTAAAGATGTATTTATTCATGCATACAAGAGCTGGGGTACAGGCCAGAGGTATGGGAGGTGAGAGGATTCACCAGAGACAGAATGGGGAGCAGAGCAGGCAGATCGATTGAAGTACAGTGCTGAGGGGAGCAGTGGGTAAGGCAGGGGAGGTCTGCAGCACCATGTGGGTCCCCTCCCTGGTCAGGGATCTAACTCATGCTGTTGTGCTGAGTTTGCTTCACAAATAGGAAGGCCCACACTTGACTTTTAAATTCAGTTTTGTTACTAGCAAACTGGGTTACCCTGGCAACTAATTGTTTAACTGTTCAAAGCTTCAATATTCTAAATAGGAAAATAACAACAGTAACAACAGAGTTGACATAATTTTGGAAAGATCAAGGTATGTCACAAAACAGCACGTTTTATTAGCTATTATCTGTTTTTGTTAACTTTATTCTGAAAGCCAATAAGACAAATAATATTTTCTTTCAGTGAGCAATCATGATAAGAGCTAACAAGCAGATTGAGTGTCATGCCAAATATAATGTCATAGCACTGAAAATTTACAAATATACCTTTTTAAAAAGAATCTATAAGGTTAATTTCAAAGAGCAGAGTTCTCCAACTCTCTCAAAACATCCATGTACTTTGATTTTCCATCATAAACATCTGGTAGCTGATCTGGTCTAAAGATTGGCAACTAATCCTATTTTTTCTAATATATATTGAAGCAATCAAGCCAGATTCTGGAGGATCATCTTCCATATAGTCATTCCAGGTAGTAAAGCTGGAAAACAAACAACTACATTTATATTACACTGGTAGTCTGGAAATGAATTAAGTATTTTATAAGTTGCCATACTTCCCGTTTATTGTCTCAAATAATTGACCAGGTGTTCATGCAAGTCAACTTTGAGGTTTCTAAATTCTTTCCACCCTTTTTAAACCCTAGGGGCAATACCTCAGCAAAAGATCAAATTCCCTCAAAGCACAGGAAGAGAGCTGTTTATTATAAACGGTAAGTGCCAAATGCATTATTGGTAAAACAGTAAAGATTACTGCACTCTCCATGTGAATACCTTAGAGTTTTTTGGTGTTATTATTGGAATTTATCTAATTGCATTTAAGAAGACTGTAATGTAATGCTGAATATTTTACCTGAAAATAAAACCACAGTAAAAGTGTCACCTTTTATATTAGCTACCTATTCTGTTTGTCTAACCAGGTAATTCAACAAAGGATAAAATACTGCACTACAGCACTTTTAGAAATAGTACATTAGCTAAGGATATCAGCCAAGTTTAGAAGTTCACATAGCACATCCCATTGCAAGAAATGGTCTTAACCATATGATTAAGAAAAAGATACATTTGAAACTGTCTTAGTATTATGCTGAATGAAAGCAATTTGAGGTTAAAGAAATAAAGAGGGAAAATAGAAAATCTTTATGTTTATAAGTGGTTCTTTTTTTTGTATGGATAAGGTAAAAGTAAATTTGATATACAGAGACATTAATTTTTAACTGCAGTCATTACAGTTCTTCAGAATTTAAGAGTTTCCAACAATATGTACTATCAACTTTAATAGTATCTCTATTAAAGTCAATTGATGTAAAAAGGGATTATTAAATCTTTAAAATCTTGTCCTTACTAAAGTTTACTGATCACTTACTCCTGGTCTAATTTCTTTCAGTGTTTCTTAAGATTAATCTTTGAGGGTAGGTTGATTTTAACATCATTACAATAAAATTACCTCTTTTATTTTAAAGTAGAAATGTCTTCAAATATAAAAAAAAACTTTAACATTTATCATTATTTACAATATAGCAGAAAACTGAATACCCTCAAAAATATAATTTGTTATGGATGTAATTTATTCAAATAAAATTTACTGACTTTAATTGAAAGATGTAGGTTTATTTTCATGCATGTTTGTTGAGATAAACTTATAGCTACTACATAAAATCATCTAGAAAACTCTTAAATATTAAGCTCTTTATAATAGAAGTTAACTTCAGAAATTTAGTCTTCATGTTTTGGTATCTTAAGTTTTACACTTTAAAGAAGATACTAAAATTTAAAATGCTAACTATAAATGGTTTTATAGATAGCCCTCAGATTGACTTCTTATAAAAATATGGAATAAAAGCCTTAGAAAAAGGACTGAGGGCCTCCCTGGTGGCGCAGTGGGTTAAGCAACGCACTATGAAGCAGACCACAGCCACTGCAGCACGAGTTTGATCCCTGCTGCCGGCCAGGGTGGGTACCCACATGGCACAGCAGACCTCTCCTGCTGTGCCCGCTGCTCCCCTCAGCAGTGTACTTCAGTCGATCTGCCTGTTCTGCTCCCCACTCTGTTTCTGGTGGATTCTCTCACCCTCCAAACCTCTGGCCTGTACCCCAGTGCTTGTATGCATAAATAAATAAATCTTTAAAAAAAAATTAAAAAAAAAAAGAAAAAGGACTGAAATTTCACCTCATATATAAAAGTCAGAAGATTTTTACTATGTACATACTGTCAACTGCAATCTATTATATTTTGTCATTACAAAGACTGAAAACACTAATGAGCATTTTAGTAACTGTTACTATTGCTCATATATGAAATATAAATAAAATTTATAAAATACATATAAATACAAACACAATAACTTTTAATTCTCCTCATATTGTACTGTAATAGGGTTGTAATAATTATTCTTCCTAATAAGTACCTAAAATGCTGTTTACAGATTGGATAAAATTAGTAGCATTGGTGCTTAACAGCCTATTTTGGTTTAAGAAACTGGCAGTTGCTTAAGATTGAAAATGTTGGCCTTAATTTATAATAGTCAGCCCATACCCACTTTTGATTAAAGCGTGTAGAGTTAATATGTGGTAAGAAAGATAGCAAGTGTTATTTATGTTTTTGCAATTCAGATAAATTAATCAATATTTAAGAAATTTTCTCTTAGCTTTGCTTTTTAATAGTAATGCTTTTCTTATAATATCCACTGGACAGAAAATAAACATTAATGCTATCAAAGTTTATTAGCTGTGAGAAATATCCTAGAAAAGAGGATGGCGATATTGTTAAGTTTATTACTACAGTGATTGATGAAAAATTTGTCTCACATTCTTCACTTTCTGCATTTACTCTTTAGCAGTTGGTTTTTCTATCATGAAGTATGGTCTGTTGCCCCACTGTTTGGTTCTGGATTGGCCCTGCAAGTTGCTTTCATCAGTATAATGTGGCAGAATTGGCAAGAGGACTTAATAAGCTTAAGTCTCATGAGATTTGTATGGGTCTGTCCTCTTTGAATTCTTGCCAAACCACGCAAAAAACAGTCACAAGACAACAAATAAAAAATTTATCATTCCACTAAAACAAACTCATCTACAAATGCTATATTGATAGCTAATCAATATTATGCAATAAAGACAAATCATATCACAGTTTACTTTGTTCATTCCATGTTTCAAGAGCATATACATATAAAGTCAGGCTTGAAGTTATTATTACTATTTTCAAAATGAAAGATTTAACATTAAATTGGTTTACAAAGTGCTTTTAGAAAAAAGTTCATAAACTAAACTACCCACAATCAGCAGAAAATTCCTATCTATCAGTAAAATAAGTATAACTTGTTTTAATTCACAGGTATATCATTATGTTTATACCTACTGAATTAATCTGCCAAAATAATGACACAATCAAACAGTGAATGTATTTTCCTTTCTTTGCTATTTTAGTTGGGAAGGTTAGTTGTGTAAGTCCAGCTTCATTTAAATTTGAAAGACCTAACTTATTTTAAGCATATGTCTGACACTTTTTTGATATTAAGAATAAGAAAAACCTGAAGAATCAGTGCTATTCACTACTAGTATATTTGTTTATTCTCCTGTGTGGTCCATTCCATTTCAGAGACTGAAATTCCCTTTGGTATTTTCAAAAGAAAATGGCCATCCTTTACAGATTCAATGCAATACCAATAAAAATCTCAATGAAATTCTTAAAGGAAATAGACAAAATGTTGATGAAATTCATATGGAGACACAAAAAACCCTGATTAGCCAAAACTCTATTGACATAAAAGGAAAACAGAGGTATCATGCTCCCAGACTTCAAACTCTACTACAAAGCAATAGTAATTAAAACAGCCTGGTACTAGAACAAAGACAGACACACAGACCAATGGAACAATATAGAAAGCACAGAAGTAAAACCACACAACTATGGACAACTGATCTTTGACAAAGGAGCAAAGAATATGCAATGGGACAAAGACAGCTTATTCAAATAAGTGGTGCTGGCAAAATTGGCCCACCATATGCAAAAAAATGAAACGACCGCTATCTCACACCATGTACAAAAATCGACTCAAAATGGATAAAAGACCTAAATGTAAGACCCAAAACTACAAAATATATAGAAGAAAACATAGGTAAAACACTACAAGACATACATGTTAATAACACCTTTGAAGATGCATCCCCCAAAGCAATAAAAATGAGAGACAAGATAAACAGATGGGACTACATCAAGATAAAAAGCATCTTCACAGCAAAGGAAACATTAAATAAAACAAAGAGACACCCCACTGACTGGGAAAAAGTATTTGCACTCCACACAATGGACAAGGGTCTGATCAAAAATATATACAAAGAACTCATAAGACTCAAGAAAAGCAAAGTAAAAAACCCAATCAAAAAATGGGCAGAAGAACTTAAAAGACATTTCTCCAAAGAGTTTGTATACATGATCAACAGGCACATGAGAAAATTCTCAACATCCCTCATAATCAGGGAAATGTAAATTAAGACCACAATGGGGTATCACCTTACACCAGTAAAAATGACACATATCAAAAAACAACAACAACAAATGCTGGCAAGGGTGTGGAGGAAAAGGAACCCAAGTACACTTCTGGTGGGAATGCAAGTTAATCCAACTATTATGGAAGACTATATGGAGGTTCTTCAGTCTACTAGAAATGGAACTACCTTATGATCCAGCAATCCCATTCCTAGGGATCTACCCAAAGGACACAAAAACACCAATCCAAAAGGGCACCTGTACCCCTATGTTTACTGCAGCACTACTTGTAATTGGTAAGACCTGGAAACAACCCAAATGCCCAAAAGTAGAGGACTGGATCAAGAAGATGTGGTACATATACACAATGGAATACTATTCAGCAATCAAAAATGATAAACTAAGGCCATTTTTAGAAACATGGATGGATCTATAAGAAATTATACTTAGTGAAACAAGTCAGAAGGCAAGAAAAAAATATAGGATGGCTTCACTTTTAGCAGGAATATGAAAGAACGACAACAACAAAAAGAGTAAGCTCAAGGAAATGGGCAATTATAACCAAAAACAAACAAACAAAAAACTCAACAAGAACAAAAGGTCAAAGATAAACCAAAGGGATCATTCTGGGGGAGGGTGGGGTAGAGACTGGGATGAGGGCAGAAAGATTACAAGGGACTGAGGTGATTGTGCATGGGTGAAATGGTGGTGGGAACTCCCTGGGGACTACCAACGATGTCAAATATAATTAAATAAATCTAATAACCACAAAAAGGAAAGAAAATGAAAACATCTTTGTAGAGTACCATTTTGAATTCTAATACCTGTTTTTGACTCATTAACAGGACAATGTAGAATCTAGTTTCCAAAGTCCAACTGCCTGGGTTACAAATTCTAGTCCCATGATGCATGTAGTCTGGGACACCCCACTATTACACGGTCTGTGCTGCAGCTAGCTCTGCCCTCCTAGCAATGCTTGTCTACATATGTGCTTCTCTGTATCTTTTCCTCTTTTGCATCTTAAAAGGACCGTCACCACTAGATTTAGAGCTTGACTGAATTAGCTCAGGATACAGAATTACATCTGAATTCCCTCACTCCCCACCCCTTTTAAATAAATGAGGTCACATCCATAAGTTTCTAAGATAAGGGCATGGATATGTTTTCAGAGGATACCATTCAGCACATTATATATGTTTTCTCTAATAAATGATTTTCATTTCTTAAAAACATTTACTTTTATTTATTTATCATACAAGAACAGAGTCTAGGTCAGAGATGCAAGGGTGGTGGTGGTGATGAGAGGATTCACCAGAGACAGAGTAGAGAGCAGAACAGGAGGATCTACTGAAATACACTGCTGAGGGGAGCAGGGGATGAGACAAGAGAGGTCTGCCGTACAATATGGGTCACCTCTCTGGCCAGGGTTTGAACTCATGTCACAGTGGCTGCAGGTAGCATGACAGTGCTGTGACTTAACATCTTGCATCACCAGGGAGGCCCTCTAATAAATTATATTTAAGAGTTCTCTTTCCATTAAAATGTGATTAATGTTATATAGTTGAAATGGTAGTCATTTTAATATTTAGTAATGACTATTACATTTTAAAAGTTAGTGTTTGTTTGATATTTGATTTAAAAGTCAGTTTTAATATTTTTGAGAAAACTTTCTAATCTACCTTATTTCATTTGATGAAAATAAATTCATGATTCATGGGTCTGCAGTCAGATCTTTGAACTGAAGATACATGAAAAGTTAGAAAGTCAATTTTCCAAATATTTTCAGTTGAGTATTTCTAGCATTTGTCTTTTCACTTACACACTGCAAAAATTTAGTAGCCCTTGTTAACACTATTCATAGAATCTTACATGTAATATAAGGTATAGTAGAGATGGAAGGGCAGATGCTAAAAAATAAAGAATATATAACTGATTGCTTCTTGTGTCTAGGTGATATATTAGCCAAAAATGAAACAGATTTGGGAAAAAAGATGACTTTTATTAAATTTAGTCATATTTTTGGCTTTTGATAAAGAGGTCATGCTATCCCTCTTCATCATGCAAAAGACAAGAAAGAATTTGGGCAAAAAGTTTAAGATGGTGAAATTCCATAATCTAAAGTTCTTGCTTCAATTGATTCTCACACTCATTCTACAACTTTATTACTTAGAATGAAATATTTAGAGGTGACACTAAATACTCATACAGTTATATAAAAAATATGTTATCTGTGATACTGATTGCTGGAAATTATCCACTGATGTTGTTTTTCTAACTAATGTTTTTCCTAACAGAAATACATCTACCAATGAAAAGAATAGCAAATATTACTGTGAGGAGAGATCAATGCAAGTTTTACTTTTTTCAATATAAAAGCAGATTTTATTTCAAAAGTTCCACGAGGCTTTCAATGTCATTTAAGGTTTCTAAAATGTTGCTTTTTAAAAATGTATAATTTCTGTTTCTGGGAAAACTCTCAAAATGCCATTTAAAGTAATATGTAAGCAGGAAGATAGGTTTTACTTCAAAAAGTAGGGAAACAGATATTTTCTAGAATACCTATTTCACTTGCCATGAGGCAATAAATAAAATTACAGCAAATTTCCATCGTATGTGTTTGTTTTAACTGAAGTTTTATTAAATTAAGTAAATGCAAGGACTTTAAAAAAATATCAAATTCTGACAACTTATTTCATCATTTTTTCATTAACTTAATTATACAAATATTAAAATAAATGAACAATTATTTTATTTTTGCCATTATATTTTTCATTTTTAATTTGAAAATATTTATGTTTGTTCCTCTCATATTTCTCTTCAGGATCTTAACTAGGTAAAAAAAAAATGTTTCCCTATGTTGTATGTGTGACAAAAAAGAAATATTTTAAGAAATAATGCAAAATCTACAACCTGAAATTTTAAAAATGCCTTGGTGCTGTTACCTGGATATGATACCGTTTCATTTTGTTTCTTACCAGCTATACTATGATAGCTTTGCTTTGCTCAAATTTAAAGCAATTTGTTTTCTACAGGAAAACAAAGAGAAGGGAAAATGAGGATAATTTTCATATTCTTGTCTACATCCAAGTTTTATGCACCACTAAAACTAAATACTGAAGGCAACTTGGTTTCATTTTGACATAGAGAGTTTCCTTTCAGTTAGACCAATCGCTCATGTGTTTTTGAATGATATACATTAACTCATGAAAATATTGCCTTGTGAATTTTTTTTTAAAGATTTATTTATGCACACAAGAGCTGGGGTACAGGCCAGAGGTATGGGAGGTGAGAGGATTCACCAGAGACAGAGTGGGGAGCAGGAAAGGCAGATCGACTGAAACACACTACTGAGGGGAGGAGTGGGCAGGGAAGGGGAGGTCTGCTGCACCATGTGGGGCCCCTCCCTGGCCGGGGATAGAACTTTCATTGCTGTGCTGCAGATGCTTCACAGTGTGGTGCTCAACCCACTGCGCCACCAGGGAGGCCCTGCCTTGTGAATTTTTGATGTTGAAAAGTCTCCTGATTTTCTTTGTTGGCCCTGGAAAATGTTTAAGTTTGTCTTTACTAAATATAAATCAAGTTGTTTTAGCTTGTGAGCCCTAAACCTGACTAGGAGGTAATAACTGATAACCATATAGATTTGAGGGCAGGGGGTAATGGTAGGAAACTCAAGTCAGGGAGGGGTGAGATTACTGAGATAGAAAAGAAAAAAGCCAGTGATCGGCATATTAAATGAGAGTGTTCTTAATGTGGATAATTGGTATGTCACATTCTACTCCTGTGAGAAATTTGTGACCCATTACTCCAAATTGCCATCCATTCAATTTTCCATTGGTAAAAGCCTCACCCTAGAGATGTAGAGTCCCTTGCACCTCATTGTTTTGCAACTGGAAGCAACCTCAAAGAAACAGACAGATGCAGGTATTTGCAGAGGGGCTTGTCATAAAATAAAAATATTGTTTACCTCAGCTGCAAGGAGATAGAGAGATTCAAGATTCTTTTCCAAGGGTTTGATAAAATTTGACCCTCTAAAATACTTATATTTGTGCTAAAACAGTGTCCATGAGATTTCAGATAATGCTGAACCCAGGATCCACCTTATGTACTTTGAACAAATTATTCTAGTTCCCATGAATGTAGTTAATCTTTCAAACTCAACTTTTCTTTTCCTATATTTATAAACTAAAAAATTTTAGTAACTGTTTAGAAGGATCTTAGTTGAAATTTTGAATCAGGGCCCGCCCTGGTGGCACAGTGGTTTA
Organism: Galemys pyrenaicus; assembly: GCA_019455555.1. Classification (NCBI taxonomy): domain Eukaryota; kingdom Metazoa; phylum Chordata; class Mammalia; order Eulipotyphla; family Talpidae; genus Galemys; species Galemys pyrenaicus. The sequence goes on from JAGFMF010012021.1 coordinate 1,699,361, forward strand.
AGCAACGCACTATGAAGCAAACAGCAGCCACTGCAGCATGAGTTTGATCCCTGCCGCCCGCCAGGGAGGGGACCCACATGGCGCAGCAGACCTCTCCTGCTGTGCCAGCTGCTCCCCTCAGCAGTGTGTTTCTGTCAATCTGCCTGTTCTGCATCCTGCTTTATCTGGTGGATTCTCTCACCACCCCCCACACTTCTGGCCTGTACCCCAGTGCTTGTATGCATAAATAAATAAATCTTTAAAAAAAAAAAGAAATTTTGAATCAGTACTGAATCATTAATAAACTTTGTTTTCTAAGACATTTCAGCAATATTTTTAAAAGAGGGTTCTATCTTGAATAGAAAAATAATGCAAAATTTGTTTTATAAATCATTGCTTAAAGAAAATCATATTTATAATTCATAAAACACTAATAGCTAGTCATTAATATCTTAGCCATTAGTTATAGCATGATGTAGCTGCTTTTAGCATGCTAAATTTCCAATAAAAACCACAAAACCTAAAATAAAATTTTAACATCAAGTATTAACTATTTGGAAAATTTTCACTTTAAAGAATGACAGAACACAAAATATTTGCAAAGGTGTAGCTATTTGATTATAGTCGTTTAGCATTTCTTATTTTAACAGTCTGAAAATCACATCATCTCTGTATCTTCAACTACTTTTATTCTTTTAAAAGCTTTGAATTAGTTACACGTATGTATTGATATTAAATTTGATTCACTGTACTTTTTATTTTTTGTTTGTATTATCTATTATATAGCTTGAATGTTTATAATTTGCAATCAAAATATCACAAATATTAGATAACCTGAGTCTCCATTGCTTAGCAATCTTTTGCTTAACCAACAGGAATGTATTTTTTGTGAATGGACTTTGTAATTTTTTCCAGTGTTTTGGAAACACAAAGTCTAGCCATTGTGTCTCTAAGACCACTTGTTTATATGCTTCCACAGTTTATTAGTAAACACAGCTGAGTAACTAAAATTCAAAGCAGATTCTTGAATAAACAAATTTGACCTTAGTTATCATGACACTATGTTCACCCTCCAGTAGATTCATTTTCCTTCTCACCCAGAAAACAGAGTATTAGACTGAGTGACAGTGTATTTTATTAAGGTCTTTTGTACACATAACAACCATACCTGCACAGAAAACTACAAACAATTAATTAACCTTTGACCTCTGGAAATATCTTACAATTTTGGTTCCCAGATGTGGGTCAAATTCTAAGGGAAGATACTCAATATTGTCAAGCTGCATGATATAGAAAAAATATTTTGTTGACTCAGAGTTAAATTATGTCCCAAACATAGCAGGAAATTGTCACAAATTAATCTGGACTTTCTCAACTCTAGCTTCCTAGTAGCAGTCTTTGTTGATTTTTTTTTTTTTTTTTTAATGTATAAACTGAATGTAGTTGGCAAATCAGCTGTATCCATGACTCTTGGATTTGGAAATCTCTTTACTCTAGCATATTTCTTTCATATTTTCCCCTGCTCTATTTCATGTTCAAGTAATAAATCATTTGCACAAGCGGATAAAAACAGCAAATCTAAAAAGGGAGTAATAGTGGGAGGTTGTTTAAGAATCAAAACACTTTAAAATAGCACAGCTGTTCTGATATTGTTATCATGCCAACTATTTCTGATGTGTAGGTGATGGTAAGAAGCAGAACAAATTTTCAATACAACTATTTGGAAACAACTATTTCAAAACAACTATTTCCACCATTGGGGTATGTATTTATCTTTCAATGTGATGTACCCCATATGTGCACACTGAAAAGATGCCAATAAGACACATGTGGTCTTCAAAAAGATACAAGTTCATGAATGTAAATCTTGGTACTTATTACCACAGGGAGGAGACTGTACACTATGCAAGCATTTTCACTTAAAAAAGTAAATTATGCATTTTATATACAATAGATTATATAATTAATTTCTAAAATATCCAAATGAATAGTATGATTCATGCAAAGTGTTAGGAATAGTCTGTGATTGTCCAGGTCTTTGCTCTTCTCCATCCTATAGTCATACTTATTGCATAGAAGCTCAGATATGAGACTTCCAATCCTAAGCAATTTTTCTTGAAGCATCACACAGCATTTTTACACTAAGGAGGCAATATAAGTAAGACTAAGAACGAATTGCTGAACTAAACAACTCAGTGATATTATTCCTAACTGGGTGACTTTACTTCTATGCATGTTCTTCACTGTTTTTCTATCTTTTCACTGTATGTATATTTCAATACTCCCTACTATGAGGTGAGAATTATATGTGAGTTAGGAACTCTACCTTAACTGTGTAGCCTGTGAAACATAAATGAATTTATCATTATATGGAAAATGTATTTTGTACATCTTTTAACCACTGCTACCTTCATAAGTTAACTTTGTCTTTTGCCTATTTAGGGTAAATTAAATGACTAATATGAAAAGCTATTTTATTATCAAAATATTTTCACAGTATTAAACATTAAAAAAATAGAAACCTAATCCTTATGAAAGGTAATATAAATTGCATAATCTACTTTATAATCTATATATTAATCTGTTTCTACTCTTTCACAAATAGAAGTAAATTAAGACATAGTTAACAATCTTTTCTTCAAATTCTTATTTTCTCACTAAATCCTTATTATCCTACTAATTTTTCTGTTAAAACTGTAGGCCCTCCCTTTCTTACCAAATTTCCTAGAGGGTTAAGAGTTGTATCTTTGAACATTTGTATTTCATACATACCTATTCAATAGTATTTGCTGAGTTAAATATAAGGCAAGAACATATACTGACAAAGCATATAGCGAAATTAATTCTTAGACTCTGAAAAATATTCGGTTACCAGAAGGAATAAGCCTCTATCTATAGAAGGGGACTGACTTGGAATGAGTGGATCATGTGCACAAATGGAAGTATAAAAAAGTACCCCCAAAGTTTTATAGGTATGTAAATAAATGCCTGACAAAGTAATAAAAAATTAATTTTCAAGCAAAAAATTATTGACAAGAACAATTATGTTTCAGGTTCTAATTAACTTTATATTGTTTGCATAGAATCAAGAACATTTGGATTTCCACAATGAAGTAGTTGCAAAAACATTAAAAAAAATCTTAATTACAACATTTACCACATTTACTGTACAATTAATTTAAAAAGTTGCAGATGACACATGGTAAAACTTTAAGACAATAACCATGTTGCAAAACAGCATGCAATAGAATACAACAAAAAAAGCAAATTAAGCTTGTTCTACTCAAAATTGAAGACCTCTTACTTAGAACAAAGCTGTTAACAGTATCTTACAAATCATCCATTAACAATCTCTGCTTAAAGCATAGTTAATTGCTTTAAAATATTTTGTGTAAGATCTCTTTGCAAATATTACATGTTGTTGAACTAATTTGACCTAGAAATAATATATTATTTTTTACCTAGAAATAATAATATATATGAAATAATATATTTTAGGTGAAAATTTAATTGAGAGAACTCAGTCCTTAAAAAATATATGATAATAGAGACTACTTATACATGGTTAAGAATTTCTAAACGTTAAAATGAAGCAGCAGTAACACAGCTCAGTGTATAAGTGTTTACTTCTAACTGAAAAACTATTAACAATGAGAAGAGTATTTGCAGAACACATGGAGCATAGTACATGTATGTCTATTTTAGCTGTGAACTCAGACATACATTTTTTATGGTTGTCTATGTGTAGATGTGAATTCAAATAAAAATCCATAATATAAGAAATTCACATACAGTATAACTTGGTTTATATTAGGAAATATTTATCTTAAGATCACACAAAAATGAAGATCCATAATATAAGAAATTCACATACATTATAGCTTGGTTTATATTAGGAAATATTTATTTTAAGATCAATACAAAAATGAGTTCAAGTCCCTATGTCAGTTTTGTAGCAAAAGTAATCTATTGGTTTTCTTTAACGCTTAAATTGACTTAAGTATCTTTTTTTATTTTTAATGCAATTTTAAGTATTTATATGTACACAATAAAACTCATAATTAATGCTTTTAAAATCCTTGAGTTGCTTTCTAGTACTTTTGCTTGAAAACACGTTTCTCTAATGTGGTGTTGTATTTACTACCATTACCAAAGTTTCTACAATTTCTGTTGCTATTATTACTCTTTCAAATTCAGTCAATATTTCAGAACTACATTGTATCCTCAATGATATTTCATTTTGTTTACTTTAAAAATAAATGAGTTACTGAGTTAATAAGTTTCATGTCAAGTAATCTGTTGTAATCACATCACATTTTCTTTCTTTTAAATTCTAACAGTATGGGCCTCCCTGGTGGCGCAGTGGGTTAAGCAACGCACTATGAAGCAAACCACAGCCACTGCAGCACGAGTTCGATCCCTGCTGCCGGCCAGGGAGGG
>JAGFMF010012021.1:1703829-1745287 GCA_019455555.1 Galemys pyrenaicus
CCTCTCCTGCTGTGCCCGCTGCTCCCCTCAGCAGTGTACTTCCGTTGATCTGCCTGTTCTGCTCCCTGCTCTGTCTGTGGTGAATCCTCTCACCTCCCATACCTCTGGCCTGTACCCCAGTGCTTGTATACATAAATAAATAAATCTTTAAAAACAAACAAACAAAAAAAAAAATTCTAACAGTATGATACCGTCTAAGCATATCTCTATTATATATACCCAATCTTAGCAAATATTAACATATTAATTCTACAATAACGTTCCATCATCATAATATTAAAAATAAGCATAATCAGAGAAATATGATGACTGAACTATTAAAGAAAAGTATGTTCCATATCTTTACTAAGTTCACTTCTAAGTTACTTCAGTTAAGGGATACTAATATACTAAATAATCAAAGGTAAATAGTCAATGATTACCATAGTAATGCCGTTATAGCATCAAACACTTATAAATGATTCAGTCTGTATCCTTTCTAAAAATAGTCATTTGAAAAGAAAAACTAAGTTTTAAATAATGTCATATACTTCCTTGTAAATATAGCTATCAAACATATAAGGAGGTTGACTATGAGTGTGGTATTTCATATGCCATTTACATGGGAAAATTCAAGTATTTGGTCTTTAAGCATTTATGCATATGATCATTTAAAAAACAAACTTTAAAAATAATGTCAAGGAATCCAGAATTTCTGACAGTTAAAACTTCAATGGTATACTCTTAAGTGGTTCAAGATTCTGTGAGAAGAAAAATGGAAAAGCATGTCTATAAGGACATAAATCTCTGTGGGAACCAATACCTCCTACCCACTAACAGTGTATTCTTTGTCTCCTGAGCCATCAGTATGAAGATCAAACACGAAGGCATGTACAGGCCCTTCTTCCCTGTGTTTGTATATCTCTAAACATATATCAGCTGGCAGATAGAAACTTCAACAAAAGGTCTTGAAACATCATTAATATATGTAAGATAATACTTCCTTGTCACACCCCAGAGGACTACCTCAGAGCTGGAGCTAATCCCTTCCTTATACTGGTTTCCACAGGGACATGTATTAGTACACAGAATAAGAGAGGTCTACTGACATCACTGTGAAGTATAAAAATTAGCAACAAAAAGCACTTTGGATTTACCATTTTGAATTAAGGACTACAATTTTCCTCCTTCTTATAAATGTATTGAATTCCCATAATAATTGGCCCCAAAAGATAGATGTACATATATCTTTTATCTTACATCTTATATCTTGATATAAGAATAACTAGATAGCATGACTAAACACTTATAGTTTGGGATAAATGAAATAAAATATTTGCTGTATGGGTAACTTTACACATACAACTTTTATATTGTGAATTTGGTATCTACATTTTAGATACACAAACCATATTATTATTGTTGTTATCAATGTTCTTACTTAATAGGATGTGATTAAGGAAACTAGTGGTACATATTGTCTAGTTAACTTGCTCAGTTAAAAAACTGAAACAAAAATGAATTAGTCATCAATTGACACAAGTCATAATTCAAAACAACAACAAAAACTCTTTTGAGTATCTGAAAACACGCCTGAGTAGAATTTAGATCAGTCCAGATATATCTGTGGAATTAGCTTGAACAGCATTCAGATCATTAGCCTTCTTTCCTAACATTAATTTTTTTTTCTTTTTTGTGTACACTTTTGCTCCAAGAGATATACATGTATATATAGCTTTTTAAATAGTATTTTATTGAATTTTAAAGACATATCAATAATTGAGAGAATGGAGAAATTGAGAGTGAGGGAAGGGGAGAGATGGGTGGGGTGAGAGAGAGACAGAGAGAGACAGAGAGAGACAGAGAGAGAACAGAGCGATAGAGACTCAAAAACAGGAAGAGATAATAGACCTAAAAACATCATTTAAGCCAAGAACCTTCCCTCCACTGGATCTTTCTAAACTGGTGAGTCAGCTAGTTTTTATTTATTTTAAGTCAGTTTAAGGTAGGTTTCTATTACTTATGTTTAAAAGAGTCTGGGTTACTTCTGTGGATCATTGAGGGATTTTAACTGGGAATAATATAATCAGATATATGCTGAGAATAACTGATTCTGTAGCAGGGAGGAGGATGGACTGAAGATACGGATGCAACTAAGGTCATTTTTAAACTATGAGAGTGAGCAACATTATTGATTAGTGTGTTAGTTGCCAGTAGATAAAAGGGACAGAATTTAACACATAGTTGTTAGAGGAAAGAAGAAACATCTATAGTAACTCTAAGAATTTTCCCTTGAGAGTTTGATTACTATACCCTTTGGAATGAGAGGAAATTTAAAAGATTTGAGTAGAGCAAATGATGATTAACTTCCAGGACATATTGAGTTTAAGATACTTCTGCGTTAATCAAGGGAAAATGTAATTTATGTTTGAGATAAGCATTTGGAGCTCAGGAGAGAGAAATGCACTAAAGACAAAAAGAGAAAATATATAAGACATCAAAAGTCAATATATAATATACCATAAAAAGTAAAAACATAAGTGAATGCCAAAACTGAATCTAAGTATTATCACAATAACTGACATGATATTAAATTGAAAAAGGGATTATACCTCAACTAGGATACAAACAAAAAGCACATATGTGTAGAAATAATGAATAATGCATAAAGAAGAACTGTGGAGTATCAGAGATCTTCTAATTTTAGAATTTTTACTTCTTTTTTCTTTTATATAATTGTTTGTCTTTTTCTAAAAATAGCATGCATAAAACCATTCAATAGAAGAGACTTGCCAGGCTATCTTTGAGAACCACATGTAACTTGTTAGCATTTATGAAGTTAGTTCTATTAAATTCAGACACATCAATTCTTATTTCTTCCAGATTGTGGATTCTAATTATTTAAGTATATCTTTATAAAGAAACCTTTCTAATGCTTTGATCATTCTTATTGGGCCTTTAAAAAACTTCTGCTCCATTATAGCTTTGTCGAAGTGTAACAACACAATGTAGTCAGTTATCATGCAACCCATGTTTACTCCACAAAAAGCAGTGCTCTTGTACAAGAAGTCTTTTTTATTTACATAATAGCAGAGTACCTACACTAAGCAGTCTCCAGTAAGTACTGGTTACATACATACATATAAACAAGCATTTAATAAGTAGTAGAATTCCCCATTATGCTAACCCACAATAGCCTTTTAGATCTCATTATTTTATATTGGTTTAATGTGTTAAGAAACAATTCAGAATTATACCATTATTTTTACTATATCCAAGGAATTGGTAAACTATAGAGCATGAACCAAATCTTGCCAGTTATCCCTCATGAACCAAATCTTGCCAGTTATCCCTCTTCTTAAGGAATTGCCACACTCCACACTTCTCAGATGTTACCTTTGTACTACAATGGGCAGAGTTGAGCAGTTGCAAGATAAACCATCTGACCCAAAACACTTGAAATATTTATTCTTGTAACTCTTAAGAAAATATCTACCAATCCTGGGGGCCTCCCTGGTGGCCAAGGGGTTAAGTCTCAGTGTTATCATGCTATCACCTCTGTGCCCTGAGTTTGATCCCCCGCCAGGGAGCTAACTCACACATGGTGCAGCAGACCTCTGCTGTCTCACCTACTCCCCTTAGCAGTGTATTTCAGTAGATTGGCCTGTTCTGCTTTCCACTCTGTCTCTGGTGAATCCTCCACCCCTGCATCTCTCATGCCAGTTCTTCCATGCATAAATAAACAAATCTGAAAGAAGAAAATATCTACCAATCTTGGATCTATATGACAAAGGCTATCTAGCATTTGTCATTAAAGTATTTAGTAACAATTTTTTCTTTATATAAGTAGGATTATATTGCTCATATAAATAATTTTCTTCTTTCTGCTCTTAATTTCGTGAGTACTCTATAGGTCAAGTCATTCATAACCCAAATGAAATTGTACCAACTTCAAGTTGAAAAAAGAAATTTCTAATTAGCTCTTTCATATGTCATTTATGGAAATATGGACATGCAAGATAAATGTTAGCAATGATTTGCCCAAATATACAGAACCAGAGTATTACTTATTCTCCTGACTCCAATTAAGTCAATAGACTCATTACTAAAAAATATTCCCAGTGCCCTATTATTTTCAACATTAAAATATACCTTGCTTTAAAATAACGCTCTTCTTTTGTGTCAAAGACTCTTTATAGATAAAATCAATAAATACATCAGTTTGACTGTATCCTAAATGTCTATAAAATATTCAAGAAAAGTAAAATATTTTCTACAAATTTGTGTTTTGTCTTGAAGGTAAGCTGTGCATTTTGTATGAATGTCATATCTGTAACTAATAGTCTACATTCCAAACAAGAGAAAGGCAAATAAGGGAAAGGTGTGTCCATATTCTGCAGAATATTTGTTCTATAAATGATACTGTTTGCATTTTTGTGTCCCACCCCAAATTACATAATAGTATACAAAAATAAATCCTGGCTGTGACCCCAAATTGGGAAGTTGCATTTATTTTTACTAACAGCAAATCTGCTGTCAATTGATTAGATCAAATGAAGAGCCAAAAATTTAGAGAAATTTTCTCCAGAGTAATACACATTGAGGCAGATTTAATATTTGATTGCTTCTTAGATTCAATTCACATCAGAATGGGAGTGTCTCACAAGTCAGTTGTGTTTATAACTCTTGGAATCTCTTTTTCCACTATCCTTAGCTGACTCTAGTCTCCTCTTCGTGTTTTGGACACATTTAAAATGATTACCCTTTCTCTGATTTTCCATCTTGTGGGATTTATCATAAGATGCCCCTGAAAACACATTTCCCATCACATTTTCAAACATGGATATTGATAGAGTAAGTCTTCACTTATCATCAGTGGGTTCTTGGAAACTGGAACTTTAAATGAAGGAACATATAATGAAAGCAATTCTCCCATAACTTAGCCAATATAAGAGTTACTATCCAAAAGTATGCTCTGTTTAACAAACTTCTTAACAAAGACCCCAAAGAATCTAATATTAAACAATAACTTGCATTTATATATTCCTCTTCCAACTGACTTATTCTGTGCAGGGTCACCGGTGATTGTAGGCTCTCCAGGAACCAACCCTGGAACGGTCGACCCCCTTCTATTACAGTCACACTCATACCCACACTCAATAAACTGGAACAATTCAGACATACATTCCAGTTAACCTAACTGAATATCTTTGGGATGTGGGAAGAAAACAGAGGACATAGAGAAAGCCCACACAGATATGGGGAGAAGGGAGAAACACCACACAAGGCCCCCAGATGGGAATCATTTTATTTTCTCATCAATGTTAAAACAATTTGGAACAAAATGATGTTATTCAAAGACCTGCTCTATACACACTCCTCAGTTTCAGCCTCTGTATATTTAAAGATTAGATCCTTCACTAAAATGAAAGATCCACCACTCCATATTTTCTTTCCTTCTAAAGGTAGAGCCACCTTTGATGATCTCTTTATTTTTGTGGCACAAAATAAATAGTAAAGGCTTTAAAACTTCAATCTTTCCTTCCTTCCTCTCCTACAAGTTTTTCTAAGTATAAGGAAACAGTATAGATGTCAGTTTTCATTAATATAAACTATTCTATACATTTTGAAAGCAGAGACTACTGCAGACAGTCTTATTTTGAATAATATTCTCATTTCTACTCCTTCAAGAAAATAAAAATCAGGACAATAGTTGATGTGAAAAGTTAAAATCATCTTTATTCTGTGTTTTCAAAATCATACTACAATTCTTAATGCACTTAGAACAGACAGTTATCAGTAGATTAGTTTTCTATTTTATCTCTATTCTATTAAAGATAATGGTCACAGTTTCTTTGTATATCCACTTGCTATTTTTAGAAACCTTTGAATAGCTGCAAATACCCCATTCTTACTGTCTCCAGTGAACATCTTTAATCTGATGATTAAAACAACAATGTGAAAATTGAATTCAAAAACATTTCACTCTTCTCTCTTTCCAGACTGCTTAAAAAGTCTACTTTGCCTCATGCTGCTGAAAATGAAGTTTGCAAAGAAGGAATATTTTAAAGGCAATAATCAAGTGTGACTACATGGAGGGGAGAAAATATAACAACTAAAATGCTGGTTTGGTTTCAGTTTCTCAGAGAACATATATGACTACTAAGTATCTTTTTTTTATCCTTATGTTTTAAAGCAGTTCTTGTCACAATTCTTTCCTGCTTTTCACTCATCCTTTTTTCCCAAAGAAGTTGATGTTTTCTAGAGACAGTGTATTACTACTGAGTGTAGCATGAATAATAATCCATCTCTTTGTATGTGTATTTTCTGTTTAGAAAAAAAAAAAAAAGATGCTCCATTAAAAAGGTTTTTTGATCCTCACCTTCTAACTGAAAAAACGAAGCCGCAATTATCCTCAAGAGTGCTAGGTGGTATAAAAAATTTAAAAGCATAATAATAATTTCTGCTGATTTGAGACTTAAAGTGTAATTTGAACTCTTTAGTGTGTAGTTGGGGTCCCTTAAAAATGTTTAACTGTAAGAAGTTTGTTTAAAGTTACAGTAAACCTCTTTGGACTAACTAAAGAGATCTCAGTTGTATTTTAGAGAGTTCAACTCTGGGGAAGTTTAAAATGCCTTAAACATATGGTGGAGTTGGTTAGTTATAAAAGCCACTTTTGCGTGGGGGCTTGCTCAGAGTCGTTCCCTGAGTAATATGGTCCGCAGGAGTCACATAATAAATGAATTCTCTGTCTGCTCATTTCTACTTCCTCTCCGTAAATTTTAATTTCTTTCTGGGGAGAGAAAAACCTGTTCCATATGTCTGGGTAATGCTGCTTTAGAGGCATTCACATAGAGATAATAGGCATAGTTTCTTGGTATATCCCAGTAATTCTCAGTTACTTTTGTTATTCTCAGTAACTATTAAACATCTGCAAAACACCCCATTCTCACTGTCTCCAAGTCCCACATTAGCTCTTATTTGTCCACATCTTTAATCTCATGATTAAAACAACAATGTGATTGAAATTTGAATTCAAAGACATTCTTCCCAGCTTTCTTTGTCCCGGTGCCTACTTCCTTACAGTCTGTCCTGGGTACAAAGCACAATAATTAAAGACACAGTTTTCTAGGATAGTTACAGTGTGTTGATGAAAATAAGAAACAAATGGAATGGTTTCAATTTTATGGAGAATGTATATTTCAGTAGAGGAAGAAACCTAACCAGTTGATAAGTGTCTTTTCTAGAAATGGAGTGTTTCATGTGGTATAATTCTGCAGAAATGAAATAAAGACATTTATATATTTTTATATCAACTATTTTTCTAATGTCAATTTTCTAAAATGGGAAGATACCATTGAAAAAAGAGCAGCTTCAGTAAAAGCAAGAGCATAAATGACAATGATCCTTATCACATTTAAATGGAATTTCAACAAGTAGATCATAAACAGGGACCAATAACTGTGTTATTATGTTTCCAGCATTTAATGCAGTCACTCAAGTATAGAGAAACAAGAAAAACCTTTTCTTTGAGAAATTACTAGTGTCAGGTACATTTGTACTAATCTCTATGGTAAATCTTTTGACAAACTTATATTTGATCCAGATTTATACTAGGCTATAGGTACTTTTATTAACCATAATTTGGTGATGATGGCACTGAGGCTTCAATAAATTAATATACCCAGTATTGCCCATCTAGTAAGTTGTAGAGTCCAAAGTATTTTCTTCTGATTATTAAAGTCAGTTCCATCAGGCTATTAATCAAGTGTGTTTGTAGCTATCAGTATCTCCCACAGAGGTAGTGAGTTGAGAATTGAAAACTATTAAAGGGTGAAAATTCAGACAAATAAACCTCACCAGAATGTGTTGATCAATTAGTTGTGGTGGTGGCATGAAGGAAAAGAAAGACTAAAGGGAAGTGTCTTGGGTTTGGTTTTGTTTGGCTGATTGATGATGAGCCCTTTCACTGAGTTAAGAATGTAGAAAGGAGTCAGAATTTTAAGGGGAAGAGAATAATATAAAAGTGGAGGAAAATCATCCATTTTTGGCAATGGGGGTTTAGTCTTCCTTTTAGACACCATGGCAATTAAATACTACATTGTGTTATATGGGGATTACTATAGGAATATTGTCTAATAAGAGAGATTTGTGTCCCATCTTTACACATAGTTGATTCTTGTTATTCAAGGTAACACTGCTGCAAATATTGAGCCATTGATCCTAGAGTAAATAAAGAACTTGGTTCCTTACAGCATTTGGTCACAGTATTTTTGTATTTTCAACTCATTAATGCATGCCGTGTTTTGTGTTTCTGATAAATGACACCTTCTTTAATTATTTCTCACAAATGATTAATTATATGGAAACTCTTAGATGAAAATGGTCTAACGTTTAGACAATGTTACCATGCAATTTTTTGACTTTCAGCTTCACAGATCTATTGTCCACTATACATTTTTTAAATTAATTTTTGTGATGGTTAAATTTATGTGCCCACTTGTAAGGGATATGTGCCCAGTGCCCAGATAATTGATCAAATGTTTCTGTAAAGATATTTTTTTACATTAAATAACATTTCCACTGCTGAACTTCAAGTGAAATAACCCCATAAAGTGAATGTACCTCATCCAATAAATCAAACATCTTAGGAGAATAAGTAGAATTCCTCCCCCCAACCCTCACCCCTCAAAAAAGGGAAAGAATTCTATCAGTAGACTGCTTTTGGGATCTAACAACATCTCTTAATTAACTTTACATAATCAGTGTATTATCCATCTAGGAAGGCACTTTTCTTTACTATAGTTCTAACTTTATATTTTTATAAATTCTTGCTCTTGGCAGTGTTTTTCTTTTTATAGATAAAAACATTTCTTTTTCTAAAGGTTTAATTGAAATATTCCATTAGTGTAAGAACAATTCATGGCTTTTACAAAAGAATATAACCGTGATCAGATAAAACATGTTTTTAATAGAGGTGTTGCTTAAACTCTTGTTTAAATCCTATCCTGTTCTTGAACTGACACATAATTTCAGGAGGTATTACTGATTTATTTGGGTTAACTGGCTACATATTCTAATTTATTTCTTCCCCTAAAGCTTTTTGCTATTAAGTAAGTGATCTCTAAATGTGGACTTAAATTTAATATAGTTATTTATAGTTAAGAAACTAGTTCATAAAATTAAAACAAAATTTTTGAATGCAAATAGTGAGACCATCAAGTAGTGGCAAGATGTTTCAAAGTTTTATTGCGGCTTTTGGCTATATTACATATATCAAAAGTCTATAAGGACATCTTGTCCAAACTAATGAGGGAGCTATTTTGAGTTTATAATTGTATTGTATATCAAAACTGCAGAAGAGATAATGAAACTTTATTTATTTTCAACACTACTGCCTCAAAATGCCACATAATGTGCATGATTCAACCTATATCAGTGAATCTTTATGTCATTTACTCCGAAATATATCAGCAGTAGCAGGAAAATGTTCTCTAAAAAATGTGCACCTGGAGGTCAGAATTACTGGCCACTAAGTTTCCTCTCTGGCATCAGAAACCCGACAAACATTTTTCCTCAGTTGTAAAATGACGGCATTAACAAATTGAATTCTAAGTTTCCTTCTTGAACTCCTGGTTCTAAAAAAATGTAGATGAAATTTAAAAAAAAAAATAAAGAAAAGAAATCTTTGTACTGTAAGACCAAATTAATGACTACCAGAAAAGAAGTGGGAAAGGTACAAATAAATCAGAAAAAGAAAGACAGTGGTATGGCAAAGCATAGACTTAAACTTTTAGCTGCAAACTTACTATAGTATATAAACATGTTGACTCTCAATGATAAACACCTGAAACTTGCATAATGTTATAATGCATTGTTACCTTAATTTACAAAAACATGAGATATAACAGTGATACATGATTCCCCTTCAAATTTGTTTCATTCTCAATATGAGAGATCATCTATATTTGTGAGTTTAGATTATAGGAGGTGGGGGAAAATACTTCAATCCTTAATATCAAAGTTAAGTTTCCTCAAACAAGTGCAATGTAATTATTTTGAAAGAACAAAATTAAAGAAATTGAAAGTTAACTGTGTCTCAGTGCAAAATAAAAAGATACTTCTACTCTTGAAAAAACTGGGATTTTTTTTCTATTTTAATAAAAGTCAGAAATAATCCAATCCTGTAGGATAAATTGTACAATAAGAATGACAAGATTATTTTAGATTACAGACTATCTTCCACTTAGGCAATGATGGAACACCTCATAATTTATTTTAAAAGCTTTAAAGTTAGAAGTTCTGAAGTAATTGCTAAATTAGATGATTTTTTATAAATTGGAGAGGTCTAGTTTTAACACAGTTCAATTCTTCATACTTCAACAATACATATAAATTAACTGTATTTTTTTGCAGCCATAGAAAACTTAGGCCTCTTATCACTGTTAGGTGTCCATCATGATTGTTAGTTTCTACCTGAAGTACCTGAAAGACTGAAAACCTTTCCTTTAGCCAGTGGTTAGTCACAACTAATATTTGGAGTAATTTAAGACACTGATTCACCTTGAACAGAAGCAGAAATCAAAGTATGCTTATCATTTTCCTAGCTTAATGCTACTTTTCTGTTATGCTTTTCAACAATTATCTCACCAATTTTCTGTTTTCTGTTTTTTTTCTCCTCTCTGTAAGCTGACTTACTCAGTACACATTTCATTGAGTAAAAATTTACCTAACTATCCAATACTTTCAACTCAGACTCCATGAAAGCTGTATTTGGACTTAAATAACAGTCCAGTCTCCATTAATAAATGTCATAGCAAAGCCTTGTGTTTTACTAAGTAACTACAAAAAAAAAAAAAAAAGAAGAAGAAGCTGTGGGGGTAGGAGGTGGGGAGGCAGTGAACACAAAGTTGACAGAGTTAATCTCTGAGCTAAGAATCTACTGTCTGTTATAAACACTTTAATAAACTAGAATATCAAGGCAAAGTTGGAAAGAGAAATGGACCAAGCGTCTGAAGAATTGTATACTTTAATTCATTGCTCCATTTACTGTTATAGCTCTTGATTTTATACCAGTTAATCAGAATGTTCAAACATATGGTCTCTTTACAATGATTTTCTCCAGTTCCCTTTCTAGGAAATTTCAGTAATCATTATTCAAGATTTCATAAGAAAAGGATACTCCTTTATATGACAGAAATTGAGGTGCAAAAAAGACTATCTACTTAAACATATAAGTGTATCATTGTTTTGTAAAGACTAAAGGACAACACATGCAATTTGTCCCCACACCTCTGGCCTGTACCCTGGTTCTTGTATGCATAAGTAAATAAATCTTAAAAACAATTGATTGGAGGAATAAGTCAACATATATTCATTTATTCACCTATTCATTCATTCAATATTTGTTGATTCTTCATTTCTTTGGACCAGGTAACTTACATTCTGATAGGGGAGTAGGAATATGTAAAGAACAAAACAACCCAAGGCGATTAACCTAATATGACTAATGTTAGACAGATAATTCAAACTGGGTGATGTGAGCTACAGTTTCAAGGTGATTTCTTCAGATTGATTGGCTGAGCAGAATCTTAATGAAGAGGCATAACCTAAGTTCAAATTGAATGTCAAAAGAAAACATGTTTCTGAAGATCAAGAAAAAGAACATATGAAGGAGAGCAAAATCTCTTTCAAAAATCTAAATTTTCAAGAGTGCTAACTGTTTCTAAGGAACAGTTAGGCCAGTGTTCTTTTGATGTGGAGTTGAGGTTAAAGAGGTAGAAAGGAACAGATCCAGTAGTCATATATATGCATAAAATATTTGGATTGTATTTTAAGCTCTAGGCAAAACCACTAGAGATACTTAAGTAGGTGAGTACCATGACTTATACTTTCAAAAATATCACTCAGGTTTTCCTGAGAATGCAGTCAAGGAAGGAAACCTATTAGAAGATTTCTTTAGTAAACCAGGAAAAATTATAATAAAATAATAAAAATGATGATGATGAAACTAGGATGTAATGATGATGGCTGTGGAGATTCTTCATAAAGGTGAAGTCAAGAAAACTTGGGACATATTTTGAGGTCAATTTGATGATCTTGTTTGGAGGTTGAGGTTGAGATGAAGAAAAAGAATAAATCTTAATTCTGGTTCCAGCAAATATGTAGATTATTATGATTTTTATTGACTTACAATAATAACTTACAGCTGCTCTTTAGACATTCATGTGAATTATTGAGAAAGCAAATAAACAGTTTTTTATTTAAGAGGAATTATGGAGTCCACTATTTACGTGAATTTAAATGTACTAAACACTGTTAAAATGATAAAGATGGCTGTGTTTACTATACTGTTTTCTCATTCTTTATGAACTGCCTTTTCAACCTTTTTATATGAGTAAGGTAGGAAAGGAAATATGTATAATTTAATGTTAATTGATATCATTCATTTCAGAATATGGACTATGGGTATGTACAAAGTTCCCTAGCCCATTGGATTTTTATTTGGAATGGAAGGAAAGGAGTTCACTGCTATTTAACCATGAAGTTCGGATGTGTACCAGATAATAGTTTACTTCACTGACTCTTCAAGGAAGATTTACAGTGCATGTATGATTTTCTAACTCATGGAGAAAGAAATTTGCATCAGAGGGTTGGCAAGTTTTTAAAGATCTGAGGAACTGGTGTAACTGAATTTGAATTGCTAGAGGTTTGCCCCAATATGCTTTCCCTACCCCATCCCATAATTCTCTCTTCCTGTTTCATCATATCAGCCAACCACTATTTTAATTATTTCTTCCTTTCCTGGGACTGCTTGAAGAACTATTTTGTGAGTCTTTGTTATTTGCTTTCCCTTTTCCTTTTATTGAGATAAGAAAACATTTTCATTTACTTATTCTTGATTGAATATGCAATTAGTTTACAGTAGTAAGAATATCTTCACTTAAAACACTAGCATAGAATTCACCAAAGGGCATTCTAATGAACAGGACTATTTTTTAATACAAATATATAATATACTGGAGTTCTGATTTGATATTCTGCATTGTCAAACAGAGGGACAATGTGCCACTCTTCCTTTAAAAAAAGAAAAATCCTAAGGACTCCCTGGTGGCCCAAGGAGTTAAGCACCTCACTCTGAGGCATCTGCAGTCACTGCAGCACGAGTTCAATCCCTGCTACCAGCCAGGGAGGTGACCCACATGGTCCACAGACCTCTCCTGCCTCACCTGCTGCTCCCTTCAGCAGTGTATTTCAGCCAGTCTGCCTGTTCTGTTCCCCACTCTGTCTCTAGTGAATCTGCTCACCCCCCACGCTTCTGGCCTGTACCCCAGTTCTTGTATGCAAAAATAAATAAATCCTTAAAAAAACAATCCTATATCCTTCCAAAATATAATTTTGGTTATGTTGAATAAGTAAAATAATCATCAAGCATTTGAGTGCCCACTTTGTGTCTAGTGAATCATATAATGTATGTATGCACATATAATATATGTACGGTACATACTATGTAAATATTATTCTTTTCAAAGTACTTCTTTAGCAGGGGCAGAAGCTTGCTTCCAACTTTCTATAACTATTTTTTTTTTAATACAGATTCTCTGATAGACTTGGTATGCCTTGCAAAACTAACTATTTTAAACAAAATATTTAAACAGATTTTTGAATATTTACTTAATGTAGTTTCTTATCTTACCTTGGCTAAAAATCTGCAAAGTAAGTCAGAGTTGCTAGATTTGACCATATGTATATCTAAAATTTGGAGCCATATAAGGTTGTTCTTTGAATACATTTTATTAAAATATACATGAGCAGATTTATGTATTTGGAAAGATTTTTATAGCAGTTGCTATGAGTGGAAAACAAAATCTTGTAATTTGAAGGACAAATACTACATCTTTTGATATTTAAAATATATTCCGGAATAAGTTTTTTCACTGACATAAGACTTTTTTTGAAACCTGTCTTTGAGGGGAATAGTTTGCAAGGAAAGGTCATACCTAATCAGTTTGGGGTCAATGGTTAAAGGGCACAGAGCATAGGGGAGATTTTTATAAAAGTTCACATAATAAATGTGATCAATTGATTAGCAAACATTTTTGTTCAATAAAAATTTTAATCAATTATTGAATTCACTCATTTGAACACTCTTTAGGGGAAAGCTGCATTCAGATGAAATCCTCACACTATTAGACATAACTAAGGAAAATGGTCCCTTCAATTACCCCTACCTGTTCCACATATATTGCCCCAGGGATGAAACATGATTGAGTTTACACTAGCCTTCTTGTTTTTTATTTAAACACAGACACACTATTTATTATTGCTTTGATCCAAGAATACTCAGCAAATGACATAAAACTATATTTATAAGAAAATTGATATAATCTTATATTTCCAGAACAACTAGAATTTAACAAGTTATCTGATATACTTTCTCTATCTAAAGATTTCTACAGTTTATTTTCCTCACTGTGGTCTTTTTGCTTTGAGGATATTGGTCACATATGGTTCCTATATTTCAATGAAAAATGTATTTAGTAACTATTAAGTACCTTTTCTGAATTAGACTAAGAATGAAATACAGGGAATTAACTATCTACTTACAGTAGCAGACTGGTCCATGCCTTTATGTAATATGTATGTCAATAATGGAGACAAAAAATAAAAAAAAAACAATATATGTGTATATAATTAGAAACTGTAATGAATGGCAAAAGAAAAAAGCAGATTTCTGTGAAAGCAAATAAAAGAGAGGAGAAGGTGCTATTTAACACAGGATGTCAAAAAAAAAAACCAAAAAAAAACACAACACTCTCTTTGAGATGATTATACTTCAACTAAGACTTCCAGGATGAAAATACTATCAGTCTCCAAAAGTATGTGAAGTGGGTAGTTGGGCGATGGTGGAGAATCTGTGGTTTACCTATGTGAGTAAAGATCCCAAATAATATATTTTTTAAGTTTGGTGGTTTTGAGAAGTTTGGAAGAGGTGAATATGGCTGGGGCATGGCAATAAAAAGAGAGACACATATGATACTTGATAATTATCAGCAGAGTTAAAAGATAACAGGTGTCATGGGAACTCACGGGCAGTGACAGCCAATAATGTTCTTTCACTTTAGAGTGATGAGTGAATTGTACTAATGAAACAATAGTGTTCATTTCAGATAGGGAGTCTACCTGGTGGCGCAGTGGTTTAAGCAATGCGCTGTGAGGCAAGCCGCAGACACTGCAGGCCAAGATCATTTCAGATAGGACAAAATCTTTTAAAATGAAAAGGGCTGATAGACTAACATTTTAATGACAAAGGGACTACTCATATTTAGTGACTCATTAAAATATTTCACAGAACTTATACTCGTGACAGTACAAGCTAATACAGCAGAATAAGAGAAAAGGATACAGGCAGTCTGGAGGGTTTCTTACACAAGCCACCTGGGAGAGGCCACTCCAAGGGGGGCTCTACCTTCAGAAGTAGAAAGTAAGTACATGTGAGCAGTATGTCTGCCCAGAGAAACCTATTTGAGATTGGAGTTCAAGATCTTTATTGGAGGATGGTCATATAGACACAAATCAGTAGCCAGAACTAATGAAATTCCAAACTCCCAGAAGTAAAGCAGGTGTTTCATGCCATATGCAGGCAATATAACTGTTTCAGTGTATCAAACATTTCAGAGGCTGAGTCTCCAGACCCTAGACAAAGTCCCAGACTACAAGCAGCCCTTCTATAGGTAAGTGGCCTGCAGGCATGCAATGATAAATCTTTTCTGCACAGCTAGGACTGTTGAGGTAGGGATGGGTCCAAAGCATCAAAGAGGGGGACTTTCAGAGTTTAGAAGTTGATTTCTCAAAACTGGAAGTGTTCCAACTTTTCTTCCAGAAAGCTAGTCAGATTGCAAGCTCATCTAAAATTCTATTTCTATATAAACAACCTTCATGCTCTACCCTCATTCTCAATAAACCCTCTATTCCAGAAAGCCTACAGCTATTATTATTCATTTCGCTTTTATCACATTTAACACCATACCATATTTTTCATACTAGATTGTAAACCTTTACATGTAAAGGATGAATTTTAATTGTGGGTTTACAGTCTCCTTATTCCATATAAGAGTAGATATTATTGAGTAAATAAAAGGAATGAATTTTAGGAACAAAGAGCAGAAATTTGAGTTTCTTTTGCATTTGTATTTAGTTTTATGTGTGAAGAACACATCAATGCTTAAATCTTTAATTTTTTTTTTTTTTTAAAGATTTACCCATTTATGCATACAAGCACTGGGATACAGGCCAGAGGTTTGGGGGGTGAGAGGATTCACCACAGAGAGCGGGGAGCAGAACAGGCAGATCAATGGAAGTACACTGCTGAGGGGAGCAGCGGGCACAACAGGAGAGGTCTGCCGCGCCATGTGGGGCCCCTCCCTGGCCGGCAGCAGGGATCGAACTCATGCTGCAGTGGCTGCGGTTTGCTTCATAGTACGTTTCTTAACCCACTGTGCCACCAGGGAGACCCCTAATGCTTAAATCTTTAAAAGGAACAAAATCATACTCATTGAAATCATTACTGATCTAAATTACCCAAGATCACAAGTTATGCATAACATCTGTACACATTATCTTTTTCATTTTTATATTATTTTCACTTAAAATATATAACAATTTCAATAATGAAAGAGTTAAATTTACTTCTGAAGGAAAAATATCCAAATGGAGAAAGATCATATTTAATTGTGTAGTTGGTTTAGTTATTATTTTATCTTCTTGTAGCAATGTGAGCATATTTATTATTGTTTTAAACTCACCACCAACCCAATGGTTTCCTATGTTTGTTTATTTTGGGTTGTGGTTATGATTCCTACATAAATGTTTACAGATATCTTCAAGTTTCATACTACTTTTGGAAAAGCTATAGCCTCAAAAGGTAAGAATTTATAGTCCCTTGGGCCTATTCACAAAATAGAGTAGCATGTTTGACATGACAAATGATGGAAATAGCTTCTGTTGCAATGGGATTTATCTATCTTTATACCATTTTTGCTGAAAACATAAATACCAAACCTGAACAAATAGTGCCTTGTCCTAGCATACCAGACCTTGGAACTACCATGAAGTTTATAACAATAGTAGTGGGTAGACACATGACAATTAGGAAGTGGATTTCAACCACTAACCCATTCACAGAAGTTACAGAAAATGCCTTAGACACAAACCACTGACTTCTCCCATCACTGGATAAATGTAATGCTTCTAAGTTAAGCAACATTTTTGCATTTTACTATGAGCAAACAGAATTTGAAAATGCAATACTCATCTATTTAATCAATTTCAATACCTACATAAGTGATTTAAAGATAATGACCCTTTTTTAACTTTTCTGCTAGACACTTTTCTATTCCATTTGAAGAAAGTAATTTCAAATGTCCTCCTTCTCTGCATCTACGTTGTTTCCTTTATCTAGAGGGCAGCTTAACAGCTTAATCGTTAAAAGCCTGGCAAAGTCAGGCACACTGGCTCAAATTATTAACTGAACAAGTTTGATAAGTGTATGTAATTACCCTAAGCCTCAGTTTCCTCGCATCTGTGAAATGCCACAATGCCATACACCCTAATAGGTTTTGCGAGACCCAAACACATAACATAAAATATGTGTAACAGGATGGTCATTAGTAAGCTCAAGCTAAAGGTTTTAGAATATAGCATTTAGAGCATTTGTACCATTACATATGTCAGTACTGGGAGACCACGCCTCTGCAAACTTGGAACTTATTTCAGAAGTAAGAATTTGCTGCCTTTGGCTTAACATCTTAATGATGCTAAAGCTAAGGCCTGAGTTACTACTGCAGCCCTGCTGCAGCTCCAGCTAATATGTCAAATATATAGGTTGACATAAGATGAGGAGAAAAGGCAGGGTTAATTTCAACTGTCCCTTCAAGCAAGAAAGCAACAGATTTCCTGAAGTCCCCTGGAGTTCAGTGAACACCGCTAAAGTTAAGAATGAACTGTTGGGTTTCCAAGCTCTATAGTAAAATTAGCAAGTGCAAAGGGGTTGAGAATGTCCTCATTAGTACAAATGCTTCACTAGTACAAATGCTACCTAGACAGTGTGTTTTCAATTCCATGTAATGCTTTAAGATCTTTTCTTATATTATTTTATCCCCTCAACAACCTAAAGGATACTGATATGTTAGATGTGTCTGTCCCTTATAAATGGAGGAATGGCAGTATGAAGAGGTTAAATGAGATTCCTAAGGTCACATGGCTTGTCTATGATGTGGCTCAAGTCCAATTAGTCTGTCCTCAGAATCTGTGTCCTTAAT
The DNA here is from genome assembly GCA_019455555.1 of Galemys pyrenaicus. Classification (NCBI taxonomy): domain Eukaryota; kingdom Metazoa; phylum Chordata; class Mammalia; order Eulipotyphla; family Talpidae; genus Galemys; species Galemys pyrenaicus. The sequence goes on from JAGFMF010012021.1 coordinate 1,722,129, forward strand.
CATGTTCTACTCCCTATCTGTGAAGAGGACAGCAAAACAGTTTGCAGAGCAGTTGCAGTAGGAGGAGGATCAAGACACAGACACAGGAACCCACTCTTTAGTCAGAGGAAAACAGACTTACCTAATACTATGTTGTGACAAGTAGATAATGTGAGCAGAGATTATCTACCCAGCTTTTCAAATTTCTGTGAATTCAATTTGCACTTTTGCTCAGATTCCTGGATCCCTGCTAGAAATACTTTCAAATATGAATTGGCCTACCAAATATTTAGCAAAAAAAAAAAAAGGATGAAATGGTTTCCAAAGAGGATGATGTAATGAGAACTTTTGAAATTTATGAACTGTTAGACAAATGTATCCATATTTAAAGTTCTTAATATGCAAAAAATGGTGATAATTATAGCCATGTCATCAGCTTTTGTGTCTCTCTTATTCCCTTATCAAACAAACTGATTAAGATTTTTCTGCTTTCCTGCCGGCCAGGTAGGGGACCCACATGGTGCGGCAGACCTCTCCTGCTGCGCCCGCTGCTCCCTTCAGCAGTGTACTCTGCTTCCTGCTCTCTGTGGTGAATCCTCTCACCCCCCACCCCACACCTCTGGCCTGTACCCCAGTGCTTGTATGCATAAATAAATAAATCTTTAAAAAAAAAAGATTTTTCTGCTTTCAAGAAAGTACACTTTAAATGGCATTACACTTCTTATAACTGAATTTGATTTTCTACATATTTTGTTTGTAACATGCAGCAACCTATTTTTTTCACTTAACAGTCAAATAACCTGTAAGCTCTTGCATTAGTTATCTTTTGCTGTCTAATAGATCACTATAGTTTAGTGCTTAAAACAAAATCATTCAATTCACCTGTGTTTCAGCACCATTGACCCTTGTGTTCTTCCCACCCATTTTGTGCCTTCTCCTTCTTCATCCCCTGATGAGAATTTCACAGGGACTACAGCTGAGAGGAGAAAGCATACACTGCACAAAAATAAAAAAAATAATGTAAAATATATATAAGATAATAAACTAATCTAAAACAAAACAAAATCATTCTGTTATTTTTGCTCTTGGACCTGATTATAGCAGGGCTCCATGGACTAGTCCCATCTCACTTTCATGTGGCATCACTTGGGTTGGCTCAACTGAGAGATGAAGGGTCTTATTCATGTGGTTGGAAAATTAATACCAGATAATGGGGTGGAGCTCTGCTTGGGCCTCAGTTCCTTTCTACCTGGGCCTCTCCACATGTACCAGGCATCTTTACTGCATGGTAAATGGTTCTAAAAAGAACATCTCAAGATAGAGTAAGAAGTTGCATTGTCTTTTATGTAAGAAGAAGCTGTGATGTCTCATATGTAAGAAACTGTACTGTCTTTTTATGGCCTACGATTAAATGTTAAACTATATAATTGCTGCCATGTTCTATTAGTCAAGAAAGGTTCACCTATGTTTTAGGGAAGGAGACACAGTCTTAATTTTCTGATGGGGAAATGGAAAGGAACTGGATGTACCTATGGGACAAGAAATATTGCTGTAATGAACAATTATTATGAACATCTTGTAATTAACAATAAGCCACAGGTCCCCTCAGTCTCCTGTACATGAACTTACTGAGAACATTCAGTGATTCCCTACTGATCCGCCTGATGTATTTGGTTCTCCTTCCTTTCAAATTTTCTTAACAAATGGTCAAACTGTTATCTTTTGAGTCATTATTGAGATGGAATAAAGAACTTTTATTTACAGATAGATGAACTAGTCCAAATGTTTAATTACAGGACCAACATAGGTCCTGACTATCAGAATGAAAACTGACTATAAACAACCATCATGAAGTTGCATAGGTACATACAGGCTGAATATTAGCGCTACTAATAGAAGATGATTTGTTTACTAGTCTGTCATCAGATTTATAAATATTTCACATTATTATAAATAATATTAAAAGACATAACTGGATATTTCACTTGAGGTATATAAATAATTCAAAGGGGAAAAAAGCAAGATTAATTCTTAGATTCTGAAAAATATACTGGTTACCGGAGGTGATGGGGGAGGCAAGAGGGTATTAGGAGGGGAGGTGGTAATTTGGTGGAGAGGGAGTAAAAAATATGCATATATTAAGGTTGTACTCCCCAAATTACACACTCATGTAACTGAGTGACATGTCAATAAAACAACCCCAAAAAAAAAAATAAAAGGAACAATATTTCAAATTCTTAGACATTAAAACAGGTATTACTTCTTTTTGATTGTCTAATATTTCCATAATGGATGCTGTTATTTCTAAGTCTACAACCTATCACACTCTGAAATGACTTGGTTATTACTTATCTGGAGTTGAGAAATTCTTTGCCATGATGTAAAGACTCTTGTTACTGCTTATGAATAAACATCTTCCTTTAGCTTATTCCTTACTTTCATTTTTTTATTTCATTACAGCTGCTGCTCTGTGAGGATTTTGAGAGATTCACAAAACATGAACACTTTTTTTAAAACTGGGTATTCTGAATTTAAAAGTATGAAAATGAATGAGAATTTATTTTGTTTTTAGGTTATAGCAGTATCAAAGATGTTCACTTCAGATTATTTTTAAAACTAAAGAGCACACAAACTATCATCATTTATAAAATAAAAATACATAAACATCCAGCTTCCTGAAAACTTTCTATTACACTAAATCTACCCAAGTTACAGTAATGTCAGAAAGTTATTTAGAGGGTTGATTTTTAAAGGTTCCACTTCTGTTCTATTTTTTAGTTCTCTAAAATACCATTTCTAATGGTAAGACTGCTTTCTCAATCCTTTTCAGTGCTAAAGCCCCAGTTCAAACAAGTTTTTGGTACCAAGGCAAAGTATATTTTAATTCAGATTCTTCTACATTATGCTAACTGGCACACATAAGGGAAAAACTGAACATTTAAATTTATCATTGAAAATTAGCATAATAACTATTCCTGGCATAGGAAAGCCTTAATTAAACATGTTTACAGATTATCCTTTCATACACCTTTGAGTTAGCTGTCTTCCACTGAGATTTAAAACTAAATATGGAAGAATTACACTGGTTTATGTATATCAAGACATATTTTAAGATAATGTCTCGTTTCTATAAGCCTGGCTGAATTCAAGATCTGCTTTTCATCCAAAAGAAATCCCATGAACACTTTTATGCATGAAGCGGTTTTTTCCACAGGCCACACCAGTCAGGAGGATATAAACATGGCTCCATTAAAGGTAATAAACTACACTTTCCTATTTTCTTCTATATTTAGCATTAAAGGAATTACAGCTCCCAAAATTGCATATATGATTTATTATTCTTGCAGTCTGTCATGACTGATATCAGATGGGCCCCTTTTCTTCTTTCTTTATTCCAGTGATCTTTGGGAAGACCTCCTCTGGTGGCTTATCTTTGAGAATTTGTTTCATTTGTCCTTTTAAGTACTTCACAAATATTTGTTGAGTTCTTATTATGTGTCAGAATTTTTTATACCCTGTGTTCATAGCACTAAATAGAACAGAAATAGTCACCCTCATGCATTTTGTGCATCTATCGACTATTAGTAAAAGATAAATGATCAAAAAATAGATTTTGTATGTGAGAACACACATACACTCTTAATGTTTATAGAGAAAAGTAAAGCAGAAAATGGGGAAGTATGAGTGGATATGTCAGGAAATGGTATTATTTTCATTTCTTTGGATGTCAAAAATTGTAATTAGTTTTACATCACTAGATTTTAAATTTCTCAGAATTGAAGTTACTGTTTTCTGTTTCTTTCACAACACTAATCCTGACACATATACAATGATTGTATATATGGACACACCTTAAATATTTAATAGACATCAGGTTGAATGAATAGGAACAAACTAGCACTAAGGATGCTGACTACAAAAATCAATATTTATCTTGTTCTACAGATTCTACCTATATTCTGTATATATCCATCACTACTGATTCTTAATGATGTGCTACTAGTACCAATATTTTGTAAATGAGATAGGGGACTGGACCCTTATAGTGTCAAAGTAAAATTAAATTTCCTGGAATTGCTTATTCAAAGCAGTGACTATTACTGGGGATACAAAGGAGTTGCCATGGGTTATTCCCTGAAACCAAGAGGAATAATTTTTTTCACTTTAGGTCTTGCCAAGTAGAATTGTTGGAATTTTAAAGAAGTGTAACTTCAAATAAAATCAGTTGATCAACTCAAGTTGATCAACCATTGGGAGAAAATTCTAAACTGGTTTCTTATACTTCCATACATACTGCAATCAGAAGCACTGGTAGTGTGTGTTCTGGAATATCTTTACAAGGATGTTCACACTGAGAATCTTAGAAGAGAGAATGCCTTTCATTCAAACAGGGAGCAGATTCTATTTAATTCTTTTTAGGGGGGAGGGTGTTATCTTCAATCATATTAAAAACGATGTCCTTCTAGGGCCAAGGTCAGGCAGGTTTGTATTCCATTATAATAAAATATTTAGGCTACCTGATCTTGGAATTCTTAAGCTGTGATACAAAATTAAGACATGTGAAGCATTCAAATTCACCCAGTTGAATACCCCTATAGGATATGGGGAGCAAGGGCAACCAACACTTACATGAATTTCATGCTGTTTGCTGTGCCATGAAATAAAGTTTTTTTGTTTCTGTCCCAGGAGTCTATGACTTCTGCTAGCATCCATCAAACTGACTAGCTACCTTGGTAGCTTTCAACAAGGATAAATGCTCAGATATTTAACAATTCTTGACAGCAATAGTGATTTCTGTTTTAAAGTCAGTAACAAGTAAAGGTGGAGTTGACACGTTGATGCTAGGGGCTATTACAAGTGTTTTATCACCATTTCTTAAAATAGTAGTAGTATAAGAGAGATAATAGTAGTAATTACATCTGAGGTCAAAATAAACAGACACTTTAAAAAGTCACTTAAATGAAAACTATGTCAATCCCCAGATCATTATCATTCCTTTAAAAACTTTAGTATTGTGCCTAGCCATAGATTCAGTGTTCAACTGGTATAACATATTTATTTACATAATTCTAAGTCATGTATAACCAACTGTCTCTATGTTAATTAGGAATGAAATCATAGGTGGTTAACTCTATGATCATTTAGAAGAACAAAATAAAACTCAATAGAGTTCAGTAATCTGATTAAGTCAAAGACCTTTTAAGCATCAAGAACAAACACTGAAAACAGAATTATGATTTCATTGTGCCACAGGGAGTCCAAGTGGTCATACAGTGGCTGGATTAGACTAAGAAATGGAAATATAATGTGAAAAGTCATCCAGAGAAATTCATCCAGAGTCTATCAGAGGTCAGGGAAACCTGACATGATATTAGCAAGGTTTGGAGATATAAACAAGCAGGTGAACAGTATTAGTGGATCCAACAACAAATAGTGAGACACCAAAGATGATAAAGGATTTTCAAGACATATTTCCAAAAATCTAAGAAATACTAATAAGATTCAAGTCTCAAAGGAATTAGTATACAAAAAAAATTAGACCATCATGGAAAGAAATGAGACACTAACCAACCAATCTGAACTCAAGTGAAACAGTTTAAGGCAGGGCCTTGATAGTAGGAACAAGATAGAACCAAGATAATTAGGGAGATGGACAAAACAAGGTTATTTGCAAATGCCTTGCCATTCAGCTCTTGAAGCAAAAGTTTATTTTTTTACCATACACATAATAGGAGAAAAATTACAATACATAAAATGAGAGTTGAAAAATGTTTTTCATGTTACAAGCTAAGGAATATGGGGACTAGAAATCAAATAAAACACTATGGTTATGATTTTTATAGAACTGTCAATTTTCAAAACCATCTGAATCAAAGTTTTAATATAAGTGGTGGGATATTGTCTGGGAGGAAAATGTATTCATGGAATGTAATTCTAAGATTTATAAGCCAATATTTTATATTACCCATTGTTTTAATTTTTTCATACTATCTAAAAGAATGAAAATAAAATTTTCATTTGCATTTTTTGTTGTTGAAAAGTAATATTTGTTGCTATCTAGGAACTGATTCTGATTCCTGCTTACTCTTCTTCCTTGGTGAACAGGGCCATATCAAATATCCTTGAGGTTCTTCTTGAAGTTTGAGATGAAGATGACAGAGACAGATAGAGTGGCTGTTCTGAGAATGGATTCCCTGAGACTACAATGTAGTTCATTTCTTCTGGAACCTACACATTCTATTGAGAAATAAGGAAGAGAATAAGATAGCACATATGACATAAAGAAGAAGAGAGTTCCTCCTTCAGTCATTATCCTCCTTCCATTTTTCTTTCTGTTTATTCTACTCTGTTCTTCCTTGATCATTCAAGAGGAGATGTGAATGATTTTAAATAGAAATGAGACTAGTTTCCCATACAAATCTCATGAAGAAAGGAATACATTGTGTGTGTCATATACAAGAAAACTAAAAGAAGAAAAATATATTCAAAATCCAATTTTACTTCTACAACTAGTCTTACCAGAGACTCAATTCTGGGAAAAAGTAATACTCCATATCAGAATTTATGTACATCAATAGTCACAGTTTTATTCTCTTATAGGCAGTGTTTGATTCCTTCAGCTCCTACCAGGCTAAAATATGAGATGACTAGCTTAGAAGTCAAAGAAAAAAACATACCAGAGGCAACTAAAACAAAAGTAATCATAGGCCTATCTTAACCAGAGATCATTTCCAAACTATCAGAAAATTCAAGTAGAGCTTTTTCTCAATTATATGAGTTAATCAAAGTACATAAATGTTTTTTGTTATGGCAACAAAAATATTCATATATGAGTATTGATATATTAACCATTTAACACTTTAATTAAAAATCTAACTGGAAATATAAAATAGCATTCCAAAATGTTTACAAAGCATATAATGCTTTCTCCTAAACAGCATCCATAAAAGTAGCAAAAAAAAAAAAATTACTTTGAATTTATTTTCAAACATTTCCTTAAGGTTTGTGCTTCTGTTCTCTAAGATGCAAGGTCTTCCAAAAATCCCTTCTAAGAAATCTGCTAAAAATAAGGCATTTTAATATATAATCATGCCTTTTCTAATCTTAAAACTCCTGGTGAAAAGACATATGAGAAGCTCCAATTCTCCAAAAAAAATGATTAAGAAGCACATTCCAAGTTTTACGTCTAAATATTTTTCACTCAGATATTACTTATAATGTCATAGTCAAATAATTCATAATTTGCCAACCCTCCACACCTCATTCCAGATGAGGCAGAGAAAAAGCATCTGAAAATACTCTAGTTGATTAATTTCAGAAGTGTAATTTAGAGTGATTAGACTGCAGTTTTTAATTTTTCAAGTTTTATTATACATATCTCCTGTTTTTGGAAAAGCAACAACATTCTAGATAGCTTATTTCATAAGTACTTTCATGTCTTGCTTTCATCAAGATGTTAAGTTACATTTTTTCTCCAAAAGAAGACATACACAGAGTCAACAGGTTCATGAAAAGATACTCAATCACCAGGGAAAACAAGTCAAATTAGAATAAGATATCAATGAACACTTATTAGAATTTCTTGATAATAATATTCACCCTGGGCCTCCCTGGTGGTGCAGTGGGTTAAGCAACATATTAAGAAGCAAACCACAGCCACTGCAGCATGAGTTTGATCCCTGCCGCTGGCCAGGGAGGGGACCCATATGGTGTAGCAGACCTCTCCTGCCTCACCCATTGCTGCCCTAGGCAGTGTGTTTCAGTCAGCCTGCCTGTTCTGCTCTCCAGTCTGTCTGGTGAATCCTCTCACCTCCTGCGACTCTGGCCAGTACCCCAGTTCTTGTACATAAATAAATCTTTAAAAAAATAAAAAATAAAATATTCACCCATGTTTACAATATTTGTTCTTTTTTAATCATTCCATATAATTTCTTTGGGTGATACAAAAATGGAATACTAGGAAACAAGGGTTTAATTAACTTTATAGTCTTCATAAGTAATTTTTTCCATGCTCACAGCAAGCTACACTCAAGTAAACATCTCCAAAATTTTTCTTCAGCTGAAACCTCTACTCTAAACCCTAGAAACTGAAAGTCCACTATCAAATTTGAATTTACAAACTACCACTAACTATATACAAGTTCTCCAGAAAAAACTGGATTTTTCCAGTTTAGGCATTATCCTTGAAAATGTTACTTCCTCCTATCTTATATCCAATTTAAGCATTCCTATTGATAATACTGTCTCAAACAAGAGTACATTCTTTCCACTTCCACTGTTTCCATTTTATTCCAAATGTGGAAGGAAAAATTCCAAAATAAAGTCATAAATGAAAAAGATGATTTAAAATGGAGCTGAGGAGCCATTATGCAATTGCAAGTTTTGGATGTCTCCACCCCGAGAGAAAAATAAAAATTTCAAAATGTGCTTACTGAGAAAAACCACTAGCATCCTGAAAGAATACATGCCAGCGGCTGAAAACAGACTTTTCTCCTTAGAAACTAGTTTAGTAACCAAACATGTATAGAAAGATAATAGATTGCCTAAGCCAATCATAATTCTGAAAACATATAACTGGTAAGTCCCTTACAGCTTTTGCTTTTATGAATTCTATCTCTTTCCCCCAGACCACTAGAACACACTTCAAGGATCTCCTGAAAGTATTTCTGAAGTTGTAATCCTTAAAACCGCATATAAACGCTTTTCATTTTGTTTCAAACTGACCAGATTACAATTTCTTGGTTAACCCCAGCAACCTTTCTCTCTCCTTCTGATTGTATCAACTTGAATCTTCCTCCTACTCATTTGCTACACTACAGAAAGAGCAATCTTGTCAAAAACATGAGTTCCATCATATTATTTTTAAGTCTTCCATTGCTTCCTTTTCCTCTTAGAATAAGGCAAAATATTCTTGATGTTACCTAAATTATCTGGCTTCTCTCTCTTTCCACTTTCCCTTCCCCTCCATCTTCCTTCCTCTATCTGTACCTCAATTATACTGCCCTAGCTCCCTGTGTTTTTCTCTTTTAAAGACAGTTTAGCATCATACAATTTTACTATTTTATAAAAATTTTGAACAGTTTTCATGTGTTTCATTAAAATCTTGTTTATCAGTGAGTTCTAGATAAATTTGAAAATCAATATCCTTCCAATGTTATCTCAGTCAGGAATATGCTATTTCCATTTAAATACATCTTGTGCTATGATCTATTTAAATTGCTTAATTCCTAATCTATATGTTAGGGGTTTTTTTTGGGGGGGGAGGGGTTATATTTTGTTTTAATAGCTTGAATGGCATTATTATTACCATTATTGATCTCAGCTTACTTCCATTTTGGTTTTTGATAGAATGGAACATCATTTACTATATTTTAGGCTGGTATTATGCAAATTATCTCTGATTTCTTTTATTAGAACTAGTAGGCAATAGGTTAATTATATGTAACTGTGCAGCCTAACTCCTTTCTGCATTTATGGTATAGGGATGTCAAAACACACCCCTAAGTCAATAATGTTGCTATTATTACTATTACTCACTGAGGAGACAACCAACAAGAGGAATTTCTGTTTTCAGGGCAGGGAGAAAAAAATCTAATACTGAATATCTATATAATTTTTGTACTATGTCTTAGGTAGACTAACTTTTGATGTTTGGTGAGGGGAGTGAGGGAGCAGGGCTGGCAGTTGACTTGAGAATTTACTTAGAGGACTTAGCAGAAGTAAGTGGAACTGACCAGGTCCTGGCAGATAGTAACATTTTGACCAAATAGCATTCTCCCAGGAGACACTTTATTAACTACATTCAATTCAATTTTTTGCATTCTGTCACATGTAAATAAACATAATTTGATTTAATCATGATCTAGACCTCCTCCTCCCCCCTTTTTTTTTCTTTTTCTTTTTTTTTGATGGTCCATGAAACAATCTTTTAAGACAAGCGAAATAGTGAACTGAATTCTGGACTTGACTTGCCTAAATTTGATTTCCAACCCTATCATTTAGTGGCTGTATGACTTGTTTGCTATGACTTAGTTTACTTATCTATAAATTGTATATTATAGTAGTACTTAAATCACAGGGTTATTGGGAGGAATAATGGATTAGTACACAAAAAAAACCTTCAGAAGATTCCTAGCAGATGTCAGTGACAGGTTATTCTCTTAAGGGCACTTATATCAATATGTAATAATATCTCCTTAACTTGATACCTATTTCCTCTATCAGACTATTGGCTTCATGAAAATATCTACTTCATTTGGATTTGCTCACCATCCTATTCCTAATCTTAGCACATATTCTGAAACAGTAGTTATCATATGTTAAATAGATGAGTGATTGAAATGAAAAATAAAAATGCTTATATATCATAAATTTTCTCATAGCATTTACTATATTTAAAAGCCTTTCAAAATTTTAAGAGAATATATAATGTTCTCACATTTATTTGACCACAGATCATTTTGTCTTGTCCTATTTCAGGGAGGGTCATTAGGGAATAATGTCCATTTTACCACACCTAGAGAAAAACACTCTCAATATTTGATACTTTACTCCTTAATTAACTCAGGCTATTATAGAACTATATACCTGGATTCCAGTATATTACCATCCATAGAAATGCTTATTCTACATTACATTTTAATTAATGCCCTGGACATTAGAAAAATGTGTTCTATGAAGTACTTCATTATATTTACCATAAAGAAATGGGTGAATGTATATGTTGCCAGTGGTACAGGGTTTTCTTGAGGCCCTCTAGAGGAATTCCTGATATTGGTAAGAGGAATATTTCCCATTGTCTGACTAGTTCTTTTCTTTTAGTTTTGTGGAAAGCACAATTTTTTTTCTGACTGGTTGCATTTCCTTGATAATAGTTACCACCAGAAAGGTTAAAGTTTGTATGTGCTCTCACTATGAATTTAGGGTTTTAGTATAACACCAATTTTATCACAATTTTTCCTTAGGTTTCTCTCTTAACATACTTTATTACTTTAAAAAATTATTTGTCTTTTACAAAACAAAAGCATAATAATCAAAGATACCAGTTTACAATATAATAATAAAATCACTTACAAAACACACATTACTAATTATCAGAGAGAGACCAAGAAAGAACAGAGGGAAACAATGCATATTACATATCTGCCATTATTTTTGAACTAGCGTTTCCTGTGGACTCATGCCTCTCTTACCCTATCCCTCAATCTGTCAAGGATCAAAGTCATCCATACCTTGGCCAGTGACTGAGTCTCTGGTATGACATAAGCCAGGCCAATTGGACACAACAGGGATGTATCATGACACTCTTGGCATTATCTTGCTAATGATTTTCCTTAAAATAGAAGATATAAACCAGGATAATGCTAGTAATCTTGCTGCTATTTGGTTACTGCCTACATGAATAATTTAGATGAAAACAACAAAGAGAATTATGGAATTATTTAAGATTGTGAATTGGACTATGCCTGAAGTATTTTGGGCTGTGTCAATTGCTAGTAAAATTTCAAATACAACAATGATTACATGTGAAAGTAGAGATGAGTTAGCCTGAGTTATTCTCCAGAAAGTGTGGCCTGTGACAGTATTTCAGAGCAGTTAGCATATTTTAAGAAGTAATCTCTAGAATTAGAACAGGGAACTAAGAATTTTCCAAGAAAGAGGAGGACACAGCACAAAGGTGTTTATTTGAGATGACCCTTACGGTACATAACTGGGGTATAACCCCAGAAGGGGTGTAACTCCTTCTGAGCTCAGGGAAGAATATGCACAGAATTGTCTGCCTAAGAGACATGAGAGGGACACATTTATCCACCAGCTCACATCCCATTGGTTAAGAGATTTCTGCAGGATGTGTTCACGCCCTCATATTTCTACATTTCACAAGCAGAACTACAAGATGATTTTTCCTAGGGCAACACATACTAAAATTTAGAAACATGAGATATGTTACATACAAGTTACCATCATCTTACACCTGCAAAAAAGTGTTCATAGAAACAATGGCCATAGCAAGGGTCCTTCCTTGATAGCTAACACGATTATTTTCTCTAGGTGTAAACCTGCTGTTTGAAATATATCCTATTTTACTTGAAACTCAAACTATGAATTACAAAGTTTTGAAAAAGAGAAAAATTAGAGGCTTTTTGTAAGCTTATTCCTGTGACCTTCATTAAAATCTTATTTCCACTGCAGTTGGAACTGTATGTCTAGCAACATAAAGCAAAGGAAATTTCACTTTGTTAAGAAAAGGTCTTTCTTCCTGAGAGCAGAAGTAGAAAATTTAATAATCTGTAGCTTCACAGACTTAGAATAGCTGCATTTTCCTCTTTTAAGTTTATTCAGCAAAATAATAGAGAATGAAAACAAAGCTGGAGGTAATTGGAGGCTTGATCCTGCCCTCAGGTCCCTCCTCCAAGCACCTGTCATTCTCTCTCAACCAGAAAGAGGTAGTAATTGTTCCACTGTTATACACTATCTCCTGGAACCACAGTCCTGGGCAAGGGCTGATTAGTTCTCCATCTTTACCCTTGGCGACTAACTCAGAAGTTACTGAGAATAAAGGCTTATGCCATTAGCTAAGGGTAATGGAAATACTCAGAGCACATAAGAGTTTTCTGTAAAAGGTGAGAATTCCCAGGCCAAAGTCTTGATGAATGATCTAGGATTCCTCACTAATCTTTGCCTCTGGAATTTGACCACAGGCACAAAAACTGACAAGCTGCTAATCTTTTGAGGGAGGTAATTTTCCTGAGTAAAGCTGAAGGAGGCTATCAGCTCTAGCACAGCTCCCTCCACTGCTCAATCTCTGGGATCCCAAACCTATACCCAGAGGACATGAGGAAAAGGATGTTCAGTTTCAAGAGAAGGGATTTTGTCCCCCTTTGAGCCCTTCTAATGTGACTGGGTGATATAAGCAGCAGGAGCTCTTCCTAGAAAGCATAAGGCTAGGCATGGAAGGCGGCCCACTGCCAGGGAAGGAAGTGTTGCTGGCACTTACTGTGCTGTTAGAGTGATTTGGACAAGTGATCCTAGGTGCTGCCTCTCTGCTTCTCTTATTCAAAGTGGGAATTAGGGTTACAGGTTTGTCCATTTTATAGTAATGCATTTTACATAGGTTGTAAATAATGAAATGAGGCATTACTTCCTTATTTAGGTATATAAGCCAAGATTTCCACCCTTTGGTTTAACTATTAGAATTGCTTTCTGATAGTTACAGTCAGAAGATTTCTGACTTTTGTGTTACATATTACCTAGCAGTAGGGAATGCTTAAACAGTTTATAGTAAATCTGGGGCCTCCCTGGTGGTGCAGTGGTTTAAGCAACATATTATGAAGCAAACCACAGTCACTGCAGCATGAGTTTGATCCCTGCCTTCGGCCAGGGAGGGGCCCCACATGGTATAGCAGACTTCTCCTGCCTCACCCACTGCTGCCCTCAGCAGAGTGTTTCAGTCGATCTGCCTGTTCTGCTCCCCACTCTGTCTCTGGTGAAACCTCTCACCACCTGCCTCTGGCCTGTACCCCAGTTCTTGTATGCATAAATAAACAAATCTTTAAAAAAAACCTTTCAGGTTATACATTGATAATCCTAAATAAAGTGCCAATTGACTTTAAAAAAATAGTTTATAGTAAATCTATTGGATAGAATAGTATGAAGCCATACCTTTAAAAAAAAATGTTAGTGGGGGTGGGGGAGAGCAGGGAAGTTGGTGTTGAAATCCTGTCAGTGAAATAGAAACAATAAAACAAAGGGATAAAAACCATCTAAGTACTGTTACTTGAGTAATATAAGGAATTATATAAAAATTATTGAATGAAAATATGACAAACGAGTAACAGTTAAGTAGATTACTAGAGAACTTTATTTTCTTCTTTCTACATTGTAGTGTTGTGCATTACACACTACTTTTTAATGTTTATGAATAACACTGACTTGGAATTAGTTATCCATCTCATTCAAACAGAAGGCATAAATTACTCTTGATAGTAATAGAGGAACAATGATAAAGTCCAAGCACGCAATGGCAAGAAACTTAAATTATTATCTATAAACAGCTGTATTAAGTACCTATAGAGTCAAGGCTTTGCTGCTGTCAAATATTTAGAGAAATAGGAATAGAGTCACTGTGGTTGTTGGATTGCTTATTAGTGTACTAAAGAATTTGAAGGGAAAAAGTGATAAACCCAGGTCTTTACATTTCCAGTTACAGGTATGAATAAGAAACAGAAAGATTCTAGGGCTCCCTAAAAGAAAACTATATCCCTGATAGCTGTAGAGTTGAAACTTTTGAAAACTAAACCCAAAATAAAACTGTATTAAATTCTCCCATAATCTTCTTATGTTATATGGTATATTAATATAAATTCTGAATTATCATTCCCCATGGTTGCTTTTTATTTTTCCCACACAATTACTGCCCTTAAATATACCACATAATTTCACTATTATGTATATTATTTCATACTGATATTAGTCACTCCAAATCTCAGCAGAATATAAATTTCATCAGGTTGATGGAGGAAAAGATAGAAAACCTAAAGAAGGCAACACTAGACTATAAACATGACACACACAAGGGGATAAATAGGACCATAAACCCAGCTTTAGAAATCAAGATCCTAGGCACCAGTGCCTTATCCCAAGGCATAAAACCCAAGCAGGTATCATCTGCTGCAGGGAGTATTGGGAGAACAGACCTGAGGGTAAAGATAACAGAGATCACCCACTTTGGAATCTCCTGGCTCCTTCTGGTTTTGCATAGTTGTCCAAAATCAGCAACAATCTAACCACTCACAAAGATGAGTCCCTCCCTACCAAAAGAAGAGGATAAAATCTAACACTGCCCCTACAAAGGGGCAGCTCTTTCTGCCTGCTTGTGTCTATGCACATGTACTTTACTTTTCTGTCTCTTTCCCTAATAAACTTTCTCTTTAAATGTAACCAACCTCACTGCCTTGTGGAGAAACTCGCCTGGGGAAATCTCAGCATGTAGCTGAAAAGGGAGCTCTGATGAAACCTTTGCCAAAGTGAACCCAAGAACTCCACACTCCAAATCCACTAAATCCAAAAAAAAAAAAAAAAAAAACGCCATCAAAGTCAGCATTTGAACTTCCTTTTTCCACTTCAATGCAATCCAAATGCCTCAAACAATACCTAGCAAATAGTAAGCACTCAAGAAATATTTGTTGATTCATTAATAAGTGAGTACTCTAATAATTATCCAGTATCTGGACTGACAGATTTCTTCTATATTTTTCTCTTTTATGCAACTATTGGCAAAAGATGACAAGTTTGTGCAAAATACTTATGTAGACACAATAAAGAAGTTAAAAGTTCTCATTTTTAATGTTAATTGCTATTTCTTTCTAAAACAAATATAAATAGCAATAAAAAGGAGTTTTAATCTCATATTTTTCTAAAAACAAAAAATAACTTCCAATAGTAACACCAATGAAAAAATTCTGTAACCAAAATTCCATGCATAAACTTGTTTCATTGACATTATAATTAAGCAAAATCAAGGACGCATAGAGTGATTTTGAAATCTTAAAGATGAGTTTATTACTCCTTTTACATGCCAATTGTGTTTAACTTTATACAAACCAGGGGTGGGGCAAAACGGGAGAGTTGAATCCAAGATCTACTACAACATCAAAAAATATTTTTTTCAAGATTAATTGGAATTGAACTGCCTCCTGGGAGATGGGAGAGACTACAAACCACATCTCAGGAAACAGTTCTTAATATGATTGAGGGTTCAGACTAGTGGTTTATGTAGCAATGTAGAGCAGAATGTCCATCAGGAAATCAGAAAAACAGACATGATCATGAGCCAGTGACCAGTAATTCAAGAGCATAGCCCAAGGACAATCAGCCTTACCATGTTTTCAAGACAATTGAAGACCTCTGCCTTTTACAAGAAGACTTTTATGATATCTGGGGTCTGTTATCAGGTTCCAGATGTTTTTCTTCCTTATAAGGATGTTATTTATAAAGAACAGTATAACTCAAAAGTAAATATGGAAAATAAATACAAGAAATTTCTACCTGTTTCAAAATGCACCTTTTCCACAAGGAAGACATCTAAATTAGCAAAGTTGCCAAATAAAGTATCATGCTTTACAATTCAAATATTACCCTTATATTTTTGTTTTTATTTCAAAATCACTACATTCTATAATCTGTAAATAATATTCACTGCATCATTCACTAGATGGATAGTTCCAACGTTTGCTAACAATAATACAAGCACCAAAGTAACAGCATGATCAAAGTAATATCCATAACCATTGACTTGGTTTTACGATATTGTTAATGTCTAATCACAAAACCAATTAATGAACCAATTAATTACTAGACATGATCATAGTAATCTATTTATATTTTTTAAAAGTTTCTCAAAACTGAATTTTTTAATATCAGGAACCACATAGAGAACATTTTATAGTGCCAAGTATAGATCACATGTAAACATGAACCATTGCACTTAATTGGCAAAAATTATCATTGTATATTAGATCTGTTTTGTATATCAGCATCTCTATAGAATTTTTTTTTTTGTTCTGAAATCACACTTACATGCCCACACCTCAGATATTTTCAAGAATGGTTCCTCACATCTAAAGAAAAATTATTAAAGGAAATGATACATGCATGAATGTCTTACACATATATATGTATCATCTCGATGAGCCAAGGCCCAATTAAAATTTACAATAAAAAGACTTTTATAACATGTGATTAGATATATAAATTTAAACTGTAATAGATTCTCATATGATGTACCAAATGATGTATTTCCCAATCAGAAAATGTTTAGTTATACTAGAGTTATCTGTTTTGTCCAATAATGTTCTGTTGGCAGAACATATCTTCAGAAAAAAAATAAATTATAGGTTGATAAAAATACTTGTTTTCATTCTTTTTATTTTTTAAATCATTTTCACCTTTTATAGAAAAAGTTGTGTTTAAGTGTTGGGCAAGGAGACCAATCAATCACAGTTTATGTCTAAGTAAACTGAAACAATAACTGTAAGTTAGTTGTCTGGGTAAATCTGTAGCGGAATGAAAGTTACAACCCTTTCCTTGAAGAAATGCTTCTTCTTTGGCCCACTGAACATTCCATTGATCCTCGCAGACTAGAGTGGAAAGGATAATTATTTATTTTGTTGAAATATAAATATGATTTTAAAGAAAAAAAATAGATACAGAATTTCAGGAGTTTTTTTTTTTTTTTTTCTTTCTAAATGTCTTAAATCCTTTATAAGTCCTCAGTTGTTAGTTTGTGGTTAAATAAAACATAATTATCTGATAAATCTTTGTAGTGTGGTCTGATTTTTCCTGTAACAAATCCAACAATCTGAACCAAACTAACACATTTTCTGGCTTCCTCCCACTGAAAGAAATTATAAGAAAGTGAGCCAGTCTTTCTGTCCTGGGGCAAATTTTTGTTAAGAGCTAAAGTTTTAGTTTGCTAGATAAGGAAAAATAAAATCCTCTTGGTACTTTTACAAGTTTAAAGTCACAGACAAGATGTTGATTTTCTTAAAGAAGAAAACAGAACTGTTTATCTGTTTTTGAATCTATTTTTATCTTACAGTCATCGATGTGATAACAAGTGAATCACAGTTGCCTAATTTTTAGGTAGTGACAAGCAGACATTACTGATCTGGTACTTGGCAGTTAAGAATAGCAAATCCACCAGTGCCCAGATTTGTCATCTAAAAAGATATTTTGCTTCCATGTCATGGTGCTAAGAAAATATTAGAAAAAGACAATGCACAATGAAAGTCATCAACTTAAAATTTCAAGTAATACTGGGCTGAGAATTGGGAAGGTCAGTATTGAAGAAACATTGCCAAGTTATCCTTTAGCGTATGAAAGATCAAAAATGGAGATTTACTTTGAAAATATTAGTGTCATTGTGAAAAGAGTTGGATCATTGCCAATTCTTCTCTAATTCAGAGGCTTTAAGAACAAAATAGGTAATAGATAAGAAGCCCCTGTACATAAGACAAGTCTGAATTTCCAACTGAGAGGTTAGGAATCTGCTTCCTGGCGGTCACCCAAAGTACAGACTCAATCAGACGGTTTTCGTCTTGTTCAGTTTTAGTCTTCAGATTCTAAACGTGAAGGCATCACAAAGTTACATAAAAGTTAGTGATGAATAAATAATAGCATTTGGATATGGAAGACTACCTACTTCATGCACCCATAGTAATTTTATTTATTTATTATTGCTTCCTGATGTAATATTTGTTTCTGCTAATTTTTAGAAAAGTTCAAGAGACTGGGTACCTATTATTCACAAAGTGAAAATTAAGAATTTGCAGGTGTGTAATCCTTCCATATATTAGCAACATGACTTTAGGCAAGTTCCTAAATTTCTGTGACACAATGATTGAAACTAATAATTTAAGGCATTCAAAACTTTGTCACTTATGAAAACACTTGTTCATAATACCTGATATTCCTTAAAGCTGGGTTTGTTGATAAACCTTCATTTTCTTTATGTTCAGGTGAGACCCTTTCCAGTATTTTATTATTCTTTGCTTGTTAGTAACAAGTAAATGTTACAGAATTCAATGCCTAAAATTGTTACTGGCATGTTTGTACTGAAGATAAAAATTTCACTGGAAAACATAAAAACAATGTAAGTCCCCTTCCTTCCCAATTTATACCAAAACTCTTAATATTTTCTCATTTTATAAATGAAGAGTAGTTTAAGAGTAGTATATAGAGGCTATATACTAACAGCTTCATTGAAATAATTTTCTTACTATATTTACTAAAGTTATTCTTTGCATTTAGCTTTTACATTAAAGGTCAGGTGGCAAAACATAAACAATTCTGGAGGAATTATTAAAATTAAGATTTATCCTTTGCTGTTAAGAACCTTGGAATATTAACCTCTGAAAACTGGGCCTGGAATGGGAGTAGGGAAAGGTGGGAATGGTAACAGAAGTAGGGCTTAGGGTGTTGTGATCACTATGGCAGTAATCTAGAACATTTTTCTCAACAACAATTTGTAGGTTGACTTTTATTTTTGGCATTATTTTAAGCTTTCCACTTATATTTTGCATAATAACATGTTTATATTTATTATCTTTAATTATAATCAGCATAATTTATCTATTCTCAGTCTTAGAAACTGAAAAAAAGAAACTCTTACACATGAAAAATTTGAATCTATAAAATCATAGAGTTCCTTGCCAAATAAAATGCTAACTTGAAGTGTCTAAATGATTTTCACTAGTCACTAAAAAAAGAAATTAAAGATGGCTATATTTGGTACATTTCCAAAATAAAAATTATTTTTTTATTTCACTTTTTTGCATGGCTAAATATTAAGATTACTAAGAATAATGAATAATTCTTTCTGTGAAAGTACTTTTCATTAAGAGTGTTCAGTTTAAGAGTTTGAAAATGTCCCTTTGGAAAGTCTTCTGTCTTCCAGAATCTTTAGATGGTGCTCTGGTGTGCACACTAACCTGTTCTTTCTAAAGCAGGCACATAAACGGTCCTTTATTCTACTACCAGGTAAGGTAATAGTTCTCCCATAGTCCCATGTCAACTGTACAGATCTTCCATTCACCTGGCCTGTTTACAGAATTGTATTTGCATTCTCATTGCATGTCTTTGCTTTAGCAATACAGTCCTTTGGTGACTAAAGAGTTCTGTTTTCTATGTTACAGACTCTGTTTATCCCAGAATGCTGCTTGTCAATCATGGCTGATGTGTATTTGAGATTATGCTTTAGCTGTGAGGTAGCAGCAACATTGTCAGCTTTTTTTAAGAATGATTCTTACATATGACATTAAACAAATTTGCTTGTGTGACCATGTGGTGGGGATAAGATAAACTTTTCCATTGCCAGGTCATTTTGCATATTATGTTTTAGACCTGTTTATAATTTTTCATTTGGTAATTATGCTATTAAAATGATAAAGTAGAAAGAACAGAGTCAAGGCCCTGTGCATTCTTGATTAATTAAATCTCTGATGCTGACTTCTAACTTTTAAGATGAGTGGTTTGTACTGAGTACTTTATAAGACTGCTTTGAATTATAAAGTGTGATGGGTTTCATAGTGTTGTGGTGGTTATTTATATCAGTGTTGACTGGGGTATTACTCTCATCTTCTTTCTCTTCCTCCTCCCCTTCTCCATTCTACTATTCATATTCCTTTAAATAATATTTATGTCCACAGGCACACTTCAGAGATATTGTAGGCTTGGTTCCAGACCACCACAATAAGTCACTACTGGAATAATGCCAGTTGCATGAATTTTTTGATTATTCAGTGAATATAAAAGTTTTGTTTACACTATACTGTAAACTATTAAGCATGCAAAAAGCTCTGTTTAAAAAGAAAAATAATGTGTATACCTGAATTAAACAATTTATTGTTAAAAATGCTAACTACCATATAAGCTATAAACAAGTCAACCTTTTTGTTTGGTGGAAGATCTAGCCTCAATGACCATTGGTGTTGACTGATTGGTGTGATGGTTGCTGAAGGCTGGGTGGCTATGGCAATATCTTAAAGATAGAAACGAAGTCTGTTGCACCAACTGACTCTTTAAAAAATATGTTTCACTGTATGAATGCTGTTTGATAGCATTTTACTCACAATAGAATTTCTTTCAAAATTGGAGATAATCTTCTCAAACCCTGGCATTAAATGTATGCACTGTTATAAATACTCTGGTGTTATTTCAATAATGTCCACAGCATCTTCAACAGTAGAGTCTAAGAAACCATATGAAAAACCTCATCCCTTGAATTATTAACATGAGATTGTAGCAATTCAGTCTTACCTTCAGGATTTAGTTCTAATTCAGTTTTCTTGTTATTTCTACCATATCTGCACTTACTTCCTCCTCTGATGTCTTGAACCCTAAAGTCATCCATGAAGTTTGGAATTAACTTCTTCCAAACTCCTGTAAAAGTCACTCTTTCCCCTCCTCCATAATTCACAAATGTTCTTAATGGTGTCTGGAATGGTGAATCCCTTTCAGACTGACTTCCCTTGATCTATCAGAGGACTCACTATGGCAGTTATAGCCTTACAAAATTGATTTGTCAGAGAATAACTTGAGAATCAAAATGTCTCCTTGATCCATGGGCTGCAGAATGAATGTTGTACTTACAGGCATAAAAACATAAATCTTCATATACTTCTCCTTCAAAATTCTTGGATGACCACTTGCATTGTTAGTGAGCAGTAATGAAAGAAATGGTTTTTCTGAGCAATTCTCAACAGTGGACTTAAAATATTCAGGAAGCCATATTGTGAACAGATGTGTTATCATCCAGACTTTATCATTCCATTTATAGAACATAGATAGAGTTGTATAATTTTTAAGGGCCTTGGGGTATTTGGAATGGTAAATGAGTATTACCTTCAACTTAATGTCACCAGTTACATTAGCCACTAAAAAGAGAATCACCTGTCCTTTAAAGTCAGGCACTGATTTCTCTCTATGACAGTCTCAGTGTCTTATTCCAATATAAGGGTGCCTAATCCACATTAAAAATGTGTTTTTTAGTGTTTAGTGCAATCACCCAGATCTTAGTCAGATCTTCTAGATAACGGCATAGCTTCTCCATCAGCACCTGCTGTGTCTCCTTGCACTTTCATGTTATAGAGATGGCTTCTTTCCTTAACCTTCACAAAGCACCTTCTGCTAGTTTCAAGCATTTCATCTGTGATAATCTCTCTTAGCTTTCATAGAATTGAAGTTAAGGTCTTTGCATTATAGTAATATTGTGTCTGGTTAGATCCATCCAGACCACTAAATTATTACCAGTAAGGCTGTTTTACATTCTTATCATTTATGTATTTGCAGGAATAGCACTTTTAATTTCCTTCAAGAACATTTGTATTCACAACTTGGCTATTTGACACAAGAGATCTAGATTTTGGCCCATCTTGGTTTTCAACCTGTGTTCCTCAAAAATCTTAATCATTTCTAGATTTTGACTTAAAGAGAAATATAGGAATCTTCTTTTCAATTGAACATTTAGAGTCCATTGCAGGGTTATTAAAAATTGGCTAATTTGAATATTGATGATCTAAGGGCTAGGGATGCCTGAAGAGAGGGAGTAATATGGGGAAACAACTGGTTGGTGGAACAATCAGAACACACAGAATATGTGTCCATTAAGTTTGCAGTCTTATATGGGTGCAGCTTTGTGGGGATCCAAAAAAAGTTAAATAGTAACATTAGAGATCACTGATTATAGATCATGGCAATAGATATAACAGTAAAACATACATATGAACTATTACAAGAATTACCAAAATGTGATACAGAGATGAAGTGTTAGAAAAATAGGCTTACTTGATGCCTTCAATTTCCAAAAAATGCAGTATCTTAGAAATGCAATAAAGTGAAGAACAATAAAACAATATATGCCTGTATTTATCATGTGGGATTTTAAAAGTATTCCTTTGTGTTTGAAGATGCTCATTTAAAATGAGTTCACATAACAAGAAAATGCTGTTTCTATTTCTATATTTCATATTTCTATATGCGGTTTCTATTCTATATCCTAAAGGCATTTTGACTTTCACATTATTCTTTGACAAATCAATTTTGTAAGGCTATAACTGCCATAGTGAGTCATCTGATAGATCAGGGCAGTCAGTCTGAAATATATTCTAATATTTGTATTCTATATTAGAAACACAGAATGCTATGTTTCTACAATCAACAGAAAAATCCTTACTAGAGTACAGTCAACAATGATCTATATGCTATTCCCACTTCAATAAAGACCTTAACTTTTCTAAGAGGTCTTGCCTCACAGACCAGCAACTGCAGGAGGCTGAGTAAAGATTGCAGCAGCATTGCTCTGAACTCCATCTTGGCCTTCACTTTGTTTTTTTTTTAATGTTTTTAAAAATTTATATATATTTTACATCAATTGTAATCCCCATTTATTCCCCATCACCATATCACCAGTGCACCATCACTTCAGTCCCCCATACTCCCATCTGCCCTCAATCCTTCCCTTCCCCCACCCTCCCAATTTGTACTTGTCTTTTCATTTTTGGTTTTTGTGTCTTTATTGTTAATATTATTATTGTTGTTGTTCTTATTCCTTTCCTTGATCCTTATTTGGTTCCCTTATATTCCTCCTAGGGGAGGAACCATTTGGTATTTTTCTTTTGCCT
>JAGFMF010012021.1:1745669-1771114 GCA_019455555.1 Galemys pyrenaicus
GTTCCATTCTTAGTAGATTGAGGAACCGCCATACTGCTTTCCATAATGGTTGGACAAGCTTGCATTCCCACCAGCAGTGTAAGAGAGTTCCTTTTTCTCTACATCCTCACTAACATTTGTTGTTGCTACTTTTTTCAATATGTTTGGCCTTCACTTTGAAGCCATGCTTCAAAGGTGTTCCCAGTACATCACTGGGCCTGAAAAGCAGAAAAGGCAGGACTATTCTAGTGAGATACAGCACCCTGAGGGCTCCAGTGACCCCTGATAGCCTTACTAAAACTTCCTTAGTCTACAAGACTATTTAGGAAGCTTACTTGAAACCTTTCCTCCCTTTTTTCTTCATTCACAGTCAAGCTGATATTGTGTCCATATTGCTATCCTAGCAGTCTTCACTCCCTCTTCAGTTTCTTCCACATCGGCTGTTCTCCAATAACATCCACACATATTTAATTCCATCTTGGCATATGTTTTTCAGGGGCCCCAGACAAACACAAATCATAAAAACTTGAAATACACAAACAGTCCAATATTTAAAAGCTTTTACTAAGCACACAAGCTACAAAATGGAGTACAAATGGAAACCTAAGTTGCAAACCCGTTCTTAGACCTTCAATGCAAACTGCATTTGATATGGTACCAGATTGCAAGATCCAGGGATCACAGTAGTTGCCACATTTTTCATATTGTTCTTGTTTATACATGAATTGCCCTAATTCCTAGCTGCTTAACAAAAACATGTAAAATTGATTGTAATAAGACCATCCATGTCAAAGTTAGTTGACTATAGCATGCCATAGGGACTCATGCTGTCCTAAATGACTGGATTAAAAACACATACATACAAGCACACACAACAAAAGCCATAATTATCAAATCTGCAGAAGTAATGTGGGGTTGCTGACATGTGGGGTGATACATTTAGATTTCAAAACAATCTTTATAAAATGAAAGGAACTAAAGGCAGCCAAATAAAGTTTAACAGAACAAACATGTGGCCCTGATTTTAAGTTCAAAGGACACGTGTAAGTACAGGATGCAACTACTCAGAGATGAGACCTCTTTTCTTTTGAATATAATATATGGGTTGGTCTTCTGGAATGACAAGAGTTCATGTAAAGGTCCAAGATTTTATATGACCGCAAACTCAATATGAGCCAA
Organism: Galemys pyrenaicus; assembly: GCA_019455555.1. Lineage (NCBI taxonomy): Eukaryota > Metazoa > Chordata > Mammalia > Eulipotyphla > Talpidae > Galemys > Galemys pyrenaicus. The sequence continues at coordinate 1,746,828 of JAGFMF010012021.1, forward strand.
GTGTTACTACTCTGTTACTAAAAAAGAAAATTGACTTTTGAACTTTACTAATTTACATAGGATATTACCAAAGAAATTTAACCACATAGATTTTAGTCCATGGGTCTAGGTATCAACTTTAAGAGTGGTCTCCATAAACTCCAATGTTATTCAAAGAGTACTGAAACAACAACCTGGATTAAGGTTTACTCATCCACTCATTCAACAAAGGTTTGAATGTACATTATACACAGACACATACTTCATAAAGGGGATGAAAAAGTGATACACTCAAAAACTTCAAAGCATAGAGCTAATAATCTGAATATTTAGCATAAATGAAATCTTAGTTGAAAACACAAGTTGTCTTCAAAGACTTGAAGATAATTTTGATAGGGAACACTTTTCCCAGCCTGATTCCTTTTAAGCTGTTCTCAAAATAAAAAAAATAAATAAAAAAGCAAGTCTGCAAAGCCAAGTGGGTAATGGTTATGTTCCTGAGATTTAACCTAATCATCCCTACTAGTAAAATACTCACAGTCCTCTGATCATGAGTTCTGACAAGCCTACTCTAACCTTGAGCCTGATGTTCAACTCCCTTTACCCCAAGAGCAAATGTTCCCTCTGAGAAAGATGGACACACCTAATTGTTATTATATCCCAGTCCTTGATAGCAGCAGGGAAAGAACAAAGACTCATCAAATGTCAGTTCCTGAAACCTGACATCCAACTCTGCTGGCAGCTCAATGGAGAACCACATGATTCCTAATCATATCTCTGTGCCTCTCCCCTGAGAATGATGCTTCAACAGGTCCTCTTGCCTTCATTTGGACTACATGTATGAAAGAAAAACACTGCTTAATATAGATTAGGTATGCAAGTGGTGTTGAATAAAATAAAAACTAAACCATAATCAGTGAGAAGTTATAGCCAACAAAGTTTCACTGATACAAGGAAGAATGTTGTAAAATTTAGAATAAGGATATAAAAATGAATGTTTGGGAATGACTCATTTAGTCATTCAAGGCTTCAAGCAGAGATAAGAATGGAATCACTTAAGTTTATCATTGAGTTTATTTCTATATTGGTTGATTTTTATAATGGGGGAAAATGTTCTTTGATCAATCTCTTAAGTCTGTTTCCATTCTTAAATTTTGTTTTTCTCATGCTTTGAAAGGCACTGTAAAACTGCACCCAAGCAATTCTCCTATGTGATTGACTAAATACAAGTAGTCCATCTATATCGTTTCTCAAAGCAGTATTTTCTGACTGTATTATTTGTTCATCTACATGACTCTCTGTACCCTTTTGTTCTTTATGTTATAAGTGAAACTTGGTGTTGTAATTATATTTCCTTTTTAGTACTTAAATTTTGAAGAAGTACTTTATATTATTCTTATTTACCTGATTTCCCTCTTTTTATTTTTTATATTTTATGTATTTCTTTTATATTTTTGTGTAGAAGGACTGAGTGTAGACCAGTGGTATAGGACATGGGAGGTTGAGAGTATTCACCAGAGACAGCGTGGAAAGAGAACAGGCAGATCTCCTGAGGTACACTGCTGAGAGGAGCAATGGGCAAGACAGGAAAGTTTGCTGCGCCACCTGGGTCACCTTCTTGTTCATGGATTGAACTCAGTCCATAACAGTGATAGCACTGACACTTAACCCCTAGCCCACCAGGGAAGTCCCTGAATTCCTTCTTTAAATTTAGAGTACAAATCAAGTTTAGTAGAATGTTAGATTTTATCTAAACATAAGGGATATATTTTGAAAACATTACTAGAACCTATCACTTTTTCCCTATATATATTTATTAATGTCATCAAGTAGAATGCATGTCCTTATGTGGAAATGTTGTAAGAGGTGTAAAAACTCCTAACAGGTCTCATTTTTATACTCTTCAGAAAAGTAATGCTGGCAGTATTGAACATAACTAAGCATGGCATTTACAAAATATACATTACTTTGATGCCAGAACTTCACTTTAATTGAATACTTAATCTGCTTCATTAGTTATTATTTCCTTTCTCAAAAACCACCACACAGTATAGTGAAGGCAATGAGGCCAAAACCCAAAATTTTAAACTGCAGTAAGGTTTGTAAAAGTATTCTACCCAAATAGTGAAAAGATTTCACAATTAATTACAAAAGAGAAAAAAATATACTGAGACTAATAAGTAAACATTCATGAAAAAATGAATAGGGGAAATTAAAAATACCAACATTTCTGATCTTGAATATTTCCTATTTATTTTACAGTTATCTAATATGAAAGAGGAACTTGTAACAGTTATCTAATATGAAAGATAATCTTCCATTTTTCTTGGCTGTTTCTTCAAATAATTCAGTCTCTTTTAATTTCTAGAACAGAAATGTTCAAACTTTTTTTTTTCAAAACATCAATATGAACATTTTACAAGTTTACTCTTCTATTAATTTGTGACAGGAATACTGTATAATGCCAAGGGCTAGTCTTAATATACTTCAGAGAATTAACTTTATGTAATTTCTAGACAACAATGAAAATGTCAAAAAAGAAAAACATCACAAAGATTATTAGATCAAAAAACTATAGCACCATTTCTTTCTTGATCTTCTAAACTTCCAGACTTAAATCTCCCTCCCTTCTTCCAGTCTTTGGTTAGTTTCTCCCATTTTAAGAAATAAGCAGTGGCTAATACATAGGCAAGGCTTATTTTCATCACAAATGCCATAATTTATCTATGGAAGGATTTTCTACTATGACCTGGACATCTCTTCAGCATTAAAGCACTGGTTAAGTTTTACCTCTTCAAGGCAGCTTTGACAGGAAAACCACAGCAATATAATTACTCCAGAAAAATCACCTCTCTAAAAAAAAAAAAAGCAAGCCTACTCAGTTTTGTGGTCTTTCTCTCAATCACAATATTTTTAGCTATATCCAATAAAAAAAATCACTTATTCAAGAAGGTGCTTTTAAAAAGCATAAAACCTTTAATATGTTAAGGTGCCTTATTAACTCTTGTGTTAAAGCCCTGAATCCTGTATCATTCTACATTTGTAAATTGTATATGACCCCACAAAGTCTAAATCTACCCTATACTCTCCTTTGGGGAAATGAGTACTGGTCCAACAGAGCTTCCTAAATAGTAAAGTGTAAGTGATTGGCATTCTGCACACCATAACATGGGAACATTATTTAAAGTCAGAATTCTCTGGTGTCCAGTTTCAAAACAATATTTCATAATTTATTAAAATATTTGATAAATTGGGGCCTCCCTGGTGGTGCAGTGGGTTAAGCAACAAACTATGAAGCAAACCACAGCCACTAGCATGAGTTCGATCCCTGCTGCTGGCCAGGGCGGGGACCCACCTGGTGTAGCAGACCTCTCCTGCTGTGCCCGCTGCCCCCCTCAGCAGTGTGTTTCAGTCCGTCTACCAGTTCTGCTCCTCACTCTGTCTATGGTGAATCCTCTCACCTCCCTGACTCTTGCCTATACCCCAGCTCTTGTATACATAAATAATTTGATAAATTAATTTAGTAATAACTTAATAGTTTTAAAGATTTATTTATGCATACAAGAACTGGGGTACAGGCCAGATGTGCAGGGGGGTGGTGAGAAGATTCACCAGAGTGGGGAACAACAACAGGCAGATCCACTGAAATAACACTGTAATGGGCGAGATAGGAGAGGTCTGCCGCACCATGTAGGTCACCTTCCTGGCCAGGGATAGAACTTGTGCTGTAGTGGCTGCAGATAGCTTCATGGTCCTCAATGACTAAACCTCTTGCACCACCACGGAGGTACCAATATTTTAATAAATTAAAGTTACCAGATACATACACTAAGAACAATGGGTAAAATGTAGGCTTTAGACTGAGTGACAAAACATGAGATTGACTGCATAGGTCTGGAATTATGAAAAGAAAAGCCAATTTCATTATGGAAAATTCTATGTATTATCTGAAATTTTATAAATTTTGGATGTGGAATTACATATTTGATTATATAATCCAAAGTATGTGAAAAATCTCCAAAAAATGGTAAAACATTACCTACATTTTATAATCTTTATATATTTTTTGTCTTGGGAATGAATCTACTTAGCTTAATGCTTTATCTAGAATTTAGACATTTCAGTACATATATAAAAAAAGCTTCAAATATGTAGTTCAATATAAAGCAACCACAAAAACAGATAAATTTGTATATACTCAAATAGCTACTTCCCTCAGATGCACTAAAAGATTTAAAAATATATATTATTGCCATATTTAAATTAGGCTCATAATTATTAAATACTATGTAGATGAAATAAATTATAAAGGATAGTCACAACATTGTTAACAATAGATATCTTTAGTATCATTAGTTTGAGTTATAAATAAGCATATCTTTTATTTTAATTGTATTAACTGCTTTTTCGTGATAAATTATTGTGTAATTCTTGTAAAAGCAAAATACCTTCCTTAACAAGTTCTTAAATATTAAATAAGAAACTTCCATGAGCACTGGTATCAATATATAGCACAACATCTTCAAATATAAAAGATCATAGTTTTTAATTATACAAATCACTATTATTCAGAAGTTCATTTTGTTTGCTCTTCCCTCACTGTTAGAGCTTGAATTTACATATGTCCCCTGAAGGGAGAAAAAGTCTGCAGTTGCTTTTGGCTATATGCCAAATTCTCTTTTACATGGCGTGTAATAGCATTTTAATTAGTTTTGTCTTTACTTGCCCAATTCTCTCTTTCTCTCTCTCTCTCTTTCTCTCTTTCCCTCCCTCCCTCCCTCCTTCCCTCCTTCCCTCCACCTCCCCCTATTCCTCCCTCCCTCCCCTTCCCTACTCCAATATTTACAGATACTTACATACTCCCAATCACATACCCAATTTTTCTCCATGGACATACACACTCCCTAAAATAATCCCAGTATTGGCACTGATACAAAGTGGCTAGCCGAAAGATCTTTTTTCTTGAGATGAATTTTGTCTTTGAATGCCTGGGTCTGTTTTCTGCCACCTGATCTAGTTGGGGACATCCAAACTCATCTAAGTTGTCTAACATTGAACATTATACAGAAAAGAGCCTAGTTCTTAATCAGACTTCCCAAAGAAAACCTAGTCCGCAAAGCAAATTTTCTATCCTCTAAATAACAGTTTCTAGCTCCAAATTTATGGAGTGTAACCTCTGTCATTTTACAAACTGATTTCTTTTTGATATTCAGCCATTTATTTTGTTTCAGTGATTAAAGGTGACAGAGACCAGCACTAGCTAAATTACACAATAAAGAAACACAATAGTAGATATACCTAAGAAGTAATAAGCACTACCCAAATTAAACAACATTCAAAAATAATGAAAGTCTGGGACCTCCCTGGTGGCACAATGGGTTAAGCAATGCACTATGAAGCAAAATGCAGCCACTGCAGCACAAGTTCCATGCATGCTGCCAGCCAGGGAGGTGACCCACATGGCACAGCAGACCTCTCCTGTTTTGCCCTTGCCCGCTGCTGCTCTCAGCAGTATGTTCAGTTGATCTGACTGAACTCCTTCTCCGTGGCATCCTCCACCCCCCACCCACTGCCACACATCTGGCCTGTACCCCAATTCTTCTATGCATACATAAATCTTAAAAAAAAAAAAAAAGAAATGAGAGTCAGAAAAGAGAATTGCCTATGTTGGAGTAGAAAGACCCAATCGTATGCCAATTCTCCTAAATTCAATCTAAATATCTAATACAATCCTTGAAACACTCCAACAAGATTTCTCTTTTAACTAGATAAGCTAATAATAAAATTCAAATATTCTAAAGCAGGCAAAATAATTTTTGAAATGTTGTTCCCCAAAACAAGACTGACATGGAATTAACACTGTTAAATAGTACAACATATTATGAAGTTATAGTACTTATAGCACTTTTTTACATGTCATTAAAATTGCTAATGATGTTTTAGTAATATCACAATTTTCTAGGAAAGATTCAATGCTAATCCACTGGCACTGGCACACATTGAAACTAAGGTTACATGATTTAAGAATGAAAAGCCGGATATTAATGTGAGTTATACTCCTAGACATTTATTGAAGAGAAAAGGTGTATATAGCAACTCCTTTCATAATAACCTCTAACCAGAAACAACCTGAGTGCCCAGTTATGGGAGAAATGACCTCCCGAAAATGTAGTTTATTAATACTCAGCAAAGTAAAAGTAAATTATTTCCTGATAAAGTAATGGATCTAATATGTTTTTCTCATTAGATTTATTTAATTGTATTTGACATCATTTGTAGTCCCCAGGAGTTCCCATCACCATTTCACCTATGCACCATCACCTCAGTCCCTTGTACTCTTTCTGCCCTCCTCTCCGTCTTTGCCCTCCCTTCCCTCCACCCCCACCCCATCCCATGTTCCCTTTGGTCTAATGGATCTAATATTCTTAATGTTGAAAAAAAAAAGTGAAAAACAAAAGAACATATGCTGCATGGTTCTATTCACATAAAGACCAAGAATATTGAAAAGTAATCCATAGTAATAGATCTTATTAGTAATTGCTTAGCAGTGACAGGAGGTAGGGAATTTCTCAAAGGGCATAAGAGAAATTTTTGGAATGACAAAAATATCCCCTGACTTGATGTAAATCGTGGTTACATGGGTTTGTACAATTTTAAAACTGTACTCACTGCACAATTCTGACTTATGAATCTTATTATGTGTAAGTTAAACCTCAGTAAAAACAAAAGTTGTAAAACATACAACTTTGGAAATGGAAAGGGAAAACAGAAATTGAATATAAAACAAAATAGACATCCATTACACTGGATACCTTAAAGTTAATTAAACATATCCCTTATTCCAATTGATACAAGTCCAAACTTTATTCCCCATTTCTATTCTGACATTAAACACCATGCCACTTATTATCCCAAATAATACTGCAAACCCCTTTGACATGTATCTTGTAGAATGAGAAGTTTATAGCAATCAGAAGGAATTTTTTTTTATTATTATTTTTAAGATTTATTTATACATGTAAGAATTGGGGTATAGGCCAGAGGGATGTGGGGGGAGCGAGGTGAGAGGATTCACCAGACAGAGTGGGAAACAGAACAGGCAAATCGACTGAAACACACTGCTGTGGAAGCGGCAGGTAAGACAGGAGAGGTCTGCCACTCCATGTGGGTCACCTTCCTTTCTGGCGCCAGGGATCAAATTCATGTTGTAGTGGCTGCAGTTTGCTTCATAGTGCTGTGTTTAACCCATTGTGCCACCAGAAGGAATTTTTAGATTTATATTCAATCAACAGATGAGCAGGTATAAGGAAATCCTCATATTAGCAGAAAGTAAAGGCATGAGATGAAAAAACAATTTAAGACATTAGGTGTGATTATGAGAACTATGATATTCACTCCTTACCCATCTTTTCCCAGTACATACACATTCATACACAGGATCTTTACTTTTAGTTTCTGAATGGACTGGTAAATTTTGACTGTGAAGTTTAAGTGAAATAGCATCATATATATTGATTGTCATTTTATGAAAATATTGCATCATGTAACAGTAAACCTTATCCCAAAAGTTGTAATTTCCAGTTAGAATAGTAGCCTCAAATGGACACGTCATTGTTTTAAATGGCTACTGCTTTTGGATTTAATATAAAATCAGAAAATTTTAGGTAAATATTTCCATTTTTATGTGAATATATTTTCTTAGAAACAAAGGTATGAGATATACCAATGCTATATAAAAAACAGCACAGATCAAGGTGATATCAGCAAAGGTATGAAAGATAGGCAAATTATTTATGTATGTATATATTTACATCATTATTCATTTTTTCACATTTGCTTTCTTTTCTCAGGTGTAGTCCCCATAGGATTTCCACCACCAGTTCACCCATATACCACCGCCATAGTTCCTTGTACTCTTTCCTCCCACATTTCGATCCTTATCTCTCCCTTTCTCCCCATTCCCTGAAGAATGGAAAGACAGGTAAGTTAATCCATTTTCAAAATAGGCTTTTTAAATTTAAATTACATTAATTTTTATTAAAGTAATGTTGGTTTACAACACTGTGTTTGCTTCAGAAGTATAGATTCACACCTATTCAGATATATGTTACCTCTCCACACTCATCACCAAAACCTTCATTAAGTTTTCACCTTGGTCCATTAGGTCCTCTCCCTCCTTTGCTCCCCATCCCAACCTCCCTAGCCCCCTGCCTTGGCAGCCTGTACACTACAGTCAAATAATCAGGATATATATTGGTTTAGTTTTGACTCTTCCTTTGTTTTGTTTCTCTATATTTTACATGAGTGAAATCATCCAGTGAAATGTGCTATGAATAATCAAACCATAGATGTCTCTGTGAACGAATTTCAAAAGCATATGCAGGTCTCTTATGTCCAAGGAGATTAGAAACATTAACATAATGGAGGGACAGAGGCTATGAAGACTTTTCCTTCTGGAAAAGGCGAGGCCTCCTACTAGGTCAATTCTCATCTATAGTTTTTATACTAATAGAATATGTGATTTCATTTCCCCAAAATAGTGATAGCTACCACTATCACTCCTTGTTTTATTCCTACTGTTTTATTTTATTTTATTCCCATATGTTTTATTCCTAGTGATTCTATTTACTAAGGGTTGAATACTAAATCCCTTCTTTCCAGCAGTTTGTTTGCTTATTTCTTTCATTTCAGCAGATTTTAGATGATATTCCTGATTCATTTTTCACCATTTTGAGCCTTCAGAGATATCTGTGTATATTTCAAATCAAGATTCCTTGGTTCTTTCACAGTGACTACTGAGCCACCTAAGACTTAGTTGAATTCTCCATGGTCTTCTTTGGATTATTATCTACTGTCATTCCTTCTCTGAATGTATCTTTTGCACTAACAGGGCTCTACATGCTTGATAGTTTTCTGTCACTTCCTTTACCTTAACTTTGCTCCCTTTCATACCTAGTCTAGCTTCCTTACAGTCAGGAGACAGGTCCTCAATAATCATTGTTATCTTCTAACCCTGTCATAGACAGATGCCTATAACTATCATTGTGAAATTCAGAGGAGGACTTGGAGGATAAAATTATTTCTGAGTTTGATAAGTTGTTAATTACTTGAACCAATATTTCTAAAAATAAGTAACATGTTTATATGCAGCCTGTTATTGTAGCTGTATTTTCTCTTATAATGAGAAGAAATTTGTTCTGGAGAAATACTGATATATTATCAGTGTAGACAGGTCAAGGAAAAATCAAACCCTATCTTGTATTAGGCAAGATTCAAAGTTGTTTTTATAATCCCTCTTGAAATACTGATCAGTTTTTATTACATTGTTTCTATATGAATTTTTCTCAAAGTAAATTTGACTCTGTTAATGAATACTGGGTTCTAAACTTCAAATAATGTTTACCCAATGGTCTTTAAAATAGTCTACTCACCTTGACTATCAAGATTTCAGGTTTGTATTTGCAGAATAATAGATTGGAGAGGATAGGCTTTACAAGACCAAGATGGGTTTAGAACACAATGTATGAAGATAATTCACTCATGTATTTAATTGAATACTACATTTGGTCCCCTGGTCTTGGCCCCAACTACAATTCTCCCTACCCCAGTTAAAAAAAAAAAAAATCATAAAAAGTGTGTTTTGGGTTAGCAGTTAAATTGTTTCTAATTTTAAAAGCTTTTCATAACTTATATATGCATAGCATATCTACTGATATTCAGGATTAATTCAAGAGAGTAAATTTGTACCATTTTCCAATTAGAAATCCATGTAATTTCCTCAGTTTCTATGTCAGTAGTATTTTATGATAATTGATATTCTTAATAAAGATGTGACTGTTTCATACCACAAATTCAATCAGAGATCGTTGTCCCTTTCAAATCTGCAGAACTAGATGAGAAGAAATGAGCTATGTTTTGTGTAAGAGAAAAAAAAATAATATCCTATCATGTCCAATTATTTCAAGAATGTTTACCTCCTGCTTGCAAAACCTAATAATTTAGTTTTGCTTGGGGCAGTATGGGGAGTCCTTATTTGTTTAAGCTTCATTTAAAATATACCCTACAGTACAAAATGCCATATCACGGATGTTGTGGTTCATTAACTCAAGGCCATATCATACTAAAAAAAAAACACATAGTTTTTCAATTAACCTACAGATTTTAGATAACTGTCCAAAACTCATTTACATTCAGGATAATCACATACTTTTACCACTTAATTTTTATTTTTGGTTTAACAAAAGTTCATTTCTCAATAGCTTTCACCTTTCATCAAACTGCTGCAGACATAAGCCATTTTGCTTTAACAATTCCTCTCATATTCATTCTCCCACATGTGCTTGTTGAAAGCTTTAGTGGTGTCTAAATTAGGTTTGGCATAAATAAAGACTTTCCACTTTGGGATAGCACATCCTATGGGGCACCAGTTTGAAAGAAGCAAATTGAAAATGAAAAGAGATTTGATGTACAAGGACGAAGGGAGAAAAATGTTTGAAAGTGGTATAATTTAAAAATACAATAACCTATGTTTACTTATAATGTCTGGAGAATGCCATGGTTTGCTTAATTGGAAATTGTGGGTAATTCAAGGATGCATATGTCATCCATGAATTACTTATTTTCAAAGAGCAATGTGCTAAAACACACTCAGTCCTAAAACTCAAAATTTGAACTTGGATGATTCAGATGGTCCTTCATTGTTTGTGTATTCTTGGCTTGCCAAAACACCCTCCCTCTTTAGCAAAAAAGAATGAGTTTTTGTTTCTATTTAAAACCAGGAAAAACAATGTGTCTTACAAGAAAAAAGGAAGGTTGGTTAGTGGGGAATAACTGCATGTTTTTAAAAATATTTGTTCTATAGCCTTGCTGCCCGTCAACAGTCTGCACATGGGAGATAAGAATCGTGCAAGTCATGGACAAAAGGATTAGAGAAAACCCATACAAAATCTATCAGTCTAACAACCAATCTGTTTCATTCACTCTATTAAATGGAGATCCATGAGAGACTACAGGGTCCTTCAAGTAGATGCAACCCTGTTGCCATTAGTGCTCATTGTTTAATGCAGGGGGTGGGAAAAGTAAAAAGTCAGAATTAGATATGGGAGGAGGAGGATAGAGGGAATAACATTAAAACATGTCTTGATTCTATCAAATTAAGTGCTGTGATGTGGCTGACACTGCATAAATTCAGTGGAAAGAGAAAGTCAAGGAACTCAAGAACAGAAAGACATTTAAGCAAATAATAATAAAATAATGTCATTTATACTCATTCATTGTAGATTAGGGATTTGAAGGTAAAATAAAATAAAAAATAGAGAAAAACTTACTGTTTAATTTGTCCCTGACTTTGCTTCTGTTTTTTGCCCTACCATGTACCTTTTAAAATGTAGAAGTTCTATGTGATTGTCTCAAAGACAGACACACATTTACCTCACAGCCTGTCTTTCCACTAAATCCCAGAAAATAAAGGTAGAAGAAAACAATTCTGTGGCTTTATTATGTTCTAAAAATTTAATATCAAAAAGTAAATAAGGGGACTGTAATTGTAAGTATATTTTATTCATACGGCAGAGGAAGGACATTTTATAATTAGAGTTCAACTTTGACATGATGAAACCAAAAAGTATGACATGTTTAGGGAAACTCACCCATAGGGTACTTGCATGTGGCTGTAGTCACAGGGTTCAGGTAGTTGAGCTCAAGCAATCAAAGCAAAAATCTAAAACTGGCTCTTGATCATAAGAAGCACTAAGTGACATAAGAGCGCAACTAAAAAGTTCTGCAAATAAATGCATATTGCAAGAAGTTATATTTAAATCACAGGGAGAATTATGCTCTTTGCAAGTGCAGGAGAGAAATTTGACCAAGGAGCTTCACTAAGGAACAACAATGTGGCTGGGCATGAAAAGGCAGATAAAAATAAAAGTGGTCATATTGCTAAGAACTAATGAGAAATGAGATACCAAAAAATGGTGATTACATTTCTAAGTTTTCAGTCTGGATGGTTGATTAAACAGAAAGCAGAATATACTGGATGATCATATGAGTCTTTTGCCTGGAATAGTCCCTCTATATGCCTGCTAATCATGTAATGATTAATAGGATTCCCTTAAGTTCTCACAAGTGTCCCAGTTTGAATGATGAATTTTATAGTCAATTTGGTCAATACAGAAGGGGACACTTATGACTTGGAAAGGTTAATCCAGTTTCTGACATACTGAGTTTAGGATATCTACATGTCTTCCCAAGGGATTTTGGAGTTTGGGAGCTTTGAATATAGGGAAATAATCAACATTGTGAGGCAAGGTAAAATCCATGGTGGAGAGGATATTCAGAGATATATGTTGCAGAAAACAAAACAAACCACGGAAGGCTTCTTTCCTAGTACACCTAATAATTTAGCTTCATGCAATACTCCTTTCAATAGTCATCCATCATTTTTTTTTAAATGAGGTAACACTGGTTTGTAATGTTGCATATGATTGCAATGTTATAAGATCACACACTTCAGGTGTATGATGACATGACACCTACAACCAAGAAACCAAAAGTTCATTAAAGAAGGTATCTTTATATAAGCATTTGATCATTCCTTAAACAATTTTCCTTCTTCCTCTTCTTCTCTCCCCACTGGCCTATCTATTACAAAGAAAACAAGATCATTCATAATGATAAGGCAAAGAGAAGTTATAGTTTTCAAAATAATAGAAAAGGACAGTTTGTTTTCTCAGAGGAGTGACCTAAAAGTAGTCATACTTTTGATATTATGGGACCTATATAAAACTTCCCCTGTCATCACTTACTCTTGCCAAGTGGTTCATTGACATTTAAGTATTGAATAGGCAAGAATTTGTTACATGGTCCAGTAAAGCTTAATGTGGGATAACGTAATAATATAATAACATAATATTTGGTCTGGAGAGAACTTGTGAAGCAGTAGCTAATTCATCAGAGATGAAAAGCAGGCACATGCACTCAAATTCCCTCCTTCCAGAATCGCTTCCTTTACTAATTCATAATAGAAAACAGCTTAGATGAATAAAATCATTTCTCATTTTGAGCACTTGCAATTTTATTGTGCTTAACATTGCCTCAGATAATAAAACTAAACATATTTATTAAAATTATTGTGTCGTGTATTTTTTAACTTCATAGTTCATTCCAGTCTTCTTTATATAGTTTGTTACTGATCTTGGATTATCTACTTATCACAGCTGGAATACAATTAAAACAACATTTCTAAACATAACGCTTCAATATTACACAGATGAACTTTGGATGGTGTGGAAGAAAAAAGAACAGCTGTATAACTTCTTTGAGTTTCTGATGTGTAATCTGTCATATTCTAAGGAAAGAATCCAGAGAATCATAGTATGAACAGGGTCAGCAAAAGGTTTAGGTCTGACTTTTCTAAACAAAATGAGAATTCCAGGAATGGAGCTCAATGGTTCAAACTTGATACTTGAATGTGGAAATTTGTCTTCAGCAAAAGAAGTAAAATGGCAGGTAATATCTACAGTTAATTATCTTTTCTTTACATGAGGTAGATTTGTATGTGTGAGGTAAATAGAGCTAAAAATTCCAAGTTTATATTTTTACTTATGTAGTTAATGCTCAGACAAGGGCAGCAGGGAAAGGGATTATCTCACCTTCAATTGGATAGACAACCACTACTATCTTCACAGTGCTCTCTGTTTTGTAAATATGGAGTTAGTATTTTACTTTTCACTTGGTATTATATTATCATCATCTATAGGATTGTGTTTTGGAAAAGTCATCAACTTCGGGTCTTAGTTTCCACATCTGCAAAATAAACATGCTGAGCATGTTCGATGTCAGTGATAAGGTGGATTCCAGAGCAGCCATGGGAAGTTGGATAGAGTTGGTACGGCAAATTGATTTTATTATGGCAAAAATCTCTGAATTTTTTTAAGAGATAATACACATTGATGCTATTTAAATGAGAAGAATGCAAAATTAAACTATCCAATCAAAATAATAAAATTCAGGATCTTCTTATGTGTACCAAGATTGTTCTGTATCCTCAATCACAGTATTTATTTCTTTGACCCATTTCCAGCATTTGAGCTTATAATTTATGAAAAAAAATATTTATGGAATATGTGCATTTGAATCAACCACATGCTATCGAAACAAAAGCATTTCATATAAAATTTGTGTAATATCTAGCAATTTTAATCACTATACATAAGATCATGGATGCTGTCTATGATTCTCTTAAAGAAACAGAAAATGGTTATTTTCAGATGGCTTTATCTAAACTCTGACCAGAGACGAACAAGTAATGCAATCTGACTATGTTTACCCTATTACTTCATGTAATTTTTGTTATGGTTCTCCTTTATATATTGTAATTTATTGTTTGCTTTTCAGTCTGATCCAATTAGTGGTAACTTCTCATATCCATGTTTTTCTTCTACACTTCCTGGTCTCGATCATTAAATTACTCCATCTAAGCATAATCCCTAAGTATTAAAAGAGAAAAATCATTTTTTGTTCATTTTGGAAAGATCACAAACTTTGCTTCTGTTTAGAAGTGTCTGAATTAAAGACCCTATGAATATATTCTCCTTATGAAAGTTTTTCTGTAAAGAAAATACCATAGGTAGAAAATCAGGTAGTTCACCATCAGGTAGAAAATCCTGTTACTGTCTTTTGTGAAAGCTCTATGGGATAAACTATTTAATCCAAGTATAATAAATCATATTGGGGAAATTATTTGTTAGCAACTATGCAGTTCCTTGAGTAAAACACCTGAAATAACACTGATTTACAGCTAAAAAGGTAACTCCTCTGATTTTCTTTAGAAACTTATTCTCTATAAATCTATGAAGAAGTTAGTATAACATTACTCATTGCTAAAGTTGTTAGGTATCCTCATGTAGAATAAAAGTAGACAGAGATGAATTGGTAGGGGTAAGGAAGACAGAGAATGGCTGTTAGTAAAATAAGTAGAAACTATTGCATTTTTTTATCTGTCATTAGCTGAATATGTTATAAAGAATACTATTTTGATAAAAACTGAAAAAAAAGTCAGCAATTAAAATATCATTTTGGTTCCTTTTTGTATCATCATATGACTACTGATCTAAGATTTTTAACTGAGAGTATTAAAGAAACTGGAAGTAATAATGAGTTTATTGAGTGAATTTTAATTTAACTAAACTTCATTGCAACAGTAACTACAGACATATTCTCCAGGTTCTGGATTGCCTCAGCCCTATCAAGTGGAAAGATTAAATGGGAGTAGAATATAGGAGAAGCAAATATATTGCGGTTCTGCAAAAATCTTATACTCAGTTATCAATAGGGAAGAAAACGAGAACAAAATCTGAGACTAACCATGTTGGATTTACGAATGAATAGAAAAGATATCTAAATGACTTAATAGCCTTTTAAGGATTTTTTAACGACCTGGCACTGAGTCTCATTTTTCTCACTTAATAAATTACTGAGTGATTTTATACACTCCCATGATTTTAAACTACTATATACATGTGTGAATGGCTATCCAAATGTGATCCAATTCCTCCATTTACTCAAATATCTATAGATCACAATAACGTATGCAATATCTACCAGACAGTCTTACCTCAAAAGAACCTAAAACTGAACTCCAAATGTCCCCATTTACCTTTCAATATGTCATGAATATTTACTAATTTCACCTGTCTATTTCTTGTTAAAGGCAAAACATGTGTACTTGTATTTTCTTTACCTCTATATGTACTCAACACCAGAATATTGAGAAAATGAATGAGTGCTTGGATGAGTCTAGAAATGATTATACAATCTGGGAACCTTAGTTTCATTATGGCTAGACCTTTCACACATTGCTTCTGATATATCAGTTCCTTTCAGGTTTTGTTTGTTAGTGTTTCCTTTTTTTTTTTTTTAATATTTATTTATTTATGCATACAAGCACTGGGGTACAGGCCAGAGGTGTGGGGAGGTGAGAGAATCCACCAGACAGAGCAGGGGGCAGAACAGGAAGATGGACTAAAACACACTGCTGAGGGGAGCAGCGTGCCAGGCAGGAGAGGTCTGCCTGAACCATGTGGGTCACCTCCCCAGCCGGCGGCAGGGATGGAACTCGTGCTGCGGTGACTGCAGTTTGCCTCACAGTGCGTTGCTCAACCCACTGCACCACCAGGGAGGGCCCTGTTTGTTAGTGTTTCTTAATTACTATCTTATTAAGTCAAAATCAAGGTGAACAGTGGCAGTGGTTTTAGGCATATTACAATTGAAAGTGATTACTTTCAGCAAAATCTTTTTCAAAATGAAGCTCAAGTCCTGGAAATTTAAAATTAAAGGGTGAATTGTCATGTAGAAATTAAAACAATAGTGAAGTTCTTCTGGATTAACCTGCCCAAAAGGTATAAAAATAATTATCAAAGTACAAAGATGACATGCATTTAGAAATTGATAGTAAGAAGGGGTGAATACTAAAAGTTGTTCTAGAGAGTTCCTTTCCTGGACATTAATTCCTTGGAGCTATCATCTACGGTATCATGGAACTATGGGGTCTGCATCCTCTGATCATTTTATATCTTAACTATCATATTTTTATCAAAAGAAATTCTTTAAATAACTTATCTCCATTGAGATATGTTTTATATTTTATATAAAATTTCTTATTATGTCCAAAGAATAACAGTTTACTCAAAAACAATAAGTATCTGTCACAAGTAGTATATATCATTTAAAGGGTATGTATGATCTGTATCAGGGGAGTTGACCACTGAAAACTTTAAAATACAACTATTCTTTGAGATATGATCCTATAATATTGTATTAGCATAGATACATAGACTTTTTTCCTTTGGGGAAAAACAGCATTTTTTAAAATTCCTGTGTGAAAGATATTAGATAAAACCTTACTATTCAGCATTTAAAATATCTTTAACATTCACTAACTACAGTTATACTTTTTAAAAATATATTTTCATGATGAGTAAAAACAAAATGATATGCAGTCAATTCCCCACTATGTGCAAATATTATACAAATATTTCCTGAGGATTTGAAATACATTTTTATTTAAAGTTTTCCTTTCCAAGGTTTATATTTAATTTTGGATTTAATCATCCTTGGAAAAGTTCTCACTTGATTTTGCTCAAGGCACATTTTAGAGTAAGCAGATACTTGTTTATATACTTTTAAAAATGAATACACTTCATGAACTGGTACTTTTATCACACATAAATAACTGCAGCAAACACAATAAGGTGGTGGGGGCAGGGAAATCATCTTTCATTTGAATCTCAAAGGGTACAAAATGTCCTGGGAAGCATTCCATGAATTTGCTCTGGGAAAAGGCATTGAATCAGAAATGCTATCTCATAACCCTTAAATTTCATATTGCATGGGCCATACATATTTTTAAATGTAAGGGGTAAAAACCAAGTTTTTTTCTTTTAAAGAACACATAATTGAAATACACGTTTTAGCAGAACAAAAACTTAATTTATAAGCACCAAACAAGGAAGTCATTAGGGCTCTAAAAACACAGGCTAACAATCCAGTTAAGCAAGCCTGAGCTACATTTGTGGATAAGTTCCTGTAAGACCTCAAGTAAAAGTTAGCACATGTAATATGCTGTCAAACTTTAAAAGAAAGCAAGTTGGTTTGAAAGTAGTGAAATGTTATGAAGTATCATTGTGGAAAAGACCAACAAAACTAGACCAAATATATAATTGAAAGGAGAATAGTAAATTTAAAGATGACACAGAATAGCACCTCCCAAATTAGGACCATGCTAATGTGTAACATGCAAAAAGTAACTAAGTAACTAAAGGTTAACTTACCTAGCTTCAAACTAATGTCCCTGCCATTGTTACTGAAATCTCTCAGAGAGATTTTTACTCTTTTGAGATCAGTAAGGCCTTACTTAGTAAAATGTCTTAACATGTCCATCAAACCATTAAAACTATAGGGTAAGCTGAGAGTGTGTGTCAAGGATTCTTGTGAAAAGAAAATAAGGGAACCAGGTCCTAGTAGAGAAGGTTTCAGTCTCAGCCTAGGGACCACTTGACACCCCTGGCCAAAGTGGAATCCTCTGGCACAGTAGTCAAAGGGTTAAAAAATAAGGTGAATGTTAATGGAATCTTACTATTTTAGATAGGTAAGCACAAAAGAGGAGCACAACCATCATTTAAATACTCAGATTTTTGTATGTTTAATTATTATTATCTACTTAGAGGCAGCAGGACCTCAGTTTCCAGTCTGTTTTACAAGTTAAGGCTTGAGAAATTGGATATTTTTAGAGAAAATTGGCAAGATGAACAATAAGATATAACCTGTCCATCTACTTACTGAGTTTCAGCTTCAGCTAGCTTTTGCTAAAGGAAAGCAGAGTATCTAGCCAGAAGTTAATTGTAAAATCTTTGGATTTTAGTTTAACGCAAAAACTCGATTGCATAACCTGGGCAAATATGGTGGTCAGATGCAACATAAAGGAGAGATATAATTTGGAATAGCATGGATAGTTTGTTCCTTAGTTGCATGTCTATTAGAACTAGAGTACCAGAGTCCATGTTTTGTGATAGATTAATCTAAGCCAAAAGATATAAATCTTAACTATACCAATTACTATTGTTCTACAGCAAGTTAAATGATCTAAGTCTCATATCTCCTTTTGTGCATACAAAACAGTAAAACCTACCTTTTAAATCTCAGTGAGAATGTTTTGATGGCATTCAATAAATGTTAGCTTTCGATTGCTTGGACACAGACAATTGAAAATAAATCCTGACTTAAAGCAGGATTGTCTGGGAGCTGGAGTATGATTAAGTTCCAGCTGATTGATGTGGCACATATCAGTGGCTCTCTTCTAGTAGGGAGAAGGCGACAAAAACAAAGCAAGGGGCCCCAGAGCTGGCTGAAAATGATTTGATACTAGTTCCTTTCAGTGAAGCAATCTATTTCATCTTCTCAACTGAGTAATAATATCTAATGGTTTAGTACTTGCAGTGTGTTATCAGAGAGCATGGAATACATGACCAGAGAACAGAAGGGGAGTCAATGAAGAAAAGCAAAAATCACTGAAAAGTGGGATTAAATAGAGAGGACTGGACTATGATTTTAATATCTAGTAAAAAATTTAAAAATCAGCACAATTTCCATATAAATTAATGGAGGTCTCCAAAAGGGAGATACAAAGAATATAACTGATAGAAAGATATAAGAAAAAATTCCATTAAAATTCAGAAACATGTATTTAAAATTTACAGTGTATACCCTATGACATTTAAGTGTGGAGACCGGGTGAAGTAAATAGGATACCCTAGTATACATTTACTTTTATCAAAATTGAAGGCTAAAAATAAATGTCTTCTATAACTTTGAGACTGGAAAATGGAACTGGATAAATGTGAAACTTTACTGCACTAGGCCACTTATACACATGGAGCCAAGGGAACAGGGTTTTATAAGATGTCTTGTCTTAAAGCAGAGAATAAAGAAAAATGCTTTGAAAAACAGGCTATGTAGTGGAATAGTATAAGGAGAAGTGTCTATATTGCTAGTATAGAAACCAGGGGAGACTCTGAGAAAGTGGCACAGAAAATTACTTTTAATCATACAGATAGTTGAATATATGTTAAATATAATATATACAAATTGTATTGTAAAACTATGATCTTAAACCATGTTTTATAAATATGGCTTGCATGTGTGAAATTTAATAGTAAAATTTATAAAAGTCTGCATCATAAGAAATCTATATAGCTGTTCTATTAATGTTACTGGGGCCTGGCAGTGTGAACTTCAGGGCAAAACTGGCATATTTCACCTGACCATTTAAACAGTAGAAGAGTTAAAAAAACATGGTGGGCTTATTTGCCTGTGCCAAAAGTTGATGCCTATAAGGAAGCCCCCCTCTTGGACACCAGCAGGTTGAATGGTTCACTCAGGAGGTATGGGGGAGGAGGGATTGTAGCAGTGACTATTAGGAAGTGCAGGTGGGATCCCTAGATTCTGAGAAGGCAATCCCAAGTTTAGACTTGTCATGCGTGGTACCTGACATCAGAAAGAAGAAAGAAGGAAGAAGTCTTGGTAACTAGCCTCTAGAAAGAGAAGCCAAAGAGATTTGCAGGGACCAGGAGGCTGGTTGGGCCTGCCTCTGGTCTTGTCACTGCAGTTTCCTGGGAAGTGTACCAAAGGCCCAGGCTTAGTGTCTCACTGAGCTACTGCTGGTGTGGGCCCATGGTTGATGAAGAGCTATTTGTTGGCTAGTTCACAGTCATGCCCTGGTGCTGCTGACTTAGCTGTTATCTGTTCCAGCGTTTGGTGCTGTTCATCCAGACTTTTCATCTGTTGTGGGCTGCTGCAGCATCATCTCAGCAGTCCAACATGAGAGCATCTCCAGCTGCTACATGCTCCAGGCTCTTGTTGAGGGAGGGCACCATCTTAGAGGAGCAGCCTATTGTTTGGGGCTTCTGAACACTGTGGACTCTACTTAGAATTAGATAGCTGGCTACTCATGGTTTAGCAACTTCTTTGCTTCCCCTGTTTGTTAAATAAACTCCATTATTATTCCCTGAGCCTGAGTGCTCTTGCAATTGTAAGTGTGGATGAAGAAATCACAGACGGACTGTCCTCTACTGGGCACTGCTCTTGAATGGCGATGGTCCCCCTAAAGCCCAGCTTCATGAAATTGTTTTCCCTCTGAGATCAGTAACTTTTTTTTTTTTAACAATTGCAAGGGACACATGGTTAGTTCTTAATATCAACCCAATCTCCATTTAATTCAAAAGAACTAAAACCTGGTGTGTATGTGTGTGTATATATATATATATATACACATACATATATATGTACATATATATATCTTTTGGTTAGATATACATACTTCAATGAGCAATCAAAGTTGTCTTATGAGTTAGGAAAGGTATATATCATAGCCTTTCTCAAGCTACTCTCTTAAAGAGCAAAAAATGGAATTAACGTGTTTTCTCAGCCAACACATTTGACATTCACAGACTTTACTAACCTGTAAAATCAACATTTTACAAGCTCTATCCTTTTCATACATGTATTATTCATTATCTGTCTTGTTTTCTCCTGATAAATTGCTTCAGGTCACAATTAGGTATCAAGTCAAGTGGGAGGTGAGTCAAAGCCCTGAAGAACATGATTTTATAACTTTTCCAATGACTCTGCCTGGCTCTATCAATATTCTAAATGTTGTTTTCCCTCCTGCATGCTCTAACGTGATTTTGCGTGTTATCACAACATAACTGCTATCATTCAAGGTCTGTTTGTTTTAGTGAAGTCCATACTTTGAAATGCTCTGAAATATTTTGGTAATATTGCTGAAGATTGTAGTTCCTTCAGGCTCTAAGAATGACATGTACCTTGGCTGAACTTTGAAATAAATTCTACATTTAATCACTCTTTTACTGCATCCCTTTATTTTTGTTGGTTTCTCTTACAAGCATGAATTTTCTTTGATCTTCCCATACTTTGTAGCCACACTGAAATTTATAGTCTCATTTTTTTCCCTATAAAATAACTTTGACAACTTAGTGCCACAATATTTATTTTCTGCACGAACAAAATAGAACTCATTCCAGATATCTGATTTTATTTTTGTTTTTCTCAGTAAAGTTCCAGAAAATTTCCTTAAAACTTCCCAAGTCACTTACCAGAAAGAAAAACTACAATTTA
Source organism: Galemys pyrenaicus (assembly GCA_019455555.1). Classification (NCBI taxonomy): domain Eukaryota; kingdom Metazoa; phylum Chordata; class Mammalia; order Eulipotyphla; family Talpidae; genus Galemys; species Galemys pyrenaicus. Next base: position 1,768,497 of record JAGFMF010012021.1, read on the forward strand.
AATTTATATATCCAATAATTTCTAGACCCCAACACTATGAGATTTACTACAAGTTATGTTTTTTTCTTCATATTGATATACTTAATTGAAAAATAACAAGTACTATTTTTTCTCAATCCAACCAAACATCTTAAACAACCTCTATCTTAGCCTCCACTCTACAAATAACCCAAATGGTAATTAACAAAGAGATGAAAATCTTTCTGTCATCTTTATATTATCTCAAATTTGGCAGTCTTTCCTAATTTCAGTGATGGTTTCCACACACTAATTTACCCAATTTCTTTCCAGTCCTTTCCTCCTTTCTTTCTTTTATTAAATGTTTATTTACTTTTTACTGTTTTAGTCTCTACGTGCTGATGATATTTAAATGAGGAAAATAAAGCCCCAGATCTGAGTTTTGCAGGGATCAGCGGTTACAGCCATAGTAATTGTAATATGAGTTGTAATATGAGAGCGCAGAGGAGGAGAATTCTTTAGCAGTACCACATGCCACCTTCACTTAGTACTGGCAGCTTCTGACAGGATCCACCCACAGTGAGTGACATCAGTGGGATAGTTACTTGTGGCCTTCAAGTAGTCAGTCTTCATAGTAGTAGTAGTCTACAGTGACTACTTTGATACTCACTGAAAAGTCTCCCATAACTTGCTAACTTTCATCTGACTTGCCTGAGATAATCTTCTATGGGATAGCCTATGGCAGCATGTCTTCTGACCCTTATAAGTAGCAATCAGGGTTTCAGTAAGCTCTTTTAAAGAATTCCCTTATGGATTGATTCAATATACTTTGCATTAGAGGAGCATAGCTCTACAAAAACACATAGTGCTGTCTGTCTACATGAGTCTCTTAAATGACTTTCAGTATGTCCTTAACTGAAGGTCAAAGCTCATTGTTCCAAAGGTATGATAAGTTTGCTAAAGCACAGCACAAACTCAACTAAGGAAATAAACCATAGAGAATGTCACCCATCTTGGTGATCTAGAAGAAATGCTGTTAAATCTGATACCCACAACAGAATCATTCAAAAATCTGAGATCAAAGAATTCAAGATCCTTTAGCAATTGTGTGTGGTAGACAAAGACTTGGGTTAAATGGAGAACTTAGGATTTTCTATGGAAGCAAATACCAACCACACATAGTTTCAAATGTCACTTTTCAAATAAATACATGGAAAGAATAATGTTTACTGTCAGATATTCTCAGAAATGCTGAGAAGTAAACTGCAGATAACACATGAAGGGGTAAAACCAAAAGCTACATATTCAACAATAACAGTAATAGTGACAGTTCACTATCAACCACACTCAGCTATGTGCACGGAATGCCTTAGTCAATCTTTGTAATATTTTTAGGAGTCCAGTAAAATCATCATAGCCATTTAATAATGTCAAATTAAGGCTCATAACTGAGTAATAGTACCAAATATCTGGTATTTGTATGAATGTGTACTGGCAACAGCATTAGGTCTAAGCAGTTTGAGTACTTAACAGAGGTGTCAAACTTTCTAATGTGTTAAACTTCAGGAGCACAAGAAAAATTATTTTCCAAGACATTCCATCTTCTTAATTTAGTGGTATTCAACTATAGAATTTGATCCATCAACATTTTCTGATCTGTGAAATGATTGTGATAAATCTATAAACTTAATCATTTATCTAAGAATTAATTTTTATTTGGTTTCACAACAGTATTATTCTAAAGTAGTTTGGAAAATTAAAAAAGCAAAGTAAGTGTTCCATAGATGGGAGGCATGTCTGAGTTATCCACAAAACCTAAATTTAAATTGTGATTCTGATAACTCAAGTGTAAATTTATATCCACAGAACTGACATAAGGGAGGCACTGGTATTTTCAGGGGAATATTAAAAACTACCTTAAATATATTACAAGCCATATTACTACTTTAGTTTTTAAATATGCAACAAGAGTAAACTAAAGCACCTATTTCTTAGGTTTCTTCTTACACTCTAGTGTAATGATTCTGACACTTATATGTATTTGTGGAACAGAATGTACTGAATGAACTCCACCCACAGATGTTTTATGGACCCCACCCCACCTCTATGTCAAAGAGACCCCAGGTGCTAAGATTACAACTCCCATCAGGCCATGAATCTTCTATGACTCTACTTCTTGAAGGAGCAGTTGCTAAGAACTAAGGTGGAGTTAAGCAGCCATACTTGGCATAAAATATAACTCTTGTTGGCCTACATTCTCTTGGTTTGTCTGCCTTCTGTGTGTACCTAGTTCAGACAGCATTAACAACAGAAAATGTTGGCCAATTAATCTCTCACTGTATGTTATTCCTCTTCTTATTTCCCTTGTAATTAAACCCTTTATTAACTTTTCTCTGAGTGCTCTTTAGCCTTGTCTTGAGTTTTTAAGTGCATGGATAAGGACTCACAACCAGGCCATTCTTTTTCCCTTTGGGGTTGCCCTGTAACTGCTAGAAGACAGAGGAAAACAGTTCTTAAAATCTAGCTGACTGGAAGTCCTGAATAAGCTCTCAGGAATTCCTTCCCTCCTTCCCTCCTTCCCTCCTTCCCTCCTTCCCTCCTTCCCTCCTTCCCTCCTTCCCTCCTTCCCTCCTTCCCTCCTTCCCTCCTTCCCTCCTTCC
>JAGFMF010012021.1:1771127-1784195 GCA_019455555.1 Galemys pyrenaicus
TCCTTCCTTCCTTCCTTCCTTCCTTCCTTCCTTCCTTCCTTCCTTCCTTCCTTCCTTCCTTCCTTCCTTCCTTCCTTCCTTCCTTCCTCCCTCCCTCCCTCCCTCCCTCCCTCCCTCCCTTCTTTCTTTCTTTTTCCGTATTCAAAATATTAAAGTATACTATTTATATATGGTATAGATTGGCTTTCACAAAAATCATTTCTGTAATATCAGAATTAATATCACATTTTCCATTCATTTTGGCATTTTGTTGTTTTAGGGAAATTTTAAGTTGGTAGCTCTATCTGGTAGAACTATGCATTTATAAACCATGCTGAAACCCAGCCTTTCTTATAAAATACACTGTTTAAATTTGATCCCATCAAACACATTCTATCGACCACAAAAATTTAGGAGCTACAATGATATGTGTCAATGTTTCTTTTTTTCTTTTTTTTAATTTAAATTGCTAGAGGTCAGGAGCAAGAATAATTAAACAGAAATCTCCTTGCAGAAGGTTCCAGCAAACCTCAAAAGAGTGAAAAATCACCCCTTAGAAGATTAAGAAATATATTGCTAAATCCAGGCATTATGCATCCACTGCAAAAGTTATCATTTAAGACAAAACAAAACACCAGAATACCAAATTAAGGTAAAAATTATTAGCATTTGACTCATCTTAACATGTTGAATTGGTATTTCTTTCCTTATATTTTACCATATTTTACTCAAAGTAAGATTCTAGGATTCCCTTCCCCTATTATTTTAACAACTTATATTTTGAAATTTTTTCCTAGAGAACACAAATTTCATTTCATGGCCAATGTCTAGGAAGTTTAATAGCATCATGACTTTATGATTCAAAAGTAAAGATTCTCACTTCCTATACTTCATGCCTTCCTCTAACTCCTGAAAATCTGTTTTCCTTTCCCAAAGAATACAAAGTCACAAACCTAACACAGATTTACTTTTTGCCATCTTATTTCAGAATCTTTGCATAAATTTTTGCTGTAAAAATCTCTAGTTTTTCATGCTGTGAATGTTTAAAGTCCTAAATTTTCTCAATCTTTGATTTCTTCTCTTAATGGTGACATTATAGTGATTCACAATTCATATGTAAATGCAGGAATTAGAATTATTCCATTATCAAATAGTGTCAAAAAAACAAATTCTCACAAAATTTTTTTCACAAAATAACATTCGTCAAAGTCTAAGGTTAATTGAAATTACTGACAAATTTCATTCCAATTATGAAAATTGGCTTGGAACATCTTTTGTACACTTGACCTAATACTATCTACATTACTATCTACAAACACATAGCTAAGTCACAAACTATGCTTAGTAGTAGTCAACATTCAATTATTTTGCCAGTTAACATACATATATATATTTACACCTGTCTTAAGAGCTATTAAGACATAGAGAGACAGCATTTTTCAGATAAATATCACATGACTGATTAAAGTTATTCCTTCATATCTATGTACCCTTCAGAAAAGTCTCTTAAACTTCACCCCCNCCCTTAACCCTCCCCCCCCCCCCCCCCCCGTGGCACAATGGGTTCAGTCACAGCACTGTGAAGCTACCCACAGTCATTGCAGCACAAGTTCAATACCTGGCCAGGTAGGTGACACATACGGCACAGCAGAGCTCTCTTGTCTCACCGACTGCTCCCCTCAGCGGTGTATTTCAGTGTGTCTACCTGTTCTCTTTCCCCATTCTGTCTCTGGTGAGTACTCTTAGCCCCTGCACCTCCAACCTGTACCCCAGTTCTTATATTCATAAATAAGTAAATATTTTTTAAAAAATCTTCTTTTTCAAAAACTGTCATATTATTATTATTTAATAACCACAAGGAAATTTAATTATGACCTAAGAACTTTATGATGGAAAGTATCTAGTATCAGTAAGTACTTAAGAAAACAAAGGGGACCTTATCACTGGCAAACATTTACTATGCAGAGATTTCAAAATGTTCAGTTGCAAGACTATAACTGAATTAAGCTAAGTGAATAATTGTAAAAGTTATACAACACTTTCCAGTATTGGAGCCCCTTAAGAATAGGGCTGGAAAATTTTATTGTCTACTTTTTCAGAAGAAAAGTGACATTAAAAGTGACAGAAATCCTGAAACATAGCCTGGCTCTTCTTTAGATTGGAAATGAAAAAGAGCTACCTAAGCTACTACTTGCTTAGATATTTATAATTAGTAATGGTTTCCATTTCAAACCATAATTCTTATTCTTAACAGCATGGGCAAAAAGGCTTCCTTATACATAAAACACTGTATTTAAATGAAAATATAATTTTCTAATTATAATTAATAGCACTTTTATTATTGATATGAACACACATATTTAAATCAGTCTATAACTTACTGAGGATTTTCAACTTTGGAGACACCAAAGACATACTGAGAACAAAGAAAAGAAAGACTTAAGTGTAGTTAGGAAATTCTAAGATTTACCCATACACATTGGACAAATGTCAACTACTTTGAAAGCCCCTCTGTTATATAAGGCCATTATTGACCCACCACCAATATACTGAGCAGGTACAATTTTGTTTCAAGGTGATGGAGTTGCATCCAATTTAAGTGTTATATCGGCTAAAGACCCATTCTCCCACTAATTTTCTACTTTAAATTTTTTTTTTCTATTTAACATCCTTCAATATGTGGCGACATAACAGACACTAGAGAAAAATATAAAAGTTGAACACCTTTTCATTGTCGTCTTACAATAAAATTATGCTCTTGAATTAAAAAAAAAAACCTCAATCCATAAAACTTGTGAAATGATAAAAACCTCAATCTGTAAAATTGATGTGTATAACTGACAATAACAATTTGGAAGCATAGGCCTTTAGATTGCAAACCATTTGTCAGCTAAGCCTTTTTAATATAGATCTAACCAGGCTGTCTTTCTAAGCTTCATAAGGAGAAGCAATGTCTGGATGGATAGAAAACATGTGTTTTGGTGAAATAAAAACATAATCACCTTCAGCAATGAGGCTGGCAAGTTCAGATCATAGAGCCTAGTAGTCAAAGCTTAATTTGCCTCAGGTTCCTACAACGTGCCAAGCATTGCTGTGCTCGATTTTACGGAATTCTAATTTGGACTGCAAAGTGAATTATGTTTCCATTGCTCCAGTGGCAGGAGGCATGGGAGAATAAATCTGGTCATGGATGGAGTGAGACCAAAAGATGTCTTTTCTCCAGAAGTAAAATGTGATCCTATCATAGGTAGAAGAGTTCCCAAAATGGGTGATAAATGTGAAAGAAGCAAAGAGAAATAAGCCCTTTGGTCTTTCATGGTAGGAAGATGTTAAATTTAAGTTTCTACAACACTTTAACAATGCAATGTCTTTATTCTCAAATTAATGGTGAAAATAAGAAAAAGGATGTAGAAAGAACTTGGCAGTGCTATTCATTTTTAGCCCAAAGTAAATAATTATTGCGTAGAAGTCTATTCTCCACATATTGCTGGCTTTCAACATATATACACTTTTAATCAAGAGCACGTGAGAGAGAGCTTGATGTAGCCCTTAGCATTCAAGCCAGCACCTCTGCGGTTCTGGATTCTGATCCAGTCTGAGACTTACTTCACTGTATAGAATCGTATCTTCTTTCATAAAAACTGTAACGTCTCATAAGCACTAATGACTTAAAATGTCTTTCATTTACAGAGGTGACCTTATCCAACCCACGGCAGACAATTTTATTTTAAAAAATTATTTATTTATATATATTTTACATCATTTTTTTTTAAAGTGTTTGCTTTCTTTTTTCAGGTATAATCTCCATTGAATTGCCTGTGGACTTTCAGCATCAACAATTATTAAAGCTAAAATGGTCTGTAATCAGAGGAGAGGACATGACAGACCATATTAGCTTTTACAATTGTTGATGTTAAAAGTCCATAGCATTGAACAGTGTATTTAGTTTTCCACAACTTTACTATAACTAATTCTTCCACAATGTTGCATTTTCTTCTTGTCAGAATTAAGTAATTTAAGAAACAGATTACATCAAAGGCTTCAATGATTAATCAACACAAGACAATTTAGATTTACCAGGTTTTTATTCATTCATTTAGGTCTTTCACTAAAATTTATTAAGCAACTTTTGTGTAGCTAGTCTCAAGTTAGGTGCTGGTAATTAATACCAAAAAAAAAAAAAAATTGCTTTCATAGTCCATAAAAGTTCAAACATGAATGTGTGTGGGTATGTGGTATGTTTGTATATATGGGTGCTATTGTGATTTGTAATATATATTTGATTTTTGAACCTGTTTCCAGCACAAAGTTCCTAAAACCCTTAGAAAGTCCTAAGTGATAGACCTACACAGATATCTTTTGTTATGTTAATGAGGAGACTTTTGGGCCCCCCCACCTAAGGATTCCAGGTAGTTGCCTTGGGAACCAACTACAGAATTAAAGGGCTGGGAAGGGAGGAGGACCTGGAAGCTGAATCAATTGCCAATTATGAGTAATTTAATAAATCATGCCCATGAAATGAAACCTTAACAAAAACCCAAAGGACAGGGTTCTGAGAGCTTCCAGATTCATGAACACATGGAGATTTGCAGAGAATGGTATGCCCCAACAAGGCAAGGAAGTTCCACATACTTTCCCATACCTTGCCATATATATCTCTTCCACTTGACTTTCCCAAGTTAATGCCTTGATAATAAGTCAGAGGTTTTGTAAATATGATATTTGGGGTTCTGTGAGCCACTCTAGCAAATTAATCAATTTCAAGGAGGGGGAATCATGGAAATCTTTGACATAGTCACTCAGAATCACAGGTAATAACCAAGATTTGTGATTGATGTCTGATGTAAGGAAGAGGTCACAGGAACCTCCAATCCAATAGCCTGTAGGTCAGAAACACAAGTAACAATGTGGTTTGCAACCAGCGTTTGAAGGTTGGGCGGGGTGGGACTGTTGACAATCTGTGGGTCTGAACACTTAACCTATGGAATCTGACACTCTCTATGCACAGATACTGTCAGAATTTAGTTGTGGGAATCTAGTTAATGCTGTAAGAATTGTTTGTTGTTAGGGAACCTCCTCCACCACCATGGTAGAATTTGGGTAGAGACATTTGGTGTGTTTGTGTGAACTTAGGGTAGCAGCAGTTAAATTAATCACATCTATATCATTACAAGTAAGTACTATGAAGGAAAAGTTAAACATACAATGAAAATTGATGAGTTCTTACTCAAATAGGTATACTTCCAAAGTGAACATAATAATATACTCATCTTTTTATTTAAAAAAAAATATTTATACAAGAACTGGGGTACAGGCTGGAGGTGCGGGGATGGGGGTGGGGTGAGAGGAGTCACCAGAGACAGAGTGGGAAGCGAGCAGAACAGGTGGATCTACTAAAATACACTGCTGAGGGGAGCAGCAGGAGAGACAGAGACAGGAGAGGTCTGCTGTGCCAAGTGGGTCACCTCCCTGGCTCGGGATCAAACTCAAGCTGCAGTGGCTGCAGATAGTTTCAGAGTGCTGCATCTTACTTAGCCCCTTGTGCCACCGGGGGGTCCCCATATGTCTTTGTTCTTTTGAACTGGCTCTTAAAGCATTTTGACTTAGGCAAACTTTCTTGTGCATCTTTCTAACCCACTTTTCAGTGGTTTCTTGCAGCTCCTCCTAGTATCTCTGCTACTTACAGCTTTCCCTATCAATGCTACTTGGGACCTGGATTGCGCATGTACTTATGACTTTTTATCTCTGATAATTGAAGTCACATTTGCTACTAGTGGAGGCGGTAACAGTTTTAGTCATGGATGTGATGTTTTCCTAACTATTTCTTAGTAATGCCTGAATCCTAAAAAAAAAAAAAAAAAAAAAAAGACAGATGACAAAAGTAACTTTCAGAAAATGCAGAAGTTGGGTGGAGAATATTTTTGGCAAAATAGGATCTTGATGTTCCCCTCAAATAACAGTGCAAAGGAAGTGGCCAATTCTGGTCCCATTTGCGGTCCCAACCTTGAACTAATGATTTGCTCTTTTCTGTGTAATCATAGCATTATACCACTGCAAAACTCCCTCAATTTTCTTTGGTTTATTATCGCTTTTGTCAGGCATTTTTTTCCACTTAAACCAAAGGAGATCCCATTTCAGAACATTTATGTATAGTTTTTTGTGTGTTTTTTTTTTTTTTTCTGGAAGAATAGTTTTTCCTGTCTTTATGGTGATTTGTAATTTGAACATTTAAAAGATGAGTTTGAATTTGATAGATAGTTTGACTCAAAGAACTTTTATTGAGCACTTGGTTATCCATTTAATTTACATTTGAAATCATGATGTCTTTAATTCAGACTCAGCTTTGTTCTTAATGGGCTATTGTAATAGATACATTTCCATTAAAAAAAAAGACACTATGTTTACTGGCCCCTCTTATAAAGGACAGAATTGAGCAGCCAGATGAAACTACATACAGGTGAATCTAGACAAGAAAATGGAGCATTTCCTTCTCAGCTTTGGACTTGTACTAGAGACATGGAAGGAGGCACATAAAGAAGAAACATGTGGAGACACTTGGAATAGACACATGGGTGAGAGGCATGTGGGGATGTTGACAATGGAAGCTATTATATTGACTTATAATTGGATTTGACCCCTTTTGTCCCTTTCACTGCCTTTCTATAGTTCCCCACAAGAAGGTGCCTCAAACTTGTGGTAAGCTTTTTGCATCAGTGGACTTGTTCCAGGACAACACTATCTGACTGGCTTTTACCTACAAGGGGACAGGCTGGATAACTTTGGGCTTTTTGTTGAGAAACCATTACCCTTTCTTCTCTTCTGTCTCTAGACACACCAATTCTATCAAGCATCTTTCACACAAAGAGTATGCTTTGTCTTTTTGTGATGGATGGCAGAATCCATTTAAAACATACAAGTGTGGTGGTATCAGGGGCCTCTCAGTCTGCATGTTACCAACTTGACACCTTGTGACAATATCGTGCTGGATTTTAGTTCTCCCTTGAAACAAGTAGATATTTCATTAAAGATCTCTATAGGCACTTAAAATTTTCTTAGTCTGTGCTTTAAAACATATTAGAAGTTTTCCATACTCTGGTCTCCTATTTCTTATAAGGCTTAATGTATAAGTTTCTATGTAAATTAATGACAGAATGCAGTTTTGTGGCAAATATAACTAATGGTAGCACATTTAGTGATAATTTGAGGAATCTGCAACATTTATGCATCAATGCAAAGTTTAATAGTAGCTTAGAGGAAAGCAATGCTGCTTTGTAATCCTTTCTGATGTGGGATGAATTTTCTTCAGCCAAAAATTATTAGGATTAAAGATTGAGAATATCTAATCAAGAATTTTTTGTATCAGTTGTTTATTTTAAAATAGGTATCTATAAATGATGTAAATATGACCAATGTATCTTCTTGCTTGGAGATGAAGGCACAATGGGGAGGCAAGCAAGAAATGTCTACAAATATTAAGTAAAGGAAATATTAAAATGAGTCTAAAATCTAATTAATTTAAAAAATAGTATATTTTACTTATATTCTCAAAACCAAAATATTTATTAAGGCACTCTGGTATAATTAGAGGATTTATCATATGTGAGAGTTTAATAAGTTCAGGTTTCATTTCTAAAGTGTAAACCTTTTTCCCCATAGTAATGACTTTGAATAAAGGCTGAATTTCTTACAAAAATGTAAAACCTTTGATTTGGAGTAGATGAGTAGCTGAATGAGTACAAAACAAAATTGTTTCCTGATGTAGTTATGATTAGTATCAGAAGAAGTTGTAGTGTTTAAAAGTTATTCCTGGAAAGTTTATAGTATTATTAAGAATACCAGGAAACCAAGGACTCTGAGTAGGTTATAAATCTCAAGAAAAACATGGCCCAATTTGGTTAAAAGTTAAAAAAAGCAGTAGAAATGGAAGATTCATTATTTTGCCTAAAGCATTATTTTGCCTTGTAATGATCCCTGTAATGGCTCACAATTCTTGAAACCTTAAAATAATATAAATCAGGTAATAATTTTCCTACCTGTTCATATTCTTAATGTTACATAAAATTATCTAAATTACAAAACCTAACACTCAAAGTTCTAGTTAACTCAATAAGGTATTTTTTTTAACATATCCAATGCACTAATACTTGGAATAAAAATTAAATAACATCTTGGTCAATATTCTTCAGAAGCTAATAATCTTCAGAGTAGAACTGATACTTCAACAAAATATTTTGAGCACTAAATTAGATATGGGAAAAAGTATATCTTGGGCATTCATAGCTATGTGATTTCCTAAGTTGCTTTGTATCTGTTGCTCACTTCCATTACCACATTTGTATCATCTAAAACTGGGTTGATATTATCAAGGGCATAAGGTTCTTTTAAGGATTAAATAGGATAACACATGTATACAGAAAGGTGCTTAGGATGCAAAATCATCAGTAAGGATCTTTTAAAATAATAATTCATATGAAATAGTATAGTGCCAAGCACTTAGGAAACGTGAGAAAAAATTAACTAGTATTAATGAATACCACCGAAAAGTAGAATTGGAACATGGTACAAAGAACTGAAGTCAAGATTTCTTGCTTTAGGCCTCCCTGGTGGCGCAGTGGGTTAGGCAACACACTATGAGGCAAACCTCAGCCACTGCAGCACGAGTTCGATCCCTGCTGCCGGCCAGGGTGGGAACCACATGGCGCGGCAGACCTCTCCTGCTGTGCCCGCTGCTCCCCTCAGCAGTGTACTTCCGTTGATCTGCCTGTTCTGCAACCCACTCTCTGTGGTGAATCCTCTCACCCCCCCACACTCTGGCCTGTACCCCAGTGCTTGTATGCATAAATAAATAAATCTTTAAAAAAAAAAAAAAGATTTCTTGCTTTAGCTATGTACCAGCTAAAATTTAGCAAGCAGTTATTTGACTTGTGAAACTGTTATTATATTGCAATACAATTCCACCACGAGAAATGATGCTCTTAAGAAATCTTCACTGGTTTACAGATCTGTCATAGTAACAAGTCCTGTCAATGGACTATAAATATGAAAGGGAATAGAAGTTTTTTCTAAAATAAGGGTATTAAAGTAATAGTTGTAGGAAATTATAATGTAAAATACTACTACAATAGTCAAACATCTTATTCACATTGAGAGCTACAAAGGATGGGAAAAGATGGGAAATGGTAGAGGTCTTTGCAAAGATCATTGCTGTGAATCCCACACTTATCTAGAAGTTTCCTGTGTAATAAGGTAATATTAAATGAGGTACTATTAACTTTCTTAAAGGTACAGCATATTAAGTAAGATGCTAAATGAGGGGAAGATGTTCTGAGTATAATACTTAAAGCAGTAGACTTCCAATAAATATTGTCTTCCTCCTGCCTCCTGTTCTTACTTAAAGATTTTCTTATCTGGAGCTACATAAGATTTTCCATATATCACTATGGTCCATCACAACAATTTGACAAGTTCATTAAAATGGGTTGTTTGAGGCCACTAAAGACACAAATTAAAGTCATGTTTGTAATATATTATGACCACTTTTGTTAGGTATATGAGATTGCCTGTCACAACAGTGTTCATAATATGTTATATGAATAGTAAATAAAGATAAAAGACCAAAATCTCCTCCTCAAAATATTTTGAATTAGATATAAAAATTATATATAAAGATCATTTAATACACAGCTTTCTACTCAATAATTATCACTATTTGAATATCATCAATATGAATTTCAAAACTGCTCTAAGATTTGCCCATCATAGTGGTCTGGTATGTTTCAATACTACAGAATACGTTCTTGAGTAAAACCAAATCAAACCATAGAAATGCAAACAAAAAAATACAGATAACTTTGAATTAGCTAAGATAAGTAATCCCATTGATACATGTTTGCACTTCTGGGCCATTATGTATTATGGTTTCTATTAGTAAAAATTTAAAAATTTAAGTAGATGAACAAAGACATCTTTGTATCCCTCCTAACTTAAAATTCTATGACCTATGACATGTAATTTAAATGACAAGCTTAAGAAAAATACCAATGTAAATGTAAACAATTAACTTTCATTGACCATACTTACAAGAACTCCTACCACTAAGAGAATTGCTAATGCTGAAAGGATCAGGTTGACTTAATTATTCATTTAGGATGGCTGCCTGGTTAGCAGGAAGTAATCTGGTCCTTTATCCTTCTGGAATACCACGAAGGTCAATACTGTGTGTTGAAATATAAATATGCTTAATGGAGAAAAGTTTATTAAACTTGGAGAATAAACCTCTTCTAAGGGGCATGTTGTATTAAAAAGTATTTGTAGACACTTGGGACGTGAATTATTATAATGCCCATGTTGTAATGAACACCTACTCCTAAAACAATTTAAGAAGAAAACTGCACAATCCAAGTGGAGCATGGCACAGCCCGTTATCTGAGTAGTGAGTTGGGAACTGACCCATCACAAGGGTTAGTCAAATGTTTGGAATAAAATTGTAATAGTTTTTCTTTTTTCTTTTTTTTTGAATAGTTCCTCAGTAACTGGTACCTTTACTTCAATAAAGGAAACATTATACAAATGAATTAAGGAAATGACTCCTACTTCACTCAGTGAATTTTTTAAACCAATGCTTCATTAAGTACAGTTCATGTGAAACTATTTGTTTTACCTTTTTAATTCTCTTCTTCACATTAATCTGCATAATTCTACAGCAGATTTTTAGCAAAAAAAGTTACCAAAACTATGATTTAATTATTTAATGACTATAATATATTTTTAAAACTGTAAGAGTTTGTCAAATATATTTTAAAGTCTACTGTCTCTATTCCCTAAAGAGGAAGAAAAAATAAATATATGTCCAGTGTTGAGTATATACTTCTAAATTCCCTTGCTAGATCTCAAAGGAATATTAGGGTACAGTAATGTAAGTGCCCAGAAGAAGGAAACCATCCATGGTGGATTAAGCAAACACAATTATAGTGTCAATAATGATTCCCCCCAACAAAGAAATTGTATATTTCAAAGACTGCTTTGAAGGTTGGTAGTAACTTGTTTAAAGCTAGGTTTTAGATTTAATAAATGCCATCAATCTTATTTTTTTTAACGAAAATCAAGGGAACAAGCTTTTTTCTTTTTCTTAGAAGTTTCTCAGAAGCTCAAATTCAAACTGCAATTTCAAAGAACCCATATTCTAAAAAATGATTTAAAGAAAAATATGACACCTCATTTAAAGATATTCAATTGGCTTAATGTTAGGTTGCATGCTGATTTCTAGAGTCATTTACCAAAATCTGAAGTTTAGAATGGATTTGTTCCATCAAACCAGTACTACGCATGAATACTTCTTTGAGAATCGACTACTTTATACAATATACTTACCTTTGATTCCATTAACAACGGTTTTTGAACAGTTAAGCAAACTTTCATCTGTCCCTATCTTTTTCTGAATTTTAAAACTTTCAAATCTGTTGGAAGCAAGAAAGGGGCAAGGAAGAATTACACCAATCTCCTTCTAAATATTCTTTATTATTTAAGTAATATGCTTTCTGCTTCTTCCCAGGGCATAGGTTAGTGCTAGTAGATGTGAGAGAGTAGAGGGAAAATTAATTCTTAATAAACTTGGTTCTTTGATGGAGAAATGATTCTAAATTGCAAGCAAGAGTTGAAGATAGAGCAAAGACAAAGGCATAGACAAGGCATACACAGTTATAACTGTTGAGCTAACCAAACCAATGAAACATTGATACATTGAACGACTGTAAAAATTTAGTAAATTTCACAGTGTCACCAAAGAATTAGTCAATATGGCTCATAGCATTAATAAAAGGTCACAAAGTCTGCCCTGCTATACCAGGCCTTTTTTCTTCAGCTGTGGTTTGTGGGATGATGGCTCATATAACTATGTAAGGTTTACCTATCATTTCAGGCTGTATATTGGCTTGACCACATCTGCCATTATGGATTAGACTTCATTATCACATTTTTACAATACAGTCAAAGAAAGCAGTATATACCAATGAATAATATTACTAAATAATGGATTAATTTAATTATCTTTACTCATTCAATAAAATACTAGTCATTAGCATTTACTGTATTTTCACACCATATATAATAATTTCATTAATTTGCTCATATAAAATTTTCACTCTGGCCCAATCCATTTTTATTGAGTCAGTTATATTCCAGGTAATATAGGAGTTCACATCTGCACCCTCACCATCCCTTCCTTTGAGATAAACTGGTGTTCTTGTATTCTCACATTACTGAAAATATGAGTCTGTCTGCATCACTGACAGTAGTTCCTCTACATTCAGTGGTTCCACTACATTCATTTAGATGCCACACCATTTCTTCATCTAATTTGTATATTATTGCAACAATCAGAACTTGATTGCCTAGAAACCTCATATTCATAACACACCTAAGTGAGAATTATCCTGCTTTATCTTTGAATATAGAAGCCTTCCTTATCTCCGGGCAACTTGGAATTCTAATAAAGGGCTTTTTAAGCCCTTTCCTCCTGGGCTGCAATTCTAAAATCCCAAATAAATGCCTCCTTTCTTCTTTGTTCCAACTCTATCAGGTTTGTTCCACCTTAAAGGGTTTATGTGAAATTCAACTGCAGTGTCGGGTTGTGGTGGTGTTCTGCCACATATTTGAAAACAAATGAACAAAAAGACCAAAATTCCACATAATGTGCTAGGTATTCCTAATGCACACACAGATCAAGACACATGAACCCAGATGAAATTTCAAAGGATTTTTCTTACATGCCTGGAAAGTTTACAATAGAACAAAACAACACTGCCACTATAAAACAACTGAACTTCTCTTTAGCTCCCTGTCCTAATCTCATCTTTCAGGTTCTTTCATCTGACACAACAGCAAATATGACCATTTGGAATCCAGTTCTGCCACTGATTAACTTCATAACCCTGGGCATATTGATTACTATCTATGAGCTTCCTTTTAGTCAGCTATAAAATGTGAATAATGAGGGCCTCCCCTGGTGGCGCAGTGGGTTAAGCAACACACTATGAAGCAAACCGCAGCCATTGCAGCACGAGTTCGATCCCTGCTGCCGGCCAGGGAGGG
>JAGFMF010012021.1:1784245-1930702 GCA_019455555.1 Galemys pyrenaicus
CCGCTCTCTGTGGTGAATCCTCTCGCCCCCCAACACCTCTGGTCTGTGCCCCAGTGCTTGTATGCATAAATAAATAAATCTTTAAAAAAAAAAATAAAATGTGAATAATGATACCAAACATATAGGGTTTTTTAAAAATTTCACATAAGTGGTAATTAGAGAAAATGCTAAAACAGCATTCTGGTACATCATAAAACTATAAATAAATATGGTATCAATGGAACTCTGCTGTATCAGTCTCTAATAGGAGCAGCTGATGGCAGGTTGTTAAATTAACTACTACATATATCACACAGAATGCAGTAGAAACTAACTATTCATGTAACGGTTAATGTATATAGTACATATTATCTCAGAACACGGTGCTAGAGAATGTGATTTAATATAGCCATCCACACATATAATGATACTGAAAGTTTGGTGTTCTTGCCAAAAATATTAGCTTGAGTTTATGAAATTGATAATTCTAAAGAATAAAGTTTCTATGAATTTTTTGGTTAAGTATTAATTTTCAAGGATATATCCACCAAAATAATTGAAATCAAAGTTTGTTTTAATTTTGTATTTTGTAACTAACTTTCATTGTAAGTTCTCTTTATGCATTATCTCACTTAAATCTCTGAACCACAATGTAAAAGTGGTCATAATATGCTTAGCTTGCCTTCTTTCTAGCACACATATCCATATTTTACATAGGAACCTGAAAATAATAGGAAAAACATCGGCCCCCCTCAGACACTTCTCATGTAGCAGAAAGAAAATATTTCAAGCTGTTTTATAGTTAGTACAAGGGAAATGGGTACAAGCAAAATTACATTCACTAAATAAAAGGAAATAATTATGTAAACTAGGGATACTTTTAAAAGATAAACTTTTTTTTATTCAATTAATTGGTTCAATAGCATAAGCAAATTAAGGAAACAGTGAATCTATCCAAACTATTAGTTAAGATGAATTCTAGGGAATAGTTAGTGAAATGGCTATCAATTGAGTTTGGACACATATTCTTGTTAATTCCATAAAATTGAAGTTGCTTTCAAGTGTGAAAAGCGGAAAAATAGGGGTAACTTTTTAACATGCCATACAACTATGAGAAAATTAAGACATTTTCTAAAGAAGATATTTTTCTATTTAATTTACAGGAGAAAAAAGGGACGTGTAAATATTTAATAATCTTACATGGTCTCAGGTTCTCTTATTTCATGGGGAGTTAATTTCTCCCCATGAAATTAACTAAACAACATTGGATCAAGAACTTCTTATAGAGGAAAATAAATGCTTTAATGTCATTTGATCCAATGCTATCCACTTGCTATTCACTAAATTTATTTTATTTAAATGTTATAAGAAACTCTTAGGAGAAAAGTTATATGGTGGAGAAGCAATATTTCAGTTTCTATTTAACCTTTTGGAAGTTTCTAAAGAATAAATATTTTTGTTTGCCAAAGAAAAAGGAAATGTAGTCAACAATAAAGAATATATTAGTATCAGTTTCATAGAGAGAAATGACGCCTTAGGCTTGCCAAATATTTTAACATTTGAATATGTTGGTTTTAATACTAAAATGAAATCAAATGGAACACATAACATGTAATGGGGTTTTCACTGCTGCCAATTTAATTCCTATGTCAAAAAAACCTCTTGTTAATAGGTGTGATTCTTTGACATATTGGTTTCTCCTCTTTTCAATGGTTTCAATTTTATTTATACAGTAGAGTAATAAAACTAGTGAAATACATTGGATTAAAAAAATATTTCCATAGCATGTTTGAAAAACACAAAACCAAAGCCTGATTCATTAAATGTCAATATGTAAAAGCTTTTTAACATAACCTCCCCATTCACCAGGGACATTCTTATCAAAAGTATACATGAGTCCAAATTTAGTCCAATTAGTTGATGGAGAGAGAGCATAAGAATTAGTGTAGAAAAACATTCCTTAACAATCACAAATAGCTCCTCAGAGAGATGACACATAGAGATCGGACTTCTGTCAAATTCTGTTCATGGACTCTTAGATATAAAAGGGAAATGTGCAAAGCATAAGAATGAATTTTTTAAAAAGCATCCATGCCAAGTCCAGCAGCCCTATGTGTTCAGTAAAATATGTAAGGGGAAAACAATATTACAGGTAATTATGTAACATAAACTAAATGAGGGATTAAATTGATTTGTTAAAAACCAGATTTATTGAGGAACAGAAAGAGGCAAACAAACCATACACATTTTTCAAAATCCCCAGTGACAACTGCAGTTTGTCATTTTTATTTAGCAATGAGGATTATCCTGTGCTTTTGCTTTAAATTTTGATGGCAATGATGTTAATTTCTTTCATTCTATCAATGCCTCAACATTTCTTTACATGGGATTTGCTTTGTATCTGGCTTTGAAAGGTGAAATTAGAAATCATCATTAATTTTTCTGTGGCTAAAGCAGAAATCAACAAGTTATTTTCTCTTTTTAGGTTTAAAACAGGGAAAAGCAAATGAAACTAACTATGGAGGGAGCTGGATATTCAAGCATACAACTCAAAGTTCATACAAGAAGCAATCCTAGTTCACAGGATTTTACAGTCCCTTTACATTTGTTTTGGACTTCATCAGAAACATCTAGTAAGAATTTCTAGCTTTTGATACCAGAAGAGTCAAAGGAGAAACTTCATGAGACTAAACAAATCTTTTATTTTTTGAAAAATTATAAATTGGGAACATTTGGAGAAGATATGGAAAACGTTTTTAAACCGAGATAGCATCTGATAAATTAGAACTTTCCTTCAAAGAACAGAATATCTTAGGAGAAATATTATTTCTCAATGCAAGCATTATATACAATTCTGTTCCCAATTCCTTTTTTCTAACAATCCTTTTGATGTATACATTTTATTTTCTGATATCCATAATTCCTTTATCACACCTATAATATCTTCTGCTCAGTTGCACACAAATCAGAATACTGTTTCCTAA
The DNA here is from genome assembly GCA_019455555.1 of Galemys pyrenaicus. Lineage (NCBI taxonomy): Eukaryota > Metazoa > Chordata > Mammalia > Eulipotyphla > Talpidae > Galemys > Galemys pyrenaicus. The sequence goes on from JAGFMF010012021.1 coordinate 1,787,209, forward strand.
TTTCCTGCTAAAGCTGCTATCTCTATGAAAAGCACACAACTATATTTTACTTTGGTTACATTTTTTAAGGTCCTTCCCTACTTCTTTCTCCCCAAGCCCCATAACTATAAACAGACTAGGATTGATTAAAGGGTCTCAAATGAACTTATGTTGATTTTACAAAGGAACAGACAAAACTAAACCAAAACAAACCTAAGAAATATGACTGCAAAATTGAGGATACCAGAACTGGGAGGTGGGGATGAGGAACACAGAGGGAAAGGCACCAGTGGTCTGTGGTAGAGAATTATGGGTGCTTTGTTGGTGGGTGTGGTGTGGCAATATACATCTGAAGAAGTGTGATCCTATTCCCCTAAATCATATAAAGTGTTGTAAACCAATGTTACCTCAATAAAAACAATGTTACAGGGCAAAAAATGAACTTCTGTTGATTTTTTAAATAAATATCTGGTTTGATTTAGCTTCCATTCTGATTTATCCTTTAATTCTAATCTTAGTATGACCTCTCATGAATCAAGTAATAGTCCACATTATTCAGACAATAACTCGAAAAACATTTTTCTGTTGTATTGTTTATCCAGGCTCAATTCTCATTACTTTTTTGAACCTTTTATCATAGACCTTTTAAGCAGTTTTAGGTTCATAGCAAAATTGAGCAGAAGTTACAGAAATTTCCCATATACCCCTTGCCCCCATGCAGAAAGAGCCTCACCATTATTTATTTCTTGTCACCAAAGTATGACACACTATCACCTAGGGTCCATAGTCTTGAACCTTGCAGTACTTTTCTCAGGCATGGTACCATCAGTGATTCTAAAGGCTTCTTGCACTTAAAAGTATGATGTTCTTCTGCATAATTTAACTCATTCTATATCTGATATTTCATCTTTTATATTGATATTAAATTGATATTTATTTTTCCAAAGTGTGCGTCAGAAGCAACAGTGTTACCTGAAATCTAAACAGGTGATTTATGGGGATAGGATAGTGTGGGAAAACTGCTAATATTTGCATCCAAAATAACCTTAATAAATATAAACACAAAATTACTATTTTATAATAACCTTCACTTAAGAAATGTCTTATCTGAAAAGAACCAGAAACCATGTGAGTCATTACATGTAGATTTGCACATTGATGAAGAGATGGCATTTTTCCTAATAGATTTTCCTAATAGATTTCCTAATAGATTTATCAACTATTTAATGATTGCAAAATCCTAAACCTACTTTAAATTTCACTGAATTATATATCTGTAATAGGTATTTAATTTTATGGTATTTAAAAACATTGTTGTGTGATAATTGATGCTTCTTGATCCCCTCATTTTCTCTATGTATTTAATATATTTTGTTTACAGATAATTTTACCCATGAAAATTAATTATAAATACTGAACATAGCCTAATAGCATAAAAATACTCAATAATTACAATATTTATGGGTACATTCTTTTTCACTATTTATCTTTTTTTTTTTTTCCATAGACTCCAGTTTCTTCAATGATTAACAAATAACTAAAAGCATTTTAAATGTTGGTCTTAAAATTATGGCCAGGATGCTGCTGTTTAATACTCTCGAATTTTTATCTGGACATTTGGAAATTGGTCCGATTCATGTTTCCTTATCTATACTCCTTATTTCCATTCACAGGACAGAGTAATTTTTATGAATATAAATCAAGTTACATTACAAACTTTGGTTTGATAATTTCCTATTACTTACAGCAAGTTGTATTTTTCTTTGTCTATATTTCCTTCTTGCTTTGAAGCTGGAGTCCACTGACTCCAGAGAACAACTTGATAGATTTAAATTAGCATTTTTATAACCTTAATATTATATGCAAAAGAATCACAGAGATATATTTGTATATATTTCAGGAGAGAGATTCTAGGATTTTGTTAGAGTCTAAAAAGTGTTAGTTCCCTGGTGAGGGTAAGAAACATTGTCCTTTTCTGTCACTTGACTTACAAACAAGGCAACCCATAAACTGAACTCAGTCTCTTTCCAACACGATTGCCCCACTTGCATCATATGTTCCAGGACATAGGCATCACTTATAATGTCCTGAAAATAGCCCTCTCTTGTTTCATTGCACTTAATGCAGGTTCTTCTTCTTCTTCCTTCCCATCCCCACTCTCTCTAAGTGATAAACTTTTATTCACATTATCGACACAGTCTGTTGCCTTTCTCTCAAGAGTCTGTATGACCCTGTTAGAAAAAGTCCCTTGTGTTCCTAAATTGTGTTGCCAGTGACTATGAATTTTAAAAGTTCACAATTACTGCAGGGATTATTTTTCAATGGTTTTCTCAACTAGACTAGGAGATGATAGAGAAGAAGTACACAGATGTGCTTAGTTTCCAGGCATTCCGAAATATTTTTAAATGAATCACTGAATTAACTGACACACAAGTGAAATCCAAGTTTCTCTCAGTCAAAAATGTATATTTTTTTCTATTACCAATACACAAATAGACAAATAATTTCTTTCAAGAGCAAGGAGAGTTTTGTTGGTTGGTAATAGGCAGACTCTTTATAGTTGTCCATATCCTAATCTCTAAAACATATGACTATATTCTTTTAAATAACATAAGGAGAAATTAAGATGTAGATGGATTTAAGGCTGCTAATCTGTTGATCTTATGAAAAAGGAGATTAACCAAGTAGGCCCACTGTCTTTTAATGGGTGCTTAATAGGAAAGAGGGAGAGATAAATGAGACCAGAGAGATGATATTGTAGTATAAATTCATCTAGTCATTCTAAGCCTTAAAGGTGGGAGAAAAGTCAAGAACCTAGAAATGCAGGCAGCCTCTAAACAATGGGGAGGGCAAGAAAATATTTTCTTCTAGAAGCTCCAGAATGTACACAATCCAGCTGACACCTTGATTTTAGCCCAGTGAGACCCACTTGAGACTGCACTTTCAAACCACTGTTTTATGTTGTTATAGCAACAAAAGGAAATGAATAAAGGGTTTTCTATTTCACATAACTAAAACAACACTGTTATAAAATGAATTTTTCCCTCAAGAAATCTATTAAAGCTCTATATTCCAGTAACTCAGAATGTAACCTTATTTGAAAATAATGCTGCAGTAGGTATAAGTAGTTAAAAAGAGGTTATACTAGATGAAGGGGAGCACTTACTTCAGTGTGACTGGATCCTGGTAGGGGAAAATAGACAAAAAAAGAAAAAGATCATAATGTGACAGCAGAGGTTGAGATTGTAGTGAGATTGAGATTGTAGTGAGATTGAGATTGGTGTCAATTACCAGAAGCTAAAAAAGGCAAGATCAAATTTCCATTACTGTCTTTAACAACAGGGAGTATGATCCAGACAACATTTTAATACTTCAAGTCTCTAGGATTGAAATACAGTAAATTTCTGGCTTTCAAATCACCCAGATGCAGTTGGTTATGACAATCCTAGAACATTAATATAAGGCTCTGCATATCTGAGTTCTAGTTTCAGCGTGTTGTTCCATAGTCATCAAATTTATCTTTAAGGATCTTGCGATAATTTCCATAAGTCTAATTTAATATATGATTCAGATTGTTGTAGCAATCATAAATTTGTCACCCAAAATGCTGAATTTGAAGCAAGTCAATGAGTGAACAGCTGACTCTATTCGTACTTCATGGAATGTTTGTACAAAGTCCCAGAGGGAACACAAATAAAAGGAAATCAGTTGAGCATTCTATTTTAACACTTGTGAGTTTTAGTGGAAAAAAATAAAGTTTTATTTGGGTGGAAAAGTAGGAATTTCTATACATTTCATAAAAATTAGATCAATGTCTGATGACTTAACCTCAAAGCAAGTTACTACTATTCTTAAAAGTTTCTTTCAAGTTTCAAGTTTCTCCCAAATTCATTTAACAAAAGTATAGTTTTCTAACTATTTCTGAGTATTATTTTTCAACTTGACGAAGCAGAGTATCAGCAATGCAATAAGGTTGTCTCCTAAAATACTGTCTCCAGTGTTCGCCAGTCTAAAATCTTTGTATGTTTTTACTTAGTTATTAATTATGAGCAGCTTTGTTATTAAAACTCCTGTACTTAACTTTTGCTTTTATCTTGTGAAAATGCATGTGTCCCTGTATAAGTTAGAGACATCGTGAAGGCAATGAATCTTGATATCTTTATCAATCTCATTATCTAACTGTGCACCCCATGCACATGTATTCACACACCAGTGATTCAAATTTATTATAAAATCAGTCATTTTCACATTTACATGTTACTTTGAAAAAAAGTTTAAGGAATAATTTAGAAAATTAATGCAACAAGTCCAGTCCTGTTCTAGTTTAGTATGTAAAATCAAAATTAGAAGCAATTTTGCTTTTCTTAGAATAAATGGACTAAATTATTTTGTTGGAAATACTACTTTTCAAAACAAAACAAAACAAAAAAAACACCCCTGGACAATGTATTACTAAACCATTTTATTAGGAAATACTGATAGATTATATTAGATGAATGCCTTAAAATAATAAAATGATACTAACTGCCTTTTATAAACCAGGTTTAAATAAAGAAGTTAATCAAACTGATTATTTTCCTATTCTACTACCATATTTGTTTGAACATTATAATGTGCTTTTAATGTACATATGCCAAATTTTAAACTATGGAACCACATCAACTAGAGCTAAAATTAAGTGGATTATTTGGCAGCTGAAAAAATTATGAATATGACCACAAAATCTTTCAAATATGGACAAGCATGTGGTACCTTGAAACTGTCCTTGAAAAATCAGTACTTCCTATGTTTTTGGTAATAGATTCTTTAATCCAGATGATTTCTTGTAAGTTTTCAAAGTAATTCAACCAAAAACTTTCAGGAAGCTTAGAATATCTGTTAATTAATTTAAAGCATTCATAAATTATATTTTCTTTTCCCATTAAGAAATTAACAATTTTCAAATTTAGTTCACTAGGGCTCTCATAACATCATCATGAACTAAGTAGATTAAACAATAGGAATTTATTTTTTCACAGTATGGAAGCTTGATATCAAGGTGTCTGTAAGATTGGTTCCCTCTGAGAACTCTAAGGAAAGGGTCTATTCCAGGTCTCCACTGAGTTAAAAGATGGCCATCTCTCTGTGCCTTCATATTATTCTACTATGTATGTGTCTGTGTTCAAATTTCAGTTTCTTATAAGAACACCAATCAAATTAGGTTAGGACTCACCCCAATAATATCCTTTTAACTTAATCACCTCTACAAGCAATCTATCTCAAATTATAGTTATTCTGAGTCACTAAGGATTAGGACTTCAACAAAAATTTATGCTGGGGGAGAGTACAGGGGTCAGTTCTGCCCATAAACACATATACAAATCTACAATGCAGTATTTATAAGACTTCAAGTAGCTATAAATCTTTTGAGCTTTTAAAAAAAAATAGAATAACTCTGTATGCTTGACATACCATGGGCAGTCAATTAATTTTGAACATTTAGCATTTTGATTTTTTTTTCCTTAACTAAGTTCATTTTTACAATAATGAAAACTAAGAGTAGTATATTTTCAAAATCTTATATTATTTTAACATATTTGTTATTAAAGTATTTTTAGGAAAAGAGATGTGTTAATGAATTATACAATGAGAAGTACATATATATCTATTATAGTTCTCACTTTAATTACATCTGGGGTTTTCAGCCTTGAAGATGAGAAAACAAAGTTCAAAGGAATGCTGAATTCTGCTCTTAAAAGCAAAATTCAGTGTTTCTTGCTACAATAAAACAGCCAACATTAGCCAAGGAAACAGTGGAGCCATAGATGCAACTGTCAGTTTGGAGCTGATATTGGGACTTGACCCATCTCCAACTTCATTATTTTGTACTAACACCCCAGTCACACTTAAGTGTAAGATGCCACAATGTGATTCTCAGGGATACATCACCTCCTCTGGGCTTTGACTTCCCAAGCACAGGTTGGTTCATTGATCTCCTTGAAATAACTTTTAACTTTAGCTTTTTAATGCTTGTAATTCTAGTACTATGACAACACACAAACACACACATTTGGGAAAATAACATTTTTTAAATTTTGCATGAGATGAATGATTTTTGTCATAGTATATTTCTGTCTGACAGAAAGTTTGATCTGTATGAGAACAAGGACCAATGACAGGAGTTTCTGAGTAAGGGTGATTCTAAGCAGCTACAATAAAAGAAAAGCCCAAGTAGAAGTAACAAAGGGAAAAATGCCAGAAAGGGATCTAAGATCATAGAAAACTGAAGTGATAGCTCATAGATTTCCTTTTTTATTACATAAAAATTTATGACATATTAAACACATATTTTAATATACACATTTGTGTAAATTTATATACTTGTACATGTAAATATGTATATTAAATGTGTTTCAAAGAAAAGTATTCAGCATAGATAAAAGATTGGAAGAGTACATCAAGGATAACAGTGAGAATATTGTGTTATATGCATGGATTTTAGAAAACTTGGGCAGGGGGTGAGATTACTTTCTTTGAAGAAATGGTTTATGTTCAAAATGAAAAGCCAATTAGCTTCATTGAACAAAGATTTGCATTTTAATACCTATGCTCCTTATTTTTTAATTTCCTTTAATTAACAAAATTTTCTAAGCAATGAACCTGGTGCCTATTTTCAGGTTCTTGATAACTTTATGAAAGCCAATATTCCACAGAATAGATCCATTCCAGCTATTAGTATCCCTATACTAAAGAATTCCAGGATCACTTAATGGCCTTCACTTTTCTCAGAGAGTTTAAATGTGAAAGTGAGATGGAAAGACAGACAGCTGAAAATAGTAACCATAAAAGAAGAGGCAAGTTAAATGCAATAAACCTAATCTTCAACACAAATGGACACAGCTGTGCAGTCTTCAGGCACCAGAGAACCTGTCTTTGTGTAACGAAATATTAAGGGAAAACATCCATGTTCTCTGGAAGAAACTTCTCTATTTCCGCTTTTGCTTTCTTTTTTAAAATAATCTTTGATCACAAGACATCAGATGTAATTTAGAAATGCTTCCTTTCTTTGAAATTCTTTCTCTGTCTTGAAAGCTCAAATGAAGAAAAAATAACAGCATTTCTATTTCTAATTCCAACTGTTACCTTATGTTGACAGTGCCATCTTTTCTCAGAGCCACATGTAAGCGAGATCATGTAGCATTTGTCTTTCTCCGCCTATTCTTCTTTCTTAAAAATTGACTACCCAGGGGCCTCCCTGGTGGCACAAGGGGTTAAGTCACAGCACTATGAAGCTATCCACAGCTACTGAAGCATGAGTTCCATCCCAGCCAGCGAGGGGACCTACATGGCACAGCAGACCTCTCCTATTTCACCTGCTGCTTCCCTCAGCAGTGCATTTCAGTCAATCTGCCTGTTCTGCTCCCCACTGTGTCTCACCCCCACACCTCTGGCCTGTACCCCAGTTCTTGTATGCATAAATAAATAAATCTCTAAAGAAATTGGCTACCTGCATTTTAGTGCATGTCCTAGGCTTGCCCAGGTGAGACTCACTGACAGAAGTCCCATGGAGATAAGTTGGGGACCTTGGTCAAGTCTTTTTTCATAAGGCTCTTCTATTTCTCATTGCTTAGAAATGCAAGTAATGGGAATAAAAGTCCCACAGTAGGCAGAAGCTCATGTGTTCTGATTTTCAAGTGATAACAGTTTTTCATGGGAAAGCGATAAACCCAGAGATCAATGACTGAAATATACTTAGTTCAACAGCCCAGGTACCTATTAAGTTAAATACCTTATTGCAGACTGAAATCAAAACTAATTACAAACTACAAGTGTTCCCTGAGAGTGTAAAATCCCTGATACAAAATCATTTGGAACCTAAATGCAATACTCAACGTTTCACTTAGAAAATACTTACAGTTTTCTATGTACTTTAATATCTGTATTATAAAATTTTGAACTTAATGAAATAGTAGATATTAATTCACTCATTTATTAAAAAAATATATATATTGAGTGCCACCTAAACTGGAGAATGCTATTAACTTAAGACAGTACATCTTTCAATGAAACTCCAAATATTTTATATATTTGCTATAAAGTATAACAATATGTTGATAAAACATTGACATCTTCTGAGTATCCTTATCCCAGCACAGGAATATTAGAGTTAGCTGGAAATTGACCTAGCAGCTTTTAAGAGCTGGACCTGAGCCTACAAATTTTGTCATTTCCGAGATCCATCAGTAATGGATCTATTACTCGCCTGACAAAAGCACTTTACAGTGGAGGACACCCTAATGGCTGAACAGTCCAGCTGTGGCTACTTAGAGCTTGATGCGTTCAAATAAGCTGAATAAAGTGTCTTAATTTATACTGCAGTCCACCCGGTGTCTTTTGCTGTGGAAATAGCCCAAGATTTTGTTAGTCCTCGTAAAGGCTGTTATCTTGCTTTCTTACACTGAAATGTACTTAGTTCAACACTGATTCCCTCCCTAATACATTCAGATTTACTGTTTCTGGCTGCATTCGCTGAATTCCTGGGACACGTCACGGTGTCTTAGAGGCATTTACCGTGTAGGTGAGGTTAGCCACAAACCCAAATGCTATAGCTCAGTACGCCTCACTGTGAAAACCTGGAATCTCTCACACTTAAACTTTCCACGCTGTAGGGTCAGTGAAAAATGATCAGACTTTTCTGCCCTCCTGCCATTGGTGTCAATGATGGACACCCGCAGTCTTGCATGCATGCCTGATGGTGGCACCTGAAGTAGAGTGTGGGCATGCGCAAGTGGGCGCACCTGGGCTGAGACACGGGGTGTATAAGGGTGGCTTCAGGAGCACACCAACAGAGGAGAGAAGAAAGAAATGTAGAAGCAGATAAAGCAGAGACCAGAGTACCCAGAGAGAATGAGATTGGCTGGGGGCTAAGAGGCCTATCAGCCTCCTAGCGCCTGGACCTCGCCACCTGCCTGTACCTGGTCACTACTGAGGTAAAGAGTAATAAAAGCCAGAAAAAGCCACTGAGGGCTCCAGGACTCCTCCTTAACCCATCTGCTCGGATCATAGATAACCTGCTCTGTGCCTTGCTGGCACCACACACACCTTGCAAAATGTGCCATCTTTCACGGCCCACGTTTCCACACCGTTGAAAAATCGGTAGCATCGCACACCCTAATTTTCTACCTGGAAAGATTAGGACAAACAAACTCAAAGAGCTCAGAATGCCAAAGAAACAGAGCTGGAACCGACGGATGCTCACCTGAAATCCGGAAGAGCAGCGGAAGTGAGAGTCCAATGTGCTTAGAGCACCTCCACCTGCTCCTGAGTCGTTCTGGAATCTTCAGCAGCTGAGTTCCCCCATCAAACTTCCAAATGACAAAACTGGAACAACTCTCTGAGCTCAATGTCTTTTATCTAAGGGAAAACGTCTTATTTGGGGGCTCAGTGCCTGACTGAGCAGTGGAGCATCCAGACCAAGCGTTTCTATTGGAGAATACCCAGGAGCCCTTGCGAGCTGCAGGCGGTGGAGGCTCCTTAAAGGGCTCGCAGGTCCGGTTTTTGTGGGAGGAGGCCAGCCAGCTGCTGTGCATGCAGGAGCGTGACAGGTACAGGTGTTTTCTAGACAGGTATTTTGGTAAAAGCAGAATGATTTAGGTTTAGATTTGTGAACTTGGCCATGTCATGGTGGCCAACTACTTTTGGGTTCCCAAGTACTAATTGTCGTGAAAAGCTAAGAGAGATCTCAGGATGGATACTGAGAAGAAGAGAGGCTGTTAAGATACACAACTTTGGGGAAATGATGTGTACCTGATGATGCAGCTGTCCTGTTGCCCCCACAGCTTTGACCACAGAAGCTCATAGCAAACTAAGATACAGGGAAGTAGGCCTGATTGCTTGGATGAGATAAATGGGGTGATAGGTGAAAGAACAAAGGAGAAGAAATGAATATCAACAAATGTCTGTTGCTCCTGAAGGAGAGTTTAATCCTCTACTTAGCCTTTTTAAGTGCCAATATATTGACATATATTTAGGTCACGAACTCTCAAGATTGTTATTGCATTCATGTAACATGATGGCTCAAACAGGAACTTTTCTTGATGGAGCTCACTATTTTTGTGTATGTTGGATAGTGAGTAGGTTATTGTAGAGGAAGTCTATATTTAAAATATCTCTCTGAATCATGTAATATTCTAAAAATAGTGAGTTAAATTACTTATCCCTTTAACATAATAAGGATGTAGAAAAGAATACTAAAACTTTTCACAGGAGGAATGAAATTAGAATTCTTACCCCACATGTTTTCAAAATAAACTACTCTACAGAAACATTTTTTTTTTGTTTCTAAGCTTAAAATAGAATATGGAATCTCTAATAATTATGTTCACATATAATGAAACATGAATAATGATGTTTTCTGAAATATAACTGTTCAGAAGCTCTTTCAAACTATATGGCTTTGTTATATATTAAATTGGTTTTTAATAAATTTACAGTCATATGCACTTCACTGTAAAATATATTTTTTCTTAATTATGAATTATTTTGCCCCCAGATACAGACTCTTACAGTAACTGTCATCTATGACTTTTGAATGTTCAAAATAAACTGAGATAATTGGAAAAGTCATTCAGAATCAAGCCATATTTACCTAGATCACTTCACTAATTTATCCTGATAATAAACTTAAATTTTCACTTTAAGTTGGAAGGACCAGGATCTTAATTTTGTTTACGAAGAAGTATACATGAATGAAAAGCTCACATGATGACATTTGTAAATATGCATTAAAGCTCTAATTTATAAAATTAAAGGTTCTGATTTTAATTTATTTCATAAAAGACTGGAATTTTTAATATACTCTACTGTCACATTTGCTTGCCATTTTCTGCTATTCTTGGGAGATCCTCTTGAAAAGATTACAAAAAATCAGGAGATGTCTCCTTAGTTGTATTTAAAGGGAAATTAATTCTCTGGAATCTACATTTGTCTTTTTAAATGACAACAGACTTTCCAGGAGTGTGAAATCGTAAATTTAAAAGTTAAAAGGCCTCTGGGGTGCAGGGCTAGCAGTTGTCTCTGGATAAGGAGACCATTGACAATGGCAGCAGATGACATCCCTCAATATAAACATTGTTATGTGACCACCTAAAATTTATGGAGAAACATTTTAATGCTCTTCTTCCTTCCATGGTGTGGTTTGTCTTCCAGAGAGAAGCAATTGTTATCAGTATGTAACTCAAGTCTTTAGGATGTGATTACATACTTAAGGCATGAAGAATTAGCAATGCTTTCAACAGTCTCCATGGACTAGCTTAGACTCTTGTGATGGATCAACAGGGGTCACTCTCTTGATTATAATTCTCACATTACATTCCACAGGAAAGTCATCACCACACCCTTAGTTTTATAATTTACATTATTTATGTCAGAAGTGAAGACTTATACTAATATTAGCTGGAATACTGTATGCAGATGTGTCATCTAAAATGGTTAGCCCAGGAGGGTAAAAATGTGTCTTGGTTTCACTATTCACCCTGCAACAGCTGACAATTTGGCAGCAATCTATGTTATGCTAAGACTTTCTATTGCCCCTCCCTGTATTATTTCACAGGATGCTGCTTGAGGAATCATGATAGCAAAAATCATGCTTTACAAGGTAAGTTATTAAAACAATGGAGGTTATATGTGTATCAATAGGAAGTATCTTGATACTGTTATTTCTATATTTGTATATATATGGGGGGGGGGGGGCGGTCAAGCCTGGGTGAAAATTTCATACACAACTGAAAAGTCTTTGTTTTCCTATCTTTGAACTACAAGTTTTTGCTTGTGGTGAAAAGGTATCACAGGTTATCTTTAAACATTTTCAAGCAACTGACATATATCTCTGAGATGTATCATACCTACTCCTAAAAAGCAAAGGAAAATCTGGCAAATAGTTTAACAAGAATAGAGAAGTAATTAGATGACATTCACAATTTATAGTCTGTCTTTGGTATAGTTCAGTCTTCTGTATTTGCTGGGTCTGTCTATGGAAATGTCTTAATCTAACGGTCAACATTATGTGTTTGTTTTGGGACACTGATTGCTGAATGCTGATGTGAGCATTTTGTGGCTGTGTTTTCCTGCTAATCATACTAGTGTTTGAATATTTCCTTGTTGCAAATTGGGCTTTCTTGAACCTTGATCTATATAATCTGCCTAGTGTTTATACATTTCTCTCTTACAAGACACCCAGAAAAACCATCATTTTAACAACTCAATCCACTTTATATTGATATTAATTAGTCTGAGAGAAAAGAAAATGGCAATGATAACTAAGAAATTTGATCTCAAACCTCACATATTGGCATTCCACGCTTGCTTATTTCAGCTATCTCTAACTTAGTAGAATTAGTTAAATCTTCTATCTAAGTCACAAGTTTACATCATGATCAAAACTAAATTCCATTCAGTTACTCAGTAAAGTTATTACTGCATCACTTATTTTGGAAGGAGAGTGTTCAAAGCAACAAGAAAGTCCAAATATTAACAAAAATGTATGAATATTGCAAGACAATCAAGAACACCATATTAATCATATTATGTTCATTCAGATCACATCATTGTTCTACTCATACTATATATATGTGAACTACAAAAATAAGAAAAGTCTTTTCAAAAGCTACATAAGAAAATAACTAGCATCTATTTAGTGCTTAATATATGCCAGGGTGTTCTATATGGATTGAATCATTTAATTCTCACAATAACTCAAGAAGTTGGTTTTAATTATTTTCCTCATTTTACTAATGAAGAAATTAGGCTCTTCAGGATTAATAATTAATTTTAAATGATAAGATTAATAAGTGAATAGATGGATTTTGAATGCAGGTAGTGTGACTCTAAAACCTAAAATCTTTACCTATGTTGTCTTTCCAATATGTTCTAAAATTATAATATTAGCAGATACACTCATATAGCTATTGCTTTACATATTTTTCAATGAGGAATTTGGAGAAGTTTTTAGTTGAGTCACCTTTTCGTCATGAAATTTTCTGTTATCATTGTGCTTTATCAAGTACTGACATTATATTTATTTATCTTGTAGTATCCTGCCTCTTTGGTGATATCTTTTCCTAGAATTTTCCTGTTACAGTTTAGTCACATTTATTCTATAAGTTAGAAAGTTTATCCAGAATTTTATAGAACTAGAAATACAGTCATTGTTAAGAGGAGGAAATTCTGAATCTGTAAACACCAGTTTCCTAGCTGCCATACTCAGTGATAGTATGACTTCAAGCAAAATTGTAGCTACTTTTTAATTTTTAAACTTTTACTTTTGTACTTGTCAAATTAGAAGGAATAATAGCATAATTTTAATATTAATATTTGAATGTTTATGAAGTTTTCAGATTTAAATACGATAACACATATTAAACACTTATCACAGTATACAGCACAGAGAAAGTAAATTGTAACCATTTCCTATTTTGAGGTGTAATAAGTTGAATACCATACTTGTTTGCTTTTGTCTTATGTTTGTTACTGTACAGTTTTGTCAAGCAAATAACTTGAACATGAAATTGTTCAATTATTCTCAATCCATTTTTAAAAAATTGTACCAGTAACAAAATATATGCTTATGATGGGAATCACACAGATCCAAAGGAGAAAATATTATGGATTGTAGAGTTTGGAGTAGAGTTGGGAAATATTACAAGATCTTAATTTTAACTGAATTTTGATCTAGAAAGGATGTTCTCCCCAGGTATTATAAAAAGTCCTTGTAGGAAATACAGGTTAAGGAGCTCACGTGCTTGAAAATTTTAGACACATAATGCTACAAGAGTTTTGAGAATAATCTAAAAAAAGCCTGCTCAATGAAGCATGCAATGAGAAAAGAAAAAAGATTTTATTTCGTTCTAATTCATCTATGAATTCTTTTTTTTTTCATTTTCTTGTACATCTCATCCCTTTTACCTCACATAGTCAGAGAAAGCAATGAATCCTACAGTTAACATTAGAGATTAGCTTTGTTAAATACTGCGTAAGTGAACAACTTAAAAAAAAAAAAAAATCTCCTGTCCCTGGTGTCTCAGTATTCTGGTGATTTACTTCCCAAGATGTCCACTTCATATTGTTTTTGCTGGATGGTTGGAATAGAGAACCCTTTCACTGTTGTTTGCTTCACTTGAGTTGAGATGGAATGGTTCCAGTTGTGTAAACAGCTCTTGGTGCTCTTCCAGCCTTCTTCCACTGCCCCATGGAGATGCAGTTGATTAAGCAGGGCACCGTGTGGGCAGGTGCAGCACACAATCCCTCACAGTTCTATCATCCCCCTGGGGACCTGAGGTCTGATTCCATTCCTAGTTCTTTCACGGCTTCAGACAACTAATCTTAATTTACTTTGAGGTGATTTGGGTCATATACACAAATTGTAGATAGAATTAACTTAATAGACTCTTTTTATTGTGTGCTTGGTCAATGACAGTTCTCTTGAGAGGAAAGACTAATTGACTAATCACCTCATGCATTATATACTCAGATGGAGGGATCTAAAGATCAGCAAAGCACCTTACAGTTGCTTTACAGTATTCAATTAACACAGAGTTTTAGGTTCTTATTTTGCTTGAACTTTACCAACTACAGCCAATATTACATCTGATGGCATTTTTCTTTAATTGAAGTGATGTTGGCTTACATTGTTGTTTGTATTTTTGGAGTAGAGGTTCCACCTATTCATGTCTTATTACCATAGTGCATCATCCTTCACCAAAACACCCATAGACCCTTGTGCTCCATCCCCACTTAATACTCTTTTCTTCCCTCCTCCCCTTCTGAATTGTTGTTACTAATAAGTAAAATATAGAGAAATCAAACAAAGGGTCAGATACAATAAAACTGAAAAACTAATCCTGGTTTGTTTGTCTCTTAATACAAGGTAAGAGAAAAAGGATTTCCAAGAAAAAATGTAGCATTTCCCCATATCACTTATCATTAAGATTTTCATTCATGAATAAATGCTTTCATAAACCTTTTAAAAATAGTAATTATATGTTTTAAATACATTTTGCATGTACTATTAAAAGGATATTTTAGAAATAATTTTTCAAAAATTTAGCCTATATTTAGGGTAATATTGTGAAAACTATTATCTCTTTTAATTCTGTCCATATAACACAGAAAAAAAAAAGTTAGTATTGTAATATAAATAGTTTTATAAACGTATTTGTACCAACAAAAGTATAGTCAATATTACTTGGGGTGCTTTAATATTTACTAAACAGGTTTAATCTATATCTAACATATTGCAGAATCATGATTAAAATATATATATATTTCTTTTTAGTCTTTATGTTTATGAAATGCATATTATGCAATTTATTGCTTAGTTAAATGTATAAGATATTTTAGTGTACTCACTTTAAAAGTAGATTTTTTAACACTTTCTAGAACAATGCTTCTTAATTCCTTTGTTAAATATTAAACTTATTGTGAGATAACCAAACTCCTACTTCTAGTCAATTAGTCAGTTTCCTAACAATGAATCCCAGGTAGGAATATCTAGAAGCTCCTTGGATTATTCTAATATACAGCCAGTTTGGCAACACATAACTCTGTGGAAATCAATACATGTTTATTTTATTAGGCATATTTCAAATTTTATCTATCATAGCTATCAACAAAAAGGATCAGATTATCAAATTAGTCAGTCTTGGGAACTCAAAACGTAATTCTGATTGCTTTATAAAAATACCTTCTAACAATTTAGTGTTGACTTCTTAATTTCAGTAATGTAAAAGATTTTTTAATTGTAAATTAGATAGAGAAAACTGCACAAAAACATATGACTTTTGTTTTCATGTGCATGTCCACAAAAAATAAGACAATTAATTCTCTTGTACATACTTCTTGGGTGAAGGTATAGAAATTTGCCATTGATATCCAAAATTTTTGTTAGTGTATAAAACATTGTTTGGTTTAAGTATCAAAAATATTTACATTAAATTTACATATTTTTGAAAGTTGTACTTAAAGAGATTTACCTTAATTTCTTTTGAATTAGTAGTAAATGTTCCTCGATTTTATATGGTAGAATATTCTGGAAAAGATAGTGACCTGAAGGCACTGAGGACACTATTGTCTGAAGACACTATTGACAAAATTGTTGTTTCCCCAATTATAAAAGATTTACATTCCCTTTTATTTACTGTTAAACTCTGTGACAAAGAATAAGAGAGAATTTCAGACTTTCATTCTCCATGATACCCTTAAGCAAGAGTTGAAGAGAATATTATTAGATATTTTCTTAAAGTGTGGGAGTAAACTTGTTTAGGAGGTTTTCTTAGAACTTAAGTCCTTTATGAATAAGACCATACAGAACCTACACGCTAGTTCTAGTTTTACCCTAGAACATATCACTGAATTTCTAAGTGAAACCAGTGGCAAGCCTTTCTTTTGTTTTTCTTCTTCTTCTTTTTTTTTTTTCCTCTCTAACTGAAGGTCTTTGACTCTAATCTTTCTGAATTTATAGGATAAAATTGAGACCTAATTGTGAGCAATGTGAGAGAGTTGGAGAAGAGATTATGCAAATGAGCACTTCCTATCATTTGCATTATTAGATCTTGTGCTTCTCTAGGGAGTTAAGGTAGTCCCTAATCCTGACTAAATCAGGACAACATAGTTGACTAATAGAATAATGCACTATTACTTAAAAATATGTCTGTATAACAATTTGGCATTTCAGAACCTATCATTTAGGCTATGAAAGTGTTTTAACATTAAATAATTACTTTATTTCCCCTTTGTGGAAAGAATGGCAAAAAGGGCAGCAGACAAAAGATGGAATTTCTGATAGGCTATATTTTCATTATTTATGTTTGGACTCTGTAATAGCAAAGAGCTCTTAAATAAAAACTTTGACTTCAGTCAATTTGATTACCAGAATAAAATAAATATCAAGGGTGTCTTTCTGGCAATCAAATAAAACACTTCAGTAAAATAATGACTTTTTCATTCCTCCATTACAAAAATATATGACTTTCAGTGAATATTTTTTCTACCACCAAAGAGTGAATTTTATTTTTAAAAAAGCTCCCAGGATTTGAAAATCTATTTTCATTCATTTCTTTAGAGTAGTGGGGCAAGATGAGGCGGCGTGTAGAAACGACCTCTAAAAGGATTCAGTTTTCTTTCTAACAACACAGATATCTACAACGTGAAAAATAAGATGTTTATTCAGTGTATTTCACGGTCTAGCGTGTGCTTGAATGACCCTAAACCATAGAAAACATTAGAATTGACATAGTAAGGAATAAATATTTTTGAAAAGAGGTTGCTATTACCAATAAAGCAAAGAATTTTGGTTTAAAGAAAATATAATCTCAGCAGTAAAGGTTTCAGTGGAACAAATCACAGTTATATGTCTTCCTTTAGGAAGGGCTTCTGACTGCTTTGATTCAAGACTTTTCCAGCATATGTCTTTTGCATACATTGATAGAAGTCTAGACAGAAAAAATAGATCTGATAAGAGCATGCCAATAAATCATCAACCAATATAGTCTTAGAGGAAAAGAAATAGCTATGTAATGTATTTTAAAAACAGAATTGATATATGCATACATACACATGCATAAACACATGTGTACATGTATATGCAAGGAAACGTATTTATTACTAATTTAGAAACAAATATTTCACTTTTTGTTGTGATGGAGACAAACCTCCTCTTTTCTAGTGTTCTACTTTATACTCATACCATACTCCCTTCATTACCATACTCACTTCAGAAAAATAAATGCAAGTTAAGGCAGCACTGAGATACAGTACAATGCCTTGTCTGTAGTACCCATTCAACAAGTCTGTTGTGGGTTTTTTGTATCATTTTCCTTTTCCAAGTTATTACAAAATTAGAACTTTAAAATTATGAAATGTCAGTGTTCATAAATTTGAAGGACCATCTAGTTCCTTGACAATTTTGGGCAACACAATTTGGCTCTTTATAGGACAAGCTGTTGCCTTATTAACTATCCCACTTTATGACTTGTACCTTTAGACAAGAACACCCCTTCTACATTTGTAGAAAAATTAGCATCTTCTTAGAAAGGCTAGTGTTTTCCTAAAAGAACTAGTTATCAGTATAAAACCAAATTCCAGAAGGACAAACAGAGAACATTCTATTTTGCTCACCATCATATATCCAGCCTGGTACAATATCTGACATGCGGAGGTATTTGATGAATATTTGTTAAATGAGAAGTAAATTAAAGATTTTAAAAAAACACAGAAAGTGATGATTTATATAATTTTTTTCAACATAAACCTTAGTTATGATAGATGTATTTCTGAACTTGCTATACTAGTAAAAGTAGTATAACCATTTTGAAAATAGTGGTACATTTCTATTTCTTATTCAAACAAGTTAATAAAATATGGTTCTAATAAGAAAATTCAGCAATAAATGCCATTGAACATCATAGTAAAATTATTTGGGTGATTATACTATTACTTTTGAGTTTTTGCTCTAAAATTTAGATTTTTTTCCTGCAATATTTTATCATAGCTATGTAGATACAATTCCAGTATTACTTTTAAAAATTTAAATTACAATCTTGCTCTAAATGTCTTGTATCTAAATTTTACCTTACCTTTGTTCTATGTTAAAAAGTCTGCAATATTAGTATATCATCTCTATTAGTGTGACCTGTGGAATAAACTTCCTTCAATAAGCCTAACTACAAAAAAAAATACACATACATACATATATATCTACCATCTATGTATATGTACACATATATGTATCTATACATACACACTTATGGTATATTTCTTTTATTGGAAGTTTATTTTGTAATGTTTAAATTGTAATGCATCATTTAAGAAAGACAATTCTATTGTAATGCTTGATTTCTGGCTTGAATACACTGGTTAAATACCTTTTTCTATGTGTCTTTGTAACTAGAGAAAAAAGACCTGAGTATATAATCAGTTTCATTAGACCTTAATTTCCAAATTAGCCTTTGGAACACTAACTTCTGCTTAGAGATTTTAAGATTTTAGTTTGGTAATTTTGGCTGACATTCTATATGAGTGCTACAAAAAAAATCATGTTTCCAAAATCCTTCTTTTGGACCACCAAGCTCGAGTTTGCTTACAACTTAGTCCCAGTAGAAGTAAATAACTGTGTGCTAAGATTTGAGTTTTTTTTGGAACTCACAGCTCTCATATGTTTCTGGTTTATGTAACCACCCATGTTATTAGAAATAGTGAAATACAAGGTTAAAATACCCAGAAGTGATGAGAATTATAGTCATAATAGAATCATGATATTTTTAGGAACATGTCACAATTCAATGGGAAATGCAGAATTTTTAATAAGTTAAACCTCACTGAGTGGTACCATGACTATCACAGTAAATCAGACTCTTGAAATGTTTACATTAACTTTTCATTGCTATCAAATTTTGTATTGCTATCTAAAATTTTGCATTAAACTTGGAAATGCATTCTGTTCTACATTTCACAGTAGATTTGTCTACATAAATGGAAACACTAGGTGGATTGAATATGTAGCAAATTCATTTCTTTGATACTTTCATTTTCTGTCTGTGACTTATTTAGTTTAGTAAGAAACCCATAAAATATTACACATACAATTAGGTCTCACAAACATCTCTCCTCTTTTACACAGGAAGACTATTTCTTTGCTTGCTAATGTGTCACCTTAACCATCAGTAAAACAAAAGCCCTCAAAATCTTGCCCTGACTTCACTGGTAATTTGTCTACTGAGGGTAAATATTACCTTATCTGTGAAATGTTTATTAAGAGTTACTGGAATCAACTTTTTTCTTCATGCAGATATTGAAGATAAGACTTCCATTTTGTAACTATAAAAACGACCAATTTGATTTTTTTCTGTCTTGTGTTCTCTATTTAGGAATTCACATCATGAATAAGGACTCAAAATTGCATTGTCAAAAATTAATAATCTAAAAATAATATTTGACACTGAATAAGAAGAGGTTCACTAGATTAGTTAATACCATTTTCTGAATTTTAAAGTTAAGAAACTAACTCATAGAGAGGTAAGATGACTTTAAATGACTTGCCTAAGATGATATTTTGGGACATATCAGAGAGAGAACTAGAGTCTAGTTCTCAGGTCTCCATCTGAGCATGTTTTAACTTCACCATGTTAATTTCACTTCCTGTTACTGTATTATATTCCTATTGCAGGTACTATGTGATAGATTACAGAATACAAAAGACTATTCAGTGAATCTCTTCCTTTCAACTCCACTGTAAAATTCAAGATGTAAAGTGCTAGAAACTTGGCATAAACTCCCCTGAAGGGGACTTGATATTATCTTAGCCCTGACCTTACATTTCTTCATTGTATAGACTTCCAAACAGGTAATTCTCATCTCAGTGTCCAGCAACTTACATAATTATCCAATTTATTTTCTTTGTGATAGATATTCCTGACCAAATTTCTCTACAATTTAGGATTATAGATATTAAATATCTATATTAAATATCAAAGACAGAATTCTCTCTCTGGCCTTTTAGACACATTCAGTTTTTTGTTTTTTTTTTTTTACAAAATTACAATTATTCCCTTTTTTTAATAAAATACAACTCCATTTTATTTTCACTGCCTCTTGTCTTTTTTAAATGACTGCAGAAGTCAATACCTACCAAAAATATGAAAGATCCAGTAGATAATGTTTTTACCAGCTGTTCCAGAAATCTTTTTTTAAAGTTGCTTAGCTAAGATTTTTGCAAATTGCTGTTTTCTAGGAAAGGTTAATGGTACCTATTTGAACTGGAGCAGAGCAAAATTAGTTACCTTCCCTGAGGATAAATATGAAAGGAGCCTAGAGAAATCTATGAAAACTGTCTATAGACTTGAGCAACACACTTGATTGATGGGAGCAAGGTTGTTGGCCATTGTAGAGCATTAGGAAAACAAAGAAGTGTATGTTGACCTTCAGTTAATGGTTGTCAACAGAGTTCTTGTTTTAATCCCACTCCTTTACCTCCAACACAATAATACTGCTATTCTTTTCTAACCTACCCTTTTTCACTATTGTAACATTTAACCCGTAAGACTGACTCTAACTACCAAAGGACTTAAACATAAACAGGATAAAATCCTGTTTAAAAAACATAAAACTTGCATAAAATCTGAAAAGGAAAATGATATTTAAATATAATCAGGAAATAAATATGATATTTATATAACTAAGAAATAATGTGAAGTATTATATATATGAAGAATTCTTTCATTTTTAGGTAGTATTATAGTTGTCAATGTACTAGAAACAAATACAGCTGTTCTTTGTATTTCTCGTTTTCAAAATTTAGATATTGGTACATGCTAACCCAGAAGTAGGAATTAGACAGACATGAGCAAGTCATATAAACCAAACCATATCTGTTTAACAATTAACAACATACATCATATTTCATACCTTCAGAGTTTATGGAGGTGAAGTCTCCTCTTAAAAAATTTACCATCTTGCTTTGATTTATTGTTTGTCTGGTCATTCAAATAACATTTATACATGACTCACAAAAACCAGGCACTATGTCAAAAAAATAACAATTCTATATTTCTAGTCTTGACTTTTGTCTTAAACACCAAGTGAGAAATTTCAATATATTTCCTTTATAATACCACATTATCTTCCTCTGGTTTCCTGAGTTTTATAATAATACGATGATTAACTTTTTCTAAACATGCAGACTTTAATTCAGTTATCTGTAATTTATGAATTTTCTTTTTCCATAGTCACTTAGTAGAAAAGTCCCATTGTTTTTACACTCAAAATTTTTCTGTTCTCAATTACTATGGCCATATTCAGATGTCATTCCTGGATTTCTTCATTGATGTCCTTGATGCCATTTTCTCCTTTAGTTGGTCTTACACTTAACTTACACTAGTCTCCTGGCATTCTTGAATCATGTCTTACATAAACAGATTCAACAATTTCATAGTACCTATAATTTTTCTTTGCTTGAACAAACAACTTTAATAGCTTCACATTAAGTTCTAAATAAAATTTTTAGACTGACATCCAGCATCCTCCCTAGTTTGGCTCCAATACTATCTCAGTAAGAATAACTCAGGTTACTCCCCTATACAGATCTTTGACTCCACCTATATACGCAAACTTGTAATCTCTAAGCTTGCCAGCCATATTCCTGATTTTAGTCTAGCATTGTACTCTTTCTTTGATTTGGAAGGCTTTCAACTCTTATTCAGCTTCTTAGACTTAACTTATGTGCAGTGTCTGTGTCAAAAGCTATGAAAATTATATAGTTATTGAGAATTATATAGTTATTCCTGGATTCACACTATTTCTGTTCAAATCCACACCCCTCTCAGAAGTGTCTAGGTTAAACTAAAGTGACAAACAAGTCACAAATCTCAGTTGCTTTTAATTGTAGAGGATTATTCTCTCCATGCTGCATGTCCAAAGCATATTGGTTACATGTCTGAATCATTTTTTCATTCTCAGGTACATTCAGAATGATGGCATCTCAACGTCTCCATTATGGCAAGGGATGAGAACATGGACAACAAGAACCTGTTTTTCTTTTCTTTTCTTTTTTTTTTTTTGAGCTAACATTGATTTTCATCATTGTATATGATTCATAAACACTTTTTCAAATGTATATTACCACACCATACCCACAACCAAGATACCTATAGTCCTCCCCCATAGTCCACTGGGCATCCTGTATATTTTGCTCTTCTTCCTCCCTCCCACTGGCATACTTCCCAATTTACAACACTTACAGGGTTTCTTTTGTGTTTGGTTTTATTTAACCCTTTTTTGTTTGTTTGTTCCCATTGTTTCTACATATGAGGGGCATCATCCAGTATTTGTCTTTTTTCTTCTTCTTTTGTTTGATTGCACTGACACCAATTTAAAGCTAACTACCTCCCTAGATGTGGGTTCCATGAATCCATTAATTCTCACTTATGACAGGATTACTGGTAGCAGTTCATTTGACCTCATTTGACCACTGCATATTTTATTTTTGTCAAGCAACATAGGAAGTCAAAATAAAACAGTAATCACCTTTATTCAGAATAATGGTTATCAGTTGTGTGATGCACACATTCAGTGGCACCAGGATAGAGCAAGCTGAAGTATCTCTTTCTGCCGTTTACATCCTTGACCTGAATACTCACTGCTCTGAGCAATGCTCCTTTTTTTTTTTTTTTAAAGATTTTATTTATTTATGCATACAAGAGCTGTGGTACAGGCCAGAGTCCAGGGAGGTGAGAGGATTCATCAGAGACAGCCGGGAACAGAACAGGCAGACTAACTGAAACACTGCTGAGGGGAGCACCGGGCAAGGCAGGAGAGGTCTGCTATGCCATTTGGGGCCTCTCCCTGGCCGGCAGCAGGGATGGAACTTGTGCTGCAGTGGCTGTGGTTTGCTTCATAGTGCGTGCTTAACCCACTGCGCCACCAGGGAGGCCCAGCAATGCTCCTTTGAACGCTGATTTTTGTCCCATCAGGATTTCTTTTCCTTATCATGGCTAACTACATCTTTTTCCTCTACTTTTTTTTTTTTTTTTTTTTCAGAAAGAATCTTTAGGATTAACTAAACACATTCATGCAAATCCTGACTCTTCGATGATCTTGACTAGGCTTTACTGAGATTAGTGTGCTTACTATATCAGATGTATAATCACATGAAGATTATGTAGATAATCTTTTGTCTAAGTTTAACTATCTGGAGACCATTTTATTTCCCTTATACCTAGCTGACCTTTTTTGACTAGCGAGAAAGTCAGTTTCCCCGTTTACAATGAGAATAATTATGAAACCTTTGAATAGGCACAAAAATAAAGCACATATATGTGAAATGATTTTCAAGAACCTGAAGTAAATTAAGTCATAAGAAAATTTTATTCTTATAAATATTGTTATGATTAGGAGTTCCCTTAACTCTCTAATTGGATCAAGATTATTTTTGAAGGGATGATTCAAATACTTAACAGGGACTATTTGAACTACTACTCTATAATCTTTTTTCATGTATTTGATCTTCAGATCATTAATGTTTTCTGTATTAGCTCAAAGTAAATACCATGTGTAGGTGTTAGTGTTAATGAAGTTAACATTTAAGGCTCCTATTGGATAAAGTATTTTTGAAAATGGAAAGAATTTATACATTAAGCTGTAATAAAATATTGCTGTCATTAACTGAAACGTTGCATTGACTCAAGTGGAAATATAAAAATGAATTACAATAATTATAATTTAGCAGTTATCATCAATAGGTGAGAGAAATGTGAAATTATTGTAGAAAAGAGAATCACACTAGTGGATTGGAAAATCACACTCCACGGGAACAAAGCAGTGACATTACTCAATGTAATACCATGTAGAGGTCAGATAATCAGTGGCCCGAGGAGAAATAAAAAATGATGGCATTTTACCAAGATAATAACAAAATTTTTATTTGTGAGAAGTAGTTTCAAATAATTCAAAAACCATGCAGAGGACTCTTATTTTGTCCAATAGCTAAGAACTAAGAAAGAAGAGAGTAAATAGTGGACAAGAGTGAGAAAAACCTTTGAACTTCTTCAGTTGCCACTTAAAACACATATTTTAATCCATTCAGATTAGTATAACAAAGTGTCATATACTTTATCATGAAAGCACAAACATTATTTCTCATAGTTACTGAGACTGGGAACTCCAAGATCAAGATTTGAGGTCATGCATAGTCCCAAGATTGAATCTAACCAAGATGAGAAGGTTTGCACATGAGTAACAGATAAACAAAAAAGAAAGAGATTTAAAAAAAATGATGCTGACTATAGTCACAAATGCAGTAAGACATTTACCTGGAGAATTCAGAAAGCAATTGATTGATCCTACTGCTACATTTTCCATTCTTATGTGAAAAAAAATGCAATTTCTCAAGTTGGTATTACTATTTCTTTGCATACATATATTATTTTGTGGGGCAGTACTTAGAGTACAATATTGATTCACTGTAAAATAAAAAGCTGTATACTTCCATACAAAATTTATAGTTTTTAATATAGAACAACTAGCTTCACTCCCGCTGAGTTTTAATTTCCTTGTCTATGAAATGAGAGAATGGGACTAGATAATCTTCAACTCCCATATTTTTTTTATCTATGAAGATAATGATTCAGTGCAAGCCAATTTTACAAATAAACGTGTTTTCAGAGAAGTTCAACTTTTGACTCTTTGGCTTATGATCCAGAGTGCTTGGGGTAAAGGAAATATACTGGTGATGATCTAAAATGCCTTCCTTGAAATTAGGAGTAAATTGCTAATGTCTATCCTGAGTTCCTTATCAACCTGAGTAAACTTCCACATTTCATAAAGCTAAATTGTGACTTCTGGTGTACGTAAATCTTGATCTTGGAATTGTGACTATAAGCACAATTGATATTACCTGATTTTAGCTGCTATTTTCCTTTTGCTAAAGATTACAAATTCCTGCTTTAGAATATAAATGAAAAATAAGAATCTGAAGGACAAGCACATAATTACAATATAGAGATTAACAACAGGGATAGTTCCATATATTTCTCAGCAGATATTAGACAAGTATTTTAGATGGTAACATTTCTCCACATATGTTTGCATGATCTCAGTTCATGTAAGTGAAAATAAAGTAGAGAATTTAATAGGAGACAGTTACGATTCAGAAAAACAATAGAAACAAACTTTTAAGTAATATTTTATGGGCAATATTTGGTGATATTCTTGCCAGAAGAGTCTAATGCTGATTTCTGTGACCTGTGTACTTTGAAGTTTAGGACCTTCAAAAGCATAGCTTGAATTGTATGGAAGGAAAGAGTGAAGGAAGATAAAGAGGGAAAGTGATATGTTCTGTAGAGTGAGGGAAAAATGAAAGTGTATTATTTGAAAGTCAGTGACTAGCTTTACTTAATTCAATGGTTTCCAGTCAATTCAAAACCAGTGAATGTACTTTTTAATAAGCTATTTATAGTATATTTTGAAAAAAAATATAGTGTGGTAAACCAAATAACTGAAATTTAAATGCTATCAAATCAGTGTAGGGATGTTTTAATCCATCAGTCACTATCCATTATTGGGTAAGTTTAACTCAACACAGCATTAGTAGATTATTTCTTAAATTTGATATCTCCTTACTACACTTATATTTCCTTTTATTTGCTAAATATTTTTTATTATTACACAGGTGCCATAACCACTTCTTTTAACTTGGGAAAATAGGCAAGGAAAATAAATTAAAACCCATCACTATATTACCCTTAATACTATATTAGTTTAATTTCCTTTGACCTCCTAAGCATGGCTGCATAGCAGATAACTTGGCATTTAATATTTTTGGAATGCTACTCTCTCAATACTACCAAAAATATATTATCATTTCATCAAAATAGCAATGATACCCATAGTATTTAATGGTCATTTAATATTCTGTCACATGTCAGATCTCCTAAAATTTAGCTACCACCAAACTTGGAATATAAAGTTAATTTCCATTTTCTTGTATGAAAATTAGCATTATAATAAGAGTTACATAAACATAATTTTTTTCATCTTTCCTTAGGCTAGATATATCACCTTTGAGTTTAATGGATAAAAAGTACGCATACTTTTACATCTGTTTTTACATCTTCAAATGCTTTCTGAAATGACTGATCACATTCTCACCAACAGCATGGAACTTCATTTTCCTTTGAAATTCTAATTAATGGAACAATTGATACTCTGTTTTCCCCTTGAAGTCATATCAGTTACCAACAATGTGCCTGATTTAGAGGTATAGGATCATACCCACCACCAAGGCACATAATTCCATTTCAGTTTTAGGCATTGGGAATTAATGATTATTACAAAAGTATGGACCACATATTTACATTTTGTCTCATATTTTAATTTGTTGGAAAGAGAGAAAGCATAGCATAACAGGAATGTGAGGTAGAAGGGTATGTGTATATTTCCATATTTAACTTTGAAGGGAATTGATTTGTAAGAGGAAATAAAGCTAAGTGTCTTCAATAAGAATTCTTGAGTGTCTGACAGTAAGTACAAGGGAGTTCCTCCCTTTAAGAGATATATAGGTATGTTGTTGTAGTTACTGAATGCTAGCAATGTTGTGGCATTATTAAGAAAAGGGTGTGTTAGGTGGCAAGATACGTGAAAGAAAAATGAAACATTTAGTCATCACTCACTCCAAGTTGTTATTTTTATCAACATAGCACGCAACAACTTGTTTTACTAATGTGTTTTTAATGGTGCCATGGGGACTCTGTGGGAATGTCATTCTGCGCCCAAAAGAAGTAGAAGGATTTTATATTGCTAAGAGGGAAGCAGGAATAAAGATTTAGTTGTAGAATAATTCTGGTATTTTGGGTGTAGCCCTGAGCTGATCCTATCTCCTTAAAGTCCTAGTTCATACCCCTGTTCCCTGATATATTTGGTGAAAAATCTTTTTATGCACTCTTATTTATGGATTGTCTTGTTTAATTTAGCATAATAACATTTAATGTTGCCTGTGATCAACAGTTACATTGGCTAATTTTCCATACAGGTTATTAGACAAAAATACTTTCAATAAATTATCCTTATATGGTTAAAGACATTCTTTGGGAATTTGCACATTAAAAATGATGGTTTAACATTCTTTCCTTCTTGTATTACAGAATTCTATGATATAAAAAGTCTAAAAAATTTCTGAATTAATGTTGAACTTAATGAAGAAGGCTGTCTGGTAAGATTCTTAAGAAGATATTCTAAAGTTTAATTAGTGCCTTACAAGGAAGTATACATTGAGATTTAATTAGCCAATTATACCAAACAAATTCATACCTAATAGAACAATTAATAATTGTAAAATGATTTCATTTTCATATGAAGAAATTTTAAATCTTTTCATTCAATTCCTGTAAAATATGAATCATTTATAAAGTGTAAGAATTTTACTTTTACCTATGTTACTCTCATCATGTTCTTTTTTCTCCATATTTTATTTTATAACAATATTTGACACTTCTCTACCTTTTGGGGGAAAAAAAACTTCTATAAGTATTAGAAGGGTATAAGAAAGTAAATCAGTTAATTATTTCAGTTGAAGAATCAATTTTTCCTTCATCTATCATAACCTCAGTAAGATAACTTCACAATTAAAAGTCTGCTTTTTTAATGCATATACCTTTAAGCTGCACATTATCTAGACTTTAAATATAGAGGCATTGTGAGAAAGACTGTACCTCACTTCACAGAAGCTTGGAAGATTGAGAAAATACTTTTAATTGAGATGGCATGAAGAAGGAATCATGGTACATAATATCAGCTAGAGATATTCATGGACTGAGGATAATTGTAATGCTAAAGACAGCGTCAGATCACTGGTCACAGTGGTAAAGGAGAAGACTAATGCAAAGGTAAACGGAATCAAGAGGCATCCTGTTTATTTCATATTTTCCCTAAGTTATCTGTGAATATTTCTGCCACCCATCCCATCAACATTATGAGAATCATACAGGTAGACTGAAGATGTATCTTTTTCTGGAGAAGGGAAAATGCTATTCTTCATGAATAAAGAACAAATAAACAGAACATTCGAATTTGAAGATGGAATCCTGCTGACCTTTCATTTAATGGTATGTTTACCAAAGGGTAAGTAGATTTAATAGTGGATGTTGTGACTGAAAAATAATTTTTACATAAGCACATTAAGCATTTTATATGGTAAAATTAATTGCCATTAATCAGTTTATTAGTTTTGAATTTCACCAAGTTTTTTTCAAGATGTATATTTTTATTATCTGATTTAATCTTCTTATTAAAGACTATACATTTTTATTAGAATTTCACAAATATTTTAAAAAGCATGACTCTTTTTATTGGTCATATTTGTACAATGAATAGACTTGGTACGTACTTTGAAGGATTTATATAGAAGAGAATATCTACAGGTAATCAAATAATTCCAGATATATTTTAGTAAGCACTGAGATGAATAGGACACTTTGGAAGCCTATAGAGAGCACAGCTTTCAGGAAGATAAAATATTTAACTAGGAATTAGATAAACCAAGAATTGGAATGGTGAGGAAGCCAGTTGTGGGCTGTAAATAGTTGCAGGTAGAGAGAACAAAAAGGAGAAATGTATGAATATTATGATGAATAATTAAGAGAATTTCAGTAATGTGGAAATATAAAAATTGGACAGGGATACTTGAAGTAAATGAAGTGGAACACTCTGGTCATATCACAGAAGGTTTTATACATAATTTATGTCAGAATAACCAATTGCCAGTGATAGTTCTGAAGCAAAGAAACAACATGGTCATATTTGCATTTTAAACATAACACTGAGATACTGTGAGAAATTAATTTGGGGAGGTATTTGGCAGAGAAAGAACAGAGTCTGAGAGAACAGAGATGTAAAATAATCCAAAGGAGAAAGATAAAGGGCTGAAATAAATAAGCAGCGTTAGGGGTAGGGAGTAAAGTGACAGATTTAAAATACATGTATAAGGTTCATTTCATAAAACTCAGTAACCAATTGAATGGCTACAGATGAGAGACTTGGATGAATCCAGGATGATTGCTATGTTTTTTTTTTTTTGCAGACAATTGGAGGATGAAGACACCATCCAAAATTGGGCATCATGGACTAGTAGAGACATGAGTGTGAGGGGTTGTGTGAACTCCAAGTACACATAGCAGTAGGTAGTGAGTTTTGTGAGCCTTGAAGTCAGGGTTCCTCGGTATTCCTATCTGCCCATTTCTTCCATCCTGCAGAATGCTAAGTCGTTTTCTGAATTGGTCCTCATCACCATTTTCCTGGCTTCCCTACTTTTGGTTTTGTGGTTGTACTGTAAAGTCTATGAGGATAAAAACAGCTTCTCCTTCATGTTTCTTCCAACAATTAGTACAATTTCAAGTTCTTTTTGGCATCAAAAGTATATTAAATCACTCCTTTCATTAGCTAGACATTGAGGTTACAAAGATGAAAAACAGGCACAGTCTCTGCCCTCAAATGGCACATGGCATCACTATGAAGCAGGCAAGCACATAATTACTACCCTTGATACCTGTAATATTGGAGGCACCACAAAAGCAAGGGATATTGAATTGATTTCAGAGAGGGTAAGAGAGGATGGGGATTTTTGAGGTGATTACCACTCAAAACCCTCTGGAGCTACTGCATCAAAACATAAAATGCAAAAACCTGAATAAGTAATTTAGCTCTTTCCTCCTTGCCATATAGCAGTGGGAGGAAGATAGAAACTTATTCTTTTCTCCGCATTAGCAGTTACTTGAAACCGTGACTCAGTTCCACAATATCAATGTAAACTCTAATTCCTCCAAATTTTTTTCTCTTAGGTCATGACTACCTCATATGGTCAAGGCATACTCACCCCAAACCACAGAGAAGGGGGGAAAGGTAGAAAGTTAAACACAGACATTTTTCTTTTCATAAAACATTACCCTGACGTCCATATATATTGTACTTAATATATGTTGTGCAAATTTACTGTCAAGACTAAAATGCAATAAAAGGGAGACAGAGAAGCAAGTCTGTGACTGTGTTATTTGTTATATTCCCTGAAGAAACATGGAAGTTTTATATGGAAATAAATGAAGGAAGAATGGATAAAGGAGTGTTATACTAGTTTCTCTGCCATAATCACACACTCCCTTTATAATACCCGATAGAATCATTACTATCCGAAATTATCAATGACCTTAAAATTTGCAGCCTGTTCTCTGACCCAGTAATTTTATTTTTGCAGTTCACTTACTCTAATACTCATCATTACTACAGTTCTTCAGTTGCCCATAAACTTGAGCTCATCTTTTTTTTTTTTTTTTCAAGCCACCATCTTCCTTCTCTTTTCCTTACCCTTCTTAGATTTCTATCAGTTAATACAAATACACCATTGAAAATAATGTTAACCCTTAATGTTGTTCTTCTTGTATCATAATTATGTAACAAAAATCCATCTGTGCCTGAATATAATTATCCATCTTCTCTGAGCCTATAACAGCCTTTAAATTATTCTAGAGAAAAAATTAAAAATTGATAAAATTCACTTTTACTTCCATTGAGTCTCATAGATTTCATGGAAAACAATACCAATCAGAGACCCTACTATAGTCTCTTCATAAACTTTTACATTGCCATGCTCTTCTCTCCTCAAGTCTCATATTGTCAGGGTCAAAACTCAAACTATGTTAAGGACTTCATTCACAACGAAAGTGATGTTCCCAAACCTTGTATACTCCCTTTCCTCACTCATCCTTGTAGTTGATGGACTCATACTTTTATGAATTGCTTCACATTTTCTAAAACAAATCTATAAGTCAGCAACTAGTTTTCAGGGTTTTCCAGGAAGAAAATGTCAATGGAAAGTTAAAACTGTGCACTTCTACTCTAGACCCTGTCCCTTGAAGACCTCTCAATAGATGTTCAATCAAACTTTGCACAGAACCTTCAAATTACCATCATCATGCTCTATCACTTCTAGTATATAACATAAATATCCCTTTCATATTTTCTAAATATGAAAGTTTTTCTACTCTTCTAAAAAAAATTCTCTCACAAATTATTTGTACATATGGATTCCTTTCAGTGATTTCTCCAATACAATCCAGTCTAACTTCAATGTCTACAATGCCACTGGTGTCACAGTCCTCAACAATCTTGATATTGTCAAGCTCAAATGATATTATTTGGCCATTTTCATACTTGGTTCCTGGGGATATACAGTAGTTTGATATTTTGCTCCTTCTTGAAATTTCTTTACTCTCTTGTCACACTCCAAATATTTGCTTCCACTTTCCCAAAATGCTCATTTGTAGGTTTAACCTCCTTTTCTCAAATTATGCATGTTGGAGTTCTTCAGAGTACAGTGTTAACCTCTCTTCATGTCTATTTATGTTTTCTACTTGGGAGATGGTTCTTTTCCCAAAGCTTTAAATAATGGCTGCCTGCTGTTAACTTATAATTTTACTTCTCTGATGAAGACCTCACTTGAGAGATCCAAATTTATATAACAAATTGTTCCTTTAATACTTTGGTTGGATTCCTTAAGGGAAAGTCAAAATTAAGCTATACAAAACAAAAATCATGATTAGAACTCAATCTGATTCTTCCTCACTTAGTAAATGGTGGTATAGTCCACCTACTTACTATATTATAAAAAATGAGGGTTATTTTTTATTTCTTCTTTTACACATTTCTTCACTTATGGTGAACATTTAAGACACATAAGGAGTTTTAATATCTACTGTTGTGATATATTTTGTATCCATACATTTCCATGTTTGCCCAGTCATTTATATATCCAGTCATTTATATTTTCTCTCCTATTCATTCTCCATGCATTAGAATATTCACAGATCATAGTACCCCTACAAATCTTTCAATCTATACTTGGAGTGAAATATAAACTCCTTGTTTATGAACCACAAGATTGTGTGTAACCTGTATCTTGGCTTTCTTTGTAAGTCCATCTCACTCCCTTTCAATTATTTTACTAGGCATACTAGTTATCAGTTCCTGATACCAATTAGAGCCCCTCCTGCTTTGTGACCTACATGTTGCAGTTCCTGCCACATTTCTGTCTGCCTGGATAGTTTGTCCTTAAATGTGCATGACTGTTTTTGTTTTTTTTTTTTTTTCCTCATTATTTAGCTCAGTAAGCAGTTCTGAGTACTGAGTATGGCTCTTCATTTGCCATTCCAGCAAATGTAGAACCTTGGATGCCTACCCATACACTCTATCAGAGGATTCAGTGAACTTAGTAAATTTCCTTTCTAGCATTATATGAAACTATGTAACGATATGATTATTTTTCTTACATTACTTGTTCTCTGATTTCCATGCTAGAATGTAAGCACCATGATTTTGATGACTTTTCTATATTGTGCAATCTATTTTTCTCTATATTGATAGGTCCAGATTATGAATAATGGTTACCACAGAGGAAATTTTCAGTACTTGTTGACTGATTGAATGTATTTTTTTCTTTAGAATTATTGTATTTTGATAAGTATGTATTTAAAAGAATAATCTAATATTTTAAGAATTGCAAGGAACTTACTATGTCTGTAGTAGTTTGGCTATGAAACAAAAAAGTGAAATTGTTGGAAACCATGTACATTAGGCTAATTGTTTTAAGTATTTTATTCAACTATTGACAATATTGACTTATTTTTAACTAACTTTAGAATCAATGTCAAAGATGGAAAAGGCAAATGCACTGCAGAGAGGAAGAGTGTATTACTATCATGTTCCTAATAAGATTAGAATTGTGATAAACAAGTAGAAGAGAAGCAGATGGAGGACAGAGAATGTGACATATCAGGTAATAAGTATTAAATAAGCGAGGCAGGGTTTTTTGACCATTTGATATTGGAGAATAGAAAACATAAGTGTCAAAGATGATTCCTAGATCTCTGATATTGATGACAGCTGATGTCACTAACAAAAGTAGAGTAATGGGAGTAGATTTCATGGCAAAGTTTGATTTATATACAAGCTGCTATTTTCAAAGTTAACAAAATCTGATTTACTTGGATATCTAGGCCAAGTAGATAAAAATTAAACATGAATTTATCTTTCTTCAAGCTTCAAGCTTCATGTTACTATACTCTGAGGCTCTTGTGTTTAAAGTAACAAGAAAGGATTGTGCAGATTTTATGAAAATATGGAAGCAGTCTTAATGAAAAAATGAGTAAAAGTTGAAAACTGCATTCCTTTATCTTGCTACTCTCATATTACATATTTTATTCTCAAAATGTTTTAAAAAACTAATCCTAGCAAATCACACAAAAAAAAAAAAAACATGGAGGAAAGTTAAATGTGTATATCTAAGTAAAAGAAGCAAATCTGAAAGACACACTGTATGAAACCAATTTTCTGTAAAAGTGAAAACCATAGAGACAGTAATAAAGATCAGTAATTGCCAAGAGTTAGTGGGGAGAAAAGAATGAATAGGCAGGTCACAGAGGTTTTTAGGGCAGTGGAACTAATCATATCTTTATACATTTGTCAAACTAATAAAGCATATACCAAGAGTGAACACTAGTGTAAACTATGGACTTTGGTTAATAATTATGTATAATGTAGACTCATTAGTTTTACAAATACTATGAAGTGCGATATTGATAGTGGGAAAGATGTATGTGTGAGAAGTTTGGGTATATGCAAACTCACCTCTAATTTCTGTTCAATTTTTCTGTGAGCCTAAAATTGTTCCATTTTGTTAAATTAATACATAGGCCTATTGAAGCTTCAATTGGATTATAAATTTCCCAGAGATTATTATACTAAAACTTGAAAAATTGGTGAGATATCTGAAACCTGCTTTTCCTGGGAATTACTTAACATTTTATATCTTAGGTGAAACTATAACCACAAAAGAGGAGTGTGGAAGACAAAATTAATTGATTTTTTTACTACAGCTACCAATTTAAAACTCCTTTCATCTCAAACAAAACACAATATAACATAAATCTAAGGAGCCTCAAATCATAACAATTTCCATTCCAACACTACACTTAAATTCAAGCTGTAAAAATTTACCAATTCTCTGATCTGAAAGTCTACATGGACCACTGGGTCACCTATAAGAAACAGGCACACGTGACATCATTAAGTTATTAAATCATAAGTTAATAATCCTGCAAAATTACTTTTGCCTCTGGCTTTATACTCAATTATAAAGGTTATGTAAAAGAACTATCATAACTGAAAGAGAGTTAACCAAGTTCACTAGACTTTGGAGCCAACTGAATCAATCTGTTTTCTTTATTTAACCACTGGTAAAATTCAATTTTTATTTAACTTCCTAAAACATTGACTTCTTCTGGGTGTTATTTCTGGAAAGAATATTTCTGGGAGAGAAAAGGGAGTTGTGACTCTTAAGGACCTAATAGGGAAAGTTATATATATTGACTTCAATTTCTTTCATTTATGAAGTTATTTCTGGATCCTTCCTAAAGCCACATATTAATATATGTTTGCTCATATAAATACATGGAATCATATTAAACAGAAAATTGGTAAGTCTATAATTGCTTTTCCAAATATTCACTTCAAGGTCTAATATTTTTCAAGGATAAGATTGGGAAGTAGAAGTCAACATTTAGAAGAGATCAGTTACTAATAATGAACATAATATGGTTCATTTTTATAATTGACAAGTTCATAATGATACATTATTATTAACTAGAGTTCATATTTTATCCATATTTCCTTAGTTTTTACTGAATATTTTTTCCTATTCTAGGTATTCATCCATGATACCACGATAGAGTTAGTCATTATATCTCCTGAAGTTCCTCTTAGCTGACATTTCTCACACTTAACTTAGGTTTGATGACCTTGACAGTTTAGAGGATATTTAGAGAATATGACTGGTCAGATATTTTGTGGCAGGCCCATTGGGAGATTTGCCTTATGTTTGTCTGATGATTAGACTGGTGTGATGCAAATTTTGGAAGTAAGAAAACAGAAGTAAAGTACCATTCTCATCATATCACACAGTAGTTTTTAATATGTATCTAAGATGAAAATGTACAGTCTTACTAATTCATAGTAAGTTTTACTGAATCTGTATTATCATTATTCAAAATGGTTTTAGCTACTCTACTGTTTATTGATAGTAATGTCACTTCCAGTTCTCAGTTTTTCATACAAACCTGCACTGTCTGCTTGTGTACATGTGTGAGACTCTACGGTGATTATATGTAAAAATAGAATTTGCTGGGTCATGGAGTATGTGCATTTTAACTTTTGCTCCCTTTGCAGATGGTTGCATGATATTATACTTCATAAAAATAAGAATACATGGAAATCTGCGTTGCTGTCAATGCTTGCAATCATTTGCTTTCATAAGGCTTTAAATTATTGCCATAGTATGGATGCACCAAAGTAGTTTTAAACATACATTTCCAGGTTTTTTAGTGGATTTATTTTTTTTATTTCATTGGTAATTGAATACACTCTTTTATTAATTACCACTTAAAGATTTTGACCATTTTTTGATTCTGCTACTTTATTCTTTTGGGTTTTATGCCTTTAATTTCATTGATATTATATTTTGTCTGTTTTACTTTGTGAGACTACTTAGCACTTTACATATACTAAGTTAACAATACTTTGTTGTTTATGTGATTTGCAAATACCTTCTCCTAGTCTGTAGTTAATTTCCTTTTATATCATTATTTCTTGAGGTGTGTTTTGTGTGTGTAATTTTACTCAGCTTATTTTAATTTGTGCTTTTGTGTCCCTTGAAAATGCCTTTTACCTTTAATAAAATCCCCCCTTCTGGGGTCTACCTGGTGGTGCGGCAGGTCTAGTGTCACCGCACTGCCCAAGTTCAATCCCCAGCTAGAGAGGACACCCACATGGCGCAGAAGACCTCTCCTGCCTTGCCGCTGCTCCCCTCAGCAGTGTACTTCAGTAGATCTGTCTGTTCTGTTCCCGACTCTGTCTCTGGTGAATCCTCTTACTCCACCCACACCTCTGGCCTGCACCCCGGCTCTTGTATGAATAAACAAATAAATCTTTATAAAAAAATCCCCCTTTTTTCTTTCCATTTAGAATTTTACTTTTCACATTCATGTTGTAATTATCCTGAAATTTATTTTTGTGTGGTGAGACAAAAATCTAACTTGTACCTTTCTCATATTTCAAATATAGAAATATCCTAGTTCTGGGAGAAAGTATGAGTGAATGCAGGACCCAAGCTGCATGCATAACCTCTGTCAGTGATTATATCCCATGCTAGAAATTGTCAAAAACTGGAAACACTTGCATTTTTGTCTAGTATTACAGGGCTTATGACTGACAGGGTAGGATTTAAATCTGATTCCAGCTAATCACTGTCACCACAATGGTAACATTAGCATTTCATTTTGAATCTTTATACTCATTTAAGAAACAAAGATTTCTACTAAACAATATGATTATAAAAAAAACCTTAACTCCCATCACTCTTGTCATCTTATATTCATAGCTATATAATGATTTAGTTCAGTCATATTTTGTCATTGTTATTGTTTGATCCAACCCACTGTTATTTAGGTGAGTTTCTTTTGTTATTGTTTGATCCAACCCACTGTTATTTAGGTGAGTTTCACATTTTTGTGAGTTTCTTAGTTCACCACTGTTTCTTATATTTATATCTTTTCTTCTTGAATCAATTTCATTTAGCATTTTTATGAGGATCTGCTAGTGGTCAAACCAGCATCATTTATATGAAAATTTATTTTTCTCTAACTTTATTTTTAAAAAGATTTACTTATTTTTATGCATACATGAGCTGGGGTACAGGCCAGAGTCATGGGAGGTGAGAGGATTCACCAGAGACAGAGTGGGGAACAGAACAGGCAGATGGACTGAAATACATTGCTGAAGGGAAGCAGCGGGTGAGGCAGGAGAGGTCTGCTGTGCCATGTGGGTCCCCTCCCTGTCCGGGATAGAACTCGTGCTGCAGAGGTTGGGGATGCTTCATAGTGCGGTACTAAACCCCTTGCGCCACCAGGGAGGACCTTATTTTACTCTAATTTTTTAGTGGAATATTAGTTGGACCATTCCAGTTTGTCACTGATTTTCTTTCAACACTCTAAAGATGTTTTAGTTACTTATTTACCTACTTGTTTGTTTAACTTCTATCACTTCTTTCAAGAAACTTAACCTTTTTATTATCCCTATAATTTGGTTATTAAAATATCTCTTCCTTTAATTTTCAACATTTCACTAAAATATCTGGATATAATTGTTTTTAATTATACTTTTTTTTGCCCTGTAAATTAAAAAATATTTGTCTCTCACTAATTCTGAAATATTTTCATTTTGGATTTAACTTTCGATTCATTACTCTGATTTCTCCATCTATTACTCCTGTTAGATGGGAAACTTCCTTTTTTTTGGTTCCTATCCTGGGTGGTTTCTCAGGTCAAACTTCCTGTTACTAGTGTATTGTTCACTGTGTTAAGTCTGATTTTTCAAATGTATGTTGTTTTAAATTCGTGTTAATATTCACAATATTAGTTCTAGAAGATATTTATTGAATCTCTTATTATGTGAAATATATCAAATCTACCAAAATTATAAAGTATGTTACAATTTAAAAACCAATTAATATACTCAGAAGATAGCTTATAAATAGAAAAGTTTCAGTAAGTTTAAAGTCCTTATGAGTCTCTTCCTGACCTCATTCATCTTATACATTTTTCAGGCTTTTATACAAACTTACAGTTCTGTATCTCCTTATGGTTTTCATTGTTATTTGTCTAATTTCTAATGAGGCTTACTCTATAGTTATGTATTTGTATGCCAGTCATTTTTCACAATGTACACAATAGTACATTTACATTATTACTTGGAGAAAATGGTTCACATTCTTTAGAGAGAAAAACTGAAGGAGGATTAAGTTCCTGGAGGCCTCCTTAACCTTTTGTAAAATTATGAGGAAAATATCTACTGCTATGTTATGTGAAATATTTCCAAGTGCAGTCCTGCTCTTACTTGTTCAACATTAAAACTCCTCTGAATGAAGTGTAATTCAATCTGCCTTGAATAATCTTATCTTTGTTGTCTTTAAATATATACGATTGCAGAAGCTTTCCCCAAGTGGATATTACAAATTGTAAATGGGAGGAAGGTTCCTGCTTAAAGTCTTCATTACTGAAACCAAAATGGCATAGCACAAATAAATAAATCTACACGTGTGTGTGTGCACACGTGTATAACATAAAATTGCCACTGAATCCTGTATATTGTTATGGGAACAAATAACTATATTTATATCTTCACTAATCTTACTTTTTTTTAATTAATAGGTTTTATAATTTAGATTTTTATATTATTTCCATTATATTACCAACGATGGCAGGTCTCTAGCAGATTTACTGGTTTAACTTTATATTATTCCAATCTCACTTAGTTGTTTCAAATTATGATATAGCCAAAGGCAAAATAACAAGTCTAAACAGTCCATACATGTTTTGTTACTCTGTGAAAAATACTTTAATTATAACTTTAGTAAAGAAATCTTTCTAAGAGAAGACATAATGATAAATAATCTATTACTTTTAAAATAGTATTTTTGTTTTACTCATTTACCTCTTATAAAAGAAAAACATGTTATATAAAAGAAGGATAATTACTCACATGTTCAATCAGTCCATCTCTTTAGTTCTGGTTCTTTTAAAGTTAAGTGTGTCCTAAGTAAGACAAATGTTGAAGCTTTATGTGTTTACTGAAATTGAGAAATCAAAGGTTACAGTAATTTCAGTTTGATTTAATGTGAAGAAACCACAGACAATAAAGGACATTCTAGTTTTAGAAAAGAGTTTTTTAAAGCCAAGCATTGCAGCTGATTAAAGGTTTTATGATATTTTCTTTCTTAGAGCTACTTCCTGAAAACAGGCATACTGCTATCTGAGTTGACACTATAATGCTATATTTGGAAACCGATATCTAAATTTCTACCTGTCCTTATTCAAGCTTTATTCTATGAGGGATTTTTATTCATTTGTATGTTGCAATGTCAGCTTTGATTCCCTATTCTCCACCTCAGCAGATTTGCTTATTCCTCTATCAATCTGGTCCCATATGGAGCACCAATTCCTTTTTAAGTTCATGCCATTTCGTAGTCCACCTAACACTTCCAAATCACTATTTCCAACTGCCAAATATGTCCCTGGAAACTTCTAACCTAATATTTTGCAAAGTATTTCATACCTACTTTGGTAAAGTCCACCAGAGTAGAGTGTTTTATGAACAAAAGTCTATAAGCATAAAATTATTACAGATAATGGAAAATTTATTCATTAATGACATTTCATCAACAAGATATATATTCTATGCTTACCATATCCTCATAAATTATGTATCAATTTTATTTTCATGGATGTAATACCTATAAAGAACATTGATGCTGCTGATTATTCTTATTTATTTCCAATAAGAGCTTGCTCAGATGTGATTTACAAAATAAGAAATTCTGAAGCAGCAAATTTTCAGTGGGAGGTTGTTAGTATAAAACCACTTTATTTGGGACCTCCCTGGTGGCGCAGTGGGTTAAGCACAGCACTATGAAGCAAACCACAGCCACTGCAGCACGAGTTCGATCCCTACTGCCAGCCAGGAAGGAGACCCACATGGTGCAGCAGACATTTCCTGCCTCACCTGCTGCTCCCCTCAGCAGTGTGCTTGGGTCGATCTCCCTGTTCTGCTTCCCACTCTGTCTGGTGAATCCTCTCACCTCCCGCGACTCTGGCCTGTACTCTAGTTCTTGTATACATAAATAAATAAATCTTAAAAAAAAAAACACTTTATTTTATCGTTCAAATGCATTCCTGAATAAATCTATAAATCAAATATATTTAAATTTTTCTATGTTTCCATTTTGTTTGGAAGATTCCTTTTTCAGTTACTTAAAAAATGGATTATAAAATCCACCGATGTGAGTGCATGTGAAATTGGCAAAATCTGAATAATACCAGTGACTTTTACCAATATCCATTTCCTGGTGTAATGTTGTAGTAGAATATGGCAAACTGATACTATTTGGGTAAACGGTGTGGAATGCACTGTATTTTTGCACTACTTTTTGGCAGCTGCCTGTGAATCTTAAAATCCATTAACTCTACCTCCTATAACAAATTTTTTACTTATGTACTTCTAGAATTTTGTCTCTCTGTTTTGTTTTGTTTTTGTCCACCTGGTGCTTTACTCAAAATGACAAGTTCACTGGTTTAAGACAAGGTAGAATATATTGATGGTCAAAGGTTTGCTTTTTTTTTTTACAATACCTAGCTAGCTCTTTCAACTTTCTCTTAATCTAGTTGATGAGACTAACTATTGACATCATTTTTATTTTTCTATATTCCATTCAGTGTATAAACATTCAAAACAAAATAATAAGAATTAAGAATTACAGTATTGAAAGCATGAAGGCAACAAATTCAAAGTATTCTGATAAAAATGATAACACTATATAAACAAAGAGTACTTTGATTACAGATAGAAGTGTCAGGAAATATAACTTGATATGTTACTAGTCTGACCTTAGTAATTTGAATTTGGTATAGGAAAGCCAGTGAAAGGTGACATATGCAACTGCACAGAAATGGGGTGTCTGCAACCATGGGTGAAAATCTGGAATAAATGTTGTGGAATTTTATGAAGTCTAAAAAGGTATGTATGCCCAGATAGGGTGGGTATGCTCACAAAATCTGAGCTGTGCAGAAGATGCTCACATTCGAAGAAGATTTTCATAGGGGAAAACTGTTGTTTGAAATTTAGAGATTGAAATAGTTAGAATATCCCTGTAATGAAAGTACAACCAGGACCCATTTGATTTTGACCAGTCCACACTCCTATTCTCACTTATTCCCTCCCACTTTCTTCACACTGGCTTCACTATCCACCATGGTCCTTGCTGCTCACAAGGACACAGATGCCTCACATACAATTGTACCTGCAGAGTCACTGTCTCCACCTCCTCTAACCCTTGAAAGCTGAGTATAGAACTGAAGCAGTCAGAGTGAAGAGGGGTTGGAGAGGGGTAAGAACAAAGAGGAAAGTAAGTACTATGGACTTCGGTTGATTTGGTGTTGGGTGAAATACGGTAGCAATGGCCATGCCTGATGGAGGGGGCGATCCTAACGTTAGCTCAATCAAAAATAAATAGTTTAAAATTTTAACAATGTCTCATTTTCTAGGTTAATTCTTCCACTTGTGTTCAACATCATGAATCTGTTTCTTCTGAAAATGTTTCTACTTAATCGTTTACTCTTTTACCAGTCTCATGATTCTAACCATCTCAACCGACTCCTCAGCCTCAGCTGATGTCTGCTCAGATCGCCTTCATTTAACAAACATACAGAAATTCCTTTCTTGAACTTTTATCTTCCTTGAAATATTATCTTCCTTTGCCCTGTGCGAAATAACCATACAAATGAGATGCCGTATGCATGTAATAAAATTAACACATGGTTATATTTTTAAATAATGTCCACTCATTAGTTACTGAGATTTGTTT
The DNA here is from genome assembly GCA_019455555.1 of Galemys pyrenaicus. NCBI lineage: Eukaryota > Metazoa > Chordata > Mammalia > Eulipotyphla > Talpidae > Galemys > Galemys pyrenaicus. The sequence continues at coordinate 1,829,225 of JAGFMF010012021.1, forward strand.
TTAGAAAAATTGAGATTTCAAGTGAAGTATAATGCAGGGGTAGTCAGTCTTTGTTTTCTAAAACACCTTCTAACACATTTACTAGAACATTCAAATTTTGCTATAAAAGGATAATTCTTATACAGTCCAAAGCCAAGTAAATTTGAAAGAGAAATAATGTGCAATATGCACACATTACTTGTTATTGTTATTAGTATATATCCCTATTAATTTGGTGCTAACTTTCTCTCTCTGTGTTTCCCATTAGAAATAGAGATGCAATAAACCTAGAGAGGGGATTTTTCTAAAGAAGGGAAAACAGCACCTTCTGCCATTATTTTCCTCTCCTTAATATGCCCAAAGGAGCTACTGAGCAGCACAGGCAGCCATGGCCTGTCTGTCTAAAGATATTGCTGACACACACCTGTGCCAGCTCCTATCCCGCCCAGCTCACTCCCTAAGCAAATGAGAAATTCCTTGGGAATTAGTATTTATCTGAGCCCCTGAGGGCAGCTGGCCAGCAAGGACAGGGAACCTCTGTTCCCAGAGATCTAGGATAGACTTTTTTTTCCCCAAGTTATAAATCCTAAAAGGAAAAATCAAAATCATTTTTATTCTTTTAAAACATCCATGTTACTGTCTTTAAATGTGATTTTTATAGAAATAAATGTTATGCTGAACATTATTTTTCCCTACACAAGATCAAGAGGGAAAATTTTTAACTTTCTAAGCCTCTCCTGAGTTTTCTTCCTGAGTTTTTCCTGAACTTTTCTTGAGCCTTTCTAGTCTTAAGCTATTTAGGTACAGCCCTAGAGCAATGTGGAGATGGCTTAAATGTTTGCTGCTGAGCAATTCCCATGCAGCAATTCCCATGCAGTTCAACAGGACCAGCAATCTCTACACAGACCTTCATTTATCTTCCACTAGTTTCTGTGTTACAGAACCTCCTGTTAGGCCCCAGCAAGCCTGATGGAAAATCTTCATGTGTAAGCATGATATGAACCCACTCTGGTTTGTCTCAGGAAAGATTTGGACTTAGATCTCCTTGCACTTTTGCGGCACTTTACAGAAGTTTTCAGCTTTCTCTTCTTTATCACAGTCTTTGGGTTATGCCCAGAGCCATTACAAAGATAACCAGATAAGCCTTAGATACTAAGTCCTTCATCTTGGCAGGTGGCCTTTCAAGGGTCTGTCAGCTACCATACTCTCCCCACTTCCAGAAGCTTGGAGAAGGCTTTTACTTTCACATGAAATATTTAGGAGAAAACTTGTGGACAGCACTCCCCTATACCTCTAAACATTTCAGCATATAACAGCTAAGAACAATAATTCTCTCACATTTATCAGTTTACAAGGATCAAAATAAAGAAATTGAACACTGATAAAATACTATTATCTGAAATACTTCATGCAGTTCTTAGATGCTCCATTAATATAACTTAGGACATTTTCCCTGATCCAGATCTATTTCAGATCCCTTGCACTGACTTCAGTTACCATGTCATTTTGGCTTTTATCTAGAATTGTTCTGGAACACTTCTTTGCCTTTACAACCATAATTTTGATGTATAAGTTTGTTGTTTTGTACAGTAGTAGAAGCTGCTATTATTATTTATTTTAATCCTTGTCATAGTATATATATTCCTCTACCTCAACCATCAACCCAGTAAAACTAGTTCCCTCCCACCACCCCTTTCAAGAGGATGATTTTTCCTTTCTTTCCTTTCACATCACTACCAATAACTGAAGAAAACTAAGGGTGAGAGTTGCACAAAAGGATGCTTACCACTTTATTTAATGTGAAACCAAATTTAATCTACTAATACTCTGAACTGGGTGTTCTAGCCACATTAGTCTACCTAATCCTGTGTGTATACACTTTCGTTGTTTTCCAATAAAAATGTATAGGTGTGGCAGTATTAGCCTTTGATTCTATAATATAAAGCTTGTTCAAGTGCACATAGGTTCTCTACCTTGACAACTGAATGCTCTTTTCATTTAAGGGAACTAAAATAATCTCAAAGGCAGGGTCAGTTCAGTATTCCGCTTGCTTACTCTGATTATTGAACTCAATACTTACCTTTCAAAGCAACATCTTCTGAGTATGTAGTAGCCATTGTTCAAAATCATTTCATCAATCATTGAATAGTTGTTTTCAAAGTAATCTCAACACATTTTCTTTACTGATAATGGGACTAAATCCCTCAATTCCTTTGTGATTACATTATATTTATATGTCAGTCAAAAAAGGTGCCTAACTCTTAGCAAGAGCCCACAATTAAATTTCATGGGGAAATTTGAATTTATTTTCCCTCTTAAACAATGAGGAAGTTTTAAAGAAGATTGGTATGGTGTGCCAGGAATGATTTTTTTTCTATGGCTACTCCATTTAGATTTAGGGGTTTAGCTACTTGCTATACATCTCAGTAACATTGTTAAATACTCATCCCCAAAGCAAGAATAGTGAAGAAAAAGATAAACAGCTGGAACTACATCAAATTAAAGAGCTTCTGTACAGCAAAAGAGACATTAACCAAAACAAAGCAAGATCCCACTGATTGGGAGGCAATGTTTGCACAGAGTACTAATGATAAGGGGCTGATCACAAAGATCTACAAAGAGCTGACAAGACTCAACAAAAACAAAGTAAACAGCATAGTTTAAAAAAAAATAGGCAGAAGAACTAAAAGACACTTCTCCAAAGAGGAAAAGCAAATGGCCAATAAGTATATGAAAAAATGTTCAACATCACTCATAATCAGGGAAATGCAAATCAAAACCACAATGAGATACCATCTTACACTAGTGAGAATGGCACATATTGAAAGAAACTAGCAACAACAAATGTTATCAAAGATGTGGAGAAAAAGGAACTCTCTTACACTGCTGGTATGAATGCAAACTGATCCAACCACTGTGGAAAGCAATGTGGAGGTTCCTCAAACTATTAAAAATGGAACTCCCATATGATCCAGTGATTCTACTCCTAAGTATTTACCCAAATGACACAAAAAATACTAATCCAAAAGGATACCTGCACCCTTATGTTTACTGTAGCACTATTTACAATAGATGAGCTGTGGAAACAACCCAAATGCCCAAACATAGATGACTGGATCAAGAAGATGTGGTATATATACACAAGGGTATATTACTCAGCAATCACAAAAGATAAGCTCATGCCATTTGCAGAAACATGGATGGAACTAGAAGGAGTCATGTTCTGTGAAATAAGCCAGAAATAAAAAGAAAAGTATCAGATGGTTTCACTTATAGGAAGAATGTAGAGGTTCCAAATAAGGGATCAGAGAAGAAAAAAAAAAAAAAAGAGAGTAATTGTAACAAAGTAAAAATCAAAATCAACAGGCAACTATAAACTAGGGACAATCTGCAGCGGGGGAGGTGGGAGCAGGATCAAAAGGAGAGTGGGTAGAGCACAAGGGACTATGGTGATGTTACATGGGTGAATTGCTGGTGGGAATTTCATAGGGACTATACATGAGAAGAGAAAACATACCCTGTACAAAAATGGAGAATGATGTAAAAAATATATATAAAAAATTCATACAAAATTGACTATAATACTATAAAAAATATTTAGGGCTTCATAAAGGGCTAATGGCCAGGAATAGAATGTTGTACATGAATCACAATTTAGCAATAGAACTGCATATAATCCTGAGATATCTGGTATGTTTGTTTTTAAAAGTTTTAGTTTTTAGAGCAGTTTCTGTTATATATATGTATATATGATATATATATGTATCATATATATATAATTTCATATCATGTTCATTTTTTTCCCCCAATATTTGCTTTCTTTTTTAGGTGTAGTCCCCATAGAATTTCCACCGCCTACACCACCTAGAGGACACAAAAACATTTATTGAAAGAGATACATATTCTGGTTTTATAAAGCTTCCAACCTTCATCTTAAATCAGTCTTAACTAGTAAGTATACTTACCTTCCACATTTTAGAACAAACTTAACTATTTCTCATGATAATTTAGTTTCCTCCTTGAGAAACAATAAAACAGTAAGAGAGAGAGGGAAATACTTGTTTTCCCTACAGGGTCAAAACTGCACTTTCAATGAAGCTTAAGTGACATAGAACTCATAGGTTAACAGTGTTTGCATGATCCATGTGCAAGAAGATATTTCCTTCATTTTTTAAGCACAGAAGCCAAGCTTTCCCTTCCCACACAACTACCATTTCTCTGCATATAAAGTCCATTCATTCTTTGTTAGAGGATTTTACAAGTGTCTTGAAATTAGAAAAATAAGACATTTCAGGTGATGATTAGCCTGGTGTTTGGGCAAAGTTTGTATTTCTGTTGATATGTAATGGTGACTTGCAGTCATCAATTCACACATACAAATATTAGTCTGGCAGAGATTGCAAGCAATGACATCAGCAGCAGGTTTGGACTTAGCTCTGCGTGATTCTCTAGTGCTAACAATTTGTGGTGCAGACAATGTCTATGCTAGCCTTCTCTTCCCAAGGCCTACTGAATATCTCATTTTTCCCTGGCAATCCTCCCTCCAGGTCATGTTTTTTTCATCTCTACTTTTCTTCTATACCTCAGTTCAAGTACGCCTCCAATTACTTCCTAGTCTTCCAAGTAGAGGGGATGAATCTTCATTTTCTTTCTAATTTAACCATATATATATATATTCCATCTCCTGCTTTCTTTCAACTTTCCTTTTAAAACAGATCTCATTTTTTGAGAAAAAGAGGATTTTTTGCCTTTTACTATGCCTTTAACAGTGGCACATTTCCTCAGATAACATAAGTACCTCTGAATGACTTGGGAGGAAAAACATACATAATAAATTAAGGGCAAAATTATAAAGTATAAAATCTCAAAATATATTCTCTTGCCACATTAGAACTACAGTGAGGATTGATGCTGGAGCACTTTATCATTGGTTTTAATGATGAGGAAATTCAATTATAATTGGGAGATTTCCACTCTTAGATGTATAAAATTTTGCAATAGTTTTTTAAAAATTGAAAATGAAGAATCCACTCCATGGGAAAGAATGATTAATTCAAAATTACAGAAATTGAGTTCTCAGTATACAACACACAAGTATGAAAAATTCTAGCAGCTATTTAGAAGTAAGATATAACATAGTAAAGGAAGTGGAGTGGAAAGAAAATGCCAAGGGTAGAATACTATAATAGTCTACATTGAGAGGAGAGAAAGAAAGAAACAAACAACAAAAAGAAAACCTAAACTATATAGCATATAGAAAAAGGCACAGTGAGAACTACAAAAGATTTAAAAGAACAACAGTCAATATATCATTGGAAGGAGCACTCCTCAAAGAAGAGAAGGTGTAAAATATCACAGGAACTGCACTCAAAAGTGTTGTAGGGCTGAAACCAAAGCACACATTGGGGGAAGTTGGTATTCTTGTTGAGGTTGTTGCAGTGAGCAATGGGACATGAAAGGAAAACTGAGTGAGCATAAGAAAATTCAAGAGGCAAGCAGAGATTACTTCTTTGTGCCCTTTGACATTGGAAGGGAGGAGTGTTGTTTAATGTCTACAACATGAGAAAATAGAGGTTTGAGGGGAGGCATTTTGATATAAGGCTAAATAAGCAAGCATGTAAGGTGTTTAGAAAAAGCCAAGGATAGAGAATTTGTAAATACCATTGAAGATATGTGATAATTGAATAATTAAAATTCAAATTAACTGAGCAAGGTAGGAGGGAACTCAACACATTAATAAGAATTTTATCTTAATAAGAAAATTTAGAAGTTGGATACAGAGAAGAGAGATATTAAAATAAATCATAGTGAATGATTTCATTTTCTAAATGCAGAAAATGAGGTATCTTTATTGCTTAATAGGAGTAGGACATCATGGAAGATCAAGGTGTTCTATAGCATTATAAGCAAGTTAATTGATTGCCACCATTGAAGACCAGTAGAGGATTTATTTCATGCATACACATTGAACAGAGACAATCCAAAATTAGCAGCATAGAAAATATAGTGCAGAGATACCCAAGGTTTCGATTTTGGTAATTTAAGTGAAGAAATAAGATATTGTTAAGGTTCAAAGAATGCATTATTGAAATGACTGAGCATAATGGAAGCATGCTATTCTGGAAAGGTTCTAAAAAGTGTAGAGAAGAAAGGTAGAATGAGACCTTGAAGCTATGGAGTTGCAAGGTGGCAAAAATCAGATTCAAGAGGATGGAGAGAGTGAGCAGTGTGAAAGGAAGGGGAGCTTTGATTAGGATCCTGAGAGATACAGATGGATAGTCACAGTTATTTTGTTGTGTAATGGTGCAGAAATGGTGGTGGGAAGAGTGAAATACTAATTAGATGTCAATATAGGAACTTTAGAAATATAAGATGTCTGAGTTTTGCCATTAGGTAAGACAACTAAATTTTCTTTAAAGCAGGTAAGAGAATATTTTTTTTTTGAAAAGCAAAAAAAAAAAAAAATGGAGTTTGCTTACATTTAAAACCAGTTTTATAGAATGAGGTAGAAATAAGTAGATTTGGCAAAGTGTGTAATTGGGAAAGAATGCTCAACAAGAATAAGGGAAGAGAAGGATTTAGAAATAGACTGGATCAGACATGTTAGTTAAGTGCAAGGAAATTCAAAAAATGTTAGATATGTAAAATTCTGCTAATGGAAACATTTTTTATATTTAATAATTTCCAATTTTCCATATGGAACTCTAGCATGATAAAATAGGACTATAAAGTTTTACTCACTTTATTCTTATTTTTCATCAAAGACACTTTAAACATATAATAAAGTTAGACATATTACCAACATCATATACAATAACTGGAATTTAGCAATAATACTTTTGTTAATTATTTTATTAAAAGTAATGACCATTTTTGTGGATAAGATCCAGTGGTGTAGGTATCCTACTCCCATTGAATCTTCTTGTACAATAAAACATATTTTATGTGATTTTATTGAACCAAAATATTCAGTTGTTAAGGACCTTTTAAAAGTTAACAAAATATCAAAACATTTATTTAATAATGCATCATTTCAAGTATGCTATGTAAAGTTTTTTTTTTTAATTTTTGAAAGTGAAATGATAGTTGTCAAAATCTAAGACAAAAGGATGTTCATTAATTTATTTAAATATATCTGTTTTATGAGAGTTTATTATGTATGATTTCAGGGTTCCTAAAGTGTGGTGACATACTTTTTTATTAAACATAGAAAAACTCTATTTTAAAACTGAACAGCTCTCCTTTCTGATAGTAATGTTTGGATAAGAAAATAATTAAATACAATGTAAAAACATGTGTCTTACAAAGAAAGTTTGATAAGTTGAGGCTCTATTTTACTTAAAAAGTATACTGAATGAAATATTATTTAAATAAGCTTATGGGTTTATTTTGCTATTTTATTGGAACTGCACAGTATAAAGTGGTCAATGTATGATGGCAGCTAAGCTTCATGTATGAACTGGACAAATTAGTTGTCACTAGGATTATTGACATTATAAACAAGTAAATCACACAGACAAGGTTAAGTTTGTATTTTGTATTTTAGTTTAGAGCAAGCCATTTCAAAGTCTGCTCTCTCTACCCTACTCATAATTCTCCCATCTCTACTCCCAAAGAAGAAATGGAATCACAGAATGGCAGCCTTTAAGATGGCTAAAACACTAAGGAAAATAGAGGGGGTAAAATAAAAGTTCTGAGAAATAAAGGATCACAAGGGTATTTTAAAAAAAAATATTTATTTTGTTTATTTATGCATAAAAGCTGGGGTACAAGCCAGAGGTGCAGGGGTGAAAGGAAGTCACCAGAGACAGAGTGGGGAGCAAAAAAGGTGGATCTATGTATTGAAATACACTGCTGATGGGAGCAGTGGGTGAGGCAGGAAAGGTCTGCTGTGCCATGTGGGTCATCGATCAGTGCTGGGGATCGAACAGTGCTGTAGTAGCTGCCCTAACTTCACAGTGCTGAGGCTTTGCTCTGAGATCTACCAGGGAGATCCCACAGGGGTGCTTTGAAAAAAAAAATCGTGGGTGGTCACAGAAAGAATAAAATCAAGAGACTGAATGAAGAACAGAATTTTTACACTGCAGCCTGGAAGGCATCAACATAACTTATCTGATGAGATTTCCAGATCATATGCTGGAAGTGAATATTATACCATTGTGTGCAGCCATATTTTTGTGACGTCTTCTCTCCCTCCCTTCCTTGATGGCAGACACCTTATTTAAAAGAAAAAAATTAAAGTCATTATTCAGAATATTGACATTTAAGTTGAAAAATATCTGAATGACTTTGTTTCCTCTTTTACTCTGAAAAATGGAATAAAAATTATTTAGCCATAACTTTGTAGTATGTAGGATATATAGAGTTTTTACCAGAAAAAGTTTGACAAGGAAAACAAGAAGCTCCCAAAATATGTGTCAGTATGACTGACAAACATATCAAGTGCTAAATTTATAAAAGAAGTCATAGTTTTCCTTATAAAAAGTATAGTACAACATCGTGCCTTTGACTAATTTTATGCATCATCATAACAAATAGTAGAAAGTGTTTTCTTATGTCTCTAAGCTAAATTAGTTATTATGAAAATTAACAAGGGAGGCAAGAATAATTTCTTAATTTATAAATTACTTGATTCACATATTTGTTACCAATGTTAATCTTTGCTTTTAAAGTGGTTTCCCTTGGAAAATATATTATTAAATAGAAGCAAGACAAAGACTTTTGTGCTAAATTACAAAGATCTGAGAAAGATCACACTTATAATGAGGTTTTACTTTATAACAAGATGGTGAATAGAATGCTTAATTTGTTTGCTTTCTACTAGAGGAAAACAAAGTCTTTATCCATGGACTTTAATTGTATTAATTCATACATATATTACATATGTTTCAAATTAAATGTCAATTTATATGACAATGCTTCAAAGAATAGTGATGTGGATATTTTTACTGTGTTCAAATATTTTCATCCCTAGCCTATACTTCACAGACAAGACATTTACAATTTTTAAAGAAATATTTTCCAGCAGATTAAATACTTGGCAATAAAAGGCGAAAAAAAAAAAAAAAAAGAAGAAAGAGTAAATTAACTCAGTATCATTTTTCAAAATATAAACTTAGAAAACTCTCTCAATTATTGTTTTTATGATTCTATTTTACTTTTATTTGAAAGAGAACAAAGGTCATTGTTCTTAATGTACATGCCTTTTGAGGAACCACAAGATTTTTTCATTTGCTATTATTTATTCACTGCTGTCTAAATAAATCTTAACTGAACAATAAATTTCCACAATATAAACTCAATAAAAGACTACATAGAATGTACTTAGAAAACATCTGCCTTTCCCTCTATGTCACTATACCAAAAAGGAGACCATATTTAAGCTTTAAACAATACCAATTAATTGGATGCAAACCTTTGGCTTGATACAAAGACTTTTCTTGAATATGAACAGAAAAAAATAATCACTATCTTAGACTTTCAATCTTGAAACTGAAAAACTTCAGTTGCCTTCTTGTAACTGTTTCATCAAAGGGAACAATGAGTTCAAAGTCCTTTTTGATACCACAACTACCACAAAACCTGCAAATATGCTATCTGGGGTCTTTTCACAATGTCAAAAATTGAAGGAATCTTTGCTGTCATTTATAGTTTAACCTTTTAAGTGAGAGGAGAGAAGTCACTAAATATATAAGTATAGTTTAACAGGATGTAGTTTTTAAACAATATGGATAATGAATTGTCTGTGATTGATGTCAAAAAAGCTTCAAGCTGTTACAATTTTCACCTGCAGTTTGTGAAATAAAAATAAAAAGAGAGAAAAGAATGCATTTATCTTGGTGGTAGTTTTTTTTTATTTAACTAAGCTCTGAGCCCTCTTCCAAAAAAAAGGTTTATGTTTAATAAATTGTCATATAAATTCATTCTGGTAAAGAATATTTATATCAGAGAGAATGAATAAAGCATATGAAGGTCATGGTATTTTAAACAGACTTTAAGACTTTGTATTAAAATATGAGAATTCGATAGGAAGTAGATAAACAAGGTGTTTGACAATTTAATGATCAATTGGTGAAAGAAAAAAACATAAATGTATGTTTTTTACATACAGTAAGTTAACAAAAGTCAAAGAAACTTTCCCCTCCTTCTAAATACAAATTAGTACAATGTGAGATGCTATGTGTGTTGTGTGGCAAATAAAAATCTCAGGGCAATAATACCGAATATCTTTTATAAGAAATTCTGTTTGCAAATGACAATTTTTTGCATGTTTAATTATGAATAATGACATCAAAGGCTTAAAATATGCTGATACAAAGTGTTCAGATGTAATTCAACACACAACCTATATTCATAAATACGTGGTGATGTTGCATAAATGCTGATTAACTTGCTGACTTTGCTGCTTTTCTCTGACTTTAATAGCATCGTTGTTTTCTGTATGCTTTTTTATTTCACAATATTTATGTTTTTGACTTTTAAACAAAATGAAAGAAATACCCTAAAAAATGGTAACTATTAAATAATTTTTTTAAAGATTTATTTATGCATACAAGAGCTGGGGTACAGACCAGAGTCGCAGGAGGTGAGAGGATTCACCAGACAGAGTGGGGAGCAGAACAGGCAGACTGACTGAAACACACTGCAAAGGGCAGCAGCGGAACAGGCAGGAGAGGTCTGCCTGTGCCATGTGGGTCCCCTCCCTGGCTGGTGGCAGGGATTTGAACTCATGCTGCAGTGGCTGAGGTTTGCTTCACAGTGCATTGCTTAACCCACTGCGCCACCAGGGAGGCCCTATTAAATAATTTTTAATAATAAGTCTTTGTGTTAGATCTAAGTAAGCCCCTGAAAACATTAAGTTTTCTGGTACTCATAACATTCATACCCTTCTACAGTTACAGACAATCTTTTGACAAACTATTAAAAGAATAATGGAAAACATGCAGTAAACAGAATTCTAAAATTCAAGCATAGTCTATTCAAAAACAAACAAACAAAAACAAAAACAAATTCCCACTTAGCTTCTTCATTCCAGAGTCACCTAAGTTATAAGTTGTATTTTAATATTTACATGCAAATTTACATGTAAGCCTTTGCTTATCTTTAGTATCATCACTGCAGAAACGAATACACATAAACTAATATGATTGGATTAGTATAAACCTTTGATTTCATACAACTAACTCTTCTCAACTGTTTACAATAAAAATATTGGTTAACTGTTTCTATATCAGTACATAGAAATCTCCCAGATTCTATTATAATGTGCTACATTATAATTTGCATTATTTGTTAGATAATATCAGTATGACCAGTGTTTAGATATAAAATTACTGGCAAATACTAAGTTTAAATATAAATTTGAATAATGACATCTGTAAATCAGATTTATTCAACCTAATATCTGAAAATTTGTGCAATTGATAATATTTTTTTAAATAAACAACAAAAAAGAAATTAGTTTATATTCATAATGACATTATGGAATGAAATGTCCACTGCCAAAATTTTTATGTTGATGATGTAAACACCAGGGTGGCTGTATTTAGTTATGGGACCTCTAAGAAAGTAATTAAGGTTAAATGATGAATAAACTTAGGTCCTATTCCAATCAAATTAGTATCCTCATAAGATGAGATAGCAGAGAACTGTTTGCTTTCTTCTTACACACACAGTGAGGAAAAGTCATACAGGACGTGGCAAGAAGGTGGCTGCCTACAAGTCCCGGGCAGTCAGTGCTTTCATCAGAAACCAACTCACGGAAGCCCTGATCTCACACTTCTAGCCTCTGGAACTGTAAGAAAATAAAGGTCTAAGTTACCCAGGGTGTAGTATTTTGTCTTGGCAGTCCCAGCAAACAAACACAATGTTGTCATCACAATCGTTTGTCAATTATCTAGAATAAATATCTAAATTAAAATTGCTAATAGAAAAACTTTTAAACTTTCACTCTAAATAGATATGACTTCTTATTAGCTAATTCAGTGAATACACACACAGAGAGAAAGATGACATCATAATACATATTTAATTTCCTTTCCAAGAAAATATTTGTCCTTTTAGAAAAACCCTCACTAAAATGACAACGGTTTATAAAAAAAAGAAATGAGAGCATTTATAAACATGTAGTAGAAAAAAAAAAAGAAAGCCATAAAATAGCTGGACGTTTGTATATGTAGTTAATCAGCATTTCATTGAATATCTATTTGTAAGCAAGTTTTTATACCAGCATCTGTGTAGGATAATTATGATCACATAACACTTAATATTTTAGAATTAAATTCCATAAACTTTACAGATAGGAAAACTCAGACTTGGAAAAATCAGAAAGTGCATCTCCCATCTCAAAACCAGTAAGTTGTAGTGTGAATGTATGATAAGATTTCATGAGAACTGATGTGATGTGAATGTTTTTTTCACTTGCAATATATGCTTCATTCTATCTTTCAAATACTTTCAAGTACATGCTGAACAAGTTTTAATAAGTATCCATTCTAGGTTAGTGCTGTATGAGAAAAGAAAAGAAGGAAGAGTCCAGCGTTATGGATTCAGAGATAAATGTCCAGTTAAAAAGAGTAAGAAATTATCTGATGAAAGTTGGCCTGGGTAGCATGGAAATAGACAACTGACAGTTTGATGAATATTAGAGTATGAGGTCCGGACTAGTCGTAAATAGACAAATGAATAAACTAGAGCAAATAGAAGTGAAACAGTCCCAACAGACTTCAATTTCCAGTAGCAAGTTTATTATTCCAGTGGTCTCTTTATGAGAATATATGTCTACAGATAATCTATGTATAGAGATATATATGTGCATGTGCACACATATCAACTACATTGATATTTATCTATTTATATATAAATTCATTCTTATTTCTAAAGCTACTGAAACTTACAGGTTCAGTCCCATGATCTAGACACATCATTGGGTTCATTATATTTTTTACCTTTATTTGTAATTTTCTTCTCTGACAGTGTGGAACCTGGGCCTTTAATTCTTAATTTATCGATAGATCTGTTTCACTATACTAAAAAATATCTCATTATTGTGGTTGCCAATCTCTTGCAATGGATACTGTTTTGCCAATCTTGCACCATCCTTATTCCATTCAGGTTTTAATATCCCATATTCGTTCATACCACATCAGAGCATTCTACTCTACTTGGGCTTTGAACCCACAGCAAGTCATCCCTCCACGGGGATGCTCTTAGCCCCAACTTGGGCTCTGTTGTCCTAGACCAGGCATCTTAACCCTTTCCATACAGATGACTTTTTCATTCTGCTTTTGCTCTTCACATTCTTGACAAGACCACACTACCAGTGAGTTTGTACCTTACACACTATTCTCTATCTCATCTACAGACTTTGGAGTTGAATTGCTCAGAAAAAGAATGAGGAAGGGAAAGAGCAAGAAGATAAAGGAAAAGAAGATTTGCATGTCATAAGAACACAGCTTGCCTTTTATTCACTGGAAAGTCAAGAACAGAAATTCTAATAAAGGAAACACCACAGATTCTGTGGTTTGAAAAGCATAGCCAATATATAATTCTGTATTTGGAAAAGGAAACAAATATATTGTTCTCATGATACAAATTACTCAGAATGAAGCCAGACAAAATCTTGTTGGATAAGGACAGGATCTTGTGGTGAGGAGGAAAGGAAGGGAGATTTGAGTATTCATCAAAACGAAAGATGGGTTTTAAAATATTATCATAAAGGTCAGGCATCTTGGTTTTTAGGGAATACCTATTTTGCTGACACTAGTCTACTCCATATTTATTATTTATTCCATTCAATATTTATTAGGACTATTTTATTCTAGATTCATACAGAAAAAATTACTTTTTTACATTGGATTATATACCAATATTTTAATATTCTTTCTAGCTGAGCTCTTATTCATAATAACCAAAAAGTCACCTTAGAAAACATCCTGGAACATCTCAGGTTATACATTATTTAAGCATTGGAAAACATGACAATGAAACTTAGCATACTGCAAGCTTTTTTGAACTTCACCTTTAAAAGTACAACGAAATAGGGAAATAATATAGGGAAAAGTTTGATCACTGAGCATATATAAAATTCTTAATCCAAGATATTATAGAGCATATAACTTGAGCTATAGGTACCTAAGTATTATTTTAAAAGTCAATATCTCTCTTTAGTCATTGTTTTAAAACAAAATAAATAAATTTTCTATATCCTGATTTCTAGTGTTAAAAAGTTCTGGTTTATTAGCAGCGTATTCTTTTACTTTTTTATTATGTTAACTGGTTTATATTATTGTGTTTCAGAGGTACATGCTCTCCCCTGTCAGGTGTCAGGTGTTGTTACTAACCTTAACACCCCCAAAGCATCCACCGCCCTTCCCCATAGTCTACTCTGCTCACTCTCCAACTTGTTCTTTACCCTCCTCCTTCCCCTCTCCATCTGTAGCCTCAGTTCTATAGTCAGATTTCCAGAGTGTGTTGTTAGTTTGGTTTTCTATGACTCTTTGGTTCCTCTATATTCCACGTAATAAATGACTCCATGTGGCTAGTGTGATTTTTAACACAGTAAAGTATATTGACTACATCTATTTCTAAATGTATTGTTAATTAAGTAGATTGATTTGAAATAATCATGTAATTATTACTGAATAGGAAACTGGGTATAAACTATAGGAAAAGAGTTTTAGTTAGTGTTTCTTATAAGTACAGAGAATTTCAAAACCATTAGCTATATTATACACCATTCAATTTTTATGAATTTGTCTTGGTGTTGTTTTATAAAGAAGAGTTATCAAGAGGAGTTAAGCGTGCCAAAGTAGTGTACAAACCAAGGAGTGTGGCATCAGAAAAATAGTGTGGCATCTCTATGTTAGATCCAGAGTACTAAGTTGCCTAAACAGACAGGACAGTACTAGGCTTTTTTGCATTCTTGTCTTGCTCTGTATTTGAATAAGTCAATAACAATTAGCTGAGATTTTAAAGAATTGCCTTCTTTTGTATATAGCATTTTTAAAAACTTTTACTAAGGGGGCCTCCCTGGTGGCGCAAGCGGGTTGAGCTCCGCACTGTAAAGCATCGGCAGCATAGCAGCAAGAGTTTTATCCCCAGCCAGGGAGGGGACTCACATGGCACAGCAGACCTCTCCTGCCTTGCCTGCTGCTCCCCTCAGCTATGTGTTTCAGTCAGTCTGCCTGTTCTGCTCCCTGCTCTGTCTCTGGTGACTCCTCTCACCTCTGGTGACTCTTGACTGTACCCCAGCTCTTGTATGCATAAACAAACAAACAAATAAACAAACAAACAAGTAAATAAATAAACCTTTAAAAGATAAACATTCTCTCCAATTACCATGATTCGATTATGATATAGTAATTTTGTAAACAATTCCCTAGATCATGGGCTATAACCATGAAATTCTCTGGTAGAATATTGTGCATCTCTCTACCATAAAACCATGAAGTATTTGTAGTGTCTTCCTCACTTCAGTGCAGGATGAGATTCTCTCTTCTGCTTCTATCTGTGATAATACAGTTCAACCACTGCAAGAATTAAAACTCACCCTCCCATCTCAGAGGATAAAAGTGCCTTTTCCCACCACTCTTTTCTATTACCTACAGCACTTGGATTTTTGTAGATTTACATACAAATGCAGGTTATAGTGCTGCTGTTAATGATGATAATTAACCTCCCCCTGGTACAACATGGCATATGCAAAGAATAACAAAATAGAGATAAACAAAGTTAGTCTACTCTGATCATGTCTATGATGTTTAAAAAAATAAATAGATGTTCTATATAAAGGTTACTTGTCATTAAGGCAGGGGAAACAGAAATTTACATTCTGCATTTATTACTTGGAGGGGGTCTCTTTTAGTAAGGAAAATATCAATTGCATTTAGTAAGTGCCAGAGGCCAGCTCCAGCTATGTCCAGGGTCCCCACAGGAAGAGATGGCATCATGATTTGAGGGGGGATTTGAGGAGTCACTAACCTCTTGATCAGAGTGTAGCAAAAGTCCTACTGAGGGTCTCAGCAGACCTTTATTTATACATTGCAAGCAAGCAATGGGATTACATCATCATGTGCATAGAGCAGAAAGATAGCAATCATTACATTTTTCCTTAAGGACAGCTCGGGGTCTTTTATGACCTCTAGTCAAGATTTAGGGCATGCTACTGTTTCAAGGTAAAGCCTACGTGCTAGACGACATATTTTTATCAGCATACTAGTTTTTCAAATGTTAACATTGTTTCTATAAGCATAACATGTTTTTATTAGCACACTAGTTTTTTAATATTAAGGCAGCCATGGCAACTTTGTGCAGTCACAACTAACCATTTTGTTTTTACTCTAAGCATAAGACAGACTACTAGCTGCAAGGTCTAGAGTTAAACTAATATCAATAGTTTTTGTTATTAGGGAGACTTTTTATATATGATTATGGTTTAAGTAAAACGAAGGCAGACAAGAGGAGAGGAAGGTTGGTAGGGTGTACGTGACTCATTTATCACCTGGGTGATACAGACCTCTCAAGTTACAGTGGGCCAAGTTACAGAGGTTTTTCTTCGGTTCCCAAGGCCAGTTTCCCATAGCAAATGTTTAAGTCTGAGAAATTATCTAACAACTAACTTTTGAGTTTGTAAAACAACCATATTCCAATTGCATTTTATACTGCCTGGTTTTGCAGTATTGGCTTTTAGAATTTGTGTTACAATATTTGCCAATCAGTAGTTCATCATCAAAATGCATCGCATCCAATTATTTTGTTTAACAAAACAGCCAATTTTATAACCACCTCTGTGAATGTTTTTTCAGTAAGCACATATCATGAAATCACAGAATTACAATTTAGCCAAGAGAAAAGGAGTCTGGCAGGGGCCAGTCTTTGGAGCATCCCGATCTTTCAAGAGTGTCCCTTACACCCAGACGTTTGTCAGGTGGCACAAGCAGCTGGCCTGCACCAAGTAAGAATTGCGTGAGTATTAGAGAACTTATCAAATCTAACAGCTACCTGTGAAATAGTGAGAGACCCATTTTACGAATTGCTAGTTACCAAAGTAGACTTTGGTTCATTTTAACAATAAAATAATAAATAGCATTTCATTCATGTTCTTATTATACTAAAAGAAAAGCAGAGCAAGCAGAACCATTTTAGAAAATTTATGTTCAAAGGTCCCAAAACTGAATATGAGCCCAAAGCCTGCTCTGTGTCCATTAGGAGGCAATTTTTGGAGTGACTGATTAGTAGAAAATGTTAAAACTCAAGAAAGGTTCTATTTATACACTCATGCAGTAAAGAGGACTATCTGTCTATCAAAACCTGTACTCTTCTATTTATCGTGCAGAGTAATCACTACAAAGGACTGTCTAGCCCGCCTGCATTTGGAAGAACATGAGTGATAGCTTCACCCTAATGCAACACAAGCAGATTCAGCCTGCTCTTTATGGGCCAAAGATTTTAAGGGTGTGTCATCTCTACATTCCCTTTCCCATCTACCAGCTGGAGGCATAAATCTCCCAGCTTTAGGGAATGAGCTAGTAGTTCAAAAACGTTTTGGCATATTCTAATTTCACATCGACTATTGTACCCTAGGCAACAGGTGTGCTACTTTATGCAAGTTTTCTGCACCTCGGTTTACTTACATGCAAAATAAAGTCACAAGATGAACTCTACTTACTTGCAGTTATAAGGTTCCCATCCCACATTTCCACTGCCACATGTAGTGATATATTCTACGTGATGATGTGACTTAGTATTTATCTGAGAAGAATTGTGATAAAGAACACATTTCTGGAAGTCACCCACTAAGATTCCAGATTTTACTCTACCTTTAAATGACTGCAGGTTTTTAGAACAGCTACTTAAATTCGCTGAACTTCAGCTCCCTCATTGGTGATGTAAAAATCAGGACAAAAATACCTCTTTTTCAGAAATTCTATAAACAGATCAATTTTGTGTGATTTTAAAGAAATGAAATGCAATACCACTAAGTGTGTTTTGAAGCAAAAGATATCATTTTCCTTAGAAAGTGCTGGCAAGTTGCTAGGAAAAAAATCTGATGACTCATATACAATTTTTAAGAGACCATGATGTTTTCACCAGCCCTTTCCTCACTTATCATGGTAGTTAAGGTAACTCTCCCTACACAGCATGACAGAGGCAGCAGCAGTGCAAATTTATGGTTAGTTCCTAGCCTCAAGGCCAAGGTCACATTCCTCATTGATGATGTACAGCCAGGGCAGGAGTACCACTGGAGACTGAAATGCAGTGCCACCTCTCCCTCCCTGTGAATGCAGAGAAGGGCCACTTATTCCTTCCTTAACTAGTCAATAGTGGGAAGACAAAATTTTCTCAAATTAAGCTAAGAAAGCATCGAATAAATTCTGTCCTTATCTTGACAGCAACTCAGAGCCTTCATACATGAAAAAGTGAATCACCTGAATTCATCTCTAAAAAGTTAGTGGAAAAGAAAGAAAATGGTCAATTTAATCTTTAGTCTTTAGTAGGCACACAAACACACATATTATATTGTGAAAGACACACATTAGGTTTTTTTTCCATTAAAATAGTCTGAAATTTAGTTATGAAATTCCAGTTTTATCTCTACTACTTAAAAAAGAGCTTTGTTTGAAAAAAATGTCAACTTACTGTCAAATGTATAAACACAAGGAAATGTTTACCTTCTCGGGATGAAAGTGGTAGCAAGCTAAATGTGAGAAAGAAAGTCTTTCAGATTTTTTTTTTTTCAGTTTTAAGGATGTATATTCTGAAATGAGAATACATATTAGGATAATTGGAATAGAAATTTATACATCTTGGAGCAGACAGAAATATTTGACTAGGATTTCTAAACCTCAATTCAATCTTTACAATCTTAGGAGCTGATTGATTATGTTTGCCTCTGTGCCTTGCCTTCAGAAAAGACTTGCTTGATATCTGGCCACCTATATGTGACGAATGCATAAAATAATTCAAGTTGAAATTCTGTAATTATGGAATGTAATACAAGGAGATAAGAGGAGAATTTACTTGATATTATATCTTCACTCTTATGCTATTCATGGCATTGATTTGTAAATTTATTGTGAATAGATATTCCCTCCTATTTTCTCCTAAAGATATCCATAACATAGATATTTTGCAAGAGACATCTTATTTGTATGCATTTGTGTGTATTTTATGTGAGTTAACATAATATGAGAAATGATATTACATACTCCCCAATTTATAGTGACATATTTTTAAAACAATAAACAATAAACTATCATTAATGACCACTATATGAGAATGGATTGACAGGCATCTTGGATAGTATGATACAGGGTTCAAGAACATATAATTTTATCTCCTAGAAAACTACATACAAACCCTTGTTGGGATGTAAACACTGGCATGTGATCTATCCTCTCAGAAATTGTTAGTCTCAGTTTTAAGGTGAAGGTATATTAGAGTGTTACCCTTTAAAATAATGTACATTTTACTTCAAAAAACAGGATGTAGTTTGTGTTTCTCTTTTAGCTCCTTTTGATCATTAGTTGCATTTTAATCAGAGTCTTTATTGAGTTGCCATATATGAGCATCTATTGTCCAAACTGAAATTTCCTGGATGAACAATGGAGAGTTGAGACATCTTTCCTTCTGCAGTGGTTCAGAGGGATTCATGCTAGTTTTGTCTGTTTCTCTGCTGGACTTATCATATTGGAGCACAGGTTTGCTAAAAAGATCTGAGATCAAGGCCCTCTGGACACCCCTATAGCTTTTCTACCTGAGCCTGAGCTTTATTTATTTATTTATTTTAAGTGCAGTTTGCTGCTCTAACTTTTTCACTGATCTGACCCGGTCTGTTCAATTCTTTGTCCTGCAGTTTGTGTAGCATGGTTCTCTACAGTCAGCATCTGGCCCTCCTGACCTGAACCAACTGATTGTGCCATGGGCTTAAGTGAGCACTTTGGTTGGCTCAAAGCAGCAGAGAGCCTCTTTCATTCTCTGTTGGCCCCATCTCAATAGCTGTCTTTCAAATAGCACTGTCTATCAGGCAAAAATGAAACACTAATTTTGTAGTCTTCTTTAGATCTTACAAAGTCTACATATGTCTGTTATCTTTTCAATTCCTTTATTGAATAAGATGACTCAGATAAGGTTATATTGTTAAGCTCGTTTTACACACTAGTAAGGTAAATCCAGAGAGGTCACCAAGAGTAAACAGTGTGCATAACTAAGACTTAGCCACAGTCTTTGGGCGTCAGAAATCATTCATTTTCTTGTCCCTTTGATTAATAGCATGACTGACTTAAGCCATTCATGATATGTGAATCAAATAATGACAGAAGACTGAATGTCAACAAGTATTTTTGTTTTACTTGTGGTGGGAGAAGGGTGCCCAGAAATAATGTGATAAATTGAACATAAAGTAAGAATAGAATTTTGCATGGAGGAAGAAAAAATGAACCTTGAAACTCTGCCACCCACATGTATTTTTTATAGAAATGTCTCTAGGCTGACTTGTTGATACAGCGCAAGAAACCAAAGTGCCACTAAAAGAGTGAATTGTTTAGGTAAAACACATGGCTACAACAGGTGGTGTCCAGATCTGACTCAGGACACCTAGGATGTATTACCAGTCGTTAATGTAAAGAATAGAATCCCTGAAAGGAAAAGATTTTATAAAGTAAATAAAAATACTAATTTTTATTGTTAGAGTAGAAGCAAACTATATGTGGAGGCAGATTATTAACAATTTGCTAATTATATGCCAATATACTGAACACTGTTGATTTGAAATTCCCTACTGGAAAAATCAGATAATACTGGTGAAAAATATTATAAGCCAGTTGTTTAAGTGTGCTCTTTAATCCTGTAAGAGTGATTGATAATTCAAAGTACCTTACTGTGTTTGTTATTTTTCTTCCATTAATTTCCTGTAAGATGTTACAGTATATTGCTAGCATAATAGGAATTATTTTTCATGTTAATTATAAAAGTATCATGATTCTACACCTTTAAATAATATATAATGTTGTAAACCATTGTTACTTCATAAAAAATAAATAAAATAAAAATAAAAAGACTTAAAATAGGAGAAATGGCTCAAAATCTTAAAAGGAGCAACTAAGTCACAAATCTCCTTCACTATTCCAGCAGAAAAACTGCGTATTTTCCTCTGAGTGCAAGTATGTGCATAGGCACATTTGTCATGCCTTTGTACACTTCTATTAGGAACTTGTTTCTACTGGCCGCCTACCCAGGTAAGAATCTTATTTTTAAAAAAGAATATTTTAATTTAACTATCTACCTATCTTTACTAGATGTATTGCATCTCGGAAATAAATTGAACTCACATATCATTGCTATATGATAATGAAAAACTACAGAACTGGTAATGTGTTACTGAGCAAATTAGAATATCTTCCAGTCTATATTAATGGACGAATTATCCATATCATGTATGAATATAATACTCAAAATACAAACATGAAAAATAATTTAATTTTTAGAGCATTCTGAGATCTAGAGAACAGTTTTATTGTTTTTCCTCTGGCTACTACAAACACTTGCCCCTAGAGTTTTCTGCCCCAAAAGGCAAGGTATGTAGAGGATGTGGTTCACTGAGCTAAACACCTAGCTTGCTACCAGTAAAGATGTAATCATGTACCATGTTCTATTTAATGAGTTTTACAATTAAGAAGTTGAGGGCAGAGTTTCTAAAAGACGTTCATAGGAAATTCTAGGATCTATATTTTCTACTTCTCAGTTTTAAGGAGTTCATTAAAAATGCATAACATGGGGCCCACCCAATATCAAGGCCTAGAAATTCTCATAATTTAAACAAGCCTCTGGAGTGATAAAACTTGCTTTAAAAATCTCATAACATAGTTACTCATTATAGATGGTAAATAAAATTCTAAGATGTTGCCTTTATTAAACCAGATAATCAGCTTTAACAATAATGTAGACTCTTAGTGTTTATGGGTTTTGATGTTTATCTTAAATATTTCCTGTGAAAGCTCATATTCAACATTATACTACTAATGCAAACACAAATGAAATTTAAGTACAAACTCTTTGAACTATGCATTATGGAGTGAAATAATGATGAACTCACTAGATATGACAAATATATTGTTGTAAATGTTTTATATGTAAAAATATCCAAACTTATGAGAACTACTTGAATTATGGAGTCACATTAAAGACAGTTAATCACATAATTTTAATGAAAAAGCAGGCCTCCCTGGTGGCGCAGTGGGTTAAGCAGCACACTATGAAGCAAACCTCAGCCACTACAGCATGAGTTCGATCCCTGCTGTCAGCCATGGAGGGGACCCACATGGTGCAGCAGACCTTTCCTGCTGTGCCCACTGCTCCCCCAGCAGTGTTCTTCTGTTGATCTGCCTGTTCTGCTCACCGCTCTCTGTGGTGAATCCTCTCACCTCCTGCGACTCTGGCCTGTACCCTTGTGCTTGTATGCATAAATAAATAAATCTTTAAAAATAAATAAATAAATAAATAAATAAATTTTGTTAAAAATTAATGAAAAAGCAAAGATTATATATTAAAATATTGTTTAATAATTATTTTATTCTTAATTTTTAATTTATGAAATCATGTATACTTACTAAGACACTAATATATTATGTACATTAAAATTCATAAATTTAAAAAAAAAATAAAAATTTTTAAAAATTCAAAAAATTTATAAATAAAAAATAAGCACTATGTTGTAATATTCAGATAGCTTTTCTTCAGGTTTGCAGCTAGAACAGACACCAAGTATATAAAGATTTCCTCACCATTTTTACTTTTTTATCCAATAGAAGGGTATATTGCTATGTAAGTTCTCCACTTTTTATATAAGAAACTCAAGGCAGATTAATAAAAAAATGTTCATTTATCTCAAATGAACAGATTGTGTTTCTATTGGACTACTACCCAAGTGACACTATTTGCCATGCTCAATAATGACTTCTTTTGTAGAAAAATCTGTAGATGAGGAATTATAGATTAATTAATAATGATCTTTAAAGGTCATTATTTACACCCTTACAAGGTTGTAAATGCTGCAACTGATCACAGAAAATGATGAGGTTAGAGTAATAATAGTACATGATAACAGCTGCAACTTAATGACAGCTTTACACAGGCATTGTGCTCAAGATATACCAAAGGCAATTATTATCTCCATGTATAAATGAAGAAAGACCTATATCAACTAAACTAATTACACAGCAGAGTCATAAAGGACTTCATAAGAGATTGCATTTTTACTCGCCCTTGAAAAATAAATGGGTGTTCAATTAAACACCTCTTGGCAAAGGACATTCCTGGGCCAAGAAACACAACCACAAAAGCATTCTCACATATTGGTTCTCACATAAAACACTCCCATTCATCTAGCCTCTGTTTTACTAGCTAAGTTTTACACTTCTTTATGGTATTGACTTTCCCATTCAGTCTTTATGTCTACTGAACTGATATGTGTTAATTACTTATTTGATTACTTTTCTATAATCTCCTAACATTATTTTCATTGTATGTAAGATGTGTGAGAGCAAGAACCATGTCTCTCCTCATCTAGAGGTATATAAACATACAGCAGGAACCAAATGGCTATATAATAGATGAATGACTGAATATATTAAATCTGGTTTAATAACAGGCATAAGCAACTCTTACCTTGTGGTATCAAAGCAGAGTAAAAATAAGTACTAGTTTGGCTTATGTTTTGAAAACTCCTAAGTAATAGAAGTCACAACAGTATATCTAAGTAAGTGCAGACAATTGAAAGAGAATTAAAAAGTGCATAGAAGGTCATTAAACATTGACTTCAAATCCAAGATGCTCCAGATTACTAACTCTGTGATACTAGCAAACCTCTCTGTGACACTTGAGCATTCCTTCATGTTTCTAATCATCAGTGTCCTTGTTTCCAGTATGGGAGTAACAATAATATGTATTTTATAGGGTCTTTACAGAAGTGGATATAACATGAAATGATTGATGCCTATGCCTCAAGGTCTGTGATTTTGGTATTTTCCAAAGCCCAAGTTAATGAGTGTAGGACAATTGAGAGTAGTTTCTCTTCACTTTTGAAGAAAATCTGAAACATACTACAACCTTAACTGCATTTGTGTGGGAAAAGCTTAGAATTTCCTACAAATTTTGTAGTTCAAAATGTTTATATGACGTTGGCTATAAGAAGCTGCAAAGGGGACCTCCCTGGTGGCGCAATGGGTTAAGCAACACACTATGAAACAGCCCGCAGTCACTGCAGCACAAGTTCGATCCCTGCTGCTGGCCAGGGAGGGGACCCACATGGCATAGCAGACCTCTCCTGCCTTGCCTGCTACTGCCCTCGGTAGTGTGTTTCGATCAGTCTGCCTGTTCTGTTCCCCACTCTGTCTCTGGTGAATCATCTCACCTCCCATGACTCTGGCCTATACCCCAGCTCTTGTATGCATAAATAAATAATTTTTTTTTAAAAGAAGAAGCTGCAAAGGTAAAAAGCCTTAAATTATCAGTGACAAAATGCATATTTTGAATGACCTTTTTAGAATACTTTTTTCATATTCTTTCTTTAGAAAAAGTTTTACAAAATTACTATCATATGTACAGGTCAAAAAAGAATGATGGAAAGATGTGAATATGTGTATAGACAGACCAGTTTTTAGAATGCTTGATCTAGGATTTACATGTGGAAATAACTGATTAAATCATCATAACAAAATATAGGTGTTAAGTTAAAGGAAATTAAGAGAAGAACTCACCTAACTTTTACCAAACTAAAAGGAAATAAAACCTTTCTCTTTATTTTTAATTGTTTTTTCTCCTCTAGCAAATGATAGTAGAGAGGATGTCCTCAGTACAATTAGCAAAACAGTGTAAACTTTTTATTATAAAATGCATATAATGGAGATTACTGATGACCAGTGTTGGAATGTTGGAGAGATCTTATTATCAATCTGTAGCAGTGAAGTAGTTATTTTTCTCTACAAAGTGGATCACATTTGTTAGAGGAAGAAAGTGCCAACTAACCAAAACAATATGTCTATTCTATTATTCTTCCCATTTGATGTTTGACAAAATAAAATGGTACCTACCCAAACCACAATATCAGGTTATGTATCCAACTGAATTTTGTTTATTTGAATCAATATACAGGATTGTGCACGTTTATGGGTTTAAATTACCACAGCCACAGATGTAGCCACTGAATAGATGACATTTTTACATAGATGCACATGTTTTCAATGATGCTAAACTTAATAATTTATGTATTTTTTTATATAGCCCATGAGACTGAAAGGCAGCCAAAGAGAGCCACATCTAGAAATATTGCTGATGTAAACTAAATTAAGTTTAGTATAACGTTGGGCAAACAAAATGAAAATTAAAAATAAAACACATGTATCAAATGTAGTATTTAGTACTAATCAGATATTGTGGGTCACAAAGGTTGAAGACATCATACACTTACATTAAAATTTTGGAGGGAGAACAGTTCCTGTTTAATACCCAACATACTGTCCTTTTGTTTCTTAAGGAAAGAACATCCTTTGCTCATCTGTGGAACAACACAGACTGTGGTGGGTGCAGGTGAATAATCAATACCCTGAATAATCACAAAATAGACTCGTAGGGACACAGAATTTAAGGGTGATTATTCAGAAGTCAGCATATGCTCTATAGTGATAGGAATAACAAATGCTCTGATCTAAAATTTGTTTTTTCCTAAAATTAATATTTAGCTCTCTCACCTGGTATCATAAGTTAATGAAAAATGTCATACTATAATTTAGCAAACTGTAATTTCAAAGGGACTTCATTTCCTACAGTTTAGTATATTTTAGGATGGCTTCAACTTTTTTTTTGTAGAAACTACTCAAAACTGTAGTCACATGCTACTGTTAAAAATAGAAACAAATTTAATTCTTCTTATGTGTATTTATAAATTAAACATACTATATTTATTAGTGAACTGCTAACTGAAAAACAGGTTGCACAGACGAAAATGACCATAACTGCTATATACAACATATAACAATTACAATAAAGATCAATGTTATATGTTGCTTAACATCTGGAAAAACTTATCATAATACTAGTATTAAAATTCTTAAGTGAATTCTTACACTTTTTTTATAAATGACAGCTTACAACTTATAGGTTTATTAGCAACAATAGGAAACAGTTCATTTAACATTTAATAAGATAAGCTTTCTTATGGACAAAATTTATGCAACTCTATGATTCTGTCTAATTCACTGTGTGAATCTTTATTACATGGAGCTTTATTTGCCAGTTATTTTGGTTGAAATTCAATCATATGATACAAATTTGACATTTGAAAATAAATACCTAAAATAAACAATAAATTATAATGTTTTGAAAATGATAGTGCAAATTTTTAAAAATATTTTGGAAGAAAGTGTTGTTTACTGGAACTAAGTTCTAATATTAAAATGTCACTCACTGACAAACATATAATTGAACATAGCTTACTTGATTCCAACTGTATGAAGTTTTGGTATGAAAAGGAGGAATATTTTTCAAATGTCTGGTTGCACAAACACACACACTGCACTAGTATCTACACATAACTCACAGATTTTTTTTTTTTTTAAATCTAAGAGCATATCAAAGCTGAAAAGTGGAAGAAGTCACTCAGAGCTGATAAGCCTTAAAGTCTGCCTCCTGAAAAACATTAGTTTAACAGACACCATCCTTGTTCCTATGGCTGATGGTTTCCCAGCAAATATAAGTTTTGCTTTATTTAAATGCTTTGATGTTAAGAATTCAAGTGTCTTAAGAAAGAAAACACTCAGGATTTTTAGCTTCCTTTAAAGGTGGAGATTGGATAAATTCTCTCTAAAAAGTTATCAACAAAGAAAAAGACAAAGGGAAGATTGTGAATTCAAAATGCAAAAGACCTTCACCAGTGATTAGCATGTAGCAGAGAAAGAGAATAACCACTAAGTTAACAAATGTTTAGAATTGTGTCACATTTCTCTTTTTATTGTTGCCCATTTTAGGGAACACTTTTTTTTTTTTTCTTCAGAAATTTTTTACTTGTTTTTAGCTTATTCATCCTCTTTGGTTAAACAACAAGGATGAGTGCCATGTGTATGACAATGAGTTGTGGAAATAGAGAATCAGGGAATCACCTATTTAATCCCACAAAGCAAATTACTTCCCCAAAGTTAACCCATTTCCAATTTTACATTTGAGAGTTAAATTGTCTCTCAACTAAACCTTGAGCTGAAAGATCATTTTTACTCACCCTTTATCTCTAGCATCTGCAACACTGTCTGATTCATAACAAACGTTTGATGTAATAGTTGATGAATGAATAAGTAAGTAAATGCAGAGGTGACTATAGCAAAATCTTTTGTCCTAATCCTACTGAAAACTATAGTAAGCAGTAGTCTAATAGCTTCAAAGATTATGCATTGACTCATATCTTACAGTATTTGCACATCAAACAAATTAGAAGGAATTATGCTTGGCATAAGCTAACACAGCAGTGTTTGTTTTTTTGCTCTCTGTTGCTCTAGAATAGATGAAACAGTTTCTGTCTCTAACCATGGTATCTTTCAAAATAGTCTTTATTTCTATTGAGTGATTTTTATATCTATTGTGGAAGTGCTAGTTAACTTTTTGAACTAGTTATTAATGTAAAATAAATTATAGTATATGATGTTTTTCATTTCAGATATGTTTTGCATGCACTTACTTGAAATCCATCAACATTGTACCTTCTTATGTGAAATCTACTAAAGACCTTAAAATGTTTATGTACATATAACTGATTTCCTATTAACTTTGAAGTGTCAAATGATAGTGATTTGAGTGATCCACTAAAAAATCAAATAAATAAAGAAAGAAGCCTATCTTGCAAAATTTTAGCAGTTTAAATAACCTATTTTAACAAAACAAAACAAAAATAAACAGACAACTACAAATAAGAGTAATCGTCAGGGAAGAGGGATCAAGGCCGAAATGGGACGAGCACAAGGGACTTTGGTGATGGTGCATAGGTAAATTGGTGGTGGGAACTGTATGGGGACTACACGTAGAAAAGAAAACAAACATCGTAAAAAAATTAATTAATTAATTAAAATTTTAAAAAATCTCCAATTAAAATAAATTAACCTATTTTAAAAATCATTTGTGTTATGATTGATGATGATTAACCAATGTTTTTATAGAATAATAGCAGGCAGGAATAATAGATAAACTATCTTTCCAAGGGTAGAAATGTATGTTTTGTTATCAAAAGGAGGGTGTGTTGATATTACTTAATTAACATCTGTTAAGAGAGGCTATGGTTTATAATAGAATAAACATAAAATGGATCTTGGTTCAAGATCTCCCATTAGCTAATGGTGTGACCTTGAACAAAGCATTTGACCCCCAATTTATCCATCTGTAGATAAGGAGATTGAATCAATAAATTCCAAACCTAAAGGTCCACAATTTTCTATGGTAGTCCCAAGGGTTATCATTCTAGTTCTAGTATACTTGCAAATTTTTGAATGGTGAATTTGAAAACATTATAAATCACTTACCAGGTTAAATGATAATCAACAAAGATTGAGAATTGCAGCACAAACTAATTTGCATTGCTTTAAGGAAAAATACATTTTTATTGATGTTGATGAAAATTAAATATATATATCCTGCATGTTAAATATTTAGACCCTAACACCTCAAAAACTAGTTGATTACTTATTATTGAAAAGAGTTTTTATAAATTGAGTTAAATAGCTTGGCTTTTGTACCGTATACTGCTCAGTAGACTGATCTAAAATATATTTGAGTAAAAAATGGAAGGAATAATTAGAAATGTGGATGTGAAACTCTGAACAAGTAGAAACAGAGGGCGTGTAAGAGAGGAAACCAATAAAGAATAATAACTGTGTTTGCTCTTAAAAGCTTTTAGTTAATTGTCTGGTGAGAAATGGAGCATTTACTCAGTGGTGATGTATTGTGATGAATTTAGTCTCTCCCTATTCTCCCCTCTCATCCTTTCAGAGACCTCCTCCAGATTCATAAATACCTATTATCTATCCAGGCACCCAGATTGTGTATGTAAGCTGTGATGCCTGTAATTTGCACAAAGATTGAGTACTATTGTACCAGTAGCACTGGTGGATTATAGTGTAGTTTCATACCTTACAATAATGAGTGGTATTCTTATCAATTCAGTTTTGCTACCAATCTTA
This sequence comes from Galemys pyrenaicus, assembly GCA_019455555.1. Classification (NCBI taxonomy): domain Eukaryota; kingdom Metazoa; phylum Chordata; class Mammalia; order Eulipotyphla; family Talpidae; genus Galemys; species Galemys pyrenaicus. Next base: position 1,858,417 of record JAGFMF010012021.1, read on the forward strand.
TCATTAGGTGTATTTTGAGTATGTTCTGATAAAGGAATTTCAGATTCAACTACTACCATTTAACACTAATTTTATTTTATTTTTTTAAAATTAATTTATTTATATATATTTGACATCAATTGTAGTCCCTATGGAATTACCATCACCTTTTCCCCAGTGCACTGTCACCTCAGTCCCTTGTGCTCTTTCTGCCCTCATCCCAGTCCCTCTCTCCACTCCCACAAAATCAAATGCCTTTGATTTGTCTTTGCCTTTTTGTTCTGATTGTGTTGTTGCATTTTTTTATTGTTATTGTTTTTTTCCTTCAGCCTTTTGTTGTTGTTGTTCCTTTATATTCCTCCTAAGTGAAACCATCATATTTTTCTCTTGCCTTCTGGTTTATTTCACTTAGCAAAATTCCTTTTAGCTCTATCCATATTTCTACAGATGACTCTAGTTTATCTTTTTGGATTGCTGAATAGTACTCCACTGTGTATATGTACCACATCTTCTTCATCCAGTCATCTATTTTTGGGCATTTGGGTTGTTTCCAGGTCTTACCAATTATAAATAGTGCTACAATAAACATGAAGGTACAGGTACTCTTTTGGATCGGTGTTTTTGTGTCCTTTGGGTAGATCCTTTGGAGTGGTATTGCTGGTTCATATGGTATCTCTAATTTTAGTAGACTGCTATTTGGCTTTCCATAGTGGTTGGATCATCTTGCATTCCCACCAGCAGTGTAGTAGAATTCCTTTTTCTCCACATCCTTGCCAACATTTGTTGTTGTTGGTTTTTTTGATATGTGCCATTGTTACTGGTGTAAAGTGGTATCTCATTGTGGTGTTTATTTGCATTTCCCTGACTATGAGGGATGCTGAGCATTTTCTCATGTGCCTGTTGGCCATTTGCATCTCCTCTTTGTAGAAGTGACACTAATTTTGATTAATGTATTTGTTGCTACTACTTTTTCAGTTGAGAAGCTGACCAGATGCATTGTTGATCTGAAGTTAAAAAAACAGTATTAGCTTGCAGATACGTCTGATGGGTTTATATAAGACTAGTGGGCTCCAAAAGAGTCATCTGTCCTTTGGTTAGGATGTTCAAATACCTTATATTTATGTTTCTTCAGAGGTACAGATCTCTCAAACATCCAAAACAAGATTTCCTTTTTACAATTAACATATCTAGATCATTCATGTGTGGATTTTCTTTACAGTATAAATGTATACATTAATGTGTGTCAGACAAGGATGTAGCTTTTAGTCCTTGGCTTATTTTCTCTGCCATCTTTCTTGTCTCACATTTCCCAGTAGCAGTGCAGGGTGAGACCTGATGTAGTAGGTATGTAAGGGAAACTTATCTTCTCAAAGTCACCACTGCTGCTCTTCCAAACTTCAATTTTCAGTTTTTTTGGTTTTGTAAAAAGGATATATTGAATTGCTATTTTGGGAAAAGCCAGATGAGCAAGTAGCAAAATCAAAATTAGGCCTAAGCTAAGATCAAATCAATACTTCATTATCATGGAGTGGATTCTTAGAAAAAACAAAAAACAAAAAACAAAAAACTGGGAGCGGTACTTAAAAATTAATTATTTTCCAAAAAGTTTAATTATTTTTATAATTTGACAATAAAATTTCTTAGCACTGTTCATAGCTTCTTTGTGCACATAGTTACTCTATTATACATTGACAATATTATCAAAAATTGCAATTTTTTATTTGGGTATTAAAATTATATAATATTACAATTGTGTGGATGTTTAAATATCACATTTGATTGTTATGAGGATTATATTATAATGATTCAATAAGGCAAATGATTTTATACATTTATATGTCATATCTTTTAAATTAAACAATGTTGCATGGTTGTTACAGTTGCTTGGTAAACATAATTATGTAAATTAAGTGTTTATGATGTTTCTGAACTTATTTTCATAAGTTAGTGCATGAAATTTTGAAAATTGAATCTGAGCAAATTAAAAATCACTTACATATTATTTAAATAAATAAAATGGAGGGTCCTCCCTGGTGGCGCAATGGACTAAGCAACGCACCATGAAGCAAACCACAGCCACTGCAGCACGAGTTCAATCCCTGCTCCTGGCTGGGGAGGGGACCCATATGGTGCGGCAGACCTCTCCTGCCTCGCCCACAGCTCCCCTCTGCAGTGTACTTCAGATGATCTGCCTGTTCTGTTCCCCACTCTGGTCTCTGGTGAATCCTCTCACCCCCCGTACCTCTATCCTGTACCCCAGCTCTTGTATACACAAATAAATAAATCTTGAAAAACAAATAAATAAATAAATAAAATGAAAATTTTGAAAGAGAGATTTTAATTCTAGTACTGGAATACTGGTAAAGGTGAGATTTCACTGAGATAATCCACCAATTAAATATTTATTAATCATTACAGAAAATACTGATTTTTTTAACAAAGTTAACATGATTGTGCTAACATATTTTATTTACATTTGCATGTATCTGTTATTTCACAAAATCAATTGAAAAAAAAATGTAATCCTTGGATCTAGCTATATGGCAATAGTTCAGTATTAACTAGCATAAGAGATAAAAATGAAAACATTTTTGAATTTCCACCTGGATCTTCACTTTCATTGAGTAGACACTTTGTTTAATATCTTTCTTGGAGCAGATGATTAGTCTACTAGCCAGTACCATAAGAAGCATTTGCACTTGGAGAGAATACATTTTTATTTCTTCTATAGCTGTTTTCAGCAATGTACTTTCTCTGCAAGCAACTATTGGTGTTAGATATTCATTATCTGAAAAATACAGTATTAATACATTTGTTGACACATCCTTTTCAACATAAGAAAGCTGTTATTCTACCTTTCTAAAAAATATTGCGTAAATGAGTGGCAAAGCAGTTATGAAACCTCTCTTCTTTTATGACTTTGGCTGAAGAAGAATGATGAAAATACCTGATTGACTATCTTATGATCAGTAATTCTGGTGCATGAATCTTAAAGGGATGACTTTATAAACAAATAATTAAACAATATAGAAACATTTAAGATCATGATTTCAAAATTAATCATAACCTTTACTTTCTTTGCTCTGACGTTTATGACAATTGTATAACAGTCACTAAATCCTATGCTATGAATATTCTTTAAATAGATTTTATGTTGTGACTTGTGAGATTAAGAGATCTGTTGGTAAAGAAATACAGCAGAAGCAGAATTTTTTTTGATACGATCATAATATATTAAGCATAGAATACTGATCACACAGAAGTGAAGATTCAACAAAACAATGTGGAAGTAGATAGTTGCTAAATAACATGTTTCAATTTACCACTGAGTCTAAAACTAAACTCTAATGACAACACACAGTATCTGTCATTCTCTTACCTACTCCAGGCCAAAACTTACCTACTTTGTGATGAGAAAACACCATGTAGATGATTTCCAGTCATTTGTTCACAAACTGGTGGTATTACTTTAAGCAGTTGAGTATCTCTCTTTAGTCTTTAGACTCTAATGTTACCTCATGTTATACATTTATGTGTATATAACATGGGTCAAAATTTTAAAATTCTTCATAAGTTTCTGCTTTATCTTCCTGAGCCTTTAACCTTCTCCTCATCAGAGCAGTGTCTTTTTCTATGTCCAGTAAATTCCCCTTAAGTCCTTTGATTCATTGCTGTCAGAAGCATAATTAATTAGTCATAAGGCAATTTTGCTGTTAAAAAATAAAATCACAATAAATAAAAGGCAGAAATTAATTTGAGAGCACATAATGAAATGCATCTTTTTTTACTATTTTTTCCTCATAAAGAGAGGTAACTCTTTCCAAATATTAGGATGCATATATGTTAAATGAGCTTTGGATTGCCTGTGCAAGCTTTCTACACTGCTATTTGACAGATGAGGGATGTTGCTATTTCTTATCATAGCATGTAATACATATAACTTGCAATACATGTCTGAATTACACTTAGATGTGCCATCACATGCCCAGTCTTTATATTTCACCTAATCATCTATGTCAGATTCTGTGCTAAATATAAAAATTCTGTGTATATCATATTCTCTGCTATCACAGTGCAAAAATGTTCACAAAGCTTATAGTCATCAAGAATCACATAACTGTTTACATTAGGGTCATAGAAAGCAGCTTCATTCTCTTTGCCTCCAACTTCTAATATTGAACAATCAGTTTGGTAACAGGAAAATTAGAAGATAAGTTGTATCTAAGTTAACTAAAGAAATGATAATTACAGCTCCCCAAGACTGTTGTGAACAACTCGCTGCTTCTTTTACAATAAAGTACCTTAGCTTAGCAAACTTTTAATTTTGGCAGGTGGGAGGGATGACTATACTCATCGAAGCATTTGCAAGCTGACATACTATCATTTTCTAGTGTAGCATGCAATCTGGTTTCATTTCACACCTCCAACAACTTTTGTCACTGTATTTTCATAACATAAAAACGGAACACATTAGCGGATAAGCATATCTTGAAACTAAAACATCAATCAGTACTTTATGTTTTACAGGAAAGTTGCTTTATGGCCAATTAGTTAAGCAGTGAATATGCTTTCAACAAAGAACTTACAGCAAAACTACTCAGAATCATCTATCCTGAAGTTGTAGAACTTTTTAAAGAAATGATGCATTAAAAAAGGACAATATTCTACCCTATGATGTTCAACAATACAATTTTGCAGCAAGCAACAGTTTTATGATCCATAAAATAAAATTGTCTATTTTCCCATCATTCTGTAAAATGTTCAGAGCTGAGCTTGGCTCACTGGACCGGTTTCACATAGGACAGGTTATGCATATTTGGGTACAGGAAGATGAAAAGGATAACCTTGATGATTTACAGTCAGTGGGGAGTAAAGATGAGAAAAGAGAATGAAATGCATTCCAAGGTAGGCCTGGTGAGGGGAAGTTTACTAGACAAGATACTGTGGGGGAAGCTGCATGTACCAAGCTGGTCACACTCACATCAATGATGGTTTTTCTGAGGGAGTCCCTGAGGTGTCATTTTCATCAATAGCTTTTGATCTCATATAACTAAGCTCAAGACTCGTAGCTAAGAGTCTGGAAAGACAGTGAGGATGTCCAAGATATCATAGCAAGATACTTGCCTTGGTTGTTGCAGTAGACTACCATAGCTGTGGCTACATGCACCTTAGAGGCAGACCTGGGAGTGTCTGTAGAGCCAATCTGGGCTGATACAAGAAGCCTGCAACAGACATGAAGGGCCTCAGGGTCTGATGAAATCAAAAGATCACTAACTGACCTGATTAGGGAATTCAGTGAAGAAGCCAACAGGCAAGCATCTCCCATATGAGCTCTGATCTGGATGACTTCCTTCAACTGTGAAGCTATGTACGTATCTAGGAAATGGAACAACGGGAGTAACAAAATGAAAGACACTTCATCTCAGACTTTGATCACTATATACGTAAGTACATTTTTAATTAATTTTTTATTGAAGTACCATTGATCCTTATTACATCCTTATTAATAGTTACATCCATATTAATATTTGGACAGTGTATGATAACCCCCCTTACATCCTTATTAATAGCCTTATTAATCCTTACATCCTTATTAATTGGGCAATATATGATTGCCCCCCTCAGATGTTGTCTCAATAGCATTCCCACATCCAGAACACTCATGGTCTCCTCCATTATAGTCCATTGTGCTCTCTCTCCCCACACTGCCCTTTTCTCCCCTGCCCCAATCCTTCTGGATGGTCAGTTTTCAAGAGTTGATTTTAATGTTTGTCTTTGTCTGACCCTTAGTTCCATCACTTTTTGATTCAAAAGAGACTTAACACAGCTTAACATGAAAGTTTATATCATTGTTTTTAGCAAAGATAAATCAGGGAGATATATATATATATATTTCTCATATATATATGTATGTGAAATATATATTGGAATACACTGGATATAAGAGTATATATATTTCTCTATTTATAAATGTAAAAAAGCTGAAATTGGGAAAGAGAAAACAGCATTTTATTTTTGTTCTTATTGTTTTAATGTCCCTTTGACTATGGTAATCCATATTTATTGGAAATTTTCACAATATGTTTGGATTTCATCCAGGGTCTGGAAAGTCCCAAAAGTAATGTAATAGAGCCCTCCCTGGTGGCGCATTGGGTTAAGCAACACACTATGAAGCAAACCGCAGCCACTGCAGCACAAGTTCGATCCCTGCTGCCAGCTAGAGAGGTGACCCACATGGCGCAGGCAGACCTCTCCTGCCTGGCCCGCTGCACCCCTCAGCAGTGTGTTTCAGTCCATCTGCCTGTTCTGACCCCTGCTCTGTCTCGTGGACTCTTTCACCTCCCCGCACCTCTGGCCTGTACCCCAGTGTTTGTATGCATAAATAAATAAATCTTAAAAAAAAAGTAATGTAATAGTGTGTTGGAATTCCTAATGGGTTAGGACAAAATAAAACCAGGATTGATGATTCATAAAAAGGATGCAAGTAAGCAATTTCAAAAACTAGAGGAAGAAAATACTGATACTGAAAACCAAGCACTGGTTTCAATCATTTCCTTAATTCCTAAAGCCTCTCTTTCATGTGCTCAGTCTCCTCTTAGCCTCACCACCATGTAAGAATTCTCTTCTCCCTAATCATGACAATATGAAAGGAGCAGGTACCATAACACCTTGTGCTGAAAGACTAAATACACCTTCTCCACAAAAACTTTATCACAGAGTCCATTTAAGTTGTATTGCACCACTAAGGACTCAAGGCTGTTTCTAAGAAAATTGATTTCTAAGTTTAACCAAATCAATAAATGACTTTGAAAGCTATTGTTAAGTGACCTCGGCTCTCTCTGCCCTCCCAGGTACCATCTACCTGGGAATCTTTATTCTCTATCTATTTTCTTTCCTAAATAAACTTTTCTTTTTGATTCAAAAGAGACTTAACACAGCTTAACATGAAAGTTTATATCATTGCTTTTAGCAAAGATAAATCAGGGAGATGTATATATATATTTCTCATATATGTGTATGTGAAATATATATTGGAATACACTGGATATAAGAGTATATATCTTTAGAGCAAAAAAAGAGAAAGCTATTGTTAAGTGGATGACACTGTTTTTATCATATTAAATCAATAGGTGCCATTTGAATAGTCTTTTTGTTGAAGTACTTTGCAATAATATACAGGCAGTTTTATTTATTTATTAAAGATTTATTTATTTATGCATACAAGAGCTGGGATACAGGCCAGATTCCCAGGAGGTGAGAGGATTCACCAGAGACAGAGTGGGGAGCAGAACAGGCAGATCGACTGAAATACACTGCTGAGGGGAACAGCGGATGAGGCAGGAGAGGTCTGCCAGGCCATGTGGGTCCCCTCCCTGGTCAGGGATCAAACTCATGCTTCTGTACAGCAGATGCTTCACAGTGTGGCGCTCAACCTGCTATGCCACCAGGGAGGCCCTACAGGCAGTTTTAAATGCCTTTAGCAAGTTGGAAAAGCCATTGCCCTCAGGTGGCAAAAGCAGAAAAAGTCAGTTAAGTAATCTATTCTAGTCTACCATGTCTCTTATAATGTAAAACTATGAATTTATTTTTTAAGAACTCAAAGTTTGAAAGTGTTCTAATGAGTTTTACAAAGAACTATTAACTATTGATTTTTAAAACTACTTTCTCTGTTTAGTTTAATTATATAGAAGGTGTGATTCTCAGCCATTGCTCACACATGAAACTCCCCTGATTTTATGGGTCATTCCTTAAGTTTGATTTGTTATTGCTCTGGAATATTGTAATACTATATAGGAAGAACTTCTGGCTTCTAATTTCTCCTTAGAACACATCTTTCTGGCAGGGGAGACTTATCAGGAAGCACTGACATCACTACTATGTCCAAAGTTTATTTTCTGTTTTGTTTTGCTTACTTTTTATTGTATACTTTCCCATATGAATCATAGAATAAGTTGTTTGCATGATGTTTTTAAATGATAATTCTAATAAAAGTACATGTGTGCTTCAAGGGTGAGAATGATCATTGAACTAGATAAACCTAGATGAATTGGACTCCAGACCTCTCTGGTGGTGTAGGGGTTAAAGCCTCAGCACTATCAAGTTATTGCCAGCCACTGATTCCTGAGTTCCATCCCAGCCAGGGAGCTGACCCACATGGCATAGCAGACCTCTCCTGTCTCTACTGCTGCTCCCCTCAGCAGTGTATTTCAATAGATCTGCCTGTTCTGCTCCCCATCTGTCTCTGGTGAGTCCTCTCATGCAATCACTCCAACTCTGGCCTATACCCTAGTTCTTGCATGCATGCATAAATAAAAATAAATCTTTCAAAAAAAGAATTGAACTCCATTTTAAATTGTAGCATAGAGAAGCAATAGCTTCATTTATTAGGTTGGGCACTTTGGTAAATTGCACTTACTCTTTCTAATAAGGGAGATATAATGTGGCTTATTTAAGGAGCATTTACTGAAGTAAGGGCACAGATTTAGAAAATAACTATTGGTCCATCTAATACAAACATATATAGACAAATGAAAATGTGTGACTTTGGGTCACACTTTAAGTTTCTTTGTAAAATAATAATACCACTGTTAATCATAATTGTTATTATGAAATTAAACTGAAGATTGAGCAAGTTGTTGTGTTCTAGACCTTGAACATTCACTTAGTTACTAAGTTATTTAAATGAAAGTTGCCTGAAAATCATTTGCTTGATCAGCATAGTTCAGCTCCCTCTAAACCCATCTCTGCTTTGTTGTTTTAGGAAATCACAATGGGCACTTCTTTGTGGTATCATGAAATGAATGATATCTGCAAAACATAGAATGTAACATTTGTTATAAACTAATTTCTGAGTAAACTGAGGGGAAAAGGAAGAGAAAATATGCACAGCATGAAAACGAGTATTCCCTTAACTGCTTTATATTTTTGCTTTTTAAATGGGAAAATAACCATCATTCTACAGTCAAATAAATATTAGAAGTACAAATACAGTAGGAAAGGAAATCATGAATTTTCTCCTATTTGTGGAAAGCAATGCTTTAAATCTGTCCAAAATAAACTTTATAGTTTAGGAAAGAAATTCTATCAAATGTGTTATAGGACGTTATTTTTGATAATATCTGTAAGAATCTGTGGATTACTTTGGAAAATCTTTCCCTGATTTTAGGGATACTGATTTCATTGCGGCCAGCAGCTCTGCTTTTGACCTTGAACAAAGTGGTAATTTTGGAATGCCTCCTGCACAAACCTGTTCTCTCTTATTACTGCACAAAGGAATAGTTTAATTCCACTTGGAATACAGGTATGTTTGGCTTTCAGGAAATAACAGAGTACTGTTGATTAGTTGTGAACTAGAACAAATAAGCCACAAGAGGGCATATTTTTCTTGGTTTCATCATCCTTATACAAATAAGGCTTGCCTCAATTAGATATCGTAGGATCCCTCCCTTCTCCCATTTTCTTAGAATACACTCTATGTAAAGAATGCTCTAAGGGTGGAGTGGTAGTGGTAGGAGGTATTAAGAAAAGCAAACTTAAAGATGATATTTCCTTCTTATGTGATGTGTAGGAAAATAGTTTATTTTTCCTTAAAATCCTTCCTTGGGATTATTTGTTGATATAAGAACATTGTTAAACATAATAAACAAAGAGTCATTTATTTTACTTTAAAACTGCCCCCCTTCCCCCCGACCCTACCATGTTGACTCCTGTATCAGACATAGGAAGCTTTTCCAACGTCTAGTGAATGTTCATAGTCAAGGAGGTTTTCTTTTCTGAGGGCTCAGGACTGGGGCCAAAGGGGTTGGACTGTGTTTTTATTTTTATTTTGAAGTGCATTCCTGCTGAATTTAATTATTCACCACACCCCATCCCAGCTAAGTAAATATAACCTTAAGATTCTGGCTTGGAAAGGTTTTGGAAAATAGCTGATTTATTTTTTTTTTTTTTTAAAGCAAAGACTCTTAGCAGGGTACTATATAGTAGTAACAGTCTGAGGAGCTGGGTGAGCCTTCATCTTCTTGGCCTTGGTTTCATCTATAACACAGGGTGTTAAGATCTCTGAGACTTAAATCTGAATGCTTATGATGACTTAACATGTCATAAAAGTTTAAAACTCAAAGACCGGTCCTAACAGCGTCCTAACAGTGTACATTCTGATGAACTAACTGTAACCCTTATCATTTTATTTGATGTGAGAAACAGGGATAAATTTACTTTTGAGTGTTCTCTGTTTGTATAATTAATATGGCATTAAAGATAAAAGTCAGGTGTGTTCTTGTTAACCACTAAATGCAATCTAATTATCTTAATATGTATCTGTCTAATGATTCGGTGATGAGTGGATTTTCATGCTAAAATGAAACAGATGGGAAAAAACCCTGAAATTTATGAAGGGAAAACACCTGATAGAAGATTAGGAGGTAGGTGAGCTGCTTTCAACTCATGCCATCACTTGTTTCAACTAGATGTAGATGGAGAGCCCAGAATTCTCATGAGTCTAACGCCATTTCTTATCTGTCAGTACTGTTATGTTAATACATGAAAAAAAAATCCACAAAATAGTATTTGCTAAAAGGCAGGGGTATTTTATATATGACAAAAGGTATGGCTAGGTTTGTAGAAATGAACACTAAATGGTTTGGATTTTATCTCAATTTTCCTTGTCTTTTTGTGTAGACTCTGACAATCTCTTTTATTCATCTTTTTTCTTTCTTTCTTTTAAATTCACTACATTTTCATTTGTGTAATGAATAGAAGCCTGTGCAGGGAAAAGTAGGACTATCGGTTTTGTTGGAAAACAACTATAGGCTAGTACCTTCTACTGAAATTGCAACCAAACCCTCTGAGATCCTGCTAGATTTAAATTCTAGACCCAGTAATTATGTTTCTTCTGTCTTCTGGGGAGAGGTAGCTATATGTGGAGTTGGAGAAGCCTAGAATATACCTATTCTACTTTTACCAAATGTTGCCTTCCCCTATGACACCCAATATAGATTGACAGTTCTTAAAATTCTACAATTAGAATTTATTCATTGGTTTCTTTTAGTATTAACATGTAACCCTACTGAAATAGTCCATTATCTAACATATCTCTACTACCATATAATAAGAATGACTTACTTGTATTATCTGCGAGTCCTAATGACGATGAATAAGGGATAGTTTGTTAGGAGAAGCTGGACTCCCAAGACAAGTTTACTTATTCACATCTCTTCCAAGAATACTATGTATTCTTTTTCCTTTCTGTTTCTTATTTTTTTTTCTACCCCGTCAAACTGAGACAGGTGTAACAGTAGCAATTAATTCTAACTGATGAGATGCATATTTCTTTCAATGTAATTAAGGATCACTTGTTCAATCTTGAATAGTTTCCCTTGGAAATAAACTAAAATGTTTAATGCGCCTTATATTAAAAAAATGTAAAATGGACTTTTCCCACTGGATGTTAATGCAAGGATTCAAATAGAGCATGAGCTATACAGGACCTGTTACTAAATTACTTTTCATGATAAGGAATGCCAAACTCTTATAAAGGTTGTAAAATCATCCCGATGGGATCCTGTACAGTTTGTAGAGATTCAGAAATAAATTCAGTAGACTGATTATCATCATCATATCCAGTGTTTTCATTAATTCACTTAACCCCCAAATGTTTGTGAAACACCTATCATATGCAACAAACTCATAGAAGTGCCCTGAGGATTACAAAGTCCTGAATACAGCTGAGACTACTCATCATCACTTTGAGCTGTGTAGTCGATTCTGCCGGCTGCGTGCTCAGAGTAATTAAAAGGAGGGATAGCACAGAATCCACTTTCCAGATGTTGTCTTCCCATGGTATGTTCAGGATGTCCTAGTAAATGCAGTCTAAATTTGAAATCAGGGTACTTCAAACTAAATCAGTGTAACACAAATTCATAGACATTGTTTTAGGGGTGAGGAATCAAAGACAGAAAACAGAGACATGCATATTTAATTATGATATAACATGAAAGGACTTATAATAGTAGCAAAATCAAAGTGTTTTAGGAAAACAGGAGGAAGTGATTAATTCTTTAGGGCCTTTGTAGAAAAGGTTGAAATAGTATCATAAGAAAGATGTCGTTTGGTTTGACTATATTAAGCTAAGATATAGACAGTTCTAACAAGCACAATGTTCTAGGCAATAGACAAAATTATTAGAAAATTAATAAATTGAGAATTAAAAGAACTATTTCTCATTGACACTTATGTGCAAAACTGTATGTATTGTAGGAGACAAAAGATTTTTATTCTCACAAAGATCTTGCAATTTGGAATGACAGGCAATGACATTAAAAAAAAAAACAACAAAGGCACTACAAAATATAGGTGAATGCAGTAAACACACCAAGGATATGATTAATTGAGTTAACACTGAATATCAAGCATTCAGGAAAAAGTTGCTTTAGTTTGTAGTTTGTGTGGTCTTAAATTTCCTTAAAAATCCAAAGAGATAAATTATGGGGTTGACTGGTTAAGAGTCAAAATCAGGGTTATATAGAATGGGGAGCATAAGGCTCAGGAAAAACCTTCCTCAAAGGTAGAAAATTACACACACAAGGGTGTGAGCCTGGCTCTGCCTCTAACAATCTGTAACTTCAATGGACTCATTTAGCTTCTGTGTCCTTCAGCTCTGGCCTGTTAAGGCTAGGATGGATGAAGAATCTCCTCCCTCTACCAGTTGTTCCATTGTTGCCATTGTCTGCACACTATCCCTAAACCAAAACACCCCCGTCGTTCGCCAAAGGAGCTCTGGGACCTTACAAGCTGTGCTCTTAAATCAAGCTGACAAATCAAGCTACAGGATCCGAGGCGTCTTCATTTTTCTGATTCTTCCCCAAGTCAGTTTTGTTTGGAACTAATAAGGGCAAGGTGTGTGACTAGGGACTTGGAGCTCCAATCACAGAAGGTTTTATCAGGCAGCTCACAATGCCTAAACGTCAGTATTTACTTGCACTATCTTGTCCCCGAGGGGAGCCTGACAATAAATTCATATTCAGGTGTTTCGTAAAATTTTTAGAATCATTATTTGTCTTATTTTTCTTAAAGATGATCCACAGTCCGAATTGTTTGTTTCAGTGTGGATTCACTGTAATCTCCAGACATTTCTAGATTCCTTATTCCATACCAAAGAGTGCGTAAATCCACAAAGGGAAGCTCCTGAAACAGGAATAAGTGACATATACCCCTTGACCGGGTAAGAGGAAAAAATAGCCTTACAGTTTGCTCACCACCTCTCCCCACCTCGCTTGTTTTCTCCTGGGTGCCGCCTGAAAGACTGATCTCTGTCCCTCATCCCCGCGACTGCTCTTTGAAGGTCACTAAGAGTGGACGTGGGATTTTATACGGTGGAATAAAGGTACTCTTTCTCTTGTGTCTAGTGTTAGGACGTTGTTTGTGGTCAACCATTCCCCTTATTTCTTCGCAGGCCGTCTCCAGAGACTTTTGTGGTAGAAAATGCAAGAGAAAACAGGTCCTAAAGCCACCAGGGCGCGGAGTCAGACGTCAGAGGTGGCTTTACTGACAGAGCGCCGGGTCCGGAAAAGAAACATCCCTCAGCGCGGTTGCAGCCACTTTTAATTGGCGCTGCTGACAGCCTGCGCGCCGACAGGGATGGACTCGGGCTCACCGGGGAGGACTGGCGTGCGCAGAGAAGGGGGCGAGGGCTGGGGGAGGAGATCGGAAGGGGAGAGGTAATCCCCGGCGTCCTGAGCATCCCTTTTTTAGAAAGACCGAGTCTCTCCCAGGACAGCTGCTGCGGTCACACCACAAACTTAAAAGCCGCCCTCCTGCTCCGAGCGTGCCTTTCCTCGCCAGCCACACCGCCTCCTCCAGCTCCAGCTGGTGCCTCGCTCTCTGCCGGTCTCCGCGCCGCGCTCGGGGCGGGGGCAGCAGCGCCCCCTGCCTCCCGGCCAGACTTCTGCGGCCGCAGCCTGCGCGCTCAGCCAAGGCCGCCGGCGGCTCCGCGGCTCCTCCAGGGCAACCGCTCAGAGGAGCTCACGCCCGCGCCCCTGGTCGCCGCCTCGCACGGCCACAGCCGGCATCCCCGTCCTCGCTCCCTAGCAGGACAAAGGCGGACGAGAGAGGGAAAGAAGCGTTTGCGGCAGGTAAGGCTGGTCTCGGGTCACCTGCTACTCCAGGGGAGGGCGCGCTGGGGACCGCAGCGTCCGGCAGGGGAGACCGGATTTGGGGTGCCTCTGGGTCCAAAGCGGCACGCGGAGCGGCTAACAGATACGGAGCCGTCCCGGGAGGAGAAAGCGCCCTGGGGTGCGCGGGGTGGGACGGGGTGGGGGCGGACGGGGAGTCCGAGCGCTAAGGTGCAGGCGGCCTTGCGCGCCGCGCCGGGGACAGCGTGGCGCTTGGGGCGCAGCTCCACCTCCGGGGTGAGCCCCCGGCTTCCAGAAGCCCGCAAAGTTTTCCTCCCCAGGCGAGCGCCGAACTTCGCACACTGGCTTCTTCGCTACCTCGGCGGCCAAGGCGGGGAAAGCGCGTTCAAAAGTGCCGGTGGCTTCCGCCGGCTGCAGGTTCACTGGAGACGCGTTGGCGGGGACCGTCTGGGGAGGACCTGAGCCGGGGCGTCTGCGCCCTTGCCGGCTCCTGTCCCGGCGGACGGGGGATGGGAATGGGAGACCGAGGTGGTTGTTTTTGCTGTGGCGCTTCGGGGGAGAGACGAGCGACGCCTTTTTCCTCGGGAAGATCGCGATTCTCCTTGTGGTGGGAGCGCACAGGCTAGAACCTGGGGAAAGTTGGCTCAGACAGCAGTCACCAACTTGGCTGTCTGGGGAGTGCGGTTAGTGCAGCAGGCGCGCTGGCTGAACGGGGCATCCCCGGCAGCCCTCCGCTTGGCTCACTGTGGAAATGCCCGGATTTGACTCCCGCTGTGAATTGAACCCAGCGAATTTAACCCCCGGGTACACCCCCGCGACCCCCCCTACCCCGGCCTTCCTCCGACGCGCCCAGAGTTGACGTGTTAATGGACTGCCCTGGCAACTCAAGGGCTATTTTCCGCGCTGGCGGGTTCTCTTTCCCTGATGACTTGGGTTCAGCCTCCAGCGCGGAGACGCTTTGCTGGCCTCTCGGCGCGTGGAGGGGACTTGACAGGAGGAGGAGACGCCCGCTCGGGACGCTGCTCCCGAACCGCGAGCCCAGAGGCAGGGACTGCTGGCGTCCCAAATTCCGAGTTACTGAGATCGGAGTTAAACAGGCTAACTTTTCCCCTTTCTCTGCGTGAAGCCATAATAAAAGGCAACTCTCCCTAAGATTTTCATCATTAAAGCTCCTCCCGACCACTCTTCAGCGCATCAAGCTGTTTGCACGAGCAAAAGGGGGTGGGGAAGGGGAAAAAACATAGCCGGAAAAGGCTTCTTCTACTCGTGTGTGTGTGTGTGTGTGTGTGTGTGTGTGTGTGTGTGTAGGGAGATTCCCTAACAGGGTGGAAAGGATGAGGGTGTACAGGTAGAGGAGACGCGATGAGACCCCCTCCGGGCTTTAGTGCTGCTGCTATTTTGTAACCATGGCAACCGCCAGGGCAAGAGCAGTTCAGAGCCGTCCGGTTCTGCACGTGGAAAGAAAAATGTGAAGGGTGGAGAAGGAAGAGAGCCACATGTCATCACTCCAATGATACCTTCGCTTCTCCCAGGTCCTAAGAGGCCAGACAGAAAGGAGGATGAGCAGGAAGAGAGTAGGGGTTGGGAGTGAGTAGCCCCAGCCAGGATTTGCTTTCTGTTCAGCATTGGAATCCCTGAGGTTTGCTCTAGCAGCTAAAGCTGGCCAGAGAAGCCATTCATCGCTGACTGGCTGCAAAATGATGGTGCAGTTCAGGGAGATGGGAAATTACCTTGATCCTTACAAGAGAAAGGCCAGGATACAGGAAGGTGATGTGGGAGGAGATAAGAATAGGGTCAGGAGAATATTCAGAAACAACAAAAGGGTACTGGTTTGGATCGCCAGCATTTCAAGTGGAATTTGCCATTTATGAAATGGAAAATTGGTGAGGGAAAGAAACATTTATCAATTATTACATTCCCCATGGTTTGTACATTATCAGGATTAGTATTCCCAACTGTTTCACACAAAGTATTCTTTCTTTTTTTGAAGAGAAAAAACAGAGATATAGTTCAAAATAGGTGGTGTTCTATTTTGATTTTTGCAATATTAAAAAAGAATCGTTATTCTAAAAAGTGGTATTGCTGGCTATTATTTTAGAGATGAAACCAATAAGATGGAAAGGTATAAATTGACATGTCCAAATATAAGCTAATAAAGGGCAGAGCTGAGACTGGAACTGTTTACCATTGTTCAGTGTGAGTCACCTTTCAAGAAGTTCAGGTGGTTTTCCTTAACTCCACTTAAAGGGAGGACCTTTTAAGGTCAGTATGATGCTGTATCTGTGTATTACAATGGGACAAACACTCAGGAATTTAAATGAGATCCTTGGGTAAGGATGGATATGGGCCAATTCAGATCTTTAGACTTAGAATTATATATACATTATAGTAGTAACCTTTATTGATTAGATCTTATTGTACCTTTTAGAAATTAATAGTGGCTCTTAAATTAAGTAAAAGAAAAATGAAAACACAAGAAACATACTTCGTGAACTAGTAACTCCATGTTTGTATTGGAAAGATTTCCTGAGATTAATGAAATTTTCCTTAGTCTACTTATCACCTTCATGACCTGAATATAAAAAAAAATTACTTTATACTTTGGTTCTAAGAGTATATTCTCCATTCACTTAGGAATAATGATATGACTCTTATTACCTTCCTGATGCCTTTCTGAGAGGCTAGGTCAAGAAAAAATGTCTGGCATGCAAAATGTTTTGGAATTATCATGAAATTATAATCAACACTGGCAGAAACTAAGGGTAAAACTAAGGGCAGAGAAATTTCTGACTTTTTCTCTACCTTTTCGGGAAGTGTCTTTGTAGGCGTATCTTAGTGAATTTTCTTCATATATCTGCATGGGAGACACACAAAGGTACTCTGAACTTTTATTCTCTTTTGTATGTGTGTGTTTGTGGGGAGGGGGGAGAAGTGGGAGTTATTTTTGGTGTCAGGTGAAGTCAGGAGTATAAACTAATACAAAGGCAGAGGAAGCACTTATACTTTCCAGTGACAGGCTAACAAATCAGCCTTAGGCTTGAACTTGAGTCCCTGAGCTGAATTACTCTCATCTTTTCATTTACAAAACTAGGAGATATATTGTTTAGGGTTGAAATTAAATTAGGACAGGAGGTTTCTAGGTTGCCAGATCTTATTCTTCATATTATTTTCTCCATTGCAAGGGCAATTGTTAGCTATCAAAACAACTATAAGTGCCTCTGAAGATGACTTCTGGAGTGAACAGGTATTTCTGTGGCCTAATATTATTTACTGCTTGTGTAGAGTTACTTAGCTAAGTCATCTCCATTTTTATGATGTATTTATAATACCTATTTCTCAGTCTTAAGAGGAAAATATTCCAATTGATGCTAGCTAAAGACATTAATATGCTTTCAGATGCTTTGTAAACCAGTCTAAGGTCTCTCTCTTTTGTTCACGTGGCAGAATGCAGCTGACAGTTCCATGTCAGGCCCTTCCATGTTCTCATCCACAGTGTTTTTGATGCAACTCTTCATATTCAGATGAATAGGGGGAAAAAACAGCAACAACATTGGTTTGCCCTGTCTGTGATAAGAAGGCCCCATATGGACATCTTATTATTGGTGGCTTATTTATGGAAATCCTAAAATACTGTATAGACTGTGGCAAAATATACTTAAAGGAGGATGGCTCTTGGGTACGTATGGCATCAAAAAAGGAAGTACAGGGAGTTTCTGCCTCTTACAGTTGACGGATGTTTGATCTCCACATTGGAGAATCAGATGATGTCTCACCACCAGTCTTCAAATAAAAATAAGAACATAGAGGGACCTCTCTGGTGGTGCAGTGGATTGTGCAACACACTATGAAGCAAACCGCATCCACTGCAGCACAAGTTTGACCCCTGCCGCGGGCCAGGAAGGGGACCCACATGGTGCAGCAGACCTCTCCTGCCTGGCCTGCTGCTCACCTCAGCAGTGTGTTTCAGTCAGTCTGCCTGTTCTGCTCCCTGCTCTGTCTCTGGTGAATCCTCTCACCACCCTGGACTCTGGCCTGTATCCCAGCTCTTGTATGTATAAATAAATAATTCTTTAAAAAAAATAAAAGAACATAGAGCTGATTGACCTACCCATAGACAGTTGATCAGATGAGAGGAGGAAAAGCCATCTGCCAAGAGGACCTGTCCTTCCCTATCTCCCACATTACAACTAAATTATAAAGGCTCATTAAGTCTTCCACTTCAAGTACCTCCAGTGTCCCACACCCCAAGCCTCCCTGCTGTGGACACAAGTTATCTTAATACCTCCCTCATCTAAGACTACAGGCATCCTTTCCACATGAAACTCATGCCATATGACTTAAAAGGATTAGATTTATTTCCTATCAGGAGACAATCAGCATTATAACACCTCCCTCCTGGCTGCTGCAGCTGCAATTGTTTCAGATGATCAAGACCTCTTGTACTTGTCTCAGTTTTTCCCATATACCTCCTCACAGGTGTTTCTCAATCAGTTAAGTGAGGGAGGCAGTACTTCTCTACCAATCACCAATGGAAGCAGTAGTGGCAGTAACAGCAGCCTCATGTCCTCCAACAGCCTAAGGGAGAGCCATAGACACGCCGTCCAAAATAGAAGCAGCACGACACAGCATCCATCTTCGGCATCATACCAGAAATTATTTCATTAAACTGATCTCTGCCCCTTCTGCTTCTACCCTCACCCCAGATTAAATGAACTTGGCAGAAAGAAGAGAACTTTGTGCTACATTTTCCCTTTTCTGTTTAGAAAAGTACACAAGTGTTTTTGTTTTGTTTTGTTTTTCTTTTTTTTAGGGAAAAATTAAAAGAAATGTACAGAGAGAAAAACATACATATATAAATATGTATATGTATACATGTGTGTAGAATGAACTAATATATATGTGTGTGTGTGTATATATATATATCTCCCAAGTAAACTAATAAGCATTTCAACAATCTGTAACATATCCCTTGAAAGGAAAAAGAAATATCTGTATCATATCCCTTGACAGGATAAAGAAATATTCATATTTTTGAGATAACTAGTAATAGCAGTAATAATAATGATTGACCATGGGCAGTGCTTGTTAACCACATTCCTTCCTACCTTACAACTTAGTTTTAAAAAATTCACTTACTCCAGGAAACCTTGGTCAAAATTCCTTTTATGTTTTTGCCTTTCAAGCTCATACTCTGTTTTTGATCATTTATTGTCTGCTTTCATCTAGCTATTGTTTATGATCCATAACAAGATCATGCAGAGAAGAAATTTATCTTCTCTGACATCTTATACATTCAGGTTTGTTCAATGCTAAATGTATTTCAGGTACTTTACACATTAAAGTCTAATTGATTGCCTCATCATTTAGTAAAGTGATTTGGAATCTAGTACCTGTCAAAGATTAGAGATCTTTGGTTATATACTTTACTTTCTCTGAAATTTTAGGAAGGAGAGTTTTATAGCTGAGTTTGCCCTTTTTCTAGAAAAAAGTGGTGAGAAGCTGAGGGATTTATTATAATGCAAAACATACAGGAGTGGGGTAATGAACATATAAAACAGGGCATATAAGACTACTTAGTAAAATGTTACATTGTGCAAAGCATTTTCTCTTCAAATTTCTCATCTTTCCTTAGAAGAGCTCAACTAATAAATTGGAATCTACAGCATCTATATTTGTTCACCTTAATTTTTAAGTACCTAAATAAACTGAAACAGTTTTAGTGGTTCAAAAAGCTGGAATATATAATGAAGTTTATTATTCATACATGATTTTACATGATTTTAATGACTTCTAATTCTGATTTTTAAAGATTTAATCATTTATCTCCCTGTTGATAATTATATTTTATAATTTTTTTTAAAGATTTGTTTATTTATGCACACAAGCACTGGGGTACAGGTCAGAGGGATGGGGGGTGAGAGAATTCACCAGAGACAGAGTGGGGAAGAGAACAGGCAGATAGACTGAAACACACTGCTTAGGGGAGCAGCAGGCAAAGCAGGAGAGGTATGCCACACCATGTGGGTTACCTCCCCGGCCGGTGGCAGGGATTGAACTTCTGCTACAGTGGCTGTGGTTTGCTTCATAGTGCGTTGCTTAACCCACTGCACCACCAGGGAGGCCCCTATTTTATAATTTCTAATAGTTATGAATCAGGATACATTTAACCAGCTTGCTAATCTTTCTGTGGTAAATTTAGACAGTTTGTTCATTCTTTGAAAAGGTCAGTAAGCTACAAGTTTTACCCTCCCATGGAAATATATAAAGTAAACCAAGAACCAACTGACCGTGGGTCCTTAGGAGAGTCTGATTCTTTCTAAACTGATGCATCAATTTATCAGATCATAATGTAGTACCATTCCTTTAAAGATGTGGTATCTTCTGCTACAAAAAATTTTAATGAATTATTTCCTGTCAGACCTGTAGGGTATTCAACATAATTTCCACATTTTATGCTTTTAAAAGGTGGTTAATAGTGTGTTCTATTAGTGAGTTTTACTACCAAATCACAGGAGGGAAATGGAAAATGTTGTCATATTTTCTAATTAGATAGAATGTAGCATCATCATGACCAGATCAAGAAGATGTGGTACATATACACAATGGAATATTATTCGGCAATCAAAAATGACAAACTAGGGCCATTTATAGAAACATGGATGGACATAGAGGAAATTATACTCAGTGAAACAAGTCAGACGGCAAGAGAAAAATATTGGATGGTTTCACTATTAGGAAGAATGTGAAAGAGCAACAGCTACAACAACAACAAAAAAAGAAGAATGAGCTCAAGGAAATGGGCAATTACAACCAAAAGCAATAAAAAAAAACTCAACAATACCAAAATGTCAGGGATGAACCGGAAGGACAATGGGCGGGGGGGAGGAGAAGGAGGAGAGGGCAAAGACGGGGTTGAGGGCAGAGGGAGCACAGGGACGAGGTGATTGTGCATGGGTGGAATGGTGGTGGGAACTCCCTGGGGAATACAAATGATTTCAAATAAAATTAAATAAATAAATTTAAATTGAAAAATGAAGCATCATCAAATGATCTGCTACTCTAAGAGCACGCTCAATGAAATGAGCAAAAAAATTCAAATTATTGTACATCTTCAAAGAAATGTAGATATTACTTTCACATAAAATAAATGACATGGTGTAGGAATATAAAAGTTATATTTATTGTCAGATGACTGTACAGTTTATATTTTCTATATTATTTATGAATTTTACTAAATTTCCTCTTTAGACTAGTCTCTTGCATATCTTAAACAGCTTTCAAGGTTTGTGGGGTCATAGTTGATCCAGAAATGAACCTACATAACTCTGAATAACTAAATTAAATACAGTTTCAAGTATATTTAGCAGAATTAGACTAATAAAATTGATCAGAAATGATAGTATTGATATATGTAGTTATTTTCCCAAAGAGATAAGTTGACTTGTGATCCTAAATACTGGGTTAGTAGACGTTGATAGTAATTTGTGTTTCCTTGTTGAGATGGGGTGTATTTTTTTTTTGTAGGCTTTTTATTTTTATAGTAATGGTTTTCATTATGTAGTTCATGGTAATTACTAAAAAAAGGAGAAACTACAGGCAGAGTCATGAAGTGTCAGCAAAAACACATTTAACCATAGATCATATACACAAATATTAATTACATATTAATACATGTTAATTCTTAAACACAAAATTTATTTTAAAAAATTTACATGTAATACTTAGTGCCTTGGTCCTGATTTCTAATACTGTTCTTCCATAAAACCAAGCAAGGATCCTTAGAGAAATAACCGATAATAAGATGGGGTAGAAAGTACACATGTGAGTCTGGAGTGTCGTGTACTGCCAAAGTACTCACTGCACTCAATACACCCCACCCACCATACAACACCATATACAGGCAGGAATAGGGGTACTTCAAAGAGACACAGGAACCAATTGAAGAACTCTAAATAGCCAAAGCTGAAGTAATCAGAGTAGAAAAATAAAGTGGTGTTGATTATAATCCAGAGTTTAAAATAACTATCTGTGAGACCATACTAAATAAGTAAATGATTCAATAAAATAATACATGGGAAGAAGAGGCAAATCTCTAATGCAGTAGAATTTCAAATAATTTATGTAAATATTCTGCCTTCAAGGAAGGGGAGCATAGTTCCTAACTTCTGAGCTTGTGTTAAACATGGTCACTCTCAAAAGAGAACATTATGGGAAGGGGTGGAAGAGTACTTCACAGTGGATGAGGCAGCACTCTATCAGTCAAGAGATCAAGATGAATGTCAACAGTCATAAAGAATGACAGTAAGCATCCTTGTCATGATGGAATGAAAGACATTTTACCTTTGCAGCCTCAAAACTCTTAATCCCAATATTTAGCATTAGAGAAGTTTTGATGGAGATGCCATTTACAGTATATTTGACCAGTACCCCTTAAACCTGTCAAGATCATCAAATCCAAGGGAACTTCAAGAAATGTTACAGGCAAGAGGAAGCCAAAAAGACATCGATAGATTTGTGGTATGTTATCATGGATGGGGGTCTGTAAAAAGAACATTAGCTAAACACAGAAGAAATTAGAAAAAACTCTGAACTTTAGTTAGTAATAATGTATCACTTTTGGTTCATCAATTGTAAAAAATGGAATTGTAATTGACTAATTACTAATTATAATTAGTCCAATTAGTATGGACTAATGTATGATGTAAAATTAATAGGGGAAACTTGGTGTGTGTTATAGGAGATCTCTGTACTATCTTATTAATTTGACAAGAGACTCTTGAAGGATTCTTGGCTAACAGTTTTTATCTTTGAGTATTTTGAATATCTCCTTCCACTCCTACTTGTCTAACAACCTATGTGTTCAACAACAGATGAGTGAATTAAAATGATGTGGCATATAACACCACATCATGTGATGTAATATAATCACAACAGGATACTATTCAACTATGTGTGTATAAAAGATGAAATCTTGCCATTTGAGACAATATGGATGGAACTAGAGGGGGTTGTGCTAAGTGAAGTAAATCAGAAGGAGAAAGACAAATACCTGATGATTTAAGTTGTATGTGGAAAATGAAGAAACAAAGCAAAGAAACAGACCAAACAAACATAGAAATGTGACTGTAGAATAGAAGGCTCCAGAAGGGAAGATAGAAAATGGGGAGCAATGAGGAGAGGGGACCTAGTGAACTATGTAGAAGTTATTGGTGATGGGCTTGCTACAGTAACACAACATTTGAGGAAGTATGAACTATCCCTAAAATGATATACAGTGTTGTAAACCATTACCTTGGTAAAAATAATTTAGTTGAAAAAAGTTGTATTTAGAAGCTATAGATTAACTTTGTTGAGAAAGTTATAAAAGGTGAATAATTCTTAGATCAACAAATTAATGTCAGTAAATTATATCATTCTCCTAGTACAAAGTACTATTTACCAGCATAGGTTTTCCTGTCCATGCTAAATAGAACAAATCACACCCAGATAAACATATTTTGAATTAGCTTTTCTATTACTCATTTTTTTGCAATACAATGTGGATTACTAAATACAATTTGGATTACTAAAATTTTCTAAATCACCACTAAGAATTCATGAAAAGAAAGTGTCACATTGTATAAATCAGTCTTAAATATTAAGAGAAGACAATTTTTTTTTTCACTTTTATTGATATTGACAAGATCTATCATCACCACCAGTAGTGGATGATGATTACGCTTCCAAAATTTTTGCCAAAATGGCTCAATGATGACTTATTCTTTTGCCTCTCTTTAAAGTTCTAAGGTATCTATTATATTTAGTATTTTAAAGATTGTTACTTATCAAATATTATTTGTATTATATATATACATTATTATTACTATTTTGAAAATTAACCTAGAGGCTGAAAATACTCCTAGAAGCTGAGACAAGTATTCTAGCCAATCATAAGGGGCAGGAAATAGGAACTGCCGCTTCCCTTTTTACCCATTTTATTATATAAACACACGTATATACATATATATGTATAAATCCATTACATTTATACACACATATTATATATGTGTATATATACATACATAGGTAGTAAGGATATATATTTGTGGTTTATATATAACATTTATGTAGATATTTTATTTATGTATGTACACAAAATTATACACATGTATTTGTATACTGTTCCTTCTCTGTTCCAAATTGTTGTAGACTTCTTTAAAAACTCAAGTTTTACTCTCTTTCGGTAGGTTTTCCTTACCATTGGACCAAAAGATCCTGTCTTTTACCTTCTTTCACCTTCTGACATAAACTTTTATATGTGCTCATGTCTTATTTTTCATTGTTACCGAATATTTATAATTACTAACAATAACTGGACTCTCTGCTTTACATTTAACTACAGTTCTTGTTAAATTTGTGTTCCACTGTGGCAATTGTGAAAGTTTAGGAATGCCTTTTTAAATTATTCTGTTTTTAGTTTGTATGAGTCATAGCATAAAAAACACATTTCAAGAACTTGTTTGGAAAAGTCTTGGAACCTGATCCCAGAATATGTGACGAAAGGGTCACTTTTGGCGACACCCCACTGAATTTCCTGAAGCAATGAAACTGTCTGAAAAAGACTCAGATCAATATGACTAATATTCTCTAGATTTTCATTGGAATATTAGATTTAGGATTTTCATCTCTGCTACATAAAAATATTGAATAAAATTTTTTAAAAAGAGAAATCCTGCCTATGATAATTTAACACGATCAAAAGTAATAAAAAGAAATATAATATTCTGACAAAACCTTTTTAAAATGCACACCTCATTTTCATAATAGTGATATGTGTGGTTCACATTTTTGCATGGACTATCATGTTGCTTCTTTTTTTAATTCTATCAGTATATTTTCAAGTAATTGATGGCTTGTGAATATGTAATTATAGTAAGTACTCTTAACTGTATTTTAAATTGAAATAATCATCTCAAATCTTAAATCCTGAGGTCTGACTTTTGACATCAGAGGGCAAATTCTTGAGGTGGTAATATAATTGTATACTCATCAATTTTATCCTTAACATGTTCTGATTTAAAATTCATTCCTTTAGCCACACATGATTCTGTATTGTAGCTTCATATCTTTCCATATCATCACTGAATTAGTGTGTTATGAGTTTCTCCCTGAGCAACTGGGAGCTGTTACCTGAGCTCAGGGAACTGTTACCTGGCACAGAATAGTACCAGACGATTCTGCCTGCGAAAGTATTTGCATGGGGAATCTTGTAAAATGAATTATTTGTAATTTTAAAATAGAATTAATACAAGTCAAGAAACTGTTGTATCAGTTTTTGATGTTAAGACTTTTATCACCTGTGAAGTAGCTGTTCAAAAGCATTTATACTGGATATACAGATGAGAGAACAGCATTTCTCTTTCTTTGGCTTGATTCACATTTCACAGAGCCGTGGGGATTGTTGTCTTAGACTGCACTGTGATGAGGTTTGGCAGAGAGTGTTCATTGTTCAGGTTTTAAAAAGGGCAAGTTCTTGGCAGGAATAACTTGCACAGCAAAGGAATGCTATGCTTACACATGTGCACTCAATAAACCCTTCAGAGAGCATGGGGCAAGAAATTACGGATTCCTTACTCCACCCTATCCCAGTCTCTGAATGTTGATTGTTTAGAACCTTCTTTCTTTTGTTGTGTGACCATCACATGGACGTTTTCACATTACAGAAAGGGGTACTTCCGATTCATATTTCAGAGGTTATTAATGAGTACAGTGAGTATGCATTTCATATCCTGTGCATTTTCACTTGAAGTGTATTCAAAGTAAAAATTGCATTCAGATCTGCTTTCTCTAATATCAGTCACATAACCATCATCTCTAGGCAATCAATAATACTCCTTTTTATATATTGTGACTGTTAGTCATTTCTGATGATCAGAAAGAAGACTGATTTCCTTTTTTTTTTCCTTTTCTTCATAGTGTACAAGCAGCATTGAAAATCAGTTGTGTACTGATGTAGTATTTATGTAATAAGGTGAGCAAAAGAAAAAAGTCTTGTGAATTCCCAAGTCAATAAATGGGAAGAATTAGCATCAACTACATGAACCCACAGTCTGTTTTCTGTCCTCCTGGGCTTTGTTAGTTCTGATTTCTACTTTCACATGGAATAATTTTGTCTTTTACTGCATTTCCTTTGCTGACCCTCAACTGGTTCCCTCTCCCCTTACAGCTCTTACATATGTGTATTAAATCTTGCCTGGAAAAGTGCTTTCCTCTCAAATTATACCCACCTGTCCTAGAGATATTTTCCAGTCCCCAGAAGCCATTATCCTCTCTCTTACTTCTAGTATCACAAGACTAAATTTCTCAGGATGAGTACCAAATGGTTCTTCATATTCCATAGAACATAATTAAGTCCCAAATTTTGCATATAGTAACCACACAGTCTCTAACATTTGAATTGAAATTTAATCATTTAAAATCTATGACATATTTTCTCTTTCAGTGACTATATTTATTCTAGTTTTGTGTAGAAGAAATGGGGTGTAGGCCAGAGGTGCGGGGTCATGGGACTGGCTACTGAGAGGACTCACCAGAGACAGAGTAGGGAACAGAATAGACAGATCTACTGAAATACACTGCTGAGGGGAGCAGCAGGCAAGACAGGAGACATCTACTGTGCCATGTGTGCATTAGTTCCTTGGCTGGGGTTCAGACTCAGGCTGTAGGGGTGGTGGTGCTGACACTTAACCCTTAGGCCACCAGGGAGGCCCTCCAGTGACTATTTTGCACATAAAATTAATCACTTAGTATTTCATACATTTATTCCTTCATCACAGAGGATTTCTCATGCATTCATATTATTCTTGATGTCTTATTTAATTCCCTTTTAGTCTCTGCTTTAATTCAAGAAATATTTACTGAGTACTTGTTATGTGTTGGATACTGTAAGAGTAACAGATGAAATACAGATGAAAAGTCTTACTAATGAAGAAATAGACAATTATAAAGGAATTCATTATCACAGGTTTCAAATCAAATCTCTTTATGATATTAAATTCAGTAAACAAAAGGCCCTACTCATAGTCTTTGTATTTTCTCTCTACAGTCTTTAATTATGTCACCTTTTTCCCTAACTTCTGCTTTTATTTGTGTGAAGATTATGCCTGGTGCATTGTCTTGAACCCTGATTTTTCTCTCGGGTCCAAGTTATTTCCCCACACCCCCACAACACCAATGGGTTGGTCCTCTTTTCCACTACTCTGCTTAGAAGGGAGGTCACTGGTAACTGAAAGTTTCAGAGTCTTTGATTAGCATGACTCCAAATGGGCCTGTAAAGTGACTGTGATGTCATGGGTAAGACTATGCCTTGTGAAAGCTGACAGACTGGGTTAAATCCTAGCTCTGTCCCCTCTTAGCTGTGCAATTCAGATGAGTTACTGGGTTTCTACATCTGTTTCCTATCTTTTAACTGCAGGCTCATGAAAGTACTAAACTCATAGACTTATTGTGAGGAATAAATCGGTTAATAAAGGAAAATCAAATCTTGTGTGGTATCTGTGTTAGTGTTAGCATTTCTTTAACCCTTATACAGATGATGTCTGTTAAATAAAGGTCAGATTCTCATATCTTCTACACTTTCCTACTGCCTTCCTGATCATTAGCTTCTGATTTGTATTCATGTCATAAAGAATTAAGTCCTTTAATGATCTACCTCAGTTATATTCCTGGATAAGATCTTTCACATAGACACCTATTCAAAGACCACAGTTTTGGGATACTCTGCAGCAACCATGATAACAGAGACGTGAGGTACAATCCAGGGCAAAGGAACCCTTCAGTACTAGTTATTACAGAAGTAGCTAGTTGTAGACGCTAGCCAGCAAGTAATAAAATCCTGTCACTTCATCTAAGTTTCCAGTTTTAGTTCTTAGCATTCCACTCTTTCCCTCTGGTTACTACTGGATTTATAACATTGCATAGTTCTTTGCTGAAGTCCTCTTTCCCCACATATGAGATACAGATTTGTAGACAGTCCCATCTTCACCTTCCCTTTTTTTAAAAATCCAGTACACAGACATTGTCATGGCTTTCCAACATGGGCTGTCATTCCAAAACTTTGCCCACAGCTTACTTCCACTGCTGGATCACTTTTTTGTCCCTGTACCTCTCCTAACCAGGCATTACTCTTGAGACCTCTTATTAAATACCTTCACTAGTCTGCAGTTTCAGAATATTCTACTTTAATCTCCTTTAGAAGAAAGCAAAAGGCAGCAAAGTGATCCAGTTAGCTGTTCCTTCACTTGAGGATATGGAAATTGGCCCAACAATTCTCCTGAGTGCCAGCTCATGCCCTGAAGATAGACCTTTTCTAGATTATATGCCAGTGCTGAATTTGTTCTACTGGGACTGACTAGCCCTCATTATTATTCCTTAAATTTTGGACTTCAGGGAAACTTATGGAAGTCTGAATTGTGTCAGTTATAAAATCAAATTGCCTAAGGAAAGCTAATTTCTCATCTCAAGGAAGAAATTTAGGAAGAATCCATGATAAATGAGTGACTCCTACATATACTTGTAAGCTATTTAATATGCAAAGAACATCTTTTGTCTGATGCTGCCTCATCTGCTTAGCAATTTCCTGGAATATTAATAATAGAAGCAACAAATATGTTAATCAATTATATTTTTCATTAATTGATCTTAAATGTCACTTTAGCTTTTGCTAAGTGGAAGTGAAACTGAACAGTGTTCTAGCTATTTTATGGGAAAACATTTCTAATGCCTTTTTGGGTATTGTTTGAGATTAGTCTCTTCCCATAATTGTCACTTTGGCTTATGAATGTTAATCAATATACTTTATATTAATAATAGTTTGTAAAGTATTTTTTTTTTAAAGATTTGTTTTATTTATGCATACAAGTACTGGGGTACAGGCCAGAGGTGTGGGGGGAGGGGTGAGAGGATTCACCACAGAGAGCAGGGAGCAGAACAGGCAGATCAACTGAAGTACACTGCTGAGGGGAGCAGTGGGCGAAGCAGGAGAGGTCTGCTACACCATGTGGGTCCCCTCCCAGGCCGGCGGCAGGGATCAAACTCGTGCTGCAGTGGCTGCGGTTTGCTCCATAGTACGCCGCTCAACCCACTGCGCCACCAGGGAGGCCCTGTAAAGTATTTCTTTATATCTTATTATAGATAACTACTTATAAAATCCTATTTCTATTTCATGGAAAGTGCAATGTTTTTGACCTAGGATAACTACAATTTACTTAAGATAAATATGCTAAATTTACTTGTGATATGTATGTACATATACACATATTTAGTCTTTTACTATATATACACGTATGTGGCATTTTCAGTATCACAAGTTTAAATGGTTATTTTTAGTGTGACTCATGGAACAAACCAAACTAGTTGTGTGTTTTTCAGGTCCCATCAGGTCACTAAGAAGAGGGCATTCTGGATCTGCTGTCATGTAGGTTCTTCTCCAGCTCCCCCACTGGTTTCCCTTTCTTTTCCTCCCACTATTTATTCTTTGTGTATAGCTTTGTTCCTTTCTCTCTATAACCTTTCCTCACTGATCCATTTACTTTCCTCATTTAAGTTATTTAATTGGGGAAGGAACAAAAATTACTAAGCCTGGCTTCTCTCCTTGTCTTGATCACTCTGCCAATATTTTTTTTCCAGTAGTATCTAATCTAAGGGAATTGCACTTAACAAGCTATTTAAATTCCTGTTATGAGCTCATCAAATGCCTTTTTCCTTTGTGGTTGTGATTTTGTATATACAAGTGTTTACACCATGTTGTGGTGAAAATAGAGTGCATTTTGGAGACATAGTTTATTGCTTGGGGAAATTGCTAAGTTATTTAACTCTTAGCTTTACTACGCTCATACATCGAAGTGGGTTAAATAAAAATTTTGCATACAAAACATGAGGATGTCAGATGAGAAATACAGATTAAATATCTGTCCTAGTTCATGTCACTATTATTATTTAATATATCAACTCAATTTCTTGCTTATATACAATAAGCATATAGTTGCAAAAGCTTTGAAATGCTAGCATATGACTGTGGATTTTATCCATAGGTGACAGGAAGCTGCAAGAATTTTTGAACCATGAAACCACCCAAGAATTAGTGTTTCAGGAAGTTGTACTTAGGCATAGTCTTCAAGGATACAAGTATGAGACTCGTTTCATAGAAATAATGAACACTGGGCTAACACAATGTTGAAGAGAATAGGATAAGTTTCTCAAAGAAACACAAGGTTATAGTATAAGAGAATTTTTATACTTCATGGTTTTACCCTATGACACATTGAAAATGTTGTTATTATATTGGTGACTTTGCACTCAGTCTACTTAGAATTGTTTTATAATTTCTCTCAGAACCTGAATATGTTAATCTTCAAATTTTCTCATTGATGCTGTATTTGGAAATGACTATATATTACTTCCAAAATTAACATTGTGGGCCTCCCTGGTGCCATAAGGGGGTAAGTGGAAGCACTATGAAACTCTTGCCAGACACTGTAGCAGGATTTCAAACCCCAGCCAAGAAGCTAACCCACATGGCTCAGTAGACCTTTCCTGTCTCGCCTGCTGCTACCCTCAGCAGTGTACTTCAGTAGATCTGCCTGTTCTGCTTTCTGCTCTGTCTCTGGTGACTCCTCTCACCTACCACACCTCTGGCCTGTATCCCAGTTCTTGTATGCATGAATAAATAAATATTTTTTTAAAAAATAAAATTAACATTGAAACATTGGAACAAGTAATATCTTCCCACATACAAAGTGTGTGGTTATAAGTGACTCCTGCAGGATATAGATTACCTCATTACCTCATCATTTTTTTCCTGCTAAAGGAAGTTGAATATTTCAGGTTACTAAAGAAATCCTTTGATACAGAGGATGCAGAGTTTGTGTGGACAGCAGTTTTCAGACAGACATCATAGAACTGCAAGTAGAAGCCATGAAAACCTTAACTCAATATTTAGTTTGTGAAATCAAACAGTAAATCCTTATTTTGTTGTCATATATATTTAACATTTAGTGTCCTGTATGGTACATGCTGTTCATTCTCAATAGAGTTACTTCCTTTCTCTCTTTTTTTTTTTTTCTCAGTAATCTCTTGGTAACCAATCATTTTTAAAAGTTAATTCAACTCTCACCTTCCTCACAAAACAAAAATATACATAATAACCAAAACAAATCCTTAAGCAGAACTGAAATTACCAGTAAGGGAGGGGCGATGGGAGCAAAGGGTAAAGGAAACTGTAGTGGGGGATTATGGGTACTTTGGTGGTAGACATTGTCTGGTAATATATATTGGAGGAGAACTGAACCTCCTCCAGTGTACAGTGTGTAAACAATGTACCTCAATTTAAAAAATAGATAACCTTCTTTATATAAAAACTCACAAAACATAAATAAGTTCCCTTTCACAGACATTCAAATTTTTTAATAAATTATTTTAATTAAAAATTATTGGGCCTTCCTGGTGGCACAGCAGGTTAAGCAACGCACTATGAAGCAAACCGCAGCCACTGAAGCACGAGTTCGATCCCTGCGTCCGGCCAGGGAAGGGACCCACATGGCATAGCAGACCTCTCCTGCCTCGCCTGCTGCTGCCCTCAGCAGTGTGTTTCAGTCAGTGTGCCTGTTCTGCTCCCCGCTCTGTCTGGTGAATCCTCTCACCTCCTGCAACTCCGATCTGTACTCCAGCTCTTGTATGCATAAATAAATAAATAAATATTTTTAAAAAATTATTTTATATCCCTGATAAGCTACCTGCTCCTTAGTATAGAGACCAATGTCCATGTCTTAAGTTCAGTCTCCTTGACATCTATCATAAAAATTATTGTTGATTGGCCATTGCAATGAAAAAAAATATCAAGGGAGAATTGTGAATCAAATATATGATACTGAGTCACATGTTGCATCAGCCAAACATTTTTAAAAATAAATTGTGGAATAGATATTTTAGCTGTTCACTTTCAGTTTTAGTTAGAAATAATAAGGGAGTCTTAGATTTTCTGCCACTCAAGGACAACTAAAATAAGTGTCATAGGTAAGTAGGTATTTGATTAAAAGATATCTTAGGTTCTAAGATAGGCTCCAAGCTATCTTAGTAACTATCTTGAGTAACTCACTATAGACCTATAAGTCAGTACTTGTGGTGTGTTTGGAATCATAAAACTGAGTAATCCCAGAGCTGAGATTATAACCGAAATCTGTTCATTCCTAGAAGGGCAAAAACATTCTACTAATGGTCAGTATTGACAAATGATTTACAAAAGAAATTTAATATGTTCTACCAGAATTGCTGGCACCTCAATCCAGGCAAGGTGATGACTATTAGTTACATAAT
The DNA here is from genome assembly GCA_019455555.1 of Galemys pyrenaicus. Classification (NCBI taxonomy): domain Eukaryota; kingdom Metazoa; phylum Chordata; class Mammalia; order Eulipotyphla; family Talpidae; genus Galemys; species Galemys pyrenaicus. The sequence continues at coordinate 1,890,876 of JAGFMF010012021.1, forward strand.
GATGACCATTTCTGAAAAAATAAATTAATTTTTGTATCTGATAACCAGAGACTGTATTCTCCTTATGATCACCAGAGCTATAGAATTGTTCTTTATATTTATGGTCTTTGCCTAGCTAGTTTTCTTGATTTTTAAGATTTATTAATTTATTTATGCATACAAGAACTGAGGTACAGGCTAGAGGTGTGTGTGTGTTAGCATATGGGGTGAGAGGATTCACAAGAGACAGAGTGGGGAACAGAACAGGCATATCTGCTGAAGTACATTACTAAGGGGAGCAGTGGGTGAGGCGGAGAGGTCTGCTGCACATGTCGGTTATTTGAACCCATTCTGCAGTAGCTATGGACAGCTTCATAGTGCTGCAGCTTAACCCCTTGTGCCACCAGGGAGTCCCCCTAGCTAATTTGCAATGTAAAAAAGGAGCATGGTTATAAATAGGTACCTTTTAAAATCATACATTGTACAAATATGAAGGATGACATAATAAATATATATTTTAAAATAAATAAATGTGTGCCTTTATTAACACAGGATTGTCCATATATCTGTTTACATATTCGGTGTATAAAATGAATACACCTGAATATGTGCATATACATCCATCATACAATATATTAATCCTTTAGTGTGTATATGATAGTGCTATAATATATATTATATGAGTTTATAGACTATATAATATGTTGTATGTAGGATGTATAATATTGTATGTAGGATAGATGAACACATATACTAAGATTAATATATTAAGTTAGGTGATCAACATAAGAAATAAAGTTTTGGAATATTATTAAATACATTTTAAAAATTATTAAGAAAGAATTAGAGAGCGTGGAAAAGAAGGGAAATCCTGCTAGCTTATGTACTGTAGTTTTTATACTAATAGTAAATGACATGAGCACACATGCTGACTCAGACCTCCTCTCCTAGCTGTAACATTCATCCATTGAAATCGCCTGTTTTCATAAAAAGAAGCCAAGTTCATAGATACAGAGAACATCGGTGATTGCTGAAATGAAGCTGAGCTGGTGAGCAAAGATACAAAGTTCTAGTTATTTTGTGTACAATATGGTGACTACATTATACTCTATTATGTATTTGAAAGTTGTTGAAAGAGCAGATCTTAAAACTTCTTCAACACAAGAAAAAAAATTGTGACTGTGTGGTGAGGTTTGCTAACTAGAGTTATTGTATTGATGATTACATATTATATACAAATATTGAATCATTATGTTGCGTACCTGAACCTAGTATGGTGTTATATGTCAAGTATACTTCAATAGAAAGTTAAAAATAATAATAATAATAATAGACCTACCATATATGATCCAGCAGCCCCATTTCTGGGTAAATGCCCAAAAAATAATATTTTGAAGAGAAAATTAAAAGCAAAGAAATTACTTGTTTTCTAGTATAAATCCTCCCTTATAATGTAGGCTTAATGAGGATGGAAATATGTGTCTCCCGACCACCATATTTTCATTATGAAGCTAAAAAGTGATTGTAACTGTATAAATATGTGGTGGGTGCTTAATAAGTTAGTGACAAATGAATGAGTGATTCTTGTATTGGATGAATGTCTGAAATTTTTCTGGTGATGCCATCCCTGGCTTAGGCAATTCAGGAAGATTCTGTCAGACAACCTGGAATGTATGAAGTCTTTGACTTCTTCTCTTTGATTTGAGTTTACCCTGTAGCTTATATTGTTGTTACCTATCAACTTTACAACTTCTTCATCAAGAAACCTAAACCAGAGATTAGTTTATTTGAAGATAAGTTGCTCTCATGCATGTTCTATAACTAATTTGTGAAGAAAGGCTTTGGGTAGTAACTCAATTATTTTAAAATAAAGAATAAAGAAATTACACTTAGCCATTGTTAAGAACTGTTAGGTAGAATTTCCTGTTCTTTATCCTTTGTAAAATTTGTTTTGGGTAGCTTGTCAAAAGGATCAGTTTCTCTTGAACTGGTGTTTAACTGCACCCCTTTTCTTTCCCTCCATAACATCCCCCTCCCTGGCCTAAATGCTAATGAATAGACTTTGAGAGCTGACAGTTCCTTTTCCATATTTTAAATTAAGAAACTCTGGTACAAAATGCCCTCAGATCATTCAACTATGTGTGGACTTAAAATGAAAAATATTCATTTTAACTGTGCAGTGTAGCTACTGCTTTGTTATTTTTAGTTCTTTGTCTGTGGGAGGTATAGACTTATCTACAATGTTGCCACTTCCATTTATCATTTGGGTGTGCACAAAGAAAAAGAGATAATGTTTTTGCACAATATCATGCTTTCTCAATGTGGTCACCTTTAATAATAGAAACCAAAGGAAACATTTCCCAACATATTCATCATAATTCTACCAGGAAGCAGATGTGCAGTTTTATTTTTTTCTCTAATCATGTGTTTATTTATTGCATTATATCTTTCAGTTTTGGTATTTTGCTTCAGAGGGAAATTCCATCCTTCCTGGAATAACTCCCCAAGTTTTATATGGATTTTTTAACTGGTGATTTGATGGGACAATACAATCTCCCTTTTTATATATATATATTTGTCTTTTGATTGTGTCTGTAAAGTTCAAGTGTTTATTATTCTTCCTGAGGATATTTCTGTGATATAAAAACAAATACAAAGTAATTTGTGTGGCGGATATATCATATTCCTTCTACATAAATTATATACCTACTAAAATATAAGAACAGGATCTCCAACAACAGTATCAGCTTCACCGGGCATTAGAAAATCATTGGAATTAATAAAGAGCTATCAGCTTAACTTTTTCATGTCTTTTCTTCACACTCCTCTGAAATGATGTGTTTCCATCAGAACATCTCCCCCCATGACTGTCCTCCATCTCTGCAGAGACTCTTGGGTTCTTTTGCCCATCTATCCAGCTTTGATCTACAGATCAGGAATTTCGAACAAATATTCTTTGCTCATTATAGCATCTTATATGCTGTACCTTTGTCAAATGAAATAACTGCAGGTTCTCCAGCCACACTTACTGGTGGGTATTTTTTGAGGGTGATTTATTTGTGTTATTTTTAGGAAATTGCTCAACCAACTTTCTACAAATTTGGTTATTTATACTCCCATTAACTACACCTTTACACCATCAGTCAGACGATAGGTTACATTGACCAGATTTTGCGATACCCTCCTGTGCAAAAGCTCTGACTTATGTTTCCTTATCTACCTGTATATCTTCCTGAACTTCAAACCCAAAATTTGTAAAATAAAACAGGATTTTAAAATGATTTGTTTTCTTTGCTGACCTTTAAGATTTATTTAAAAAATAAATTCTACTTCTGAATTTATTTGACTAATAACTGGATTTTCACGATAGATGACATGACAGGTTCCTTCCTGGACATTGGAGACCTATGTTGGGGCATGCCAGTTCCTTTTTTTCCTCTTTTTTATATGAGCTTTACTTAGTATGCTGAACTTCTTAACTTCTTTTCTTTATTTCTCTTATCACTATGTATCTAATAGTCTATATTTCATAATATCACCTCTAAAACAATATCAAATGTATGTTTTAGGCATCATCAACTTGGAGTCACGTATTTAATCTGTCATTTATTGACTTGGAGCATTGGGCACTTTATTTTCTCTGTTTTGGTTTCCACATTTGTAAAATATGGTAATTAAGGATATTTAATAGGTGGCTGTGAGAATAAAATAAATCAATATGAGTAAACAACTTAGAGTAGTCTGTTCCTTAGTTATTCCTCCATAAATGTTAGATGCTATTATCACCCCTTTCCTGTGCCCTCTATTTCCAGTTAGTTCAACATATTTTCTTAAAATTTCCCTCCATTCCATTCTCACTGCCAACACCATAATTGAAACCTTAATGATCTATTGCCTGAATTATTTTAATAATTTCTTAAATAATATTCCTTTTTCTCATCTAATCATGAACCTCAACCAATTTAGGATGTTGCATTCCAAACCTTTTATCTTGGTAGTAAGACCTTGCAGAAAACTGAAAGTTTTATTGACAAATGTATCACTTAAACAAAACTAAAAATGACATTAAAGTGCCTCCCTGGTGGCACAGGGGTGAAAGACACAGTGCTATCAAGCTATCGCCAGCCACTGCAACACTTGAGTTTGATCCCCAGCCCAGCCAGGGAGCTAAACCACAAGGCACAGCAGACCTCTCCTGTCTCCTCATTGCTCCCTCAACAGTGTACTTCAGTAGATCTGCCTGTTCTGCTCCCCATTCTGTCTCTGGTGAATCCTACCCCATAGCTCTGGCCTATACCCCAGTATGCATAAGCAAATCTTAAAAAAATGACATTAAATAATATGATTGTGTGTATGGTATTATGTGTGTATGTGTTTGAAATCTTGTAGTAAATAAAGTGAGAACAATATCATTCTAACCAAATAGATATTCATAATTATTAAGACTTCTCATGTTGTTACTCATTTTCTTGGCATCTTCCTCTGTTGGTTAAAAAGTGATTGAAGCATGTAATGTGGTGTATATTTATAATATTTTGTGTTATGGATACTGTATGTCCTTTTGAAATTGGTGAACCAGTTTGCATTTTCCCTTGAGATTATATGTATATAGTTTATATATGTATGCATATACATGTAATTATTTTTTCCTACCACATCTGCTGTCCACAAATTGAGACACCTTGCACCACACACTTGTTCTTGTTTTATGTAAATGGGATTGTGAACAGTTGATGATCTTCTTTTGTTTGAAGGAAATGGGCTGAAGTAGACTTAAATGTTTTCAGTTTTTAAAAATTGATGTATATTTGCCCAGTTTATTTAAAATCATAAATAACCAAAGCATTGTGGGTGAGGCATGATTTTGTCCTAATAATGTAATATCCATGCTCAGATACTATTGTTGTTATACGCTCCTTGCTCAGAGTGATGTCATACCTCGTATAAATTGCCTTAAATTGGCATAATTTGTCTGTAATTTAACTTTGCAGTTTGCGTCACATTTATCTTAGTCACATGAAATGACATCCTCACTTTCTCATGCCATATTTTATGTATCTCTGTAAATACTACCCACTCAAATTCCAGACTAAATAATATCCTACTGTGAAATTCTCACTGGTTCAATCCCATTCCCTCTTATCTCAGGTGAAATAATAAAAAAAAGGTTTCATTTATATTTTATATTTTTATAGCACTTATATTCTGCCTAAATTTTTAGTTATTTTGTATACTTGTTTTCTTTAATTACATTGTTTGGTCCTATGAATGGACCACATTTTATCAAGCAGCAGTAAATTCAATAGACCTTTATTCTAATTGATGCTCTGCATGACCTTAAATAGTAGCTTAACTTCTCTGAGCATCAGTTTCATTACAAACTATTTTATATTAAAAATAATATCTGCCTACAGGATCTTGAGATGAAATGTGTTGGTATTAGCACAAAGTAAGCACTCAAAAAAATTTGGTTATAATAATAATTATTATTAATGGTTCCATTAATAGTGAAATTCTAACAAAGAAGAGCAGGCATCTGTGATTTACTCAATTCAATTTATGTTTGGGAGATAATCAGGAATTATTTTGTCTACCGTTTTGAAAGGGCATTCAAACATGAATGCTTGATTATTTACTTGAATCAGGATTGAAACACTTGGCTAGTTGAAGGCAGTTCTGGGAATGAGAAGAAGGACCCCTCTCTGAATGATTGAAGCTGTACTTCTGAATTGCTTCTTTCAGAAATAAGGGGATTCTTTGCCCATTTTTCCACGGATTTAGATTTTTGTCATAGTAAATTGCCTTGGATCAAATACATTTTAAGTAACAACTCTCTTTTGTTCATTACTAGAAAAAAATGTAGCCTTAAAAATCTTAATATTTCTAATTTTCCTTATATCTTTTCCATTGGGCTATTGATTCTTACTTGTTTCCTATTATGCTTGCCATTTTACAGTCTTTTTTTGTCATACTGCATTACTTATTTTTCAAGTATTACAAATACCTTAAAAATTTTGGAAAAAAAAATTTGGAAATTGAGCCTCCCTGGTGGCACAAGGGGTTAAATCACAGCAGTATGAAGCTATCTGCAGCCACTGCAGAAGAGTTCAACCTCTCCTGCCTTGCCCGCTGCTCCCCTCGGCAATGTATTTCGGTGGATCTGCCTGTTCTGTTCTCCACTCTGCCTCTGATGAAGCTTCTCACCCCCCTGCACCTCTGGCCTATACCCAGTGATTATATGCATAAATAAATATAGCTTAAAAAAATTCTGGAAGTTTAGATTTTTTTTAAAGATTTATTTATTTATGCATACAAGCACTGGGGTACAGGCCAGAGGTGCGGGTTGGTGAGAGAATCTACCAGACAGAGCAGGGGGCAGAACTGGCAGCGGGCCAGGCAGGAGAGGTCTGCCTGTGCCATGTGAGTCACCTCCCCAGCCGGCAGCAGGGATGGAACTCGTGCTGCAGTGACTGTGGTTTGCTTCATAGTGTGTTGCTTAACCTACTGCGCCACCAGGGAGGGCCCTCGAAGTTTAGATTTATTATTCACTCTCTCATAAGTACTGTGTTCTTTGCTTTACAAGAACTTTTTTTTATTGCATTATGATTCTATTGTGTGATAAGTGACATTGTTTTCTACTTCACACAGGTGAGGAAACTGAGGCCCAGAGAGATTAAACGACTTGTCCAAGTTCCCTCCTATAGGACTTGGATGCAGGCACCTTGGTTCTAGAATGCTAGCTCTCAGTTGCAATACAGATAGTAGCTCACCTTCTTGGAGGGTGACTTTCAAAGCCTGACTTTTTTTCTTTGCTTGATTTTGTTTTACATTTCTACACATTTCTTTTAGAAATTTTCCCGTCTCTTCAAAATGTAAAGTTGCATTTTAGTAATGTCTGCTTTTTTCTCTCTTCTCCTTGCCTTTCCTGTTACATGTCTGTCCTTCTAGGTCATTCGCTCACTCTTTGGGATGTCCTGGGCCTCGAAATCTCTACCCTATGACTTTCAATAACTGATTCAATTCCTTTTGTCTTCCAAGAAGTCTAATATTTTAAATATGATTTTCCTTTCAGTCAGTTCCAAGATGATGTTTGCCTCTGCTAAGTGTATTTTCTCTCAGCTACTGGAACCTTCTGTTCTGCAGATTGTTCCTTGGTGCATTTGGGAAGAAGTTGCCAAGTTTCTTTTTGCAAATATGCTTGTGTTTCAGTTTCTGGCAACTTGACAGGGCTTCCATCCTTTCTCTACATTGTTTTTTTCCATAAATTTCATTTCACTTTCGACAATATCTCTTCGAGGTTGTGTTCCGTCTACTGCAGCTTACCTCTCTTTCTGAAGCCTTAAATTTACCTGAACCTTCTGCTCTCTTTTTTCCAGCGGAAAAATTCTATTTTAATCAACTGTGATGTGTTTTTCTGTGAAAACACATGGCTACTCATTCTGGAAACTTTTAAACAGCTAAGTTTTGTTCTTATTATTTTTTTTACCTGATTTACTTCATCTGCTTTTCATTCCTCTTTAGTAATAATTGTGCTTTAATGAATCCCCAGAAACTCATGCTGAGGGTGTGGCTTTTCACAATAATCACTTATATGAACCCTAAGTGTTTATTGGTGCTGGGATTGAGGGCATGAATCATGTAACAGTACAGTGTCAGAGAAACATCACAGTAACTATAGTCAGGAGAGGCTGGTCTGTGCTGGTTCTTCTTGGGTACTTGACATTAGCTTCTCAGTATCTGCTGATTCCCAGCTTTGGTATTTGTTAAGAGGATTATTAATACCTAACTCAAAAGATGAGTTCAACTGATAGAGAAAGCACATATATGTTTTATAAGTTTACAAGCAGTTGCAGTTTATTATTATACTGGCTCTCAAAATAGAGGTGAAAGTTTGCAAAGAATGTAAAAATTTAATAAAAAAAGGAACATGTGACTAGAGCTGTATAAGAATTTCATTTATTCTGTTTTCTGTTGAGCATCAGCGTTTTCCTTAAAACATTGAACTCTGCGACCTGAGTTTTAATAAAAGCAAATATCTATGTAGCCTTATTTAGTGTTGTCTGAGTGTGTAAGGTGGGTGGACCTTTTACCTGTTTTGCTGACCCAAAGATCAAATGCAAAAATCATATCTCTGTGAGTAGTCCCCAGTTTCTTTTAGTGATGTGTATCTAGCATGATTCATAGAAGCACAGACGGCCTACCCAGGCATGCAGCAGTGTGTGTTATTATATTAGAGCTGTACTTCCACTGGGAATCCTTTACTTCCTTCTGAGAAGAGCCATTTCATACCCACAGGAATGGTAAGCTCACCAGGTTTTATGTCTACCCACATGTCTAATTATATAAATGGTCCATTTATGTTTTAATCTTTTAAAATGCCATATTACAAGCCAACACATAAAATCACTGGTAGCAGTATTAAAAATATTGGTGATCACATTGTAATCCCTCCTGGAAACTGCATATCCGTTTACCACTTAAGTCATTAATTAATAAAGGTCATTGTATGAATGCAATGTGGAGGATTAAGCTAACCCTTTCAGTCCTTTTGAAAAACTGAGCTTGAATTGTTAATGTAACTATAAAGTTTCTTTATTCTGTTGATCCTTGTCTTTGAGAGTTGTAACCACCTGTGTAGTCCCGTTTTGGTATCTTACACATATGGACTGGTATCAACTGCTTCCCAGGACAGTTGCCTTGCTCCGTATCAGGCAAACAGATTTATCACTTGTATGTTTATACTTCCCTTCCTAATTTTAGGGTTGCCTTCTTTTCTGCCTTATTGCAAATTCTTCATAAACCTTTCCTCCCTGTACCAGGCTAAATAATGTTTTTCCTCTAGAGTATTTATGTCTTTTGTCTGTTTGTAGATAGCTACTTTGCCCATCAACTTGTTGCTCAGCCAAGCTGTGCTTGCTTAAGTGCTTTAATCTTTCATCATAAATCATTTTTCTCTGCATCTTAATCATTCTTCCATCATGTCTCTGAACTTCTTCCAGCTTCTGCACCTTTCAGATAATGAGGTACCTGGGTCTGAACACCAGGTGCAGTCCCACCAGTCCTGCTTGGAGGGTCCCATTACCTCTAGTGCTGCTATGATTTCTTCTTTTTTCCCTCAGGTACTCATTAGAGAGATGATGCCTGTCTCTACAGGCAGAGTCAAGCACAGCTACATCTCCCCTAGTCTCCTGCAACTCCCTTCTGGCTAAGCCTTTTTAAAAAAATCTCAGAATCAATCTCTAATTTAACCTACCTCCCTCATTTCCTTGCTCTCTGGAACTCGATGTAACTCTGTCTTCTTTTTTACTGTTCTTATTTAACTCATTCTGTTTGACTTGTGATCCAGTTCCTCTGTTTATTTATTTTCTTTTTCTTCCTAGTTCTCTATATTATGCTTGACACTAATAGCAATTTCTGTCACTGTTTGTATATGCATCCATCTCTTAAATACATCTTCATTCCTATCTGTGTAGAAAAAAGATATTAAAAATATAAAAAAGATATTCTCTTACATTTGCCTCATGTTTTATCTTTCTATTAAAAAAATCAAATTGATAAGTAGTTTGACACTATGCTGCTAGGACTATGGACTGAAAATTTAGTTTTGTCACAGTTGCTCAGATAATTGAACTCTATATTATTTTTAATACAACTGTTTGCAATGCAATAACAGTTCAATTTTCACCCATAATTTATATAGCTTGGGGAATGATGTGATAGGTGTAATATATCTGAGATAGTTGCAATGTAAATGATGTCTTGTGTTTCTTTGTTGATTCTTCTTTCTTCCTTTACACCATGATTTCCTGTCTTGCTTCCTTGCTCCATATACATAATGATCACTGAAATCTTACTACTGAGGATGGTGTCGGGGAAAGAATACAGTATAGCTATAGCTAGACCCTACTCAAAACACTATAAAACAATGTTAATAAAAATCAAAGCAGACACAAAAAATGGAAATATATTTTCTTCTTGGCCTTTTGGCTATGATCAAATTAAAGGTACTCTCTGCTCTTGGATTGGAAGCAAGAACAATTAAAAATGGTCATCTTACCTAATATAATATATAGATTCAGTACAACTTATATCAAAGATTCAATGATATTTTCAAATAAAACGAGCAAATATTACTGAAATTTAAATGGAACCACAAGACTATGAAAAGCCAAAGCAATCCTCACAAAATATAGCAGAAGTATCACACTATAAGATTGAAAACTATATTATAAGGTCCTAGTAATAAAAAATAATATAGTAATGGAATAAAATAGAAACATTGGACAATGGGATAGAATTGAGATCCCATAAATATACTGATACTTGTGTGGAGAGTTAATCTATGACATTAAACAGTAGACAGTAGAGAAAACTCTCTTTGTAAATGATTTTGGCAGAATTGGACAGCCATATGCAAGAACTGAAAATAGACCATTATCTAACAGCATACACAAAAATTAACTCAAAATGGATAAAAAAATCTTGATGAAATACCTGAAACCATAAAATAAATACAAGAAAACACAAGTAAAACACTCCATAACATTGATGATTTTGGAGACTCAGCTCCAACAACAAGGGAAACAAAAGCAAAAATAAATAAATGTGGTACTACTACTGCAAACTAAAATGATTCTGTACAACAAAATAAATTATCTTTAAAGCAAAAAACCACCTGCCCAAACAGGAGAAGATATTTACACATCATACATCTGACAAGGAGTTACTATCCAAGATCTACAATCAACTCATATAACTCAGCAAAAAGAAACCAACAACCTAGTTAGAAAGTGGGCACAAGTGCTAAAAAGGATAACTTTCCAAAGATGATGGCCAACAGGAACATGAAAATCTGTTCATCATTACTAATCATCAGGGAAATGAAAATCAAAATCACAATGAGCCACATCTCACACATCACACACACATTTGATATGAGAATGACTAATATCAAAAAGATAACAGGAACAAGTGTTAGCAAGGGTGTAGAGATAAAGGGACCCTTACACACTGAGGGTGGGGCTGTAAACTGATCCAACTTCTATGGAAATCTGTATGGATATTTCTCAAAATACTAAAAATAAACTCGCTGTATGATCCAGAATTTTATTTTTACTTAGCATTTGAGGAAATATTAACTTGAAGGGATATATACAGACCTATGTCCAACATAGCACAATTTATTATAGCCAGGCTTTGAAAACATCTTAAGTGCCTAGAACGGATGAGTAGATAAAGTTGATTTAATATATATACAAGATGGAATACTACTCAGATATGTGTGTGCATAAAATACATATTATATGTATGTATGTGTGTATATGTGTGTATGTATATATATATATTTTTTTTGCAGATACTAAAAACCTTTCCATTTGCAAAAGATGTATAGAAATGTAGGGGATAATGCTAAGCAAAATAAGTCAAAGACAAACACTGGATTATTTTACTCATGTGGAATATAAAGAAATAAAACAAAGGAACAGACAAGACTAAACCAAACAAACCCTAGAAATCTGACTGTAGAACTGAGGCTACGAGAGTGGGAGAATGGCAGATAATGAATAGAGGGGGAAGGGATTGAGTGGACTATAGTGGAGGACTATAGTTGTGTTGATGGCAGATGGAGTATGGTAACATACATTTGAAGAGGTGTGGATCTATACTCCTAAATTATATACAGTGTTACCTCAATAATAAAGTAATGCAATTAAAAATAAAAGTGATTATTAGCTCCAAATCTATATTAAATCAATTACATTATGTCACTTGTGTTCTTATATGTAACAAATGCAAGAATATGATTGAGAATAAGATGTCATTCTATTCGTAAGTTACAGGAGTAGTGAGATAAATCCTAATAAGGTTTTTTGTTTTGTTTTGGTTTTTAAAGATTTTTATTTATTTATGCGTACAAGAGCTGGAGTACAGGCCAGAGTCATGGGAGGTGAGAGGATTCACCAGAGATAGAGTGGGGAGCAGAACAGGCAGACTGACTGAAGCACACTGCTGAGGGGAGCAGCGGGCGAGGCAGGAGAGGTCTGCTGCGCCATGTGGGTCCCCTCCCCAGCCAGGGGCAGGGATTGAACTCGTGCTGCAGTGGCTGTGGTTTGCTTCATAGGGCGTTGCTTAACCTACTGCGTCACCAGGGAGGCCCCCTAATAAGGTTTTGCGTCTGATTGAGAAGGACCTTGATAATTTAGTAAGTTTGTATATAAACCAAGAAATAAGTGCTTACTGCCTTCCATGTTAATTTTATTCAGACACTTTTAGAATATTGATATGGTTTGTGCATGAATGGAGAATTACAGTGGTAGAGGCTGGAAAAGGAGTTAGAAAATCATGTAACAGTTCAGGAACTGGGTAATAAAAACAAGGATTAGGTTTGGGAGGAAAATTTGAATCAGATACTATAAATTTGTGACTTACTTTAAAATCAGTGGCTGGTCAAGAGTGCTTGAACTGAGTCTTCTACCTGGAGTGTTTCATGCCTTATCTGGACTCCTTTTTGTGGCTTGCTGAAATGGAGTATTTGGAGATGGCTGGATGGAAATTGTAATTATAACAATATTCTCAGTTGATTCATAAAACAGATTAGAAAATTTTCAGATGAAAGAACAGTCATCAAAATAAGTTCATTTAGGGTCTAGTCTGAGTAGTAAGAGAAGGTTTTAGCTAAAGGAAGTTAGTAGTCTAAGCGATTAGGGTCACTCAGCAAACACAGAGTTGTAATTAGGGAGAAATGTGATTAAAGAGCAGGTGGACATAGGAGACAGCTGGTGGGAAGGGATGAGAGAGGTGAAGGGATTTATGACAGAACTGGGAATTCTGACCTTCTGTTTTCAGTGGAATAGAAAATACTGATAATCAAGGACAAAATATTGCTATACCTCTGATCAGCAGAAATTGTGGTGCTTTATTTGTTGGCTATAAATAATGTTGTTTCATGTACAACTGTAAATTGACACTTTTCATTTTATGTTGTTATAAATCTTAGAATATAAAAGTAACATAGTAAGTGGTAGTCACCCTTGGACAGAGTACCAACAAACCATACATCAGAATATTAAAGCAAGCACTTTAGATAATATATGTAGGGTTTGGACAAAGGTCAGATAATGGAAAAACATGTAAATTGTAGAGTGAGGTTTAGAGATATCATTGTTAACTTATTTATAAAGAAGCATCTTTTTAGGAATTCAGTCTCCTTTGAGGAAATGAATTAAAAACTTTGCTCTTAATATTTTGAAAAATAACCGGGATACCTATCATTTATTTTCATTATACTATCCTAGTTTTGTAACATAAATGTCAAAAGTGTTACTTTATTTGATTTTAACATACGTTGTCAAGTTTCTAGCATTAAATTTCTTCATGCAGGCAACAAGAATGAATTTTTAATTTTTTGAAATGAAGAAACAGGATAAAAAGTCAGATATACTTTTTTTTACTTTGACTAAAAAAGTGGGTTTGTGTCAGAGATACTGAGACTGTCTATATTTCAAAGTGCTATTTATTTCTGAAGCATGTGAGCCTCTCTGCACAGTCCCTTACTGTGTTTGTTTATAGTCAACTATTATGCAAACTCACTTCCAATTAGGGACTGTACTGTCAAGTGTTAATGGCATCATTATTCCAAGTGAAATATTTTAGAAACATTACTTTTGTGATAGGCTTCTTCTCAGAATTTCCATGAATAGTTTACAGTCTAGAAGATACTCATTCACATAACCTATTTTTTTTTAAAATATGTTATGCTGATGATTTTCTTGGTAGACATTTTGGTCCTTTTTATAAATGTCAATTTCTTAAGCTTTGCTAGCTTTTTATATGCGTCCTCTATACTGAAAGAAATGAGGACATGTAGTTGATAACTTCAGGGGAAAATGGAAATAACACATATGGGCATGAAATTTGCTCACAAGTTGCTAAGCAGTTTAAAATTTTTCAATATGGAATTAGAATATTATCAAGACCGTATGTCCTAAAGAGATAATTGTTTCCCTCAAAAGAGAATTGGAACTTTGTACTCTTGAAATCTAATTATTCCTACATATTAGTAGAATCAAATGCCAGCATTCTGTGAAATATGTTGAGTTAGGTATTGCTTTATTGTATGAAGAATTGCATATCTTACATTTATGAGATATAAATATATTAATACTCTTTCTAATAGTAGTATTTATAAGCTAATGTATATGAATGAGAAATAGGTGAAGATTTTTCAAAAGAAAAAAATCAAACTAAATAAATTTTGACTTAAAAGCATGCCAAGCAAAATAAAGGTCATTCTATAATTGATGAACCATATTGTCTTATCACATTTTCAACAGGTCAGCATTAAATAATTTTTGATTAAGTTCCTAGAGAGAAATCAAAACTGGCGACTTACTCTATGAGAGGGTCAAGGATCACTCTGGTAATATTAGATGCTTTAATAATGTGCACTCTGATGAAGAGCTCTATTATAAAGAAATATTTAAAATGAAATTAAACATCCATGTGTAAAATAGCACTTATTTCTAGAAAGAAATAAGTTCAATTCATTTACTATACCTTTTCAAATAATACATCATTTTCATAGTCATTAAATGTATAAATGAATCATTACAAAATGTTTTTAATCAACATAACCAGTAGGCGTATTCACTGATCTACCTACAGTTAAAGATTCTTATACTCTTGCATGTTACTTTCTTGTTGAAAATATATTAAGTTTCCATATGACTAAATATTATTAAATTTTTACCATGTACCTGTGGAATAGAAAATAACTAATTAACCCACCAGGGAGATTAAAACTTAGACCATAGCCTCATAAGCACTAAGCTCTAAAGACAAGTTAGCCTCCAAATGATTTAGTGCACAGTAAGAATTATAGTTTGTTAGTTATCGTTATATCTCAGCAATATATTTTTAATTACAGGAGACAACAAAAATATTTATAACATACTAAACTGTCTAGGGTTAAGTGTAGTGATATCTTATTATCACATTAAAAAGATCAGAAAAAAAATTCAGATGAATTACTGGGAAGGGTAAATATATGACAAAGTGAATACAGAAAAAGTTTAATTGTAGATTTCAGGTGTGAACATATGGAAGTTTTCTGTCTAATTTATCTTTTATGTATATTTGAATTTTTATCATAAAAACATTTACAACATCAAGAAAGATGATTACATCATTTCTGGAAGAAATCAATGTGATAAAACATGAAGGGGATGCCAATAATAACATGAAACAATTCCTTATAAGTAGAAGGACAAACTTTGCTGATTTTTAAAATGAGAACTATATTTTTAAACTGAATTTGAACTTTTGCTAAATTCCCTTCAGATTTACGCATTTTTCAAAAAATGATTATATTCTTTTCTCTAGATTATGTGTTTAAACCTAATTATTTTTTATGACTGTCTATTATTTAGGGCTAACCTAGAGTTATCACCTTATGTTCTATTTCTTGTCAATGGGCTTATTCACTTTTATGGTTCTCTCTGGTACTTTTACAGAGTGCACTTTCTACTGCACTTCTAGTTCTTTATAACAAGGAAACAATCTATACTACTGTATTTCAAATCGTTGCCACCCCAGCCATTACTTCATCTGCAATAAAAAACACAAGTAAACTGCAAGTGCATTTCATACATGCTCATTTCTAAAGTGTTAATAAATAAATGTCTGGTCAATCTTGGCATAGAGGAAGTGGTCGACCCCCCACATAGTGGGGTGTGTGTGAGGTTTGATGGGATCCCAAGAGTGTAGCTCCCTGCTCATTCCCCTCTCTTCTACAGGTTCTTCCATGTTCTATTTCATCTTTATATAGGTACACTATTTTAGGAGTCTACTAAGATGTACATGTTATCAGCCACTATGTGTTAATATCTGAGCTTTAATTAAGGTATATCCTAGAAAGTCTTAAGAAATGGAGCATACAGATAGTTGGGAAATTAAAGATAGTCTGATGTCTGTAACATCTGGACATTTCTCAATGCAGTAGGTACAGCAGACAGCAAATTGGAGACCAAGCAAACAGGAGAAAGCAGTAAGGCACTGTGTGCCAAAAACTCAGAGCAAGTTAAGTATCAGTTTAGGCTGAAGTGATAGAAGGAGAGGAGGCGGTGAACTTGATAGTTTGCCAAGATCGGCAACCTTTAGATAACCTGTGCAAACATTTGCAATATATATTTTTTAAGATTTATTTATTTATGCATACAAGAACTGGGGTAAAAGCCAGAGGTGCAGGGGGTAAGAGAAGTCACCAGAGAGAGAGAGTGAGGAGGAAAATAGGCGGATCTACTGTAATATACTGCTGAGGGGAGCAGCAGGTATAACAGGATTGGTCTATGGCACTCTGTGGGTCACCTCCCTGGCCAGGAATCAAACTCATGTTGCATGGCTGCAGATAGCCTCATAGTGTTGCTCCTTAAACCCTTGTACCATCAGAGAGGGCCTCTGCAGTATTTTTTATAGGTAGGATCAATCTTAAAAGATCTTTAATTACAAATGATGAGTAGCAATTGGTCAATTTCTCATCTTATCCATATCATATCTTTATTTGTTTATCCAAAATATGCTTTTTATAGAAATTGTTTTTATTAGAATATTGTTATAAATTTAAGGATTATCATTGGTAGATTAATTTTAGAAAGTCTTTTCTGTTTTTAAATTATCACTAACTGTTTCACTCTGTTCATGTTCTATTTCTTCACCATTTCCAAGCATATCAATTGTTCTTAAATCATTTTCAGTTTTACCAACTTGCCTTAATTCTGTCACAAACCTGACATAAGTTTAAAATGTCCTCATGGTAAAAGCTGTTGTTTTCTGGAAAAGAATAAGGATGCCTTTTGGCTATGACATCTTTTAATTTATGCATTGAGATCAGATTTAGCTGCAAATATTGATATCTCTTTCACTTGCTTATGATTAACAATTCTTTTTTTTTTACACGCAACTCTATCAGTAAGAGGCCATTATTTTTGACATTTTTTTTTAAAGATTTATTTATTTATGCACACAAGCACTGGGGTACAGGCCAGAGGTGTAGGGGGGTGAGAGGATTCACCACAGAGAGTGGGGAGCAGAACAGGCAGATCAACAGAAGTACACTGCTGAGGGGAGCAGCGGGCACAGCAGGAGAGGTCTGCTGCACTATGTGGGTTCTCCTCCTGGCCGGCGGCAGGGATCGAACTCGTGCTGCAGTGGCTGAGGTTTGCTTCATAGTGCGTTGCTTAATCCACTGCGCCACCAGGGAAGCCTATTTTTGACATCTTATTTGCACATTTCAATAAAATTTTTCCAACAATTGGCTGAAATAATGACAATATAAGTCAACCATACTCTCTTGATAAGCAAATACTTTTTTAAAAAGCATAGGAAATAAATAAACAAAAACAAACTAAGAGATTCAATCGATGGTAAATAGTTAATGTCAGAGCAAGGCAAAAAGTTGTACAGTGATGCTAAATCAATAAAATATTCTTCCATTTTATTATCAGGTCATAGTAACTATATGTTAATGAACATTTGCTATAAAAGAGGGTAAAGAAAGCATCTCAGGGCATATCACAGATTTGTAAAGGGTTTTCTTTGAAAGTTAGCTTTGTAAAGTTTTCATTTTAATCAAAGTAAGCTCAGAAAACATTTTTTTTTTACAGGGGCTAAAATTTATAATTTTGTAATGTGAACTAAACCTTTTACATCTTTTAAGAAAAGGCTAATAAAAGAGCTTAAGATAATCTAGAACTTTCAGTTCAACATAAAAAACTGAATATGAAATGTTAATGCAAAGTATATATGAGATGCTTAGAGGATGTAGAAAGAATAATATACAAATGAACGATAATTAGTTAAAAACCACTGGTCTGTATGATTATCATACACACACACAACTCAGTTGAAATACTTGATTTTAAACCATTTGAAGATTATCATACACACACACAACTTAATTGAAATACTTGATTTTAAACCAGTTGAAGTATATTCTTGCTTAATTATTGACTGTTCAGATAAAGAACTGTATACTTTCTGGAACTGACTTTGAAAATTATCTATCACTCTTTGTTTTTAACATCATACTGTTTTTACTTGCTTGTGTGTTTGTTTTGCTTAATTTGGGATTGAAAGAAATTATTTGTGTATGTGTAAATGTAGAAAAATTTGCTTGGTTTTATTGAAGGCTCTCAAAGTGAAGAATGCAGGAAGGAAAGAAGACAGATTATGCAGGACCAAAAGAAAGAGGAAATGAATCAACTTCATTAATAACAACAGCTTATTTTCTATTTTCAATTTTACACAAGGCTGCTGATGCAATTTCCAATTTCCTTCACATAGTTTTATTTGCCTTTAATCTACTAATATCAGATAACCTCTAATCTGTGTATTTCTCTGTAGCAGGTACAGTGCTATTTGAACATTTATATTGTTTAGCATACAAAGAAAGTGAAAGGTAATATTACACTTTTAAATATTATGACAGGTTTAAATTATTTTCCTACTTTAGAAATATCATTTTGAAATATTATTTTGTTTATCCCACATTTATAATGAAAATAATTCACAGGAAACACAAAATAATACCATAGTCACAAAGAAAAGTCAGTTTGTAGGAAATCAGCTGTATATTTACTCTCTCCAGTGAAGCCTAATTGTGGTATTACAATAAAGACATTGTTAGTCCATGCTTGTACCTACCTAGTGAGCTTAGACATAAACTCAGAAAAGAGCAAGACAGGAAAACTGCATTAGCTATAAACTTCTAGCTGTAAATCTAGCAATACCTGAAAAATAAATACAGAGAAAGGGAATATAAAAATGAAACTTTAAGATTCAAGCAGTAAATTGATTAGTAGACTGATCTACAAATTCTCCTTCAGATATGATTTGGTGGGTACTCCTACTACGAGCATTGCAGTTTTTTAATTTTCTAGAAAAACACTTAGAACAGAAGTTTCCAAAACAAATTTTTCAGTTCTTAGTGCCGTAACAGCTTAGTAATATTTTCATGGCGCCCTTAGCCTATAAACAAACAAAACCAGGAATTCTGTTTATTAGTTACGGCCAAATAACCGAGTGGTTACAGCCAAACAAGTATTTATGTCCAGATAAACTAAAGTGAAAGAAAAAGTGGAATTAGCATTTTTATTTCATTCTTAAGTAACTTTCATTCTTAACCACAATTACTCATTAATGTGATGTGTGTGTGTCTTTGTGTGCTTATGTGCATGTCGGGAGTCACATGACACTTCTCAAACCTTGGAAACACTTTGAACACTGCCAGCTGCAATATCTGTTCCACATGGATTTTCAGGAGGTACTTGATTGATTTTTTTCTATGAAGATAACCTTGGTTGACATCACCTCATGTGTTTAAGGAGTACAGAATCACACCTATTCAAATTCCAATAACCCTCCACCACAGTCCACTGGGTTCCCTCAACCCTCTGCTCCTTACCCTCACTTCTCCAATCTGTCACCTTAGTTTTACAGTCAGAAACCAAAGGTTTGTTTGATTTTATTTTGTTTGTTGTTTTATTTTCTTATATTCCACATATGAGTGAAATCATCCAGTTTTTCAACTTGTTTTTAATTGCCCCACCTACTGAAAACCCAACTTCACACACTATGACACCCTCTGAAGGAATGTTGCACTCTCTAGTGTTGAGACTGTGAAATACCTTGACTAATACTTGTATAGTGTCTGACAGATTTTGAATGTTGTGTGTCTACCTTAAATCTTTAAAATATCACATGGCATGCCTGGTAGTTTATGCCAATGCTTCAGGTGTCTCGGTACACAGTTTTGGAATCATGAATTTAAGCTGTTAAATGCTAATGTGAATCATAGCCCCTGCATTTTAATATTAAGAAGTCATATTGCTTTTACTACAGTGGAAATGAATGGAAAACACTGGAAAGTAACTATAAAATCACATTATGTTATTGATTAATCTTAGAGTTTTCCAGTTTTGTCAGTTATCACTTTTTTTCTTTTTTTCAAAATTGACAATGCAGTTTTCTCAGACTTTGGAAACTGGGTACAGGCATTCATGGGGGTTCTGCTCAGTACCATCATCATTGCTTGAGCCAAGTGTTACTAGTATATTTCTAAGAAAATAATATTATCAGTCTCTATTAGGACATTCTTAATATATCCGTGGAATTTTAAGAGTTGGACTAAAACGTTTTCGGTTTCTAAGTCTTACTTTTTTCACTCAGGAGAGCTACTTTTTAGAAAAAGTATTATATGACATTTCTTGTATTAAGAAGAACATTTCTATCTTCTCATGTGTATGTCCTAAATACAAATAAACCCAAGTCATGAAATTTGAGCTAACTTTTCCATTTTATCTCATTTTTCCATTTTAGTAACACAGTTAACTTCATAAATATTGTTTCCTTATAAAAACAATTATCTTATTGAAATGTATATTTATTCTAAGCTGAAAACCTCAGTGGATCCTATCTCTGTTATTAGGAGAAGTCAAATATGTGCATTTTTTAATTAGATGATGTTATTGATTTCCAAGTCAGTAAACTATGAGAGCTATGTGTTCCCACTGAGGGAACGAAAGCTAAAGCAAGTTATGTTAAAGTGAATTTCCAAAACTATATAACAATTTTTAAGTGAAGGTAAAATAGAAAGTGTGATAGCCTAGAGTTCTTACCTATCTCAGGGCTAATGGTGATCATAAATACTGATACCTTTCTTCTGTTTCTGAAATTCTTACAATAATTCCATGATTTAAATTCAAATTTTGAGTTATTTATTTTTTCCTCTTTGTTCATTTTAATCCTAATTTCCTACCTCTTACTTTGTTGGTAAAGTTTTCTTAATTTTAAATGTATTTTCACCATTACCTCTGGCTGTTATAACAAATTAGTTGACTTTAGTAGCAGGGATAATTTGCTTAATTTTTATTCACTGATTGAAGTAATTTATCATCTGTTCAACAGTAGGAGTTGGAGGAATTGCAATCCACATCTAGTACTTAGTAATATGTTTGTCTGGGACCTTCTGAATTTTCTCAGCAGACAGACTCCTAAAATTCTATAGGGACATGTAGTAGGAATTCATTTTTGGAGCTAATGAAAAGGGCACTTTACCTGTCTTCTGTGTCCAGAACTGACTGGCTATTTCATATCCAACTACAAAACAAGGGTGCAGCAAAATAGCTAATACTGTGAGGGTGCAGGAGCAAGTAAGTCAAACATTAGCAGAAAGAATAATATGTAAATAAGGTACTAGTAGGAAAACCATTTTTATATTTTCATTTCGTGAAACCCTATCACATAAATGTTAGAATTGTGAGCATAAATGTTAGAATTGTGTCTATATGTATATACAAGCACACACATACTTGTACACACATATATGTAGGTATTTCCAGATTTTTTTAAAAAATGATTGTATTTTTCATTGACAGGCCATATGTTTCATGGGTACTATTGAATTACTTTCTAGTAAGGTAGCTACTAGCAGGTCTAAGGAGAGGTGTATATCTGAAGAAGTATGAACCTATACCCCCGTATCATATATCGTGTCATATATAACATCATCTCAAAAAAAAAAACCCACAATTTAAATAAGAGAAAGGCATATTCACAAATAATTAGAAATAGAGATGATTAGAATAATGGACAGAAACCCTACCCTGCTAACTAGAAGTGTGACTAAGGGATGTTAACATTGTGGTTTACAGCTTAGTGCATCTCTTTCTTCCCTGGAGGAGTGAATGGTGATTTCCTGGTTTTCTTACTTATTCCCAAACTTATTCCCAATTACTTCACCAAAATGCCTCCTACTGGACTTTCTGTTACTGAGAGTCCTCTTGAATTGTCCATGGTCAATTTACCTTTAATCTATGCACCCACAATAAGTTGCAACACCCTTTTGTAACCTATTTTAAAAGTCTGCTTCCATGCTATCAAAAATATCTGAAGATTTTGCTGAACATTTCTCAAAATTATTTCTTTGTAAACATATGAGAAGACTAGTTCTTGCATTATATTAAAGCATTTCTTTTATCTGTGATCTCTACCACTGTACTAGATTTTTATTTTGAAAATATGACTAATATCTTTTTACCAGTACAACTGCATAACATTTTTATACATAATTAAGTATGAATAAAATTAAGTAAATGACTTAAAAATAATACATGTGAAATATGATATATATGTGTAGCGGCAGGGAGGCTGGCACACTGGGCAGGTTCGGGATGGTTCTGGGCAGATGGGTCAAGGAAGGAGAGTCTTGGAGACCTCGGTGGCTTTTCATGCTTTTATTAGTAGAGGTGGCCAGGTACATGGCAGGCATGGGTGCCAGGGGGCTGGAGATGCCAGCGCATCTCACCCTCTCGGCTGCTTTCTACTGCTGCTGCTCTTCAGTACTGTCGGTCCTGTTGTCCTCATGACGCCGCCCATTTAAGCCCGTGTCCAACTCAGGTGCACCCACTTGTTCATGCCCACCCTGGAATGCTCGGAGCACCTCAGGTGTCCATCATCACAGTGGTGGGAGGGTGGAAAGACTTGATTTTTCTAAGCCTACAGTATGTATTAACTGACATCATTCTTTTTTCTCATTTTATTTAAGTAAAACCAACTTACAATAGTAGTTATTATATGCACATATTACTTGCTTGGGAATCTTCCTAGTGAGAAAGCAAAGGGAGTCATAAAATTAAAGAAAACATTAACAGGATTTCAGACACTAAAAAATGCCATCCCTCTTTCCATTCTTGTGAAGAACTTCTTTCTAGGTTCTTTGAAATCAAACAAATATCAAAACCCTTTATTCTTCTTTCCAAAACTTGTCTACATCCTGCTTTCTGAGTACCATGATGAATGCAAACTGGGGGAAATGCTATGTTACTATGGAGAACAATTAAATTAAAATAGAACCACCATGAGATAGTTAGATTCCTTATTTCCCTGATGTAGTCTATGTCTTTTATAAATAAATAATGATATCCTCAGAAAGTTTTTATTATGGAGTTTTAAATAAGGTTGTCATTTCATGTCTGGAGAAATAAATTTTTACTTTAAGAACAATAAAGTTAAGCACTTAACATTTTATTTGGTAATTTTGGCTCAAAATATGTTTTATTGGTAAGTAAATGATTCCTGAAGTCTTACATAAACAATTGAAGAACTCGATAATTGAGGAGAACTACCCAACATACCCAACAAGTGTTGTTGATGTTGATGTATCATTGCTTAGAAATTTTAATACATTCAAACCAAACAAAAATGTATTGTCAACTTCAGCATAATTCACAGAAACACATTGCTTTCTGTATTTTCTTCATTTATTTTTGAGGAGCTATTACATTTAAATGGTACATTAATATTAAAGCTCTGTTTAAATGAATTTTTGACTTCTTTCTCTGATTGCAAAACACATTGCTCACATCACAAATTAATGCTGGATAATTCAAATTTACTCCAATAGGTTTTCTCAATGATGACTTTATAAACTAAACCCTTGTTTATTCTGTGTGTGGCCACTTTGGTTATTAGTGGGGGTTACACTGAACGCCTTTTCTCAGATTTATGAGACTTGGCAAAAATCTTGAGAAAACAGAGCCCAGCTTCTCTCAATAGAAAACATTATTAGATACTAAATAAACATTAATTTAGGTAAACTGGTACTACTCAACCCAACAGGAACATGTTCTTATTAAGCTTGCACTGTGATGAGTGAAAGAGTACATGGGGGGAAATTGCTTTATAGAAATCTTACAAAAGGTACATGAAGTAACAGCTAAGACTCTGTTCTTAGACTTCAGCTCATTTGTGAAGGGCAGTGCTTCTTTGCCAAGAAGGCATGCATCTCATTCTTCTCCCAGAGGAGAAAAATCAGAACACTCAATCTTTTTAAAATTAGCACAGAACCCCAGTAGCACATGATAACTTTCTCTGGATTCTAACAAGAGGAATAGGCATACTATGTGGTTAACACATGGTTCTCAAATAACATATTAATTCTTGATAGCACTGATATGTAAGAAGACTTAGAACACATCTCAAAGGATAACATGAACCTATCTCCCATCAATAAATTGTAGTCATGAAAAAAGAAGAGAGGATCCGATTTGTATCTTGAAATAAAAATAATAGAGGCACCTAAATTATGTACAGTGTCTCACACTCAGTTGTATTCTGAGTTGAACAAATTGGCATTGAGAACAGTTTGGGGACAATCCTGAACATTATAATGTGGACAGGATATTAAATAAAAGAAGAATTTATTGACAAATTTATATATATACTTACAGATTACAAAATAAGACATTTAGTACAGTTTCATTGTGATAATACATATATGCATAAAATATGGACAAAAGTAAGATTTTAACAGTTATATTCTCTGAGGAGAGTGAATAGAAATTTGATATTTTTATTTATTTTTTCTTATATGTGCTTTAATTTTATAGAATGCAAACACACTACTTTTATTAATAGTTAATATTATTAATTTACCAGCAGTTAATTTTTCTTTGATGTTGTGTATCATGCTTTGTGAGAGAATATAAAGAATTCCTAGGCTTTAATCAGTACAGTGAGAAATGTCATTGTTTTGTGGCATAGCTTGTTTTTATGATAGGAAATTTGGGTTTTTTAATAGTAAAGTCGTTGGTAGAAATGACATCCAGACATTGCTAAGAAAATTGTCTTTTCATCTAAGAAATAGACGAAAGCAGATTTTTTTTCCTTCCTCAAAAAATTAAAAAAATTCAAATTTGAAATTTGCCCTTTTTAAGGTAATAGAAGCAAAAACATTGCTGTAACTACGACATTCAAACTCCTTGCACTCTCATCACTAATCATGTTATGCATTAATTCAACTATTAGAGCATGCCTTCTGGAAACTTGGATTAAATAGATTTGGACAACTGGATTAAGAAGGACTCTGGTAGTAAGAAACTGTTAAGGTGCTCATGTCTTGCAAGTTGTAGACTCTAGGTTATATAGGGGCAAGGAATGAAATGACTTTGTCAGGAAATAATTATAAGAACTCTGTTGTGACAGCTTAAATCAAATTTTATGCTGATGTTTGAATTGACTGATGAAGAATGTGTCAAGATATTTTTAATGTAAGCGATCTTGTGCACATTAGAATAATGAGTCATCTTAAAAGCTGTCCTCACTGGCCTCTTCATTTATTGGTGAAGACCTGCAATTCACAAAGATAGAATAATTTGCCAATATTCACACAATTTTAGGCAAAGTTTAAAGCAGAACTTACATGGTTTTTAATACTCAGCATTTTCATTCCTCAGCACTAAAAGTTTTCCGTGTTTGAGAAAGAGAAGAAAAATTCAAGTCTTATTTAATAAATCAATGTGTTTCAGAAAACTGTAGTGAAGTTACAAATGAAGGCTTGATTGCTCTTGAATGACCAAACATCTAGTAAAAATTCAAGATCAGTAACCTTAAACACATTAGTTCATTTCCCTTGATGCTATGAGTTAACTTTATCCCATTATATAATATATATAGCATTATATAATACAGTTCAATATAATTGCTTGTCATGTTCAGAGATGTTTTGTAGGAATTACAAGTACAAATATTTACTTATTACTCATCTCAAGATTGATTGAATATGAGTAGGCTGATTATATTTTCACTTTAATTTGGACTTTAAAAAGAAAGATCTCGTTGCTGTGTTCTACAAAATCTTGTTTCGTGTTACTCTTTTCAGTTTCCATGTCAACTCCGATATTATGAGGTATTTCATGAAAATAGATTTGGACATTTTGATGATTTCACCTATATATAGAAAGACTCAATGCCAAAAGAAAAAGAGAGGTCAGAGGCTATTTTCATTTTAAAAAGAAAATCAATCTCCTTTTATTAAAGTAGAAAAAAACAAAACCTTTTCCTGACCCTATATGTCCAGTCAGTACAGAGTTCCAAATGAGAATGAACTTGCTTTGAATAGAGTTACTCTATTTAGAAGAATAGAAATGTTTTAATGTTCACAATAGGCATACTTAATGACATATAAGTAAATTAGTTGTCCAATTTAGATTCTACATTCTCCATCCCATCTTTATATTCTTCCATTTTTCTCCATAGCATTCCTCCTTCCAAACTAGCCATTTTTTTCAAGCCCTGTTACTTGTTCTGTTTTGTTATCCTGACCTTTGAACGATGGAGTGTGCCAGGGATCAGTGCTTGTGTTGGTTATTTCCTCTACCTGCATTCCTGTCCTTGGCAATCTCACCTTTCATAAACGCTATTCACATGCTGATGACTGCCAAAGATACAATTTCCCCCATGGCTTTCCCTTCTCTTTTGCCTTTAATTCTGCTGTTTTGTGGATGTTGCTGGGTGGTTATCCAGTGGGTAGATTTAAGTCTTGATGTCGGGCCAACTTCCTTTTGAACATTCTCACACTGATAGGAACGGTGTTAGTTCCATCTTCAGAACACAAGCAAGTCTGACCATCACTTTTTGCTACCTCCATAGCTAAAACTTTCAATATTTCATCCACTAAAGATTAACCTTCTCCAGTTCTTTGCCTCAGTTGAATTTTTCATTGAGGCTTTCTCTGACTGCCCTTTATTTGTCCTCTATTTTTTCCCCACAGCTCCTGTTATGATTTTGTCCCTTTTGTGACATGTGCTTCAATTACTCTCTGGCTCCATGTACCTATAATTTAGTGAAAAAATAAGCTTCTCAGAGGGTGGGAACTTATCTTTGTGTTTCTATATTTTATATCCAATGCATAGAAGGGTATCACATTCTAAGTGCTCTATAAATAGTAGTTGAATTAATTTAAAACTCTCAGCATTACCAACAAAGGAAAGATTCCTTCATTTTGTACCTCCTTCCCTCTCTATCTTCAGCTCGCTCTCATTTTTTCCTCCCTTTTTCCTTTCCTTCTCCTTCCCTGGAGCCACATTTTAAATCACCATTTAAGAAGTTCACCCTCGTGATTTAAACACCACCAGAAATTCCCACCTCTTAGAGCCATCAGCTTTGGGTTTAGGATTTCAACATATGAATTTGTGTGTAGTTGGAGGCGGGGGTTCAGGGGAGATAAAAACATATTAACCTTAGCAAGGTCGCATAAATTATCCAAGAAGAAAAAGATTGCTGGCTCAGTACCTGGCCTCTAATTAATGTCAGGAGTCCAAGAAGATACTGCTTTCTTAAAATTAATAGTAACATTTGTTTTATAACGTGATGTTTTCCATCTAAAGCCATTCCATTATTGCAAAAAGATGTCCGTCAGTTTTGGTGGGTATTAAGAATAATGAAAAATTCTAACATGGTGAAAATAAATTTTCTTGATTTTTGTCCTTCCTTTGTGTCAGACAATTCAGATTTAAAAATGGTTTAAAGTAAGGAGTCAGTCAAAGAATGCAAGTTTTATCTAGTTTGATTTTATTTCCAATATATTTCATGCTAAAAGCCATATACATGAATTTACATGTTCACTACATTTTTAATACGTTACACAAGTATTCTAACCTAACATCACACATATTAATAAATGAATACAAAATTAGAAGTATTATTACTGTTGTGTTATGTAGTTCCATGGATGTTTAGTGATACCACATCCTGTGTTTTTATGAAAAGAGTAGTGTTATCTCAGGTTAACTTGCAAATAATTCCATTCTTTACTTTTCTTATCACTGCACTTATCATGTTTACATATAAAACCATAAATTTTCAGCATTAAATAGTTACTTTCTATATTTGTTTATTCCTACTTTTAGATGTCTAATCAATTCTGAGTTATCATTATCAGACTTATGATCTACCTTTATGTGAACAGCTTATAATTAACTTGTACTGTAGTAGTAGCATTGCTTTCATAGTTGCTATTAGAAAACTTGCTGTGAAATTCCATAGCAAAAAAAAAAAAAGGAATAGCTTGTCTATGATGAAAGACAAAAGCATAGTAGGCTATTGATTAAGTACCGCTGAAATATGTGACTGTGACAGCTGGAATTTTATGAAGATTAAAGAGAATCTAATCTGTTGGTTTCAAACCTCTGGTCACTTGGAAAAAAATGTTAAAATCTTACACTTAGTGATTTTTGGTGAGATATCCTACAGTTATATTCTTTTAAAAATGTTTTTAACTATGAAATGTATTTTAATAATCAAAAATACAAAACCAATCAAAGGGTTAATATGTATAGGTTTTGAACCTATCTGTAAAACTGCTTCAAAAATTATCAATAAAGTGAACCTCCTTTGATTTCCTGTTACAAAAAGATTCCCAAATACAGGCTCAAACAAGATAGTAGCTCATTTCTGTTCTGCAGAAGGACAAATATAGTCAAGGGTCTAGGGTAATTGGCTGTGTTCTGCCTTCAAATTCATTCTTACTGAGTTCCTCAGAGTGTTGCTCTCAGCTGTAGTTCCACCACAGCTGACTTACAAGCACCTTGTCCACATTCTATCCTGCTTAAAGTGGGAATGAAAGAAAATGGAAGCAAGAAATTCATTTTTAAAGGAGTGTCCAATGCATTACATATCACTTTGAGTTGAGAATTTATTGACTTTGTCTCATCAACTGTGAGAGAAGTTGGCAACTGTGCCTTTACAAAGTACCTTGCTCAAATTCAGAGTTAATCTGAACATGAAATAGGAATGTTGATAATGGGGACAGTTAGTAGTCTTTAATCTAAACCCATGTGACCACCCCATAATGAGATAGAAATTAAATTTTTTTTCAAAGAGAACACCATGTTTAATTTTAAAAGCTATTTTTTAAATCTTTCATTATCATTTAATTATAGATTTTTCAATAAAATAATTTCTCACTAAAAATCACAGAAGTTGCTTTGTGAATATGCCTATAAATCATAACCTTAACTTTGAATATCTTGTCTAAAATGTGATTATTTTAGATTAAATTATAACCATTGGAAGACTTTTTAAAATAAATTTGCATGAGAATTTTCTTTAAAATAAAATCCTTCTGTTTATTAATCTTATAGAAATGAATACTATCAAAACGGACATAAAAATGATTCAATTATAACCAGACATCTGATAAACAGTGTGATATTTCCTTATCCATAGTCAATATAGTTTTTATTCATTAAGTATTACTTATCTATCTATCACCTACCAAGATTAGAGGTTTATATTTTAAGCAAGAGATGGCCTTATGAAAGCAAACAAAAGTTTAAGAGACTAAATCTGTAATCATCAGACTGAGTCTGTAATATCAATTTTATTAGCTTGAACATGCACTCAGAGATACATTACTGTCCTTATAAATGGAATAGAAAAAATTGATTGTGAAAATAAAATAGCATATACAATATTAAAAGACACCAATATTGATGACAAGCTTGATTGGAAGTTAAAAAGTAGATAACCTTAACTTTCCCTTTGATATATATGTTGCTTCTCTGTTTGCTAAAGAGAAGTTCAGAGTAAATAAAAAGCAGGCTTTCTGATGTCTGACTATACCAAACAAAACAAAACAACTCTGATTTTTGAGAAAACAAAATTGAATTAAGTCAAAAGGGAATCTCTCAAGAAAGTTGTTCTCACATGTTTTATATTTTAATCATTTAAAAATATTTACATACATTTTACCTCACTAGAATTAAATAATATCTCATTTAAGTTGATGGCATATCAACATAGTAAATTTTTATAAAATAATTCTAACATTCTGTGTAGTTAATAAAATTCCTGAACAGAAGATGTCCTGCTTGAGGCAAAGCCAACACTTCACTCAGGTTTTTATGCTCTTAACTTGGTGTTTTTTTCCATTACAGCATAATTTATCCTTGCTCTGTCTCACTGTATCCTTTGTGAAAGAATAATTGGAGAAGCTGGCATATATTTTTAAAGTCAAATTTAACAGCTTAAGTTGTGTGACAATAAAAATCTTCAAATAGCTAAATATTGAAAATATCTTTTCCCAGTTGATGCAAATTCATTTTTAGCAGCTATCAGGCATAGTTTGCCTCCAGATGGTAATGATTTTACCTTTTTTTTAATAGTATTTGAAGTAAAACATTGTAGACAATTATAATGTAAATGTTCTAGATTTCGGTATTCTTGAACTACCATTTAGAGATGTTATCTAAAAATTGGCTGAATATGTAAATTTACAAATTTGTGATTTATAGGTAGATAATAAATATGCTTGCTTAAATAAATCAAATGCAATATTAAAAAAAATCAGTGTTTGATGACTTAATATGGATGCTTATGACAGATACGGCAATAATCTTTCTGTGATTCAGTAATGTAATAGTATACAAGATAACTTTTGACGAGCGAGCGCCTAATTTTACTAGAATAACGCAATACAAAAGTTTTATTGAGATCTTTGGAAAACTGACTTTTTTTCAAGTGCTAAAGATAGAATAATATATTTTTCTTGTTTTATAATCATTCTTTGCTCTTCGTTGATGTCCCAAAAGATGCATGCCTGCACTATTACAATTGAACTTCACATTCTTTCTTGCCCAAGACAGCAATAATCTTTATATCTCTTCTCTCTCTAAGTGGCTTGAATATTTTACCACTTAGACACTGTTTCCCTTCCCCTTTCATCTGGATATACATTTACTCAGAAAAAATCTTGTGCTGTGACTATTCTAGGAATGTGGACATTATAAAGACAGGATGGGTACTTAAAGGATATTTCTTAAATATGGTTTAAATTTCTGCTTCTCTTCAATTTAATGTTTGTTTTCTGGATGAAACTTAACAGTTGATAGAGAATAATGAGAAATAGTAGGTGATAGCCAAAAAAGAGACACATTGGAATATTATTTTCCTATTATAAGTCTCTCTACTGAGAACATGAGGAGATGAAGGGATAAAAACTTAGGAAAATTTCCTGAATTCTTAATGAGTGTTTACTCCCTTTCAAATCATAGCTGGTATTAGGATTCATCAGTGGACCACACCCTGAAGGGGAAATGGAACTATCCTAATCCACACTAAGGAATAATCATAATAGCTAGTATTTACCTCACATATAATATGTGAAATGGTATTTTGGCATATATTATTTCAAATTCAAAAACGTAGGAAGGTTGTCATTATTTGGTAAGACTGGAGTTCATACTCAAGTCTGTATGACTCTAAATTTTGAACTCTTCATGGGGCCTTCTCTGCCTACTGGCATTTTCTTAACATTCTCAAGTGAAGTTAGGGGAAAATGTGATTCTGAAAACGTGTGACAAAAAGACATCCAGAGATAGCAAAAATGTCCCTGACCCACTCAGTCATTTCTCTTATTTTTCTTTGTATATGTATCTTTGTAGCAGCCAGGGGTCATTCTACTTTGGTCCAGAAGTTCCCATATGCTTCTGGGACTCTTGAGGCTTCACAAATTTTTCAAGGCTTCATGGTTTCACACACAAGGAAGACATATGTTGATTTTAACTGCTTCATCATCATCAGTCATAAAAGCGGTTTGGTAAAGGAAAGAGGAGTGATTGACCACTTCTTTAATTTATTTAACAAATAGATTTTTATGTCCTGTTCTGTGCCAAAGACTGTGCTAGGATTTGGGAATACAATGGTGTGATTGATGATCGCTAATAGCATGTGGCTTCTTTTAAGCACATGGCTCTGTGGTTTGAAGGTACGGATGCAAAACATTTTTAGTTGTTTTTCAAATTTTACTGAAGTGATATTGTATTCTAACATAAAGGTTCAGATGTGCATTAAACGTAAAATTCTTTGTGTATAAATTATTCTGTCTACTATAATTTCAGTGAATCTTCATAAGTGAAATTAGGTTGACTTGTCAAATATTAATTTTAGTTCTAAGACCTTCATCAGACTTTTTCCAAACATATTTAATAACCTCAATTTAATATTATTGAAAATGTTTTTTTTTTTGCTTTGCCTTTATTTTTGCCTTTCTGACAATATCCATATCCAATAAAAGTATTAAGTGTGTTATTTTAATTAGGATTTCATTTTGGTAATGTGTTTGAGTCAACAAATTAGAAGTTCAGAGAGATTAGTTTACTATTATTACTGTAATAGGTATCTTATCTAAGTGTGCAATGGAAATTTTCTTTTTTTAAAGATTTATTTATTTATGAATACATACAAGAGCTGGGGTACAGGCCAGAATCGCAGGAGGTGAGAGGATTCACCAGAGACAGAGTGGGGAGCAGAATCAGCCGCAGGAGATGAGAGGATTCACCAGAGACAGAGTGGGATGCAGAACAGGCAGACTGACTGAACCCACTGCCGAGGGCAGCAGTGGACCAGGCAGGAGAAGTCTGCTACACCATGTGGGTCCCCTCCCTGGCCCGCAGCAGGGATCCAACTCGTGCTACAGTGGCTGCAGTTTGCTTCATAGTGCATTACCTAACCCACTGCACCACCAGGGAGGCCCCGCAATGAAAAAAATTAAGTTGTGAAATGAATGTTAGGAACTTTAATACCACATTATAAAAACACATTTGCAAGCATGTTAGAAGAACATGGGAGTTTCCAGGTTTCTTTTTCATTTTACATTCACTTAATATCTTTGGGAAAATATTTGCTATCACAGCCTGTACACAAATGGGAACACTTTAACAATTTGTTGAGAACTAGCTATGTGTCCGACTGGGTCCTGAGTGCTTTCCATGTATTATTTTATTACTGCAGCAGTCATATTTGATAAGAGTTGATAATCCTGATGTATAGATGAGGAAATTAGGTTTAGCAAAATGAAGTGAATTCTCTCAAGTTGTAAAGCTGATTAATAGCAAAACAGAGATTACAACCCAAACCAAGCAAGTTCTGTATTTAAAAATTCTGACTACTGTCCTAGTTTCAGTTTGGAGTTGATGTCAGATATAAAACAGAAGGTTATATGGTATTTTCACTAAAAGAAATACATACAAAATAAAAATGGGGAAATATCCATGTATAGCTGCATGCTCAAGTCAGGACTCAGTCATCCTTATCGAGGCAGATTAGGGATGGCCATTTAAGTCCTGTTTTTCAGATACAGCTGAGGACAGAAGGATGGAATTAGTAGCAGAAAATGACACTAGACATACACTATTATATATGTCAATGATGTCTCAATAAAAGGAAAAATAGAACCTCATACTAGTAAATATGAAGTAGATAATGATGGTGATGAGAGAAGAACAGGAAATTGGACAACAAATGTTCCATTTATGGCTACAGCAGAACCATCATGTAAAAAAAGAGGGAAAAAAGCTAAAATGTTTAAATAAGAAATATGGTGCCATCTGCTGAATAAATTGACATTTCTAGTACTTTATCAACCTCACTTTATAAGACAGCAGACAATCTATTCTTTTCTCAGACATATTGCTCATTCACTGGCCTGTTACAGCTATATACTTTTTAACTGCCAAAGTGTGAGTCCAGAAATAACACTCTATAAGTATTAAAAGAATGTAGGTAAAAGGTTTTAAATCAGCTTTATCCATGAGCTCTCTGACAAGGTCCAAAATATGCTTTTATAATGCATAGGTAGTATATGAATAGGGTTTCTGAAAGAAAGTCTTATAGACTCACAATACCTTTATATAAAGTGGTAAGGTTTACATCTTGCATTAATTATAAGCCATTATTTAATCATTTTATGTAATTTGATATTATACATTATCATAATTATTTTTCATTTTATTAGATTTTAACTAATACAAATTAAACTATGCATTAGTAAACCTAATGTTATGGAAACAGTAAACTTAATGTTATAGAAACATTAGTAAACCTAATATTATAGAAACATTGAATACTTATGCAAATATGTATTTGTGGAATTATTGAATATAAAAGGAATTTTTAATATGTGCTTTTAATATCCCATCTTAGGGCTAGCAGATATATTAAGATCTTCTAAGAGGCACAATAGCTCTTTGAATCTGTGGGAGAGACAATCTCAAATCTTTGGTATGCTATAAATACAACAGTTTTGAAAACTGTTATAAATAATACTTGGCATGTTTACAGATCTGGAATGGTTTAAAATGTAATTGAAAAGTTTTTTTTCTTTGTAATGTACCAAGACATAATTGAATCATAATATAATATCTAATTTTGCACTGCTTTCACTCAGGTGGATTTGCTTCCTAATTTATAATCTATAAATTAAAAACAATTTTTGAGCTTTTGCTATATATCAAAGCAATATATATTTTGCTATATTGTAATCTGTAATCATAGGATTTTAGCAGTGAAGTTATATTAGCCATATTTGGTAAGCTGGTATAAATTTCAAAATCTATTTTATAATAAGAGCAATTTCAGTGTAAATCACATGCTTTAAAATTGATGTTACATAAAATGTAAACTATTAAGCACCAACCCCAAAGATATACATTGAGTTACAGACATAAATTACTGCTATTTCTTGAATATACTATATTCTTCAATTCCAAATAGTCCACAAGATTTTTTAAGTTCCCTAATTTCCACCTTTTACTCTAGTAAACTTTTGGGAAAAGACATCAAGAGGAACTTAATCCTTTTAATCTATTAATACAAATGAAAATCATAAAGTCAAATATTATATGTATTTATAAATGTTTATTTTGATTTTAAGGTTTGATATGAAGTTATTACTTTACTTGTTTTTTTTTTTTCTTTCTTGATAAATTGTGTGGCTTTATTTACATGAGTAACAATGGAAGCACTCAAGATACAGTTTTACCTTTCATAACAAAACTAAGCCATCACTATTTGCCTCCTCCTAAACCGTGGGGATTGAATTGGATTATCTGCTTACATTGTCGCTGATTTGTTTTGGAGATCTTTCACTTTTCTTCACATACATGAATGTTATATGATATTTTCCTAAGACTTCTTTATTTTACAGGCATTATAAAATGTAGATAATACATTCAAGTCACTAGTAAATGCCTTTAAATCCATAATGAATTTTTGAACCTAAAATAATAGAAATTTAATACAGTCATTCTTAAATGACCAATACTCATCAGTCACGTAGTGTATACTGCTCAACTATGTAAATAAATAGAAAAACAAATGGGTGGAAACAATCACATATGAAACATCTTAAACCAAATAGAAATCCATAACAAATGTCATTATCATTAGAAATATAAACAACAATCAGTAAAGAATTATTACTGCTAAAAGCACTGTACAATTTATTTGTTGAAAAATCTACAGGTTGTTTGCAAAGTCATCAGTTGTTGAATTCAGGAAGCTCAAAGTAAATGAAATTAAATTAATTGCATTAATATTTAATCATATTCTATTGTTATTTGGTTTAATCATTAAATAGTAATTTCAAATCAAATATGTAATTTGACTCGGGTATGAAGACTGAGTTGCTAAGTTTCTCACAGGACACTAAGGTCCTTTTACATGCTGCCTATTTTTATTCCCAGATAGTGTTAGATTTGTCAAGTGAATAATTTAAACCCTTTACCCAATGTAGATGGACTCCCTGATGCTGCTAGAAATGATTTTTTTCTCTAAGGTTTTCATTAAATAGTGAAGAAAGAAACAAATAATGCTAATATGTTTAACACATCTTTCTCCTTAAAAAATAATACAGTTACATAGGAGTCATTATCTTATTAAATGTGTTTAGATCTCAAGAAGGGGTGAATTCCTGGAGAATTTACAAGAATATAAAGTTGAAAGTCACATTTTTCCTGCTTCTTCAATGATGTTTATATGTTGTTTGATGTTAAATAGTAGAATCACTTGCAGATTTGGTTGAATTCCTGGTTTATTTATTTATGGTAGGAGTTTTACAATGTTAGGAGTTTTTACATACTATCCTTATAAACTTTTAATACCATCTGCTCTAAAAATGTTTAATTAGTTCATAATTATTTATTAATTTTCAATAGTTACAACTTGATTTCTAAATTAAATATATTGTGGACACATTGTAATTTAGATTTACTATAGAAATTTATTTAAATATAATTTTCTATACATAAATGCTTTAGTATAATTGGGTAGATATCATTTTTACAAATTGGTACCTAATATCCTCTATATATTATTTATGAGGATATGATAAATTCCCTGGTTCACAGTCCTACAAAATATCTATTAATTAGTGAAAAGTCACTTTAAGTTTCCTCTTTTTCACATAACAAATCTTTTCAATATATATTTCTAATTGGAAAATATAACATGTGAACATTTTTTAACATAGAACCACTGTTCTTTGAATTGCAAGTTGATAATAGATTTAGGATAATGAAGATGATTAGTAATAAAGTCATTTACAATAGGTTTTGTCTTCTTCATTTTTATAATTGTGTAAATTATTTGGGCAGTTTGGAACTTGAAGGTACTTCACTTCATTAGGACATCTTTGCAATATTAAACATTGTTTTATTGTTACTTTTCTTTTCAGGGGAAAAATATAACCCACAATATTAAATCTAACAGGTTACACATGTATGTTATAAAATTTCAGTATTAAATTATTTTCTTTTGAACTGTGTTCATTAGGGATAAGATCCTGAAAAATTTGATCTGGCCATACTACAAGGCTATGAGGCATGCAAACCCAGTAACACGTAACAGTGCTGCTTTGTTGAGCAGTTATTTCTACCATATACTTTCCGTGTGTTTTAGAAATGTAAACCTTGTGTTTGAACCAGTGCAAGTTAAAAATGTAACTCTTAATTTATCTTTACTGACTGAATTCAGCACAACATTTCAAATGATTATTGTGATGATGTTCATATTTCTTTTGGCATGTAGTGAAATGTCATTGGTTATTATCATAAAAATGTTAATAGATACATTGATATTTAATCAAATGTAAGACTCTTCTTCAAGACCTCTGAAAAATAAAATGGTCTTTCATCCATTGGAATATATCCACAGATGAGGAATTCATGATATATGTAGGCAATGAAATCTATTAATGAAGAATTTTTAAAAATTCAAAATTTGCTGCCTTATAATTGTATTGTTGATAATAATACTTTATACTTGACCAGTCATTACATTACCCTGACTGTACTAAAGTAGTAGGAAATTATATTCATATTACAAAACACACAAAGAGAAACTTAGAAAGAATGAGAGAAAAATGATTATGGACGTTGAATCATTTCAAGCTCCATCCTGGCGGATCTTCACCAGTTGCTTTCATATCATTTGACATTTCACCTACTATGATAGCATAGTAGACCATAAGATGACCCTGCACAAACATAAAGATTCTGTTTTCCCACATGTTGCTTCTTGGACTTTCAAATTTCTTCCATAATTGTCATTTGGTTTGTTGTCCACATCCATACCATGAAGAAATGTTTCCAATAATTCTGTACCCTATAGGAAAACTAATCCAACAGTAATTCAAAAATATGAATGACAATAGGCCAAAGTGAGTTTATGCAGGTAGTACTTTTAATTTGGTGGTCATCTCAGGCCTCATGTCTCCTGAGTTGAGTCAAAAATTCTGAAACAGAGGCCTGCTTTGGTGGCGCAGTGGGTTAAGCAACACACTATGAAGCAAACTGCAGCCACTGCAGCATGAGTTCGATTCCTGCCGCTGGCCAGGGAGGGGACCCACATGGCATAGCAGACCTCTCCTGCCTCGCCCGCTGCTCCCCTCAGCAGTGTGTTTCTGTCAATCTGCCTGTTCTGCTTCCTACTCTGTCTGGTGGATTCTCTCACCACCCCCACACCTCTGGCCTGTACCCCAGTGCTTGTATGCATAAATAAATAAATCTTTTAAAAAAAATTCTGAAACAACCTTACAGGCACCATGACGGTATGAAAAAAAAAAAAAAACATGACTTTTTATAACTTAAAAAAACTGTTCTTTCCCTTCCTTCCCAACCCCATCCCCCCCACACACACATCTTACTAAGAAAAAGCCTAAACCTAAGTGTTCAAATGTGTGAAGATTGATTGTTTATCCTAACTCTTGTCATATGCATGGTATATAGTTTTTTCACAATTATACATTATCCTGCCTTAATGACTTTTGGAACAAATGGATATGAATAAATAGGGCAAATCAATGAAATTCACATAAAATTTTATCTTCCTTTCTTGCTCCTCAAATAATATTTTGATGAGTTACCATCCATTTAATAAGTTCTGCACTCTTTTTATTCCTTTGGGAAATGGCTCAAGGCCTTCTTGAGTGTTAGATTATGCATTTAGATCTCTGATTTAGTGGAACAGTGTGTAAAAATCTCTCATAATCAGAATACTCCCTATTGGCTGAACATCTGAAGATCCCCAAGAGTGCTATTTGTCCAAGTGAACATCTGGAATAGATTACATGTAGTTAATTGGCTCCAGGTCGAGCTTGTTACAGACAGTAGCATGCAGTATAACCTATGCAATTCACTAAATCCATCCACTTCGGGTTAAATCACACCTACTCTCTGTGTAATTCCTCCCAGATGCAGGACACACACATATATGTGTATATAAAACATACATATACACATACACAGAGCACTAGAGGACACCGAAATATCAATAAATTAATGGAAAGATTGTTAGCAAGACATCTAACCCATAAATTAACTCAATTAAAAGATTAAGTTTAAATTCAAAGAATTGTTGGGAAGAAAAACAAAGAATTAGGAGCAGCAGATTATAGAGAGTGATTGTTTTATGGTAGAAAAATATTTAAAGTTAAGAAAATAGAGTTCCAGCAGGATTTTTGTTTTATTTCATCCTCTACCCTTAGCATGTGTTTCTGCACGTGTAGGCACTTATCAGAATGTCACAGTGGCAAGGAAAGAAGTGCTTTGATTTTTTAACTTATTTAACAATATTAATGAGTTGAGTTACAAGGAACAGTGTGACTACTGTTCATTGAAAACCAAAGCATCAGTCTTCGTAACGTATGGTGTTGGAGGCACAGGGCATGTCTTAGCGATTAATGACCATTTGGAGGAGTAGATATCTCAATACATAGCTAAGGGCCATTAACCCTAACTGGTCATTAATTCCCAGGAAATGTCCTGTACTGAGGTCATTATTGCTAATAAAATGCACACATGGAAAGTTCCCTACTTTTGCCTGTGAACATAAACACAGTCACATTACATGCATTGTTACATGTCAAGAGCAGTAGTATTTTACATGTCCAGAAACACAGAAAAATGAAGCCTAATGAAAAATTTAATAAACTTAATTTTCACATTCAATTTGCCTTTCACCTTTTTTTGGGGAAACAATAGATAGGTGGAAGAATCCATGTTTGTATGTATGTATACAGTTGTGAATCTGCTGAAATCAGATACCTATGTACTGCTAACATGTGGCTACAGGATAAAGTAAAAGGAACAGGGAAGTAGCAATAGAGAAGTGGATGTGGATAGACCAGCAGACAAGACCTAATACCAAATGCCGTGTGGAGTAATGGCAGTGTTTGAGTCATAATAAGTTAAATACCACAACAAGCATGAGGCACATCAGGAGTTAGGTTGTTCCTTTGGTGTCCTCTCTCTTCCTCCCTATTACTTTACTTTCTTTCCATCCCTCTCCTTTTAGCTCTCTAACCAAGACTATCATGTTTCTAGTTTTTCAGGAAACTTTAACCAGTTATTGGTCTCTTTGCTTTCTATTCTTTCTCTGTCCTTCATAAAACTACCTTGTCTTACTGAAACTTATGTGATACCCCTTTGGGCTATTTTCCATACAACAAATGTTGGCGGGGATGTGGAGAAAAAGGAACTCTCTTACACTGCTGGTGGGAATGCAAGATGGTCCAACCATTATGGAAAGCAGTATGGCAGTTCCTCAATCTACTAAGAATGGAACTTCCATATGTTCTGGCAACCCCACTCCTAGGAATATACCCAAAAGACACAAATACACTGATTCAAAAGAATACCTGCACCCCTATGTTTATAGCAGCACTCTTTACAATAGGG
>JAGFMF010012021.1:1930752-1962164 GCA_019455555.1 Galemys pyrenaicus
GGTGCACTGGTGAGATGGTGATGGGGAATACATGGGGATTACAATTAATGGCAAGTATATGTAAATTTTAAAATATTTTAATAAAAAAAAAGAAAAAACATACATATCATAAATATCTTGATTTTAGGAATGCTTTCATAGTACTTGAATTATACGCAATACTCACATAGTACTTAATTATATTTAATAAACCACTCCTTTCAGTAACATATTTTTTCTCACCTTAATAAATGGGTGGGGATCTTGATCTAGCAATATATGTATTATTATTTGCATGAAAGCAATATTTAATATATATACACACATCTACTGAATATATCCTATATATATTTGCATGAAAACAGTTTTTAAGGAGAATCTATAAGGTAAAGATTCATCTGCATTTTATTGGTTAGTTAATATTGTATTTTAATAGTCACAAGGATGAGTTTCTTAAGTGATTAATTCAAAATTCACATAATTTAAACTAATCCTGATAATTTTTTTATATCATCTAAAGTGACCCTGTTTTAGGGTAATAGTATTAACTAGATTTGAAATATTACAATTATTTATTTTTAAGATTGTATCTTAAACATTATTAGAAAAGAGCTCTATTATTTGTATATTATATTAAAATATGCTTTATTTAAATCTTAAAAATTAAAATTTTCATAAAAGGATGCTAATGGTGTAGATATTTTTCATTAGAAGAATATTCCTTTTTCTCTAAAATTCTATATAATTATATGGAACCATCAAAATGCCAAATCAATGGGAATAAAATATATGCTAAGTGGAATATTTAGTATACTATTCTAAAATGAGTTTTCAAAACAACATGATTATAAACATGTGTAGTAGCCTTCTTTTTTTAAAAGATTTATTTATTTATGCATATAAGAACTGGAGTACAGGCCAGAGGTGTGGGGGTGAAAGGATTCACCAGAGACAGAGTGGGGAGCAGAACAAGCGGATAGACCGAAACACACTGCTGAGGGTAGCAGCAGGCCAGGTAGGAAAGATCTGCTGTGCCATGTGGGTCACCTCCCTAGCTGGTGGCAGGGATTTGAACTCATGCTGCAGTAGTGCATTGCTTAACCCACTGTGTCACCAGGTAGACCCCCTGTAGTAGCCTTCTAAATCAAAAAGTCAAATATTTGAAAATTACACGTATGACAGATGAGTTTTATACATCTTATAGTGCCCTTGAGTATAATGAAAACAACTGAGAAAATATATTTTATGACACATACATATTTAATATTTTATCAAGAAACAACATAAAATTTGAGTAAGTGTAAAAATAAATGGACACATCCCTACATATTATTTTATGTCACTTTGCCGGGTTGATCTTAACTTCTGAGACTTAAAGTAACTAGAATCTTGATACTCAAAATCTGTAAGGCATTTTAGTAAAGAAATGAACTTCCATAAGAAAAAGTCTCTCTTTTCTGACCTCTTAAAACCAAATCATAGAGACATAGCTTGTTTATTTTGATGTTAAGAAATTAGAAAATTACTTCAATCATAAGACTTTTTTATTATGACTAAATCTGCCATCAAGGAAGCTATTTGGATAAAACTGAATTAGGTACTGCATCTGGATTCCTCCTTGAAAGTAAGCCTACCAAGATCCTTTCTGACTTACTTAGAAAGATAGCAGAAACTTTGTGGGGAAGGAAGAGAAGTTAAATATGGCATCAAGTGTTGAAAATCACTTGACTTTACCATAAAAACCCTGAAAGGCCTAGGGACTCTAGCTAAACTCCAGGCCACATTCATCTCTTGTCATGTTACCTTTGGAGAAGTGTTTAACTCAGTTCTTCCTTTTCTTCATCTGTGAAATAAGGTAAATGATTGCATGTCCTTTAGGACAGTCATTAGCTTTGTTAAAAGCTAAACAGATAAATTGAAATTTTAGTGTATTTGAGCAAAAGTTGTTTTGAATCAGGCAGCGCCACACTCAAAGTGGTTAAGAGCATTCCTTGGACAGGAGCCAAAAGAAAGACTTAGGCAGAAGCAAGAAAGGAAATTATTGAATTGCTTACAGCTTAAAGCCTTGTTAACTGTTTGTGATGGTTTTCTTAGCTTTTTTACTTTAACTTTGCAATATTTACAGGTTACAGATTTTGGATTGACACAGTATAGTCTTCTCTGGCATTCGGACTACATCAGTCTAATTACCTCTTGGTTTAATTAATAAGATTAAGTCATTTAACTTATGTGAAGTGCTTTTTCAAAAATGTCTGGTGCATAATTAGTGAATTTTATTTCTAATAATTATCAGATTTAGTTTGAAATTTGTGAGTTTTTATTAGTCCATGTCTTAAAATGTCTTAACACAGATAGAATAAGACGAACAAGGGAGTTTATTTGTGGCAAACTGGTTAATAACCACCTTCACCTGTTCCTAAAGGGTGAAGCACATTGTTATTATCTCTATAATAAGCACATTATTATAGAACACAAAGCCTAATGTTTATTTTTTTGGGTGTGGAAAGTAGGCACTGAAACCGTCCATATACACTGTTTAGCTTATTCGCGATAATCAACTACTGATTAGCATCATTAGGGAATTTTGGTGTTCAAATTGTGATTTTATTACAATTTTTATTACATAAACATTGAATGAATTTTATTACATAAACTTCATAAATCATCTTCACCTTTTACTTTACAGTTTGTTTTTTGAATTCCTGCCATTCTGTGTGGAATAGCATGTAGGCTACATTTAATATTGCAGTGTTGCAAGCTTAACATCGGTAGTGATGACCCTGATTTGATTATGTCCAATTTTCCCAAAGGAAAGGAAGAATTTTTAAATACGTTTTAAGTCAGAAGAAAAAAAAAAAAACAAAATGACAGTTTAGGAGTTCTCCCTGGTGACACAATGCGTTAAGCACCACACTATGAAGCAAAATACAGCTACTGCTGCACGAGTTCAATCCCTGCCTCTGGCCAGGGAGGGGACCCACATGGCACAGCAGACCTCTCCTGTCTCTACCACTGCTCCCCTAAGCAGTGTGTTTCAGTCGATCTGCCTGCTCTGTTCCCCACTCTGTCTCTGGTTAATTCTCTTACCCCTCACACCTCTGACCTGTAACCCAGTTGTTGTATGCATAAATAAATAGATCTTTTTAAAAAATTACTGTTTAGGATCTTTTCCTCTAAGGATGATGTAGACAAAGAGTAGCCTTCTGCCAATAATCTTATCGATCAAAATATTCATCAAGTTACAAAAAGGGTTAGTACTTTCTACATTTGAGTTAAAAAAGATTAGTAGAGGAATAGATCCTAATTAACATAATTTGTTCCATTTTCAGTTATGCAGTCATCTCTAAATCTAAGTAAAGCCAGACCTCAATGTTATTACTTAATTCTGATTCATTTCTCCACAACAGTTAAGAGCGAAACATGAAAGAGCGATTGTACTTTAAAATCTATATTCATTCAGAAAACAATAGTAAGTCAAGGAAAACCTTAAACTGCTATATTAATAAGTTATCTCTTATTTTTTAGATTAATTTAACATTGCTTTGAAGAATATCCTATTTTCATCATGGATACTGCTCAGGATGAGAAAGCAAAGTCCAGAAGCCATGAGTTTCACCTTGCCCTTGTCTTGGCGTTGCTAAGCATGACCATGCTGTTTCTTCCCGTCACGGGAACTTCTAAGCAAGATATTCCACGACTTAAGCTAACCTATAAAGGTAAATGTGTAAATATTTTTCAGATTTTTTAAAAAATTACTGTTTAAGTCTATCACTTAGCTTTTAAAATTACTTTGTGTTTCTGTTATTTAGAAATGCATATTGACTTCATTGAAATGTTTTCAGTACTAACATCAATTGATAACCACATTATTATAGAACACAACACCTAATGTTTATTTTTTTGGCCAAGGAAAATAGGCACTGAAACAGTCCATGTACACTTTTCAGCTCATTATTAGCAATGATCAACTACTGGTTAACATCATTAGGAAATTCTGGTGCTCAAATTGTAATTAGCTCTATTAAAACCAATCAATCCCATAAAAAGAAAAACATTAATTCCTCTAGTTGCCACTAATTAGCTTGAAGGGATTTTTTAAAAAAATACATAAGATACCTTTAAAAATCTAGTTAAGACATTGGATACATTTATATCTCAAGCATATAGACTTCTACTATTTAAGAAAGGAGTTTGAAAGACTTTAAACAGAGATGAAAAACCAAGAAATTCTGCTAATGTAATTGTTTTTAAGTTAATATAAAAGCAGAATTTATGTAAGTTATATTTAATCATCTTGTGTGTGTATATATTTGTATAATGTATAAATATAAGTCCATATAAATAAAGAGATACTTATAGTATGAGAGAGAGAATCATGTTCAAAGGTATATTTCTTGTTTTTTTTTTTCTGTGATATACCCTTGGTTTTGCTATTACTTTAAATAATGAGAGGAATGTAGGGGACCGAGACTCCTAGATTCTGAACTTGGAAGGTAAAAATTATGCTAGGAGTTTTAATATTCTCTGATGTTGGAAAGAGTTTATTTTATGAATAAAGCTAATTCATTGTCAAATATAAGCATAAGTAGAATTAGAGTGTTATACTTGTGCATTTTATATGTTGATATTTGTTTGGGATTTATAATTTTATCATGTCTGAAGAGTTAAGGCTACATGTTATTTTTGAGTTATATTCATATAGAATTTCTAGAACATAGGCAGCTAGTCTGTGCCTAAAAAAAAAATAAATAAATAAAAAACTGCCTTTGTGTTG
The DNA here is from genome assembly GCA_019455555.1 of Galemys pyrenaicus. Taxonomy (NCBI): domain Eukaryota; kingdom Metazoa; phylum Chordata; class Mammalia; order Eulipotyphla; family Talpidae; genus Galemys; species Galemys pyrenaicus. The sequence continues at coordinate 1,935,506 of JAGFMF010012021.1, forward strand.
TTAAGGGGAGAATTAACTGGTATAGAGTTAGAAGAAGTACTCTGGAATTATGAAAACTTTCTCTTTGATAAAGATGTGGTTCACTCAAGCATATGGATTTTTCACAAACTATCACATTGAATATTTGTTCATATATCTAGTCTAAATTCACTTAAGAAAATAAAAGAAAACATGTATTAAAGCCAAAAATTATAAAATTATATATATATATATAAAGCTTGATAATGTACAAATTGAAGGAAAGTAAAGAAACTGGGTTCTATATGTGTGAATTGCATTGATAGTGTGAATAATGCAGACAAATGAGACTTGTAAAGAAACTGTAATATTAGTTTATTGTCACAGGATTCATTGTGAACAAGGTGTTGGTATAGAACTATGTGCGAATTATATCATTTCATCCTCACCACCATCCTGTGGATGAGGATATTATCATCACTTTCTTGCATATGAAGATACTGAGGACCTTGAGGAACTGAGAAATTTCCAAGCTCCTGAGGTTTCATGTTGCGTAGAGCCTGGCTGCCTAATGCTATTTCTCAGATCCTAGGCATAAGTGTTCTTACTTGAGTCCTTTCTTTATCAGAATGAACTTCCAAGTTTATAGATGCATCATCCTAATGTTTGACTTAATATTTGATTTATAGTTTTCAACTGTGTTGAAGAAGACCACTGTATCTGTTTAAGAGTACTATAGAGCTATAGATTTATGGATTTTATACCTTTTCATTAACTTTTGGGGTAAAAGGATACTTATTGTGATTATGTTCATAATTCAAATTTCATAGAAGACTGAATGCAGAATATTAACTCAAATGTGGTATGTTGATCATGTGAAAATAACAAATTACTCTTTAAAAATAGAAAACCAATCTAATTCCGTATGACTGCTACTAATTAGTTTACCCCTAGTTAGAAGAGTTTTTTGGTTTTATTATTTTGGATGTGAAGTCAACCCTAAAAGAGTTCAAAATCTTTTTTAATTTCTCTTTCTATAGACACATTCCTTTTAGCATCCAATGCTTATATAAAAGAAGAACTGGTATAAATGTTGGACTTAGTGCATTAAGAACTACTAAGTAGATTTTTATTCAGTGTTGCTTCCAAATATTATATTTTTCATGTTTTTAATCTACATGTTAGAGGCAGCAAAAATGGAAAACAATGTAGAAATTACAGAAATCTCCTGCCAGTCTACCTTTAACACACACACACACACACACACACTCACATACATCTAATATCACCCTATACTTCCTTAGTCAGTCTTTTTCAGATTGTGTGCTAATAACGAGTACTAATCTTTGCTTCCTAGCATTTCTTGACCACCCTTATGGAGTACTCCTCTTTGTACTTTAAAGACTATGGAATCTTGTCTTTGGAAATCATTAGCTCAGCACTACAAAGTGAGCATTTTCCACTTGCTTTCAAGAATTTCAGCAGTTTCCCTATACACATCTTGTATAACATATCTGAGCATTTAGAAGGAAAGTAGTTCAATCCTAAAATACTGCTTTTTAAAAAGTGGCCTATTATCAAATAAAGTTATGATCTAAGAATTACTGCTTATTTGGGGCTATGGTGAAGAAAATTGTTTGTGTATCATGTTTTTACTTATGCTGTAATAATCACTAGTCCTCTGGGCATTTTCTTTTCTTTTTTAAAAAGATTTATTTATTTATGCATACAAGCAAGCACTGGGGTACAGGTCAGAGGTGTGGGGGGGTGAGAGGATTCACCACAGAGAGCAGGGAACAGAACAGGCAGATCAACAGAAGTACACTGCTGAGGGGAGCAGCAGGCACAGCAGGAGAGGTCTGCCGTGCCGGCAGCAGGGATCCAACTCGTGCTGCAGAGGCTGTGCTTTGCTTCATAGTGCGTTGCTTAACCCACTGGGCCTCCAGGGAAGCCCTGGGCATTTTCTATCTTACTTTTTTGACTTATGAATTGAGAATAAACAGGTAACAAGTACTACCTGCTGCTTAGATAGTTTCGAGATACTCTAAAGTTTGTGCTAGGGCACTAAAACACTGCAGAATATGAGGTTATAAAAGTCAGCAAAAATGAAAAATAAAATTTATTTTCAAAAATGACTAATTTTTATGGTACAAAATTAGTTTTGTTTACTTTGCTTTCCATACTTTATGCTTCCCTAGGTGCTGAACAGAGACACATTTGTTATCAGTAGAGTTAGCTACTTCAACAGCTGCAAGATTTCTTGGAGGGATTATTTATAAAGGTCAACAGAAATATAATAACCATTTTATCCAAAGAATTCTCTTTGATAAAGACTTAGCTTCTGAACCTCTGAATCCACAGGAGGTTGTTAGGTTCTATTGTTATGTAAAGAGATTTCCCTTCAGTTGCATATTTTGAATTCTTGAACATTTATTCATAGTAAAACTGTTTTTTAGTAACAAGCAGGGAGCCTTGGAGATCTCTTCTGTGTTTCTGGATTCTGTGTTAAGATTAATATATGTATATATGGTCCCACAAGGTGGAGTATCACCATGACATGTGAGACTCTCACCAGACTATACTATAGATGTAGTAAAAAATTACTTGTGAGTGATAATCTGTTTCAACCTTGTAGTAGTATAAACATTTTCTCTCACAATCCAGAAGTAACTCATGGTCTGAAGGATATTTATAACCAGGAATCATTAATATCTTCAACTTTATTTGTTTAGAAATTACCAGAAGATGATGAGATAGATAAATTAGCTAAAGTGGAAAGGATAAAAACTTGGAAAGGAAAAGAAAAGGAAAGTGAACCACATATACAGTGTCATCCCTGAGGATGAATAGCAGTTTCTTTTTTTCTACTTTTGCATATTTTCTTTCCTATTTTTTTCTTTCCTATTTTAAATTTTAGTTTAACTTAAAATATTACATGTATGTATATACACATATGTATGTATACATTTAAATGTATGTATATATTTAGGCTTGCATGTAGCTGTTTTCTTACTACATTCACATTCATTTGAGCCTGTGCTGATGAGAATTCAGCTGTCAATTTCATTTGAATATTTTCCCTCAAACTCTTGATACCAAATAATTATCATAAACCTGTAACGTACTAACTAGTCACCATTGAAGCCACACATATAAGACCTGAGGAAAGCTAACCTACTTAGTTGCTGCCATGTATGCATCATTTCATAAACATGTATTCAGCAACCACTATACCTGGCACTGTTCTATGTCACAGAAATGTCACCTTTGAACTTGTTCCCTTTGAATTTTTTCTTACAAATTGGAAGAACATAATGAATAGGCAAACAAATGACTATCATTTCCAATAGGAAGTACTATGAAGACTATAAAGCAAGAGAATATACAGTAAGAAAGTGACTGGGTCCAGGTACCCTACTTAGATATTATTATGACTAAACTTTATAACACTCAAAAAACCTTGCAGAGACCTCCAGAATCTGAAGGTCTTGCCGCAAAGCAAGAAGTTATTATGGAGGCAGAATTAAGTTGTGTGTTTTCCTCTCCCTAGTCCACTGGCTCATGCTCTTACCCCTTGAGAGGAAAAAATGATTTCTTCTTTGGCAGTGTGCTCGTTCAGTAACTGCTAGTAGTTCTAGTTAGGTTTTGCTCCATAGGATATTTCCATAGGATAGAAAAAGTTAAAATCAACTTTAAAGATTTTATTACCTTTGAATACCTAAACATTAATGCATTTGTTAAAATGGTTGTTTTGGTGGGATTTTCTGAGAAGTGAGCCAGTGCATCTGTGTATTTTTATTTATAGATTACTCTTTTTAGCTGTGAACTGAGGCACATGTCTCAGGCAGAGATGATTATGTAACTTGTTCAATTTGACTAACCTAATGCTAGATCTATTACCTTCAATACATAGGATGTAAGCAGTTTCTGAAGCCAGATTGCTTAGGTTTTAACTGTTGTTACTAGTTGTGAGAAATTTGGAAATATACTTTGTGTGCATAACCTAGTAAATCTGTCAGTCACATGATTAATTTATTTCATTCCAGGAGGTTGCTCTGAATATATGTTGATTTATGTAAGTCACCCAGGTCAGTGTTTTGGCACAGTGAGCATTTAGTAAGTGCTGTCAATTATTTCTTGTGTGATTTTTCTAAAATATTGATTTTCTAAAATGTTATTGTCTTGCTAGACGTTGATGTTTGTTCACAAACCAAAAGTTTCCCTATATAAACAACTTGGAAAAATGTTCTATAGTTCCCTCTTGGGATTTACAACATATATTAAGATGGTTTCTGTTTACTCCCAAAGCTTTTTCTACTAGAGTTAGATTCCTTCCTTCCTCAAGATTGTATTTTCCAGTATTTTTATGTTTTGGTCTTTCAGTAATTAACAAGTTTGTATAGTTTAAAAGGTCATTGTTGACCTTGGTAAAAGTAGCATCTTTGAATAGTTAGGAACTCTTGAGCATGTTAAAGTGAATCTTAAAAATCATTCAGTTCAGACTACATAATTCAATATAAAGTGGGTATTTTTGTTGTCAGATTAATGAGAACAGAAGAGAGCTTGCTCTGCAAACCTTCCCCTATGTACTTAGGTGCTTAGTGAAGAAGCTTATCAATATTTTGGTAAGTAATCCCATAAAATATGTTTTTTTCTATTGAGTAGGTCACTGATAGCTTAATTTTGGTGATGTGACATGTTTGAATGGACTTACTTGTTTTCAAAGTCTTATTTTCTGTAAACTGAGGCTCTACATTTGTGCTTCTATAAATGTTAGAGTTCCAGAATAGTTTTATTATGTTTGTGTTATTCAGTTGTTAATGTTAACAGCAAATTTTCTGAATGCACACTATGTTTCCAGCATTGTCCTGGCAATGAGGAGAGAAATCAGTAAGTAAAAAGGCAAAAATTCATGCAATCATGTCATTTCTATTATGATTGGGATGATAGATCATACATAAGTAAGTTACAAAGCAAAATAGAAAATGCTATTATTATGGAGAAAAAAATAAATGGAATAGTTAAAGAATGGTGGAGATGGAGTACTATTGTACATCATGTGGACACTTGAGAAAAGCATCCACTGTGGGAAAGGGAGCCAAGTACACAGTTTCTGAGTTGAAAAGGGATTTTACATGCAAACTCAAGCAACCTAAAGAATATAGTATGGCTAAAGATAGATGGCTAAAGACGCTAACTTGGACCCAGGGATTAGAGACAATGACTATGGACAATTATTTTAAAGAATTCCCCTGTAACAGAGATATGGGCAGGAAACTGGAAAGAAATTGATCTAAAAGTTTGTGCTTTTCATGAACTGGATAACTGCAACTAAAATGATACTGTTTAAAAGCTAGTTGAAATAAACTAGTACAGGAATAATTGATGATAGAGGAGAAATGTGGGATAATCCATACCCTGTTGGGGAAAATATTGACATGACTCCACTATTTTACTAAAAATAGGTTACTTGTAGCACATGCTACTAGAAGTAGATTTTTTCATAAAAAAATTATCTAGTTGTTATCTCTGTCAACTGTTGTCTAGATAGAGAGTATAACATAAAATAATGTTCAAGGAATACCATCCTTTCTTTCAATGTTTGATTATAAAGGTGAGAAAAAACAACACCACTAACACTGTATGAAGCCAAAGCTTTCAAGGGCCTGTTTTCTTTATAATTATATGTCCATTCACTTAAAGTTCCAGTTTCTGAGAACCTATGTATGATGTTAAGTGAAAACTTACTGCATATACTTTAGAAAATTCATATATAAGAATTTGGAAATACAAACTCTAGAAAGATTAAATAATAGTCCTCAGGCTGATATAAATAGATTATTACTTAAAAATGGATTCAACTTTCCTGCATTTTCCTAAAACTGAATTTTAAAACTTTCCTAAAACTTCCCTTTTATTTAATAATTAAAATCTATTTAACAATGTGTATAAATATTAAAAATATTAGAAAAATGGGGGTTCACTGAGTGGTGAAAATTGCACAATAATATGAGGTAATTGGTGAAATAGTGCAATGCAAGTATTATTCCAAAACATTCCTAGAATTAAGGAGATACATAAAAGCTACTGAGTCTTTAGTAGTCAGCTGTACCTTCCTGGCAGGATAGGAGAGAGCTATCACAAGACACTAGTTGTGTGTGTATATAGATGGGAACTATAGTTTATGTAAAAGCAGCTTTTTTGGGAGGATTAAATTCTGTCAGTATATTCTCAGTTAAAAAGTTTTTGATCAGATCTGATATATAGTTGTTTTACCATTCTATATGTTTTTGAAAAGATGAACATTTTTATATGCAACTTTATGACTTCACATACCCAAAATTGGCTCTAATTCCTTGGGTCCTCATAAAGGAAATCTTACAATGAGATTCTATCAGTATATGTGTAAGAATGTACATTTAAGGACATTTTAAAAATGAACATCATTGGTCCCTTTTAGACAGATACTTTGATAAATCTGTTTTGTATATTTAGACCTATTAACTCAAAATAGACATAAATTAAAGCTAAAGTGCTTTTTAGTTATACTAAAAGATACTCATAAGTGGCTTATTTGATTAAAGCCACAGTGAGCCAAATTCAACCTAAAATGTAAGATAAACATTACATAATCCCAATGGAATTGTGAAGTGGAGGAAGTAATATAAGTGAATTTGTCTGTATATTTTGTAAAAATGATAAGTAGAGTGGTTCTGAAAAATAATTTCATTTGGTTAAATAATGCTAAATTTTAAAATATAAAATACAGTTGTAATGGATGATGAGGTTTAGAGTTAGAGGACCTGAGTAGGTTTTGTCTCTCTCTCACTTGCAGTAGAGTGATTATTTGCTCTTTCTGAGTCTAGGTTTGTTGTCTGGAAATTGGTGACAATCTTTCTGATTCTACTTGCAGTCAAATTAAAAAATATATAGGAAAGCTTCTTAGATGTTATAAATCACAAAATGGGTTTGTGACAAGTTTCACAGAGAAGCCAAAGTTAATGTCAAATCATAACTTCACTTCTTTGCATCTTCCTCAGGTTAATGCACATTAAATGATGTACTTCCCTTCTTTGATGAGAAAACTGAGGAGAAAAGAGTTTATATATCATGGATTTAAACTAAAATTCATTTATCATTTATAACAATTCTGTTAGCCATAAGCTCATTAAATTAGAGTAAGTTAGGGATGCACATACTGATTTGACCAAGAATAACCTTGACTATCCTGTAAAAATTTATATGTGCCATAATTTGAGGGTTTCAGATAAAACTGTAGTTTATCTCAAAAATCTAGCTCTTCAGGTCAAAGGCACACAATATTCTTTAGCCTTTCAGTTCCTATTGTGGCTCAAGAACCAAAAGCATCAGCATAATCTGGGAGCTTTTTACAAATGCAGACTCTTAGGCCCCCTCCAAGACTTCCAAATGAGCAACTGTGTTTTAGCAAGAATCCCAGGTGATTTGAATGCATGTTAAATCCCTCAAAGCATTGCTCTTGAGTGTCTTGTTTCAGGCCCCCTTCCTTTTCCTGCCTCCTCACCCCATACTCATGAGCATGTGGAGATCACAACAGGAATCTCTTGTGATTGCAAAGCATTAGAGCCACAGTTTGGTCTCTAAATGCACATTAACATCTCTAAATTATTAATAAGCCTGTAATAAATCCTGATTTAGATAGGTAGAGAAACCAATGGAAACAAAAATCAGTAGCTTGAAAATTCATTAGTTAAACGTTTTTAGACTTGTTATGTACAAGAAATAGTACTAAATTACAGCAGTAATTTAGACATTATTCTTATCTGTAAGAGTGTCTAGTTTTTAAAGTGCACAATAACTGCAACAAGACTAATGGTATAGGATAAGGATAAATAAAACCATACGTGTAAGAGAATTTTCAAGGAGTTTGTATATGAAATCGAACTTTGAACACTAGAGGAAGCTTAGGGTTTACTGAATGAAGCATATATTGAAGATGGATGAATTTTATCTTGAAATTGACCTAATTTAACTGTGAGCATTAAGTATCTTAGGAAGAATAGAAAACTTGCTTGATACAGACTATAGGGTTTTAAATTTAAGCTGGCTGTCAGTATGAGTAAGTAAAATGGATGTAGAGGTACCAAATATTTAAACTGGGGAAAAAGAATAAGAAAATAAGGAAGAAAAGGCAAAGAGAATTCTAGTATTTTGAGTTTGATTGTCATGTCAGTGCAATCATAAAAGTCTGTAGGATGAGATGATTATGGGGTGAATGATAACATCAAGTAGACATTAAGATGTTCTGACTAGCAACTTGAGAGAGGCAGCTGGGTTTTAAGTGTCTGTTTCAAACTCATCAGCAAAGAACTAATATTTATTTTTTTTAAAGATTTATTTATTTATGCATACAAGCACTGGGGTACAGGCCAGAGGTGTGTGGGCGGGGGGGGGGGGGGTGAGAGGATTCACCACAGAGAGCAGGGGAGCAGAACAAGCAGATCAACAGAAGTACACTGCTAAGGGGAGCAACGGGCACAGCAGGAGAGGTCTGCCAAACCATGTGGGTCCTCTCCCTGGCCGGCAGCAGGGACTGAACTTGTGCTGCAGTGGCTGCGGTTTGCTTCACAGTGTGTTGCTCAACCCATTGCGCCACCAGGGAGGCCCAAGAAGTAATACTTTATGAGAGAGAAACACGTTACAGGAAACTGTAAGTGGGAATCATTATTTTATTGTATAGGCCCTATAAATACTGCCTGAAACTCAAAAGAACATAATTCTATAACTGCTCTTAGAAATTATGTGTTTATTTTGATGCAAATTCTCTGTACAGTTCTACCAGTATTATCCCTTTTATTTATTTATTTTTTTTTTACTCAAATGCTTGAGATCCCCTTTTTGGAGAAAATCTAGAGAAAAGTTCTATAGATAATAGATACCTGATTTGCTCTGAATGAAAACTGAACTGAAAGTTTTATGAATCAGTGAAAATTAAATTTCCTATTGAATTTCATATTGATTATCCAGCATTATAAATGAACTGAAAAAACGGTTCAGACCAACTATTTAAAATTTTATTCTAACAATAAGTAAGTCATTAAAATAACTTCCAGAAAAAATAAAAGACAATAGACTTGAGAGCATCACAACTCTGAGGAAAAATGCTTTTCAACCCAGAATGCAAATGCTGCAGTTAACCCTAATATTGATGAAGACATTTCACACATGGGAAGTTCCAAAAATTTAAATCTCAGTCACCTTTTCTTCAGAAGCTTCTAGAGATGTGCTAATCAAAATAAGATAATAAACCAAGGAGAAAGACATTCTACCCAGGAGAGATTGGTGTAGGGTTAGAACAATCAGGTCTTTTCACCCTCCCACCACAGTGATGATGGACACCTGCGGTGCTGTGAGCATTCCTAGATGGGCATGCCCAAGTGAACACACCTTAGTTTGACACGGGCTTAAATGGGTGGCATCATGAGGACGCCAGGACCGACAGAACCAACAGGACCAACAGTACTGACGAGCAGCAGCAGTAGAAAGCAGCCGAGAGGGTGAGATGCGCTGGGGGCTGGGAAGCCTACCAGCCTCCTGGCCTCCCAGCACCCATGCCTGCCATGTAGCTGGCCACCTCTACTAATAAAAGCATGAAAAGCCACCAAGGGCTCCAAGAGAATCCTTCCTTGACCCATCTTCCCAGAACCATCCCGAACCTTGCTCCTGTGCCACCCTTCCTGGCCACTACAATTGGGTTCAACATAGGTGAGAGATAGAAGAAATTTTGAGAAAGCTCTTCCTTAGTCCAGGAAAAAAAAAAAATTGATAACTTCATTTGAAATTTTATGGAGATGTTTTAAATAAATTTGAAAAGATTTGATTATGATCTTAAAAAATGCAGATTGGATTCCTTAAGTATGTCAAACAGGTATCTTAAAACTAAATGTTACAACAGGGAAATTATAGATATAAATATTTTTTCAAATAAGGAAGACTTTACCTTGCAGTAGTAATAGAATCACTGAATATAAATTTCATAAAAAGGAACATATTATAGTAATTTAGGAACCTGATTAGAGGGAAAGAAATGGCAAAAAAAAAAAAAAGCACTAAAAATTCTTAACTTCTATCAGGAATTCAACAAAAAGGTTTAAAAATTAAATTTTAAGATTTAGTAGTATGTATTATGTATAAATTGAAAATCAGTAGATAACAAAAACCAAGCAAATTTTTAAATATGGAGGTTAGATCAGTCAGAATGGGAGAGGAGAACGATAGCCTTGCATATGCTTTTTAACATTACTGAGTTCATTTTCTTTAATTTGATTAATATAATTAAGTTTGAAAGTAATGTTGCCATAAAAAATCTTTTATCTTTAAGTTATTCTGCTACTCTTTGTAAATTAACTTGTGGTGCCATTATCTTAAAGAATTATTTGTTCCTATCATATTCATCTTGCTATTTAGTATCAATAGTAAATAGTATGTTAAAGTATGATTTTCTGAGTTTTTTAGAAACTAAATTCACACATTTGATTGAAAACAAATCCACATTCATTTGTGATATGGTATTTTTGACTTAAAACTTTTCTTAAAAATTGAAAAGGGAACAGCTCAATATTTTGAAGGGAGTTAAGAAAATAATTGTCAAAATAGAATATTCTTTTGAATTATCCTCTTCATTATTCTGTGAAAGTTTATTCTATTATGGCATTACTTTTCTGAAAATGTACTAGATATTTGTAATTTTATTCTTTTTTCATAAATCATTAAGAAAAAGAATTACAGCAAAGCATCTGGGAATCTTAAAAGAATTCATTCTTTCTCAAAGTAAGAATTTAAAAGGACTCATAGTCATAAATTATGAATCTCTCATGTAATGGATATATAAAACATCTATTATTGAAAGCTAGTCAAATAAGAATAAACCTGTGATTTAAAAGCATGAATGTAGATGGGAATGTGACAGTATCAAATTGCCATCTTCCTAGTCCTCATCCTTTCCTGACAAGATATAGCTCTGATGATATAATAGGCTTTATTTGTTTCTAATTTGTCTTTCTCTCTGAAATATCATCTGATTTATTATTGACATAGATCATATTCTAAGAACTAATGAACAGAGTGATCTCTATATTCTGTTGAAGAAGAGCAAATTAGAATTTAATGTTTTTTTTCTGTCTGATTTGAATTTATATATGCAGAAAAAAACAGGTTAGACTTCTCATTGGGAAAGTATAATGGTAATATAAAATAACTAAAATTTTGAAGTAATCTTTGGTAGGGATTTTAGCTTGGCCAATATTATTTCTTCATATATTTGATATAGTTTGAGTTGTTAGCTGCAGAGGCAAAATGTACATGAATAGAGGATAACTGGTATTTTTGACAGGTGGATATGAGCTATCTTGGTAACCAAAACCTTTTCAATATGATTACAAATCTCAGAAAACCAATTGGGAGTCAGGTGGAGGCACTCTAAGAAGAGTTAATTTTTGAAAAGTTGAATCCAAGAGAGAGCCCATGCTTTGTTTTCAACCAAAAACTGGAGAAGCAAGTACAAGTTCATAGAGTATCAAAGGGACTTGTAGGCAACAACATTAAATACTTTCATTTTGAAATAAACAGTTCACTCCTTTCACTCAATTTCTGCCCCAAACTGAAAACAGGCTTTTTTGAAGGAGATGGTTTTATAGCCAAAATATTTCTGGAAACTATGGGGGGAAGGAATTCCATAGAAGGAATCTTTGGATACTAATAGTCAGTGTGAAAGCTCTGGGAATTCAAACGTCAAAAAGAAAAAGTTGAATTTATGCGGGCATCAGGAATAGAAAGTCTTTTACTTTTTAGACAGTTTTTGCAAAAACACACTGGAGATGTGACCTTATTCATGAAATCTCAGAACACTCTTTATTGTCCTTCAAGGCTATTTCCTTGAGGAAAGTGAAGGGTGGGTGGGACATTAATTTGTGCTGAAAAGTCTGATACGATAGGAAAAGATCCATTGATCGAGATCCATTTTTGGTTGTAAATTTTCTTAGCAGAGAAATTCTCCTTAGATTGGAGTAAATTGGAAATTGACTTTCCTCAAAGGTGATTTTCTTTTTACACCACGACATTTTGTTTTTAATAACTGATTTTCTTGTTAAAATGTATAATGCTGTGGAGTGTACTTTGAAGGATGTGGGAAGCCATTTTTCAGCTATGTAGTTTTCTCGTGAGAGAAACTGACAGCTCCACCCAGTTCAGGATTTCTGGCAATAAATGCAGGATTTGAAGGGTATGGGACCTTGTTCATTTAACAAACACTGAGGAAGTCTGTGTTGCTTAATCCTAAATTTATTAGATTCAATGTGACTAACCACTCCCTTCCTTTCTGGGGTGAAGAGGAAGAATATAGACCATCAAGTCAAATATTTCTTCAGGCTGAATGAATAATTGTATTAAGGGATACTAATGAGTACAAAGAATTCTTTTCAGAACAAATGTTTATTTCAAACCATCCTTTCACACAGAGGGGCATGTATCTGTGAGCAAGGAGATTCATTGTTGCTGGGTATACCATTGATTGCAGAAGGGATTCTGTGAAATCCACTTAACCATTCTGGATGTCACTGGATTAATCAAACAAGATTATTGATAAAATCTCCTTTAGTATTGCTTTATACTGCATTTCTCTTCTACCCTAAGGTTAGAAGAGGATATCTGCTCCAAGAAAAAGAGTAGGTACAAATAGAGAGGTGAATTGGAGTTCTTGATAAGATACAAATCTTAACAAAATCAATCATAAAAAGTTCTAATATGTGTATATCCAGTATTGGAAGGAATTTAGCCACCAGGTGGTTTCTCCACCTAACAGAGGCATGAGAGACTGAGAATCAGTATTTGGCTGACTAGAGAAAATAGAGATAGGATGTTCTTTTCATTTTACTATTAAGGAAAATACATAATAGTTTACTTTTTTAGGTACAGTTACCCTATGTCACATACATATTTCCATTTTTGTTCTGGATGAGCATTTCCTTTCCACTAGGCTGTAAAATACACAAAAGTAGAAGTGGTTATCAAAATCTTTGTGGTATGAACAAGAGTACCTGGTGTTTGTAAATCTGTCAGTTGCTTGCCTTCAAAAATTAAGTTTTATGAGGATAGTGACTTACTCTCCTGTGCTAGAAATTAGAAATTATTTGAAATATGGTTATTAATTACATGTGGGAAGCATAGAATTTCTTTTTTAAAAAAGATTTATTTATTTATGTACACAAGAGCTGGGGTACAGGTCAGAGTAGCAGGAAGTGAGAGGATTCACCAGAGACAGAATAGGGAGCAGAACAGGCAAATCAACTGAAATACACTGCTGAGGGGAGCAGCGGGCAATGCAGGTGAGGTCTGCTGTGCCATGTGCATCCTCTCCCTGGCCGGGGATGATTTACAGTGTGGCGCTCAACCCACTGTGCCACCAGAGAGACCCAGCATATAATTTCTTATGACTTTTTTGAGATATCAGATGTTCATGATAACTCTGGACAACCTCCTAGGTTTTCCTTCACAATTATATACACATAATAAGATATTGTTTATAAGACATTTGGTCCATAGAACCATTCTAGTGAACTGCGGTGGTTTATTCAAGGATATGTGAGTCATGTATCTGTGTCCACATTAAATTTAAATCCACCTTGAACAGTGACTTTCATATTTAAAGAAGTAGAACAAATAAATAATCATATGCTGTTTATTTCAAAAATAATAAGCTTATAGATTTTCTAAGAGTGTTTTGCTAGAGCAAGAGTGGGAATTTTGAGGACAGAGCAAGAACAAGTGTGATTACAAACTGAGAACAAGGTGATAAAACAATGAATTGCTAGACGAACAGTTGAGAGTGATTGTGATGGATTAGGTCAAAGGTTCAGGTAGATAAAACAAAGAATGCATTTAGGTCCTGGAGGTAAATGCTGCTGTCATCTCAGGAAAGGTGGAGCCAGTTAAGAAAGTACAGAGCAGGGCTTCTCTGAGTGGCATGTGTGAAGCAATACACTCACCTCACCACCCAAGAGAAAACAAAACAAAAGTTCCTTTTCAAAAAGGGTATTTTTTTTTAATTTATTTTTTTCTTCCCCTTGTTCATGTATATTTAACATCATTTGTAGTTCCCATGGAATTCCCACCACCAATTCACCAGCGCACCACCACCTCAGTCCCTTGTGCTCTTTCTGCCCTCATCCCTTAAAAAAAAAACAAAACTGAATTATATAGCCAAAATATGAAAATTTATAATTTTCATGATTAGCTAGGTGTTAAGATGCAGGCTCTGGGCTTAGTTACTTTTTTTTTTTTTTTCTCCCTGCACTTTGGTTGATGATCCTGTGGAAATAAAAATGACTTTGCTTGGTTTGGCAGAAATGCAAGAAAGATAAGCTGCTTGGGGAAAAGGGAACCTATTCCAATCTCTGTTCCAAGGTCTTTTCAAAAAGTGTACGTCAGCCTGAGAAATTTTCATGTGTAATGCCGAAGTCTAATTATTTAGTTTGGCTACAAAGAATTGGCGAAACACACTTTAATCGTTTTGATGCTAACATTGTCACAAGGCAACACTAAATCATTTTACAATGATAAAACTTCAGGTTAGTCACTATTTTTGCAGCTGTTTTTCCTTGTCTGATTTGTTTGAAACTAAATCCATAGAATTGGTTGTGGTAAAAGAAAATAAAGCAAAGACTATATCAACTTTGTTTTCAAAAAAATGAAAGTCAAGATTCTTAACATTTTCCTTCGCCCATAATTCAAGGACTCACTGTCTTTCAGAAGCTGCTGGGTAGTCTCCCTGCCCCCACCTTTCCTGATTCTAATTCATCTTTAATACTGTAGCCAAACTTATCTTTCTAACACTCAGTTATTGTCTTTGTCACTTTCTTGTATAAAATACTTTTGTTACCTACATAATATAACCAAATGCCAGTCTGCCATCTTAGTCTGTATTATCTGGAAGCTGCCTTTATGTCCAGTCTCACTTCTCACTGCTCCCACATGTTCATTGTGTTCCAGCATTCAGAAATACTTCAGTTCCACAAATATTTATTAAGCGCTTAATTTGTCTTAGACTCTCAGATAGGTGCTGGGAATTCAAAGATAAGTAAGGCATAGACTTTGCCCTGAAGGGCTCATACTCCAGGGTAAAAGACATATTAAAAATGCAATGTATAAGTGTAGCTTGAGATGACATATAACACTTTACAATCTAGAATTCTTTCTAAAGCCTGAAGTAAGCATTCTGTATATCTTTTCTGTAAAACTTCTATCAGTCCCTCAACACTGTTCTCAAATATCACCTCCAATTGTAAAGTGATGCACACTTGATTTGTTAACATTTTGTATGTTTTGATTAGAATTTGTTTCATCTATATTGTATTTTATGCACATAACTGTTTTCCACGCTCAGTCTACAGAGTTAAGCTGTATGCTTAGTACCTAACATTTATTAGATACTTACAATATGTACTGACTGAATTAATTTAATATTGTTCCAATATCATAGAAAAAGTGGATGAGTCAAGTTCAATGGAATATAAGAAAATATGATTTATTAATAAAAATTATGTGGCCCAAACTAGAGTTTAATGATCATATTCAAAATAACAATGCTTATTGAACTTTTCCTATGTGAAGGTGCTGTTCTAATGCCTTGTATTACCTCGTTAAATTATCATAAGAATGTATGAATTGGGAGGTATTATAACTTCCTTTTTTATAGATTTTTGTATAGAGTTTAAAAAATACTGCATTATCATTTTAGTAGCTGGTAGTTACAAAGCAATTACTGTGTGCAAGGCACTATTCTGATACTGATCATATATTGACTCATTTATTTTTCAATCCTATGCTACATAACAAATAGTTTCTATTATTATCCATTTTATAGGCAAGAAAGCTAATGAACATAGAAGTTAAATTTCTTGTCTTAGATCAGATTTGTGAGACTCAGACATGACCCAGCTGGTCTGAACCTGAGGCACATATGCTTACTCATTAGGCTAAGCCTAACTTCATTTTGTAATTAACATTGTAATGCACAGTATAAAATAATTATTATCCAAGAGCACATGAAATAGTAAGAATATATATCATATAACCTGAATATGTGAAATAGGCATTTTCCTTTATTAGTTGGATCAAGATACAATCATGGAAATCCCCTTATGTGTTTTCCATTTGTCTATTTTAGTCTTCCGTAAAGGGAAATATTTTTCAAGGGAAATTTGTTAAGTCTAAATCTCATGGAAGATTTAGAATTGTTAGATTGAATAAAGGTTGTATGAAATGTGTTGTTAAGCTATTAGATCACATATATCTTATCCTCTCCACTCCATTCTTCTCTCTGATTCTTTTTTACAACCAGTTGAAGTGTTTGTTGAGTATTAACCTAAAAAAAATAGGCTTACTGATTTTGGAGACCCTAAAAATGTTATTCCATTGGGTCTTTTGGCTAAAAAAAAATTATATTTAGCTTAATTAAAATAATAAGTAAAAGTTCAGACTTCCATTCAGTGTAATATTTGTGAACCAAAAATTTTACTAGAACACTTATATTTGTTTTTTTTTTTGATATGAATTCTTTTTTTTTAAATTTTATTATATTTAATTGCATTTGACATCGTTTGTTTTCCCCAGTGGGTTCCCACCACCATTTCACCCGTGCACCGTCACCTCAGTCCCTTGTGCTCTTTACATCTCATCACCATCTTTGCCCTCCCCTCCCTTCGCCCACCCCATGGTCCCTTGGGTTTATCTTTAATCTTTTGATCTTGTTGAGTTGTTATTTGATTGTTTGGTTGTTTTTGGTTATGATTGCCCATTTCCTTTAGTTTTCTCTTGTTGTTGTTTTTTGTTGTCGTTGTTGTTTGTTTCGTTTTCTCACTTTTTATTTTTTGTTTTGATTGTAGTTTGTTTGTTTGTTTTTTCACATTCCTCCTAAAAGCGAGGTCATCCGATATTTTTCTTTTGCCTTCTGACTTGTTTCCCTGAGTATAATTCCTTCTAGTTCCATCCATGTTTCTTCAAATGTCCCTAGTTTCTTATTCTTGGTTGCTGAGTAGTATTCCATTGTGTATATGTACCACATCTTCTTGATCCAGTCCTCTTACTTTTGGGCATTTGGGCTGTTTCCAGGTCTTACCAATTACAAATAGTGCTGCAATAAACATGGGGGTACATGTACTCTTTGGGATCAGTGTTTTTGTGTCCTTTGGGTAGATTCCTAGGAGTGGGATTGCCGGATCATATGGTAGTTTCAACTCTAGTAGGCCGAGGAACCTCCATACAGTCTTCCAAAGTGGTTGGACTAACTTGCATTCCCACCAGCAGTGTAGTAAGGTTCCTTTTCCTCTGCAACCTCGCCAGCATTTGTTGTTGTTGGTTTTATTGATATATGCCATTCTTACTGGTGTAAGGTGGTACCTCATTGTGGTCTTGATTTGCATTTCACTGATTATGAGTGATGTTGAGCATCTTTTCATATGCCTGTTGGCCATTTGTATATCTCTTTTGGTGAAATGTCTTTTAAATTCTCCTGCCCATTTTTTGATTGGGTCGCTTACTTTGATTTTCTTGAGTCTTGTGAGTAGAACACTTATATTTGTTAAAGTTATACTCAACTTGAGAATTCAGGTATCTTCTTTAGCATATTATACTATCTTTTAGTTTAAACTAAGACAAAAATCTAGCTTAATCACTAAGGTAAATAATATTTAATCTATTGTAAAATAGAAAAACAGGAAATACTCAAAAATGTGATCTAATAATAAAATACAAACATGATGTTTAGAATACATATTCTTTAAGTTTAAGGCAGCCGTGTACATTTTAGAGAGCTTAAAAACTGTCATGAAAATATTTTAGAAATGTCTTGATTCCTGTTTCTGAAACATTATGTCTTTTTATCTTTTTCATCAATTACTTGAATATATGGTTTAGTTTAAAAGTCCAATAATGTAATGGACTTTTACAGATGTTGAGTGATACTATTATCCCATTGGTATTTAATACTCTAGGGCTATGGAAATGAGAAAGTATGATAATATTTAGGGTAAAATTAATGAAAAGATTTGGGTTCATGCACACTGAGATCTAAATTTAGGTAGGATAGTTTGTTTATGTCACAATTATACATGAAACAAAGAATTAGAACCTAAAGATAAGTGTCAGAGAGAAAAGAAAACTGAAACTGAAGTTCTATTATTAACTTTGCCAGGACAAAAAGGTTATGATTTTGGAAGATTATAGTTTCACCTGATTGGAATTAAATAGCTCATTTATGAAATTAGCTGATTTTTCAAAGTTCCTCCAGCCTTAAATTCTGATTCCATTGCTAGTTCAGGATCATTTCCTTGGATTCAGCTTCTTTGTATCTTCCTGAGTGTGTAAAATAGGCACAATATAATCTTCCAAACATCAGCATCTTTTTAAAACATAAAAATAGGGGGAGAAATGCTATGAGATATAGTTTGGTGCTTATTTTGCATATATGGATTAATTTGATTAGTTTTCAAATATTTTTATAGATAGGTGATTGATAACTTTAGAGGTCAGCATGGGACTGTGGAATATTTTATATTTAATTGCTTCTGTATGTTTTATATTCAATTTAATGTCATGAATTTTTCATATGTAAGATCTTAACAGTTAAATACAAATGTAATATATCTTTCTAAATAATTATGTGCTATTGATTGTATATATCTAAGTTGGAACTTTTATGCCATATAAATATATTTGCAAAGCGGGACATTGCATGTATTGTGGCATATAAATATCTTGCTTATTAAGAATTGTTTTCTTTCTCTCTGTTCTTCTTTTACCTTATGATAGACTTGTTGCTTTCAAATAGCTGTATTCCTTTTTTGGGGTCATCAGAGGGACTGGATTTCCAAACCATTCTCTTAGATGAGGAACGAGGCAGGCTGCTCCTGGGAGCCAAGGACCACATCTTCCTGCTCGGTCTGGTTGACTTAAATAAGAGTTTTAAGAAGGTCAGTTCATTTATATATACTTGCCTTGCTGCATCTATTTTTTGGTGATTGCATTTATTTCATGTTCTTCTCTTTTGTTTTGTGTTAAATGACTTAATGTCAAAGGTAGTACGTCAGATACATGTCAAAAAAGAACTTCTTCCTATTCAAAAAGAGTTGTTTCTTGGTCATCATTGAACCTTGAAGCTTGTAACTGACCTACAATGACCACTCTAATGACTGTTATCAGCTTCTCAGTCTACAAATGTAAATTATTTATCTCCTTTTTGTCAATATTGTTTAATGCCAACAGTAGATACAGTGCTTTCTGCTTTTAGTTTAATTCTTAAGTAGTTCTTCCACACATTCTTAACTGAGGTCCACTAAAGAAAAAGGAATTATTTTTATGACCTCAGAGACTTGATGAAGATAATCTTTGAAAGTAAATATATTTGTCTGCATTTCATGTAAATAGTGTTTCTAGAAGAAAGAACAAGGGCTAAAATGTTGCCAATAGTTCTTCACTTGTTTCAAATAAAACACTTATAAACATCAAGTTTTTATTTAAAATAATTTGTAGCCTGAATATCGTTTACTGTAAAGTCAAGTTGATTATGTGCTAGAATCTGAAAAACATGCCTTCTATCCTGCCATTATCACTCCATCCATTTATTCTTAAGGTTGCACTTTCCTTTAGGAATTCTTCAAGTACTCATACTCCTAGGAAAGCCTAGCGATGGCATCAATGATTGTCTCAATCATTAGTAAATGTCCTAGCAGGAATCTTTTTGACAAAGTTTCAAGAAAGCCTTAATCAGCATCTCAGATTTCCTAAGAAATACTACATAGCTAACAAAGCTTGTTTCCAAATATATCCTAGTTTTAGTACAACAGTGAAAAGCAATTCATACTTTAAGGGAACTTGTTTTTGTGCTGCTCTCTGCCTTCAGGGATTGGAAGAAAAAGTCCATTTATCTGAACTGAGTGGATTAGATCATTGCTTAAAATAAATTCTGATACTATTGCTTCCTCTGTGGCTATTTTAAGCAAACGTCTCTTTGGCAGTATTCCATGTTTGAAATGTGTTAATATTTAATAAAATAAATGTTTATGAAATATTGATTTCCCTTATGATATTATTGAAGTAAATGGTTATTTGAACAAATTATAAAGTTAGGGTCTGTGCTAGAGTTTTTCTGCCTGACTTTTCTTTATATCATTATAACATGTATAATTCATTAAGGAGTTATGTATGCAAAGGTAAGAACTTATGTTTATGTAGGTATCCACCTTTAAAATTAAAATAAATCACTCCGGTGCTAAAAGGTACTCTGCAGTAGCAAATAAGTGTCAAGATGTAGTACTTTAGCAGTGTTTAGACTTACGTGGTTTGCATTGGCTCAGTGCCCCTCGGCAAAAATCCAAACTCCTCTGTGGAAGAAACCACACATGTTGGGATTCTGTGGGACTGAAGGATGTCCTTTGTACTCTAGAGTTAAAGCAGTTTACAGTGTAATTGAGTCATGAGTGACTAGTTGGGAATTTTTACCTCTAAGAAATTTTTAAAAAGATCAGTAGAATATTTGATTGAACTATCAAATTTTTGGATATGTGTTTACTTGAAAGTTTTGTACATCAAGGTTATGCTTACTGAAAAATACTCATCATTTCATATTTACCACAAGTCCTTAGGGTGGGTTCACCTCAAATTATAATCATTGACAAAACTTATTCAGAAATATTTAATATTGCCCTGTTATTATCTTTCTTTGGACTAGATTTTGAATTTGTTCTTCAGTACAACGAATGGTGCAGGTATATACTCAGTAAAATTTGATGAATAAATGACTACAGAAAAAGAGTAAATGTTAAAATTAGACAAAATTAAAACTTTCAGAGCACTTGCATGCTCTAGAAAGTAAATATTGGGTAGATTGAGGTTTTTTTAAAACTCTAAAATTTAGATAAGAATATAGCTCTGATTTTTTCCCACAGTTTCTATAGGAACTTAGTTGATATGAGAGCAAATGTGCGTGAAAACGTCATTGGGGATGTGGCATATACTGGGGATGTGACACCTCAGACTTTAAGTAGATTTTTCTAAAGTTGGTCCATAAGGCCTCTCTTCCATCAGTGAATATCTCGTGAATTTCTCTGTGAGACAGATTTGGGATAGATAGGCACTTGATTTGACATTTCTTTCCCTATACCACTAGACCAAAATGGAACAATTAAAACCAGATAGAAGTGATACCATTCCAAATGAAGCATCTGCTTCTGGAATTTTCACTTACCACAGTTTTATAGAGTCATCAGTTGTGGTGCAGATTGAGTTCCCCAGAAGTCAACTATGAAACAAAGATTAGTTTATAGGTTGTTTGTAAGTCATTGTTCTTGGAATCAACATCTGTGGGGTGGTAGCTAAGGAAGTAGTATTAGAGAAAAGGAAAATTGAAATATGATGCAATCTCAATAAAAACCTCAGATGACAGGCCAAACTGATAAGGTGGCAAGCATTTTAATATTTTCCTCTAACTGGAGTGTTGACACATTTATTCATCTGTGTTTATCCAGTAAAAGAGAATCTCCATTTTCTCCCTAAGTCATTGACTATGAACACCAGTGTTTTCTCTAAAAATCAGAAATCTGCTCATGTTTCCTTTGTATTTATATACTTTTAACAGTTTTTGATGCCTGAGAAAATTCAGTGCATTAAAGATTTATTCCCTTCTAATGTTCTTCCCACTTCCACTTTGTATTTAGTCTTATTTTTATTCACTCTTCATTATTCCCTCACTAGCGCTTACACATTCTTTCTCTTTCTCTATATATCCTTCCTTTTACTCTTAACTGCCATGTTATTTCCAAAGTAAATAATCTGCTTTCAAATTATGTATCTTTGCTAAAACTTCCTAAAATTCATCCACTTTCTTGCATATCTCACTACTTTTTGTTTTCAAAGGCCTTTGCCTAATTTCACTTTTCTCCTTTTCTCTCCAAAGCTTTTTTACCTTCAGGAAACATGGGTTTTTTGTTTGTTTGTTTCCTTAGAGCATTTTATATTTTTATACCAGCGTTAGATGTTCTATCTAACACAATTAATATTTTTCGTTTGTGTAAATATATCCCCTTTCCAAATATTTTCCTTGAATGAGAGGGCTATTTTTCATGCACTTCTTCATCTTTTTGCATCTCTATTTTAGACACAAAATACGCTAAAGTAATTTTTTTTACAATATTTTTTTAATTGGTGATTTTATCTTTTCCTTTTTTGAGTGTGATAACAATATAGTACTATTATCAGCGAGTGTGTTGTTTAACTTAGGATGAAAGATACCTAGCTTGAACCTAAAAAATAAATAAATGGATTATATTATATCATAAGAATCCATTCTAGAATCTGGGTTTCTTTATCTTTTAGTGATGTTACCCAGGACCTAGTTCTTTCTTTGTCTTAATATGCCATTCTTGGTGTTGGTAAGATGGTTTCAACAGTTTCATGGGTCACATCCAGACAAAGGAAAGAGAAAAGGATAAAGAACATCCCTTATTATGTCTCTTTCTTAGAAGCAGTGATTCTTTTCCCCAAGTCTACCCTCACATTTCATTGCCAATTTGTCAATTTCATTCTTAAACTCTAAAGAGTGGTCAGGTATTTATGATTTTCTTACATTGATTTTATAAGGGACTATTGTTCAGGAACTAATCACATTGGCCTCTATACTTAGAGAATGGGTATAGAAAACAAACTTTCTGAAAAAAAAAAAATTACCTAGGGCACTGATATTTTTCTCCTTAATATAGGTTACCTAAAGCAAGCATAAATGTTCTCTGAGTCGATCAAAACTATATATTGCCTATTATGAGGACATTATAAAGATAGCTATTTCAACAAGAAATTATCTGAATTTATTTTTCTTTCTTGAAATAACCTTGGAAAATATTTATTGCAAATAAAAGTACTTGAAATAATTTATTTTCCCTACCCTGCCTGGTAAAAATTGAAAAATTTGCTAGTCTTTACAAATAATTCTTACTTATGTAAGAGTTTGCCTCTAAAAAGTATTCTGTGACTTTTAATTTAATCTTGAGATTTATGAAATCTCACTTGCTGATGAGCTGTGCAAATTTGCTGATACCCCATAAATTTTCTCCCTCTAATATTGAAACTTTTGTTTAGGGGAGTGACTTTGGATGGGGTAAATGACAATTTAACTCAAAGAATTAAAGACTAAATTATTCTTCTGTAACATTAATACTTAGTATTATCCACTAAATAATGTACAGAGAACACAAAATCAAATATATAAATATGACTTAAACATCACTGAATGTATTTCTAGCGGATTTATATCTACAACTATAATGCTTGGATTTATAAGCTTTTGTTGGTCTCTAGGCTTGAAGTCAATTTACATGCATTTGTATAAGTAAAACTTGAGATACATTTTAGTGACTGAACTTTGAATATTTTTTTTGTCTTTTTACTTTAGTGAGTGTTTCTTTTTAATTTTTCATAGAGTGTCATTTATGTTTCTACTAACAGTGCCAAAAACATTGTAATAGCAAAGAAAACTTAGGTCTTGTTATTGCTAATGCCCTAGTTAGGTAGACAAGGATAAGCATAATTAAACAAGTTATAAAACTGAAAACTTTTAAATGTCCAAATTAATGAGACATCACATATCATTGAATTTCAGGAAGAGGAGGAATCACATGCTATTATTGGGATTTGAGCTACTTCAAAATAGATGAGTAAATTTTGGATTGATAGAAACTAATAATTAAAAATGATTTGCATCTCTATTTGGAGCTTGAGGTTTATTCTTTGTTCAGTTAGGAAAAAAAAACATGTTTAAGAAATGCAATAGAATAGTTTCTCCCTTCCATATTTACATTTCTCATAATTTAAGTGAACTGAATGTCTTTCCCCCTTCTCTTCCCATCCTACCTCTGTCTCAGGTCAGAGGAAGTATATTTAAAAAGAATTTAATAGTTATTGAGAAAGGTGGTCAACTATGAACATATATTTACATCCATTTATCATTCATTTATAAATGATACATTAGAAACCTGTTCAGTGTAGTCATAATAATGAAAGTGTTTGACATTTGTACAATATGGTTTAAGGACCTGTGGCTTCTACACAAATGATTCTTAACTACATAGCATCTCTCACTATGATTACAAATGAACATTCTGTACCTCAGCCAGCTTTAAGTAGTCCTAGAAATAATTCATATAAAATCCAGAGCCTTCTTTATGTAAACTTCAGGAGTGATATATACAAGCTGAAGTCTCTCTTTATTTCTCCAATTTTTTTAAATCAAGTCATACTTGACAATAAAAAAAAATGTCTGATATGTTTAGTTATGTTTCTTAGTCGGGTTTCTGAGTTAATTAATTGTTGGGATCCTTCCATTTGAAAATGTTACTCATTTTGGAAGCAGTTCAAATTATACATGGGTGGAGTGAGTCTTTAAACCAGAATATAAGCAAACAGATCACAAAGGAATGATTTATTAAACTAAGTAATGCATTTGTATCCATATTATTGAGGCATTTATTTCTTGGTTTTCTTTCTTCTTCCTTTTTTCCCTAAGTGACTGTAGAGGCAAATGAATAGACCAGTGAGAAATAAACTTACTCTTTGACTTCAATTATTATTTATTTTACATATTATTCTAATATAAACTTGTATGCCAATCCATGAAATGTAATAATAAGCTTTATTTTACCTCCCACAATCCCTTTCAGTCCTCTCTATAGGACTAGTTCTCCTCATATACCTGTTGGATGATTAAACAGGTCCTGTGGTTTTTGAGATCACATTAAGTAATAGAGACAATTGTCCAAGAAAAAATCCAATTTACTCTAATAAAATTCCCAACCTCATTTAAAGCCAAACCTTCACTCCCTCAACCTCTCTCTGCTTGGGCATGCTATGAGGAAAGGTCTTGTTATAAGGAGATCTTAAGGGAATTCATTCTCGTCCCTACCTAATACTTGTCCTCTTCTCTAAGCCTTTTAAACACAGTGGATGACCCCTGTAGAGTAGAATAAGGAGAAAGAATGAGGAAAAGGGTTTAGAGAAGTGTGTACTGTCACTGTCAGAGGGACTTCACTTCTCAACTGACTAGCCTACTTAGATATTTAAAGGTGACTATTCTTTCATAGGTACCTTTGTGATTGTTTTTTTTTTTTTTAATTCCCCCTTTCCGGAGTTCTTTCCAGTTCTCTGGATAAGTGTGACTGTACTTCACCTCTGATTGCTCGACTCTTATTCTTCAAGAGTTATGGTAGTTCCACCAAATGTTAACTTCTGGTGTATCTTCACTCAACCCTCTTGAACAGTACCTGAAGTCACCTTATATTGTCTGTTTTTTGAACATGAATCCAATCTGTTCCAAAAGAAGTCTTCAAGTGTGTTTTCTTAGACATACTTTGAAAGCTCAGGCTGTTATAGTAGAACCATTGAACCTGACTGGTTTTTCATTGCATTGTGTCTCTCACTCTTGTTCTTGCTCTCACTCTCTCATCTTTTAAACATTAATTCATAATATTCCACAAAATGTGTACTCAATAGCAGGTACGTCTCAGGATCCTATCAAACCTCTTCCCTGATACCTGCTTCTAATCCTGGAGATTTTCAATCACATGATACAACTGTCTTAGACAAAAACAAATCCTTTTCAAGGGGAAGGAAGAACTTTCTAATCTCCAGTTACCAAATATTTTAGAGCTTGAACATGAGTGGAATGTTCTACATGATTCTTGGCTACCTACTTTGAAAATATCTATATCTCCACTTAATATTTCATTTTGAAATTTTCCTCAACTAAAAGTTCTCTAAATCTTGTTTTACTATCAAATACATAAGAAGAATGTTAACTTCAACCGCAAATGTAATGGGTGAGCTCATTGTATATTATTCCTGACGTATAGATATACTTGCATCATAAGGGTAATCAAATGGAGTAATTGCATTTTGTATCTTGTTTCCCAGACTTTTCAATAGTATCTCTATTGAGGTTCAGTAAACTCTAATGAAGAATTTAGATAAAAAAAGTTTTAGGATATGTGTGAATCCATTTTTAAATAATGGACTCAAAAACTTTACTTTCATATTTTTGATAATATTTAATTATATTTATTCCTTTTTTAAACAACTAAAATATTTTTTCTTGAAAGTTATATGTGTCAACATTAAATATTACCTGTAAAAAAATCAAAGAATTTCTATGTTGATTCTCAAAAGCAAAGACCTTTAAATGAGCCCAACAAAACCTGCTAGCTAAATGCACAGTGTTGAAGGAAAAAAGAGAATAATACTCAAAACATTTTGATTTAAAGTAAGTTATGTTCAGGCATATGAAAAAATGCTCAACTTCTCTTGTCATCAGAGAAATGCAAATCAAAATCACTATGAGATACCACCTCACACCAGTGAGAATGGCACATTTCAAAAAAAGTAGCAGCAACAAATGTTGGCGAGGATGTGGAGAAAAAGGAACTCTTTTACACTGCTGGTGGGAATGCAAGATGGTCCAACCATTATGGAAAGCAGTATGGCGGTTCCTCAATCTACTAAGAATGGAACTTCCATATGATCTGGCAACTCCACTCCTAGGAATATACCCAAAAGACACAAATACACTGATTCAAAAGAATACCTGCACCCCTATGTTTATAGCAGCACTCTTTACAATAGGGAAGAC
>JAGFMF010012021.1:1962244-2030500 GCA_019455555.1 Galemys pyrenaicus
GATGGTGCACTGGTGAGATGGTGATGGGGAATACATGGGGATTACAATTAATGGCAAGTATATGTAAATTTTAAAATATTTTAATAAAAAATAAAGTAAGTTATGTTTACTTTAATGTAAAAAATGCCAAATAAAACTTTTGGGTAAGTAAGGAAGTTTTCTTATGGGTTTTAAAAGGTAAAAGTGATATATGAAAGCAATATCTCAATTCCATAGCCTACCTAAGATAACTCCATCTTTTTATGGGATAACCTGAGGTAATTTCATTTCATCTTACTAAAATTGAGGTCCCTATATTTATTTTAAGAACTTTGCTCTCTGGTTATTTAACAGCAAATTTGGGATAAACATAAAGGTAAAATGTTAAATTTTAAGAGGATAGAGGATAGAGGTTTTGTTTTTGTTTTTTCAGCAGAATGCCAGTAAGACAGTTTCACATTTATATATTTGACAGTTCTTTTATCTTCTATTTAGTATTTATAAAACAATTTGTATTATTTTTAACATGAAGACTAGTGCATAATTACAAAAATAGAAGATTACTTGAAATTCATGAGACTGTGTTCCTATTTTTAAGTACTTATATTAGCAAAACAATTAAGCTAAATGTGCTTGTAATTTTATTTTTCAGTGGAATATTTAAACACCCTCCTTTGTGTACCATGAAAGACACTTTGTGATTTTACTTTCCTTAAGGAAGTCTAGAACAAGAGGGTTTTCATACACAAGGATCCTGTACTTGCTGTTTTATACTGAGTAGAAGCAGAGATGCTTTTATAAATCAGAATGACCTTCTGACTCCAGTCCTATTAACTCACTTTGTGGTTAACTAGGACATTCTCATTTAATGTTTTTACCCTGTATGCCTATTAATTATGAGGAAAGACCCAGAATTAGAAGCTTCTCATTTCAAGTCAAGTTTTTGATAAAGGAAAATTGTCACCCTTTTTATTCTTAGTTAATACTTGAAATTAAGAACATTTAAATGCTTGGAAGCCATATGGACATGGTAATAAATTAACTTTTGCTATAAGGGACCCTGCTTAGTTTCATGATGATTAATCTGTTCTTATTGCCTGTGGAGCACATGCTGTCTAGTAATCACAGAAGTAAAACAATTGCCTCGTTCATGGAAGTGTTGGTTCCTTGGCCTGGGTGCTGATGTGCAGCTCCCATCTGGTCACTGTAAGAGACTGTCAGGGTACTGTCAGATTGCTCAGACTCCTGCCAGATCTTTGACAAGAACTCCTCTGTCTCCAAGTTTGAGGAAATGTGACAGATCACTACTCAATTATTATTGAGTGCTTATTATTTATGTAATACTACACCAGGTGCTAAAGAGGTAGAAAGAAGAAGAAATGCCCTTTTCTACTCAAGATCAGTGATCATAGGACCTCCCTGCTGGCACAGAGGTTAAAGTCAGCACTGTCAAGCCATTGTCAGTCACGGCAGCATGAGTTCGATCCAGGGAGCTGACCCACATGATGCAGCAGTCCTCTCCTGACTTGCCCGCTGCTCCCCTCAGCAGTGTATTTCAGTCTGCCTGTTCTGCTCCCCACTCTGTCTCTGGTAAATCCTCTCATCCCCTGCACCTCTGGCCTATACCCCAGTTCTTATATGCATAAATAAATAAATCTTTAAGACTTTTAAAAAAGAAAGATCAGTGGTCACTAAATTTTAAAGAGCCATGTATTCCTTCCAGAAGATAATGGAAACTGTGGCCTATATTTCTTACAAAACTCTGCAGTCTATACATAATCATAATTGCAGAATCACCATGGTAATTCAAAATTATCTATCCATTTGTGGATTTCTGAAGATTTATTTCATATGATGCAGTAACATTTCTCTCATTTAAAAGTAGTACATATTTATCAAGTTACTGCTATGTTCCTAGCACTTTTCTAGATGCTGGAGATATAGTGGAAAATAAAACAAGTTATGCCTGTTTTGATGGTACCTCCAATTTTGGGAGAAGGTATTCATAGAGATGGGAGAAAAAAAATAAACAAACAAGAAAATGTAACATTATATTTTTTTAATGTGAAATTCCTGGAAGACTACTTCAGGTTGATCCTCAGAGAAGGCCTTTCTGGGGAAGTGGTATTAAAATGGATACCTAATGTAAGAGGAAGATCTAGAGGTGGTCAGATTTATTCCAGGGAGAAAAAGCTCATTCTGTGGATAATAACGAGATAATATTTGTAAATACAGCTTTAACTGCTAATGGTTGTGACAATAGGCACTCAAACTCACATCTTCTGATTCCAGTGCATTTAATTAATCTTTACTCCTAGGAAAAGGTTCCAAGCTATATTTACTTACAGAAAGGAAATGTCAGATTGATATGATAAGCATAGTATAGTAGAGATGATTGTAGAAGATTATTAAAATATACGAGATCTGAGTGTTAAAAATAGAGGCAATTCTTATCTAGACATCATGAAGAAACTAAGTGGCAGATGAGAGGAATGTATAGAACTCACCTTCTACATTCAAGCATATTTTCTTGGGAAAGTTGACACCCTGCCATTATATGTAAATCTAAACATCTCAAACTTGAGAATTAAACTTTCCATCTGTAAAAGTTCCTACCCTAGTTTTGATTATGCAAGCTTTATTTTTGTTGCTCCTATCCTTATTTTTCAGTGATTTATTCTCTGAGCATAGATCTTCTACCTCTCTATCTCTGGGTTTGGGAAACAAGAGTAATCCCTTGGTCTTTCAAATTCTTATACGTATTGATCTATAAGAGCAACATATTTCCAATTTTATAGCTATTCAAAAACTGGAATCCTATTATTGAATAGAGTCGGTCATTTACATTTTAGGGCTCTTAAGCTTTGTCTTTAATTAGTTTTCATGAACAAGTTGTAGCTTTCTCTTGCATATTCCATTCAGTTGTTTTGGCATCTCTGGCTTAGGCCAAATGGCATTTGACTGAACTTGCACTTGCTAACTTGAGTCAATTAAATTGCTTCTCCAAAGATGAAACAAAGAGCAGATATGATTAGAATTTCCTTAGGATGTTGTTTTAAGACCTTATCATTATTTGAATGTTTCTGTAACTTGTCTAAGATTAAATAATTAAAAATAAAGTGTCTGACATTTCACCTTACTAAATGATAAGTGTTAATGAATTATATAAATTATGAATGAAGCTATCATTTTTAGGGACATTGTTCTAAGTTTCTCTTGCTTATTTTCTTTTTGAAGTGAAGTAGAAATACTTCAAAAAGCAAACTAAAATCATTATGGATTTTAAATAGATAAGCAAATAAAATCAATATAAAATAACTGGAGTACACATTTTTAAATGTATATTGCTCCTATTACATAATATTAATATTAAATCTTCTGAAAAATATTTGAAATCTATATTTATAGCATATGATCATATGTAATATGACACTGAAGACAATTTTCATTTCATTAGATTATATCTCTCCACACTGGTAATCTGTGTTTTTTAATTCTAAATGATGCATATTTGTATATATGAGGTTAATATTTGATCCTTCCAAATTTAAAATACAAAAACTAATCTTTTGCATTGATCAACTTTATTTTGTCAATATAAAAAAGCACAAACATACTAACATGATTAAATCAGTAAATCATAGAAGATGGGGACTGATCAGTCATAATGTTTTAAAACATTAACTTATAAATTATCACTTCTAGGTGAGGAAATGTTATACATTTATTTACTTCTGTTCACCACAGTAGTTTTCTATTATCAACTTCATCTATACGATTAATACTAAGATTAAAACCAATTTCAATCCTTAATTGTTTAGCAGTGGTTCAATTAGTACTTACACACTGGCTATCTATGTCAAGGGGAATTTTGGATACATCTTGACCAATAGCAAAGACCTGTTTGGTTCTGATACCTGTCCTGCGTATGTATAGCATGGAGCTGTAAGCTTTCTACATACTTGAGATACTTGATATTGAAATGTCAAGGTCCCTAACACAACACCCTACCAAATGACAGTCTTTTTTTTTTTTAAGATTTATTTATTTATGCATACAAGCACTGGGGTACAGGCCAGAGGTGTGTGGGTGGGGGGGTGACAGGATTCACCACAGAGAGCAGGGAGCAGAATAGGCAGATCAACAGAAGTACATTGCTGAGTGGAGCAGCGGGCACAGCAGGAGAGGACTGCTGCACCATGTGGGTCCC
Source organism: Galemys pyrenaicus (assembly GCA_019455555.1). Lineage (NCBI taxonomy): Eukaryota > Metazoa > Chordata > Mammalia > Eulipotyphla > Talpidae > Galemys > Galemys pyrenaicus. The sequence goes on from JAGFMF010012021.1 coordinate 1,966,434, forward strand.
CTCCCTGGCCAGCAGCAGGGATTGAACTCGTGCTGTAGTGGCTGTGGTTTGCTTCATAGTGCGTTGCTTAACCCACTGCGCTACCAGGGAGACCCCCAAATGACAATCTTAAAGCCTACATTAGGTATTACAGGGAATGTCAGTTAAGAACTAACATTCTGTATGAATATTTCAGGACATTTAATATGGAAATTATGCAAGTGACATCTCTACTTCTTGGATGCCTTTCTCATCAGTAGAAAACACACTATCTGTGGGTAACTTTCTAAGAGAATAGCACAATTCCATCAACTTTCAGAAACAAGGGTAAAAGTTTTGTTTGTCTTGCCTAATATAGCTTTTAATATGGCATGTGCAAGGCATAGAAATACAAGACCATGTTTATATGTCATGTTATTGATTATCAACTCACAAGCAATGAGAATATTAATAATCCGGCCTCAAAGCTATTCACATTGCTGAGTGCTCAAGAAGGCTTTTTTGATATGGTGGATATTGCATTTTTATTGGGTGGTATAATTTATGTTTGAGAGTGAGGCATTTTTAAACTATAATGACTAATCTGGAAATAATTTCAGGCTCTAAAGTACCTCAGACTTTTGTGAAATTGATGGAATTTGAAACTATATATGAAATATGTTGTTCTATACCCAGAGTTCATAACTTCCTCTCTTTCTGTCCATATCTATGTATTTCTTTCTCTTTTTTTTTCCCTATAGATTTACTTTTGTTTACAAGAGCTGGGGTATAGGCCAGAGGTATGGGGGTGGTGAGAGGATTCACCAGAGACAGAGTAGGGAGCAGAACAGGTGGATTGACTGAGAAACTCTGCTGAGGAGAGCAACGACTGAGACAGGAGAGGTCTGCTGTACTAAGTAGGTTAGCTCCCAAGCTAGGGATTGAACTTGTGCTGCAGTGGCTGCCAATAGCATCATAGTGCTGAGAATTAACTCCTTGTACCACCAGGGAGGCACTGTATCTATATCTATGTATTTGTCTTGGAATTTATTTCTAGTTCTGTTTTTCTCACTCCACCTACACACACACTACTAGAAAATATGGAAGTGGTGGAATGCTTTTATGTAAAGAGATAAGAGAGATATATATCATATTATGTATGTAACTTCAAACAAATGTATGTAACTTGAACATATTTCTGTCAATCCTATGCCAACCCTAAGTGCAAGCATATAGTTTTTTGGGTGATTTTATTATTTTTATTTTGTTTTGTTTTCAGACTGTATGTCTTTGCATACTTTACCAACAGTGAATCAAAAGAATATTAAAAATAAAGTTTATGACTAGTTGGCAAGTAAAAGAAAACCTCACCATAAATCATAATTAAAATGATATCTTTTAGTCTTGGCACAACTGCAGTGATTTTTTTTTTTTTCCCTTTCAAGTAAATGTTTAGAGTCTGGAAGACAATCAAAAATATCCTAGGTTGTTATAATTAAGGTAATTCTATTTGTGATTCCTAAATTCTGGACAACATTGTGTCAAAATAAGCCAATATGTAATCTCAATAAATCTTTATTTCTAGGAACTGAATATTACCTTTAAGAAGTAAGATTATCTTTGAGATAGTCTCTTAGAATTCTTATACAATAATAATAACAACCCAATGCTAATTTCTATTTTTGCAGCTTCTACACTTATGGTATTCAAAGCGAATGATGAAAATTGAGATAATATTTTTGTGGAAATATGCTTTATAAACAGAAATTAGAGGGTCTGGTAAAATTGGCTTCTAGAGTCCAACAAATTCTTAGTTCTTTGTATTTTTGGTGTATCATACTCACTTAATAAAACCTTGATTATCTGAAATTTATAAATTAATTTTATGATTTCATTAGGATGACATAATTCAATTTATAATTATATGACAAAATCAAGAACTGAAAATTTACAACAAAACCATTAAGGCATCTTTTAATGATTCATTGCCTTGCAAAGAGATCAAAGAATCTGAAATCACTATTTTAGTGTCAAATCTTTAAGACAAAACTGGAGTTGAAATGATTAAACTAAACAGTTACATTGGAGTTGAAATTGTTAGGAGCAAGTAATTTTAAAGTAATGTCTCAAGAGAACTGGTAGAGACTGTATTTATCACACAGTGAACTTTTGTGTTTTCATTCTCTGTGCTCTTTCTCACTTTGTATCCCTTAGAAATGCAACCTGTTTGCAGAATCATCTTCCTGACTCAAATTTTAGCAACTCAATGCCACACCTAATCTGGGATGCTAAAGGCCCTTCATAATTGTGTCTAATGAACACATGAGTAATGAGCAGTTAATTAAACTGTGTTAACTTTGAAACTTCCATTTAGGTTTCAAAATGATTTAAAGACTGCTTTTTATCAATCTTTAAACAATTCCCTCCTTTTTGTAGTCCTTATAAATATATTCAAAATCAATTTTAGGAGCATGATTTAGGTCATAATTTAACTCATCACTTTCTCCTTTTTAAGTCTCAGTTAATTAAAGAATTTTCGTTATTATTATTCATTGTATTATTGTTGGCAGTAATACTAAATAAGATGGTAAGGTCTGAACAAAAATATAAATGTGTCCTCTGTTTACTTCTGAAATGTGATTAATTCTGATCATCATATAAAATACAAGACAGGATCCAGTGTGTTGAAATAATTCAAAGACATATTAATTTTGATGAGAGAACAAATAAAATGATTTAAAGATTAAAGCTATTAACAGATCAAGGACATACATTCTGTGTCTGATTTATTTTCAATGCAATGATAAAACGTCCTTTTAAAAGAACACTATAGTATTTAAGAATCAGTAGGTACAAAGTTTCAGTTTTAGAAGATAATTCTCAAGATAACTTGCACAACAATGTAAGTATACTTAATACTGAACTGTAAACAAAACAGTTAAGATGGTAAATTTTATGTTATGCATATTTTACCACAATTATGAAAATGATAATAGTCAGCAAGAAAGAAGTGATAATACTCTTTGAGTTCCTAGAATCAGATATTAAGTATTTTTGCTACAATGATTTAAATAAACAACAGCAAAACACAACTTGAATAAAACTCTTAAGTTGGCTGCCAACTGCAATATTTTACTTTTACTACTCACTTTTTTCGGAAGGTATGATGGTAGGTTGATGACTGAATATTGCCAATAGGTCTACATATTACATTTTGATTTATTTCTTTACTTAATTACATTAGTTGTTTTTTTTAACTAGTATTAAACTCCTGAAAATGCATAATCTGTAATAAAAGCTAAAATCTGGTAAATAACCTGTTTCTTGCCACCAATTATTGGACAGCTGTCTTTCTGAATTCTGTACCCATCACTCTTTTGCTTTATACACTTTACATATATCCAATTTGGGGGGATATACATTTTTTACCTAATCATGAATGACTAAGACTCATCTATATTGCTTTTCATTTCTGTTGTCCATTCATTATTACTGCTGGCTACTGTTCAATATTATGTTCAAGTATCTCTGCAAAGATTTAAACCAATTCTGAATAATGGCATCTTAAGGACCTTACTGTGAACTACATTAAGTTAAGCTCCTCACTTGAATCTATTGCTGGTTCAGCTGCTCTCTGGACACACCTCTGGACAGTAATTTGTAAGTTGTTAAAAGGTGCTAAGTTAACAAAAGTACTTCATTTATAAATCATAACCATTTCATTGTATTTGCTTAGTAAAAGAGTTTTGAGTGCTGTTTTCTATTCTTTATTCAGAGACATAACATCCTAAAAATTTCACTATGAAGATAATATCATAAAAACGCATTAGTAACTTGTAAATCATTTGCTATTTCCAGGATTAACAATTCTCTTTCAGTATATTACCTCAAGATAGTTTCCTTTTTTCTCACCTACTGAAACATTTTCTGCTAACAATACTGAGATGTATAGTGAAATTTTGTTGGGAAGTCTCCAAACATACATTATAAGCAAGTGAGCTTGCTTTTTTATTTCTTTGTGTCTGTAGCTCACCAGAGAACATTTCTTTCTGTAAACTGAGGGAGTAATGTAACTGTTTGAACCTTATTTTGTAAAAACTTCCTGGCAGAATTCCTAAAATTTATTAAAATAAACAGACAAAACCTTTGTGATAAATTCAAGACTGTTAAATCATCATTAAAAGCTACCAAGCAGGGAGTCTGCTGCCCTCATCCTTAATGGTTGGTCCAAAAAATATTTACTATGTAGTGGATGAAAATCCCTCTTCAGAAAATAGACTTTAAGTCATATTTTGGCTCTGTCACAAACTAGCTTCATGACCCTTAACATATTGTTTAATGGATGTGTGAAAAGTTTCTAAACTGAAAATGAGGGAGAGAAAGTATAGTTATCTCATAGGCCATTGTGAGATTTAAATAAAGTGATGTGTGTAAAATATTTAACTAAGTGACAGAAACATCTGAGCTTCATGCATGTTAAATATTGTCAGCAAATGTAGGTTTTTGACCTGGAGGGAGGGATCACTTATGTTTGTGACAGAGAGCTATTTCCCACACCTCATCCTGATTATTTATATTGTACCATCATTCTGAGTAAACACAGAAAACCAGGGTAAATAGAACCTCTTACTTAAGCAAACATTAATCTTAGATTCTATAGATATCACAATGAGAGTTTACAGCCACCTAAATACAACTTATCATTTAATTTACTGAGAATATTTGGAAATAAAATTGGATAATTTTTCATAGTTTTCTCTTAAAAGCTTTTGAGGGCAGTTTTGGAAATATTTAAAATCTCAAAATTCTCACACATCTAAAACCAGTCCTTTGGATTGATTGATATCCTGTTTAATTTTACGAGCTCACTTCCTTAATTAAATTGTAGGGTGCTTTTGATATTCAGATTCTAACATACCTTGAAATTTTTACAGATTTATTGGCCTGCTACAAAGGAACGGGTGGAATTATGTAAATTAGCTGGGAAAGATGCCAATGTAAGTATGAGATTTTTTAAAATATCTATTAAATTGGTATTGATATGAGAGTAAATATGTTGAGTTTTATTGAATTAATGGCATTAGTATATTATTTTTAAGATTCCATTAGCATATTCTCTGTATCAGTTAAATAGTAGAAAGAATTTTTACTTTGTCAAAAGGAATTACATTATTCTCAGAAATTAAAAATACTATACCTTCTAAAGTATTATCAATAGATATTGTTATTCTTTTGCACAAAAAAAATTGGAAATAGATTCAAACTCTACTGGAAATAGATTTAAAATTTAAAATAATGATCAGAAATTATGATCCTGCTAAGATTGTGTATTTTTCATTTATATACATGTGTTTTATAAGTATAAAGAAGTCATCAGTCATTTTAAATTGTAAACATACAATTTAATCTTTTGGAGTTGAAATTAAGTTTAGGACATCTAGAAGAATTCTTTCAAAGATAGCATTAAAGAGATGTTTAAAAGGATTGCTTGAAAGTGAATGACAGCATTCTAGAATAAGAACTGGAAACCATTTACTGTAAAATTTGCTTAAGCATAATTATGTGAAATAAAAAGGGTAAGTGCTGATCTTAATATAAACTTGCAGTTTAAGGTGTGATAAGGACCAGAAAAATTCTCAGACAGGTCTCACTAACCTAATTATCTCTGACTGAATTGCTTTTGCATTGTGCAAGTTGTCCTACATGCTCCCCAAATTGCCTTGCCTGGTTCATCTGCAGGAATAAGCGAAGAGTGCTGTGTCTCTGACTGTCTCTTCTGACTGCTCTGATTCTGGCCAGATGCCCAGTGTTCTGCCCTGACTTCTTGCACTGTGTTGATAGGGAGAATTGCTCTTTCTTGGCAAAATAAATCACTTCCTGAATGTAACTCAAGACATAAAAGGTTTTGACCTTGGGCAGAAACATGGACATCATGAGTGTTCTCTTGCAACATCCTTTAATGTTGCCTCTAAACACAATATCCCAGGGGGCTTAGATGCCTGCATATATAATAACAACAAATACTGTATGTGTTATATGAAACAATAATAAGATTAAAAATATCCCACTTTTTTAATGTGGTAAAAGTAAAACAATATGATAATTGATGCCTAAAAAATTAAGGGGAAGATTAGAAGACTAGGAATCCTAAACAACAGATTTGTTCATTTGTCTGTTTATTCATTTCTTAATATATATTAAGGCCCTAAATATGTGCATACAGATATGTGCAAAACAGATATAGTATCTACTCTTGTGACACTTTCAATCTGATGAGGGGTGCAGATATTACTCAAATGCTTACTGTACATAGTAATAGTACTTTGCAAAACAAAATTATCAAGGCAAAACAAAAGGCATTTTTAATTATGCCTGACTTTGTATTCAGTCAATGTTTAATGTGTTCTTCTCAGGCACGTTTATGTTAACTAAAATATCTTAGGAAATGTTAGCATCTAATGGAAATAGAAATAGTTTTTACATTTATTGTGCTAGAAATAAAATCCAGGAAACTATTCTAAAATATACTATTCTTTCTTCCATGTCTCTTTATTTTCACCCTGTCCAATACCTCAGCATGAGCAGTTGCACAGGTCTGCAAAAGCATCAATACACTTGATCTCGTGGGGAAAAAAAAAAGATGCTTTGGTTATGAGACTTTGCAATTATTTTGTTGAATAGCATTTGAAGTAATAAACCGTGTGAACATTTTCATGTTTTACCAGTGTTGAGGGTATTGGTTAGGAGGTTAGACAGAAAAAGGTATTTTAAATATATTACAATAAACAGTACCAGTTTTCCCTTGGGGTAGATGAAGGGTAAACACTCAAGGTCAAACAATCAGTGTGCATCTTAATTGTGACAGTCTTCTCATTTCAGTATGTTCACTAATTACAGTTACATAGTAACTCAAATGCTTCTATGGTTAAGTTAAAACAAAAGGTGATGAAGGTTTCTGGAGGTGGTATCCTAGACTTGGTAAGACCCCATAGATGGAAACTGTTTTCCCAATTAAATTGTTTCTGGGAACTCTTAATTGCCTCTACCTTTTGCACAGTCTACTGCTTAACCCAGGGTTAGAGATTTGGTGAGTTTTTTTTCCCTTTTACTAAAGTCTGTAAATTTAGATATGGAATTATGTAGGATTAATAAAAGCCTTTGTTTCCTTTTTAACTTGTCCCTTTAAAATCATATTACATTTTAGAGTTATTAACAACTAACACTTTTATAGCACTTACCTTGTTCCAGGAGCTGATTTTACCCTTTACATTTATTATCTCATTTAACCTTAACGGCAATAATATGTGGTAGATTTTATTATTATACATTTTCCAGATAAGAAAACTGAGGTCATCAAATGATTTGTCTAATGTTACACATCTGGTAAATAGTGAATCTGGGTATTCAATCCACAAGACTTGCTCTAATATATCTCCTCTTATTTAACACTATAGCCTACATATAAAGGTCTGAGTTCCACATAGAAGGTCTGAAAAACATATCCTTCAAAGCATTTCTTTCTTCAGTATCACCATAATAAAGATCCTGATTTTGAACAGGATTTCAGAGATTGAAACCAACAGAAAGCTGAGACAAGTGTGTGGTTTTATTGAGATCTTAGTTTTATTGAGATCTTTTCGCTGCCTTTGGCATAACCCCTTTCTCCCTCCTCTCTAGTAATTTTTATCCACTTCCCAAGAGTATGTTTAGGATTAACAAGTGTTTGGAAAGAGTGTGCCTTGACACAAAGGTACTATATAACTGAAAAATAGTGAATTATTTACCAAAATGAAAGTTAGCTAATTGAGGTGAGAAGAGGAGTGGAGGATGAGGAAACAAACGAGAACTATTCTTTGCTCTTGACTCAGTCCCTAGTTTAACCCAAGTTAAGGGAAAAGGTGATAAGCTTCTTAGTAGTGATTTGTTTTTGCTTCCAATATTATTCCAAATAAAGTCAAAAAGAAATGTCTTTACTCCTAACCATAAGGAGTGGATTAGACAGCTCAGTGCAGGTGAAAAAAAGGCACCAGTTGTGGACAAGCCTGAGTTCCGTTGTCAGCTTAACTTTAGAGATACACAGCCTGTCACTGGAAAGATTACATATAGTTAAAGGATCTTTCTTCTCTGAAGTTCCAAGATTGCATTCATTCTTTCTTAAGAAAGAAACTCTGAAAGTAAAACAAAGTGTTCATTGTACAGAGTTTGCAAATTATATAGAAGTCATCTGTAGATATCTTCTCCCTTGTGAACATTATCCAGAGATAGCTGGTGACATTTTGATGTTTATTCTTCTATCTTATCTATTTACTATTTTTCAGAATGAAATCATTGTATACATAATCCCTTAAAACACTTTTTTTTTCCACTTTACAGATTGCCATGAGCATTTTCCCATGTCATTAAATTCCATTTTATAACACTACTTTTAATAGCTACACTGCATTCTTTTATATATTATTTCATCAATCCCCTATTGTTAGAAGTTTGGTTTCTATCCAGTTTTTACTATTTTAAATGAAGCTGCACATAAAAAATCTTGTATATAAACAGTGTGAACATTTTTGATTACTGAGTACAATTACTGGTCAAGGGATATAAACATTTTGTATACATATTGCAGAATTGCCCTCCAGAAACTTTACATCTCCTATACTTTAACTAGCAGTGAGTCTTCATAAGTGGGTATATCTCCCCTTACCCTTGCTAATACAACATAGAATTAAAAGTTAGTAATAATGCATAGATGAACAAAATAACTTTGTTTAATCTTTGCCAATAAAATGTTATTTTAGTTTCAATTTTTTTTGTAACTGTAATACTAAACATTTAGTGATTTTAAAAATGGCATATCCCTACCACTTGTTCATTTTTAAGTTTTAGTATTTGCTTTATATACTGATTATAGATATTCAAGATCTATACATATATATGCACTTCAAGTATATTATATAAGTATATTACATTCATGTAAAATGTTTTCTCAATTATCTTATTTGATAGATAGATTTTTAAAGTATTTAAATAGGCGTATTGCTAAGTATTTTATCTTTAAAATGCTTTTTTTTGGACTTCTACTACAACTGATTTTTATGCTACAGAAATATCCTCTATTAGATGTTCTATTTTTGAGAGAAATATGGTAGTTATGCTTCCATGTATTGACAACTTATTAAAATGTTTCAACACAGAACAGATTCTATTTACATTCTGCTAGACAAAATTAAAAGTAGCCAATGATAGACATGTAGCAAATCATAAAAAATCTTTGATGATTTCAGTATTCTGTAAAATAAAAAAAGGATCAGATTCCCAAATGGTGTCTTTTCATACTTTACTTATATAAATTAAATTTAGCAATTATAAGCTTAGTTATCAGAAATATATAGAAGTGCATTCCATTTAACTAGATTTTTGGTGAATGTAGAGAATTTCAAGTATTAATAAGTGAGAAATATACATAGAAAAATACTTTTCTCCAAGTATTAATTCAGGTCGTTTTATTTATCTAATTATGCATATATGGATGTATAATATTGAAACAATGTTACTTGAGAGAATTAAAAAGTTGATACTTGTTTTTAGTTTTCACTTATTTGCTTTCTTGCTCTATTCTAGCTCTAGGTCTTTCTCTCTTGCTCCTTCTCTTCCAATAGGGAGGATGAGGAGTAGTTAGAAGGAATAAGGGAAGGAAGGAGAAAATCAATACTTCACTGAAGCTGAATGTATTACTCCATACATTACCATTCTGACATGTTCAGTCAAATGCAAAACCCTTGCCATGCTGGGCCCTAGCTCACAAATTAGCCAGCTTTCAGGGAAAGTTAAAAAAAAAAAACAAGCCTGCTTCTCCTAGTTATCTTTCTTCATGCCTCATAGAATTATGCTGCCATTACTAGCTACCATGCAGGTAGCAAAGTGAATTAAATCAAGTTAATTATTGCTCATGCTATTTAAACAAACTCAGAAGCTTTCTGAATAAAAAAAAAAGCAAGAAAAAATATTTGAGAATCAGAAAGATGAGGTTCTATATTAAAAGAGAAATAATTGAAACTTTTTTTCCCTATTGAGAGTGGCTAAAATGTCTACCCCAGGCAAAATTTAAAGAGACCTTATCTTTTAAGATCTCTGTTCCCGTTGTTTTTCCTCATTCCCCTCTGGGGCAGCCAGAAAGTTTACATTGCTTCTAAGCTGCTCAGAGAACCACTCTCTGTCAACTTCACTACAGAAAGCATTGAGGGGAATTGACTATTTTTTTGTAAACTCTGTCAGATGATTTAGGATTACCCCTACATTTTTCTATTTCTTATCAATTCAGTCTTAGGGGAGGGAGGAACTTTCTACATAAATCCTTGGTTAACATCTCACCAAGTCAGGAAACTAGCATAATAGGTTATTAGAAAGTAGGAAATCAGTAAAGTAAATTTGTAGACATAGCTATTTCCTATAAAATTAGAGCAGTCACTGCAATATTGGGATATTGATATTTTGTATAGGTCAAAACCAGGGAAAGGATTAAACAGTTACTGAATGTTATATTATTTTGTTTAATCCATATAATAATCAAAACAATCCCATCAATTTCTCCCTTTTAAAATATTTAATTCGAAGAACCATATGTGATATGCCATTGTCTTTTTTTTTTTCCTTTAATATATTCCTTTACCAATCCTGGTAACAACAGTGACAATTTGGCCAGTACCTGAGTGGTGTAGGTCCCATGATCACTCAGATGGCGAGAAACTGGATTTTTTCTATGAATTCCAGGGCTTTTTTATGTTTCTATATTTGTTTTGCCCTTTTGCTAAGTTGTATTTAAATATTTGTCATAAATAATTTTCACTTATGCTCTTACATTTGATGATTTATCTGCTTAGAAAACAGATGGTATAAATGATAATCTTTAAAAAGCCTGAATTATGTGGTAATGCTTTTATTTTTTATGCCCAATAGACAGAATGTGCAAACTTCATCCGAGTACTTCAACCCTACAACAAAACTCATATTTATGTGTGTGGAACTGGAGCATTTCATCCATTATGTGGATATATTGATCTTGGAGTCTACAAAGAGGTAATATAATGAGAATATAATTTATTATATCACATTATTTACTGTTTATACTTAAAGCAGACAGATTTAAGTATAAAAATTGAATCAGGAACTAGGATATGAATCCACTCAGACTGTAGAACCAGTATGGTTCAATACATGCTTTCCAAATTCATGACAATGCCAGAGGAGTTTTCTCTCCCTTTCACCAATCATTGCAAGACCCATGTAAGTGATTGTGAGTACTTTGAGTGAAAAGTATTAAAAACATAGAGGGGAAAGGGCATACTTTGTAACTCTTCCAAGGAGTTTTGCTGCAAACAAAGGGAGAAATGAGCCCTATTTGGAAGAGTGGTCAAGAGAAATTATAAAATTGAAAGAGAAATTATAGCATGCTTGTATCCTACTGGAACCATCCAGTAATAGGGGAATGTTAAATGATGTGAGAGAAAATGGAGAACCCCTGGAGTGTTACCTTTTGAGTAGGGAAGAGAAAATGACAACTGAAGCAAAAGTGAGGGGTTGGGTTGAGAGTAAGCAAGTGGATTTGATGGCAGTGATAAGCAAAAGGCTGAATATAAAGCAGAGTTGGTATGTATATGGGTAGGTGATGGTGGAAAGGAATCTGGAATTTCTTCTGTAACTGAAACATTGAAATTTAGCAGAAAATTCCATGAGTGGTTAACATTTTTAAAAATATCTATTTTTAGGCAAAATGGTATTGCTTTAAAATACTACAGAAAAAAGTGAAAGTTAAAAAGTGCATCTGAATGTTAATGAAATATAATAATGGTAATGCCAGTTGATATTTATTGAGTACTCACTATGAGACACTGTGTTAAATGCTTTATATCTGAAAAAAATATATATATCATATAATTTCTCAGTTGTATGAAAACTTATGTCCCCAGCCACTTTTGGATTGCCATTTTGATTATATACTCAACCTATCCTACTATAATTGTTTTAATTAAAATTTGCTTTTGAACAAATTAACTGTGAAAAATGTTGAAAGTACTTCTGAATTCCATGTATATTTTTGAGTTTTCTAAATTTATAATTAGACCTATATAACATATTGCTGTCAATAAAATTCTATTTCTCATAAGACCTAGAAATTCTATTTTATAAATTAATATCATGTTTCCCATCCAACAAAGTTGATGTTTTATATATGTTTACAATAGGGCATTAATAATTATGGAAAATTATAATGATCTTTTTAAAATTGCAGACATATTGATTTCTTCAGCACATTCATTATTTCTGCTGGACCAAATTGACAAAGAGAGAAATAAGAGATGTATTAATTAGGGTTAGGTCCAGCTACCTATGACTGTTTTAAGCAATAAGAAACATAGATTTCAGTAATCTAGTTAATAATTATTACTTAGAGTTTTTTCTTTGTGCTGTGGACTGTGTCAGGTATTTTACATGGCGTAACTTTTGGAATTTTACAACACTCTTAATGAAGTTAGTGCCTTCATAATTTCCAGTTTACAAGTTAGTAAAAATGGGGTCTCAGTGGAATTAAATAGCAGGCCAAAGATCACCTAACTAATAAATGGTTTAGCAAGGAAACTGAACCAAAGCAGTTTGTCTCTAGAACAAGCTTGCCCCTCTGAGCTTTGGAATATGTTCTCTAAATTGTTTCTTTGTATGGGTTGGCGGGTTTCACTGTCATCCTCATGTTTATGTGTGTAGTTCTTATGAATAACCACACATATTTGCAGGATAATTGGTTGTGTGTTTGAAAGTAAAGTCTGGGCTTATGGAACAGGTTTCTTTATATTGGTTTAACTGATTCATGCAGAGATCAAACCCACAACTGTGGCCAGATAAATTTTCTTCTCTAACCAAGTTGTCTAGGCAGACCAGACTCAACTGTTTGAAAATAAAGCAACTCTGATAGTTAAATCTCTGAACCACTAGGAGACTTGGCAACTTGAATCCATCATTCTTTGTTGCTGGTGTAAAGCTCTCTTGCCTCTCTTTGATGACCGGTAATGTATAACAGTAGCTCCTAGGATAGTGTGTAATTATGTAAGCTGGCCCCACAGCTTGGATGTGTTTTGAGGCAGGAGGCTAAAGGCCAAACTTACAACCTGCTGAGGGATGCAAACAGTGTTCTATAGCTCCTAAATGTCACAAGTGCTGAAAGGGAATTTAGAAGGAACTAATTATTTAGCTTGGGACTGTCATGAAGCCCAGAGGCAGTCAAATTTACAAGTCTTATGAATAAGAGAATTATGAGTACACAGGGGTGTTGAGCCTTGTGAGTTTTCTGTGGGTCAGGAATACAAGTAATAGTATTTCTAGCCTATTCAAATATAGTTAACATTTAAAATGAACTATTAGTTCTGTGAAATTATTGTCCTCCCAGAGGAAATGTAGACATACAATTTTTAAATAGTAGGATTGCTTCTAAGGTGACTGAGAAGGAGGAACAACAACATTTATAACAGGGACAGAGAACAGAGCATAAATATTCTTTTCTGGACATTACTATTTCATATGTCTGGGACAATGAGAAGAAAGAAGACAAAGCTGAAATGAATACCAGATTTCTGTTTTGGCAATGAGTTGGAGAGTGGCGTTATTTATTGAGGTGAAAATAGTAACACATTTGTGGGTAAAATGGTAAACTCGTCTGTACATTCTGCTTTAGAGAAATGTTCAGGAGGGCCTGCCAAGTGGGCAGCTGGATCTGGATTTCAGGACAGAAGTCATGGGTGTTGTCAACAGCTCAAAGTTGGAGCATAGGGAGCCAGAGTTTGAATGATGGTTCCCATCATTTACCAACTCTGTGGTCTATACACAGAGCATAAACTTTCTGAGCTTCCCTAGCTGAAAAATGATGATAATAATGTTACTACCCACAAAATTATTTTGAGAATAAAATGACAAAATTTATGATTAAGCTTTGGCACAGCACTTGCTCTATTCTTGTCACTAATATTCAACCACACTGGCAACAGGAACACAGAAGAATAAAGGTACAAGAATTTCAAAATTATGTATGTATGCTTTATATAATAATAATAATAATTACCACTACTACTACAAGTACTACTACTACTGCTACTGCTATACACACATACTCACACACAGTAATACTTGTGTCTTGATAGTTGTTTAATAATTAGACTGAAAATATTTTTTCCCCCCTGGGATCTCTTTTCTGTTACTGCAAACCTCATCTTTATGATTTCATGGGAAAATCTTTTATAAAATCAAAGTTGTCTCCATATAGTTAGAGGACCATATAATTCAGTTAGTTTATTTCAGGAAATCCTTTTATTCAGCCATCATTTTTACATCATTTTGCTGACTCTGAATGGAGGAAACTTGCTCTCCTGCTGTCTCTTTTCACCAGGAGATTAGAAGAGAGACCTTGGACTAAGCTTCCACAAATACCAATTTTATAGGCATATCTTGAAAATGTAATGAAATGTTACATTTGGAAAACAGAAGACTATACAATTATAATGGCTTATCTCTACTTTGCATCAACTATGGCATTCTTCTAGAAATTTTCTTGGTTTTACTTTTTCAGCTCTTCCCGTTTTTCCTCTGTAGCATGAGGGTTCAGTATCCCATTGCAGACTTAGGAGTCAACAATTTTGTTTGACCTATGAAGAATAATTTGCCACTACTAGAGTGCTTTTTCTTCACATATCTCTGTCCCTGTCCACAGTTGGGAAGCATGCCCTAAATGTGTTCTCACTAGACCCTTCTCATGCATAGGTATCACTCTCACAGCTTGTCACTAACTGACCTAACTAAACATCTTGGGTTTGATCATGGTACATGGTGACAATAAGTATCTTAATTTATTTCAACACATTTTTAAATCCATGAGTTTGAAATTCTGAAACTAAATTAGTTAAGAGCATGAACTTTGGAGAAAGCTCTACGTTCAATATCCTGCTTTACTTTTTGTTAGCTAACTTATGCCAAACAAGGTACTTGACCCCTTCTTTCCTAAGCATTCCTCTTGTAAAGCTGTAGTTCTTAAAATAGCTACATCATTATACTTCAGTGAAGGATCAATGAGATGATGTAGATCAAGATCCTGACACACTGCTAGTACCTATTAACCATTGATAACCATTAATGCTAGTAATAAAGTACATTTACTTAATATTAAGAAATAGCAAATGTTAATCATACTGTTTATTTTTTTATTTTTATGTTTTTGAGGTAATATTGGTTTAGAATGTTATATAATTCAGAGGTATAGTTTCACACCTCTTCAGAGGTAATATACTATCCCCGCTATATGACGTCCATAATCTTCTGCCATAATCCCTAGAGCCCTGTACACACCCTGCCTTCCACCCTCTTCTCCCCCTATGGTGGACTCAATTCTGCAGTCAGAATTCTAGTTGTTTTGTTTTGTTTTTTAATTTAGTTTTGTCTGTTCCTTTGTTTTGGTTCTCTCAGTTCACATATGAGTAAAGTTATCATGTATTTGTCTTCCTTCTTCTGACTTTTTCCTCTTAGCATAATCCCCTCAGAGTCCATCCATGCTGTTGCAAATGATGGGATTTCATCCTTTTTGTAGATGAGTAGTACTTAATAATACTATTTTAATTGTTATTACTATTTGTTCATTAAACAGTAGTTAACTGATGTTCTTTTTCAAAAGAAACAATGTGAATGACAGTGTAACACCACAAATGATGTGTCCTCTCTCTTTTACTTCATTGCTTGCTTTCTAGAGAGGTAACACTGAATGATTCTTGTTTATTACATGTGTGCTCTCACATACATTTGCAGATCACCCATCTTCAGAGAATATCTGAAAATTTCTCTAATAGTGCCTCTTCAGGGTGAGTCATCAGAGTTGTGCTAGATCATTGTGTTGTCATTGTTAGGAAACTCTCAAGCTCATGGGGCTACATCAATTATGCATTCATATTTTTCTTGGAAAGTTTAACCTAATATGTTATTTTTTCCTGAATATTAAAAGTCTGCCAATATCATTCTGTCTGTGGCCACTATAATAAAAATAGATGTTTCAGCCAAAATAACTATGTGGCTTTAATGTGTACAGTGTTTTCATAATAGTGAAAAAACTACAACAGGAATTTTTTTTACTGTTATTCATATGAATCAACAGTTCTGAAAATGAACTGCCTGCCTCAGGGACATTTAGAAAAATGATGTAATTTTGTCACTAAAATTGCAAAATATCACAAGGCTTAAGTAATTTGGTATAATACAGTTGCAGATGCTTTAATACCTGAAATTTTAACTATTATGGTGAATTTGTTTCTCAGATGAGAAAGTTGGTTTTATTAAGCTCAATGAATTAATAATTAGGCTTCAGAAACTGTATGTTTGGTAGTGATTTTAATAATGATAGTAATCCAGACTAAGTGAATTGATGAGTAAATTACTGCTTTCATTTGAAATTCACTCAGAATTGTCATTGCTACTTTGGGCAAATGGAGACTAAAACATGAGAATTGAGTCTTGCCAGAAATAATATTTGCTAGAGTCAAGGAGCCTAGCACGATGCTGTTTGCTCAATCAGTTTTTATTGAATAAATGAGTTAAAATTTTGTGCTTATCTCTTATGTTCTTGTTGATTCTGATATTTTTTAAAACTCTCATTTGTGTTACTGTTTTTCATAGCAGGAGGTTGTGTTCAAACTCGACATGCATAATTTGGAGTCTGGCAGACTGAAGTGTCCTTTTGATCCTCAACAGCCTTTTGCTTCAGTAATGACAGGTAAGGTCAATAATAAGCAATTCTTGTTTTCAGGTGATTTTATAAAATGGTTTGTGTAAATTAAACAGTTTTATTGAGTCAAAAGATTTGTTTGGATTGATTCTACTGACTATGTGATTATAGTGTTGTAATGCCAAATTGCTCTATACTTAGCACCATTATCATTAGAGTAAGGCCCTAGCAATTCTTCATATGCACACTTACTTTTTACATGATTTTCTGCTTGAATTCTTCTTAATGAAAATGACACATGTTCCCTTTTACATTTATACATCTCAGATTTTCTTATTTTAATCTATGCCCTATATGGCTCACTATGGTTTTTAAATACAGCAATTCCTTAAGTATATTACTATGTTGAAAATTTGAATGGAAAAATTAATAAAGACATAAGTTGATACATTAAGAAATCATCAAGTTATCAAATACAGATATTATAATGTAATAATAGCTTTTTCCCTAATTTCACAATAACCTGACTATGGCAATGTAAATATGAAGTTTTTAACTAACACATTTCAGTCTTCTCTTGCTTTGTTACATCTTAAATTCTCTTAGGAGATGACTGTCTGTTTGAAGAGGGCAGAGCTGTGTGGTCTAAAGTCTGCTTTCAGGAATGTTGGCACGATGTCTGATTTTCAGCCATTAAGGACTCCTTTTGTCTTGGTTTGGTTCATGACTTTAGTCTCTTTTTATTTAACTTGTCTATCAAATGTTTGAATAGACGATAAGAGTGAAGCACCATGACATTTTAATTTTCACTTAGTAAGAACTAGCGATCATTCTTTGAAGTACAAATATGTGTATTTTTGTGTGTTTTCAAAATCATATGACTAATGTTCAGTCATTATCCTCAAACAATGAGATGGATGGTGTGTGATTATCTGTCAAGTGGGGTTGACACAACTTAATGCAAAACAATGGGTTGTAGGAATTATTGACTTCTCTTAGGAATCCCTAAGTAATTTTAAGCACAAAGAAGACAGTTTAAAATCTGGATATACAGGTTCAATTTTTATGTTGAAACATACCATTTTTTCCTGTGAAAACATTTAAATATCTGCATTTTTTTCAAAGCAATCATTTATTTCCTTTCCTTTTACCAAACTTTGTTGTCTTTGTTGCTTTTGTTATTTTTGTTCTATGTTTTTAATTTGCCCTACAATGGATATTTTTTGATAAAATTAACTGTTTACCGTTGATTTTAATGCCATATGAGATGGAAGCAGTACCATAGCTACATCTACTTTACATAACTGGATTACTCTCCTGTTTTGTTTTGCTTTTCCTTTAGATGTTGACTATTGTGATTATTTAGCTTGGTTATCTCAAATAGTCAAGTTTTATTTGGATCCCTATAATCAGGAGATCTAGAAAATATTGACATCACTTATACAAAGGCTGAATTTTAAAGTTTTGAGAATAATTGACTTTAGTGATAAAAAAGTAAAAGCATTGTCTTAAGATGTTCCTATATAGGTATTTAAAAATTCTAAATGCTCTATTGAGTGTAGATGTTTTTTTACATGATCTACCAAGTGTAATCCAAATTAATTGAAAAAGTTAGAGGCTTGGCTCTCGAAGAGGCAGCCCATTCTAGCTATACTGTGGGTCTTAATGGGCAGACTGAGGGGTGGTATCCAAGAGCAGCAAACCTTCACAATCTAAATGGTTTCTGCCATCTGCTACATAAAGACAAAATATTCTTATAGTATGAATGAAAAAAAAATACTTTAATAGGATATGTGTGAATAGAAAGAGAACAAAGTATAATTTTCCATTTAAAACACCCAAAGTTACCCATCCCCTCATGGGTAAATGATCAGCCAAAAAGAGTTGGCCCAAAGTGGGGCTGTAGAGGGAGCTTTAGGTAACTTGCCACAAGGCTAAGGTAATTTCTGGCAGGGAATAATAGAAATGGTGCAGAAAGGGCCAGGCAAGTTTAGGATGGAAAGAGCAAAATCAGAATAAAAATAAAGGTAATAGCTGCCATTGTCAGCCTCCCCATGGGTTTCTCACCATCTCTCCCAAGTGTTTCTACATGTACCTACTCCATGTGTCTCCTCTTTCCCCCAAATCCCTGGTGCAAGTGCAGAGCTGAGAAGCAAACATGACTTCTTCACATGTCTCTTTGCTCCATGTATCTCCCCTTGGTCTTCCCCTCACTTTTTCTTCTCCCAAGTCCTTTCTAGCCTTTTCTAGAGGCTCAGCTCCACCCTTCATTAAATGGGGCAGGGAACATGGAACCTCCCATTTTTAGATTACACTGTTACATGGGGATAGCCTTGTTTTTGCTACAACCCCTACCACTCCCACCTCCAGTATGTTGATTAACATCTGGGAAAATTGATCCTTGCTCCCCACCTCCTGTCCCTTTTTTCTACCCATCAAGTTTTTACTTTTCCTCTCTGCTTTCATCTCTCCATTCATTCTCTCCTCCCCCTGCTTCATCTTCCTTTTCTTTATTCCTTCATCTTTTCACCCTCTCTTTTGTCCCAGTCTCCTTCTTCTCCTGCCCTACTGTTATGTTTTGTTCTTTTCTTTTCTCTTGTAAAATATGGATATTCATAAATTAATGGACAGGGAAGTACAGTATAGAGTAATGGCAACATCTTTCCCTTTTCAGTCAGGAATTCCTGTTTATCAGAACTATTAGAGACATGATTAGCTACAAGGAATGCAGCATGTTATAATTACAAAGAATGACTTCAGTGCTGAAAGCTCCCTTTCAGCAAAGGTTAGGCAAAGAAAAGTTGTGGTCACTGAGGCTGTCTCGGTTAAGTAAATACTAATTACACAATTCATTCTTCATTATGGCCCTTACTTTTTAATATTTTGTGTGTGTGTGTGTTTCCACAAAGAAGAACTTTTACTTATGATATAGCCTTGAATTATATGTGAGGAGAGGAGGAAAAAGAAGAGTTTATAGGTGAAGCTAATGCATGTGCAATTTTTATTTCAGAAGATTGGGCCTTTTTTTATTCAAATGATGTAGGATCAGTTTACCAAAGTTAATTGAGTTATATTTTCTTTATGCAAATATTTCAAAATCTGTGTGTCAGAGTTATGAAACAGTATATTCTGATGTTAAGTAATAAACATCTTTGGTCTCATACTATGAAATTAGTATATTGTAAATCATATCTATAACTGTACCTTTAGAATACCTATGTATTCTTTTCTCTTCCCCAGATGAGTACCTCTACTCTGGAACAGCTTCTGATTTCCTTGGCAAAGACACTGCATTCACACGGTCCCTCGGGCCTAGTCATGACCACCATTACATCAGAACTGACATTTCAGAGCACTACTGGCTCAATGGTTAGTGATTTTCTCCTTTTTTTATTGTTTTGCTTTTTGATAAGAAACTCATTAGTAGTCATTCCTATGTGTTTGGGAATAGGTGATTTAATTCAAATTATAAAACATGTTTGAAATATTTCCCCACTACGTTAGGCAAATCTCCAGAGACTGATGTGTATAAAGTAATAGTAGCTAAAATTTATTGTTTGTATGTTAAGACATTTGAAAAATTTTAAGCATATTGATACTGATGTTAGTTTGTCTGATTACTTTTTTGTCTTGGAAATCATGTGGTATCTGAGATTAAAACAAAGAAGCACCTCCTAAATAAATTTATTTAATTAGGAAAAATACAAGCTTCTTTTTTCCATTTTTACCCCACTGTCTTACCACAAGTCATATTTTTATGATTTTCAAATCATGTCAATTTTTTCTAAACACAAAATTTCTTTCTGTTGTAAATTACTGTGACATAACACAGCTATGTAAGCAGGCAGGTAGTATTTCTTATTCCCACCATACTCTGTCTTAGTGAGGGAGATCCAGATAGAGATTTCCTAGGGTATCTCTTATCTCAGTATTTAAGTAATAACAACATAAACAAAGGGAAAAAATACATTAAAAACATTTCTTTACTAAAAACTTCGGATCGTTTTTTTTTTTTTTTTTTTTTAACACAATAGTGTAATGTCCATTGACCAAAAGAGAATTCTGTTAGGGAAAACAAATTTAAAATATCCCCAAATATGTGTTTATTTCTTCACACTCCTACCAGCAAGGCTGTATTTCTGAGTACTATGAAGTTTTTTGTAGACATGCTTGATATATTTGATCAATACAAAGTTTACTTCTCTATAACAAGATACATTTATGGCTTTAAAATGAAGTATAGATTGTGTTTCCCAATCTTGGAATGACAAATATCATATGGCCACTCTCTTAATATCAATAGATTATTCTTTTACTTCCTTATCTGTGACATGTTCACAAACAAGCATGCAGAGCTGCTAAAATAATAAATGTAGGGAATATTTACTCAACTATTATCTCATCACATGCTGTTCTTAGTGCTACATGATTTAAATTACAAAATAGGAAGACTGAGTTAATTTAACATTCTTTTTGTCAACAACTTTTGAAAACCAGTGGTATACTTAATGGTATGCTACTCAGTTGCAAAGTTGGGAATATTGTCCTGAAACCACTGACGAGTTATGTATTAACAATCAGGGAATCAGGTCTTTGTTTTTATAATGGGGAGAAGCCTTTGTTCAAAAACAAAGGTAGTTACAGAGAAGTGGATATGAGTATATATAGCAATGAATATTGAAATAGAAGGTATTTGTTTGGGAATAGAAGAATCCAATATATGAGGAAAAGTTCAAGGGAAGATTTTTGATGCTGGGAAAACTTTGCAATTAAAGTGAGCAGAAAGAAAGAAATGATAAGATATGGTAAGGACACACACGACAAATCTCAATGGATTGAATGTAGGTATATGCAAAGTCCTTGAATGTTCTGTGAGTTTCTGACATCTGTTTGGTGATTTTACCTACTGACCACCTTTCCCTATCTCTCTTTCCATTTGATAATTCAGAGCTCATCCATTCTAATAGTTTAAGCTATTTCTTTTCCCCAGTATTTCCCTAAAACTGTATTTCAGCTTCTTCCTATAAGCAACTATTTCCTAAAAATATTAATCTGATGTCTTACATTTAGTCTCACAGTAAAGTCAATTAGTTTCTTAACATGAGACTAAAGATACCTAAATCTTCGCCTTGATTATTCCATTGTGTTCTGTGATTTTTACAAGTTTAGTGATGCTTTGCTTGAATTTCTTCAAAAAAATATACAGATATGGCTAATTGAATCTAAAATCTAAAATTCTGTGAGACTAACTTAAAGTTTTGTTTTCCCTTTCTATCCCAGCAAACAATATCATTTTCCTGACATTTATTCTTCAAAACCTTCATAACTCCTCCCACCAAGTTACCTTTAAGTTATTTTTTAATTTCTTCCTCTCCTTCTTCCTCTTTATCTAATATATATGAGTCTTAGTTCCTTAAAAATATAAATTGAACTTACTTTTTGTGACCATCATCTTTGTATAGGTTTTCTTTACATCATCTCTGGTTTATTACCACTGTTTTATTTGTGTTCATTAATTCTGCTCTCCCTGATATATAATGTTTCAGATTTATTTTATATAGTATACATCCTAGTCATTTTATTAAGCACCTCTAAAATATTATTTTTTACATTGCCATAATTCCGAGAGACTTACTATTTCCATTTTATAATTGATCAAGAGCTCATTGTTAGGGAACTATTGGAAATGAGATTAAAACTCAAGTATGTTTATCTAGCTCTAGATCCTTTGTTCTTTCCATTAAATGATGTAAACTAAATTCTACTCTTTTGACTGTATAACTCCTGCTTTTGTAGAGTCATTACAAGTAAGGTCTATATATCCATGCCATGTTGGGAAACAACATAACGAGAATGTGGGTCTGGTTGCAGGGACCAAGACAAGTAGAAAAAGTAGGATTAAGCAAATGATGTGGAAGACAGATAGTCCAGCTGGAATCAGGGTTGTGTGAGTATACTGTCAGACATTTGCTGAGAAACAGGTATACCAGAATTAAAGAGCACAATGCTTCAGGAGATCCAATCAAACAGGAAATTCTCAGTCCATGGAAATTAGGGCATAATGTGATAGAAAATATAGAAACCCTGTGTAATTCATATAATGAGGAAACACTTGCCATGCTAAAAGAATAACTGGCTTGCTTAAGACTTTTGGTCTTCCATTTTGTGAAATGGACATTTTCCAGATATAGTCAACCTAGCATCCAAAGATGGAGGTCAGGTCAGGATTTTGGGAGAAAAAGATGCAATGACTGTTAGAAGAACTGTGATGATTATTGGGAAGCAGTGTTATCTTAAACATGCTCTTATTCAGCCCACATTCCGCAAATTGAGATTTAGCATGAAGGGGTATATCGAGGTCTCCTAGCAGCCAAGTTCAACCTTCCACTACCTCCAATTTTTGAAAAGAGTATCATTGTATTCCCTGACTCTAGCAACTTGATTGTCATTTTGGTGGCAGTTTTAAGAATAAAGCTTGTTTTTTCTTTAAACACTGAATCTGATGCAGCACAATTACTGACACAGATCATTTGCTTTGAGGCTGCACTATATAGCCTGGGAGTCACTAGCTAGTTACTCAAGTTCTCATTAATCATATGAACTGTGGACTACCTTGTTGGGCGGTACAGGCGTAGAACTTGACCATTGTCACAAAAATTCCTATTGAATAGAAGTGGTATAAAGGGTACATATTTACTAATTTTGTACAATTGCCCACCGTCACATGATATAACACATGTAAATCTTCTTTACTACTCTCTTAGCATGTAGAGGTGAAACTTACCCCTGCATTCTATAAAATTGTTGCCAGTTGAAAGAACTGACAGATATCTTGTATGCCAGGTAATGGGGGTCGGTGTTAATGGATAATGGATAGTTTCTCTAACATATTCTTCTATTATTGTATTATTCATTTCCGATTACATAGTTTGATTATTTTGTTGTTGTTGTTATTAAATTTGGCTTGCTGTGTTTTCCTTTTCAATTCCAAAATCCTACTTTTTACATGCTGTGATGAACTAAATTCCTATGAATGTAAATTGATTTTGTTTAAATTAAATGAGATATAAAATTAAGTTTGCTTCATGAGTTTTTAGCTGTTAAGATGCAGGTTTCAAATATTAAACCTTAATATTGACTCTACATGGATCAAACTCCCCACCTGGGGAGTTTAAACCCCTCAAGGTTTATGTCATTCTGTTCTTTTCCCTGTTTGGAATTAACCAGAGTGAAATTAACTAGCCTCTGTCAGACCAAGGATCCTGTCAGAATTTCTCTAGTTCTTTGGCTAATCTAGTTCTAAATGAGATAACAAGTGTGAGTCTTAATTATGTCTTTGATAAACTAATCCATCTATTAAATACCTTGCAAAATGATAAAAACTCACAAAGGCACAATTTTTTACACTCTGAAAAAATATTTTTTAAAGAACTAGAAAGAGTACAACAACAGCAAAAAAAAAAAAAGAAAAAGAAGGAAATAAAAAACAAAGCAAAAATAAATGAGATAGATTTTTTTACAATTGTAATAATTATTTTTTATTTTTATTAGTTTTTTTCTTTATATATAGTTGACATCAATTGTAATCTCCATGTATTCCCCATCACCATTTCACCTGAAAATTTTTTTATTGACATTAAAAAGATTAAGTTAGGGGCCTCCTTGGTGGTGCAGGGGGTTAAGCACTGCACTATGAAGCATCCTCTGCCAGGGAGGTGACCCACATGGTGCAGCAGACCTCTCCTGCCTTGTCTGCTGCTCCCTCAGTAGCATATTCAGTCGATCTGCTTGTTCTGTTCTCCACTCTGTCTCTGGTGAATCCTTTCATCACGTCCCCCCCAAACCTCTGACTTGTACCCCAGCTCTTGTATAAATAAGTCTGTTAAATAAGTCTTAAAAAAAAGATTAAGTTAAAAGCTAGTAATGTAATTTACATTGGAAAAAGTTATTTTGAAATCACTTAAGAGTTAGCTAGTGAAGTCAGTAGGAAAATCTAAACTCATTTTAAAAATTTCTTTATACATTCTTGTTTATGTTCACAACATAGCATTTACCCGCTCCAAAGACAAAATATGATGGGGCATTCTAGAGGAAAAAGTAGATGGTTGCACAGCTTTCCAACTTAATCTTAGTTTATATCAGGAATTAGGAATAAAGATACAAGTCAGAGTGGTTACTCAAGCACAGTGGAGTTTTTGGTGAGAACCTTAAGATACAACTAAAAAGTATAACCATTTGGAAAATTAAAACAAGGATGCCTCATATGCATATGTTCTTGTTTACTTTCCTGGAGTAAATGAGAAATTTTGTTTTAAATTTTTATTTTTAACATATGGAAGCAATTTTTATTGAAGTCTCTCCTTGAGCGCTCTGTCGTCTATAAAGTCTCTACACAGAAAAGACATTTTCAAAAGTGCTAGAAAAAAGACACTACAAGAATAAAAGAAACTGAGGAGCTCACTAGGTGTCAGGTCATGGGATAGGTGTACTCACAAGGTGAAGAGGTTCACAGGGAGATGTGCAGATGACATGCAGATGATGTGCAGCCACTTTTATGCCTTTTTCACTTGGCGGTGGTGCTAGTTGTCGTGCTACAAGGTCATTTGTGAAAATGTATGATTTCAAACTCCATCTCTACTAGGGCATGTGTTTCAAATGCCACAAGGGGGAAAATCTACTCTAATAAAGCCCAGGTGTCTATTGGTATGAGTTTAAATTACTTAATTCAGCAACTATGCATGTCATATACTGATCAAATGATACCTATATTTACCCAAACTTGGCAGCAAGTCAGGAAAGACTTTCTATCAAAAAATACTAACACAAAAGTCCTAAGACAGGACTTCAATTGAATCTGCAAGAAAGGAGCCCTGTGTTCTTGATATTTGTATTTATTTTTAACTTGTAAGTATGCTTATTCTTTAAATCACAGAATAGAGGACTATTTGATCCTACCTCTTTTTTCATAATTAGATTTTCTCATATAATAAACATTTGACTGAAAGAGCTCCATCGTGTAATTTTTTAATAGAATTCCAAAATAATTTTCTTATAGTACCTGAAAAAGAAACATAAAAGAATCCAGTAGAGCCTCCCTAGTGGCACAAGGGATTAAGTCTCAGCAATATGAAGCGATCTCCAGACATTGCAGAATGAGTTCAATCCCCAGCCAGAGAGCTGGCCCACATGGTGCAGCAGACCTCTCCTGTCCCCTCAGCAGTGTATTTCAATAATCTGCCTGTTCTGCTCCCCACTCTGCTTCTGGTTAATCCTCTCATACCGCTGCCCCTGTACCTTTAGCCTATATCCCAGCTCTTGTATGCATAAATAAATAAAGTAAATCTTTAAAAAAAAAAGTCCTGTAAATCAAATAATCACAGAATAAATACAGTAAGATCATCTATATTATATATTAATTGAAAATGAAGAAAAACAACTTAAAAAAGTACTGTATTTCCCCATTGACATTGTAATAAAATTCTTTAAATGTAGAATGCTGTCAACTCTAACATTTGCCTTTTCGAGTGGCAATACCTGTTAACACCTAGATAATATTTTGCATAGAAGTAGTGGGTGGTTCTATGCATTTCTGCAACAGGAGACTATTCATCCCTTCTTTTTTATATTCCTATTAGGTCCTGTGTATTTTCCCATATTGTAGATTTTAGCCCTGTCCATTTATACACCTGCAACAGTGACCTTGGATTAATGGATTCTATCCATGTCCTTTATCTCATATATGAAATGATAGTTCTTTGTCAGTTACTCAAACTTAGATGCTTGTAAGAACCAACTACAGTTCCTTTTATGTAGTTTTATTTATTTCTATATTTTTAATATACACGTGACATACAGATGAGGGTTCCACGCAGCCTGACAACACTGGATTTAAGATATGTAAACTTTAAAAACTTCTATAGCATATTACAAAAGTCTGGTCTGTGTCTGTGGGAGTCGACGGTTGTCTATTTCTCTACTCTTTGTTGCCATCTCCTTTCAAGTCACTGGAAACATCAAGACTGGGCCTTTTCCTCAGCCATATCTTAGCCATATGTTGATCCAGACTGTGACTTATTTGAAGTGCAGTCAGCTCTTATTCATTTTTATATTCTTTGATCCTAGCAGTTTTAGTTGTACTAAAAGAGCCTTGAACATAATAATTAAGTAGATTTTTTGTTTTCATGAAATTGTTGAAATCCCAATGCCATGTTTGTAGGAAATTTTGTTTTCCACAAATTTTTAAAAGACCATATGTTTAAATAAAAAAAATTAAAAATATTTGTGACTATGAAGATTGTTACTTTGCTTGGCGATTCAAAACCAAGTGTTTGTGATTTATCAACAATCAGAACAGAACCATATGCGGCTTTCTAAAATTTAATTTTGATATAATCTAGCACCTTATCAAGGTGAGGTTATCAGGATCATATGAACCCACTGAAATTCTCAGTCTCAGAGGAAAAATAGGGTATAATGCAGAACAAAGGTGGGAAAAGTCCATGCATGTATTTCCTATCTCTTTTTTCCTCTGAATGCTTCTTGTTTTAGCAGAGGAGAAAGTGGATAGGAGTCCCAAGGCTGATCCAGAGAGACTGGTATGGTAAAAACTAAACTATCCCTCACTTGGAATCAAACACTAACTTTTATCTATTGAAGAAGGCTATTGTAAAGCCTTATTTACTGGGCTGCTCACTAATTGCAGTACAGGTGCAGGGGAATGATTTTTCGTACTTTTGGGGGTACAAAGCAATCAAGGTTCTGGGTTAAAAGTTAGTATTGATCTTTTCTACCTCCCATTTATTTTGAAATGGTTTGTCTTTTCTCCTGCTGCTGCTGCTTAAATACTACTCTGCTCCCTTCCAGCTATCTCATATCTTCTATTTAAATGAGATTCATCCATCATTCCTCAATAACCACTCTCTCTGTGTCATCTTTACTTTAATCAAAAGGATTATTTCCGAACTTGTATCACCCAGCTACATATCGGTTTCATTTTTAATTCTTAATCATCTAAAACCAAAACTTAAATA
Organism: Galemys pyrenaicus; assembly: GCA_019455555.1. Lineage (NCBI taxonomy): Eukaryota > Metazoa > Chordata > Mammalia > Eulipotyphla > Talpidae > Galemys > Galemys pyrenaicus. The sequence continues at coordinate 1,994,163 of JAGFMF010012021.1, forward strand.
CCTGATATTTTTAAAGCAGAAATCAATAACCCCACTGACTTGTCATTGATGTAATGCAAAGAGATTAATTGTATTTCAAATGCTTTTCCACTTAACATGTATTAGTGACTTCATTCTAGTATATTTAGAATGACTTCACTATTTTTATTGTCTTATTTTATTTTAACTGAGGTAAAGTTGGTTTACAACACCATATGTGATTCAGAATTATAGTCTCACACCTCTTAAGGTATATGTTACCACACTACACTTACCACCAAAGCCCCCATAATTCTCCACTCCAGTCCATTGTTCCCTTTTCCCCCATACACCTCACTCCAACTAAGTCATAATTGTGTATATGTCTCATTTTCATCATCTCATGGTTTTTTGTTTTGTTTTTTTCTTGCCGCTAATTTTTTACATAGAAAAAATGCCAGTACTTCCGTGGCTAAATTATTTCAGTGTGTAATTTAGACTTTCTTTCTTTTTAAACAGGAGCAAAATTTATTGGAACTTATCCGATACCAGACACTTACAATCCAGATGATGATAAAATATATTTCTTCTTTCGTGAATCATCCCAAGAAGGCAGTACTTCTGATAAGACCATACTTTCTCGAGTTGGAAGAGTCTGCAAGGCAAGATATATTTATTTTGCTTAAGACCTATACATATGAAAAATTAAACATGTAATATTGAATTAAAATTTAAAGTCCAGAATTTTTAAGTGGTAGGATCTATTCATATATCTATTCTATTCAGTAACTTCTGTGTAATTTTATTTTGATGACTAAAAGTAAAAAAAAAAAAGAGGTTCATATTTTTCTAATATTCCAGTTTACTATTTTAGGGTTTGCTACCCAATTGTGAGTTGGTAGTTATGCTGCTTGGGCAGCTTGTTTCTATTAATAACAGGCCATCCTCTCCTCATTTATTGCTATTTGAAGTTAGCTCACCACTTTGTCCTCATCCATGTTTATATACATTCAGTAATCTTATCTTGATATTAAAAGTAACAAAATAACAACTATTGTAACAAACATTAACAGAATCACAGTGTTTTTATGAAACATACATCATCCATGTGAAATTATATATAGTCTCATGGGTGAAATAAGTTGAAAATACATTTATAATATTACCATATACATATTTTAGAGCATTGATAAAGACTAGAGTCTGAGAAAAACTGGAACAAAGGAAAAAAATCATATATACTGATATGTAAAATATTTATTTTAAATAGCACAAATTCATTTTTAATATTACCATTTAATGTAACTGATAAGAAAAGACAGAAATGATGAAACAATTCCATTTTATGTCATCAAAACTTTTATTTGAGTGAATATAAGAATTTATATTTTATACTATATAGAATTTACTACTATTGCTGGAAACATACTTTTGACTTCCGTATATATATATTTTTTAAACTGGACTTAGCTTTATAGAATTAGCATTATTTTAATAGACAGACACCTTTGGTATAAATTCAATTATTAAGAGAAAGAACTCTTAAGTTAATAAATACTCTCAGTGGGACGCTTTCTTTGGTCTTGTACAAACTTTTCATTTTCTTCCATCTGAGCCTATCACTTTTTTGTCTCAATCTGTGCCCTCGAGCTTTTGAACACTTCCACGGCCAGAAATACAAACTGTCATTGCACTTAAAAGTGCTAAAGAAAACATGACTAGAATGAGGCCAACTTGTGCGCACAGATCATTCTTTACCTAGTGTCCTGACCAGTAATATTGTCTCACTCTTATCCCATCACCCCCAGGGGACAGATTCTCTAAAAAGCATCCTCATTCTTTCCGAGTCTGACGATTCAGTAATTCCTTGTGAAGCCTCTTGCCTAGAGATAAATGGCCTTTGCTGAGAGTACTCCTGGTGTGTTAGTCTCAGCACAGTCTCCCAGTGCTGAAAAGCTGTGGTGTGGATTGACACAAGTTGTATATATGAGCTACGTTAAATGTGTCATATAAGATTTACAGTCAATTACATGTATTTCAAGAGTCGGTTTCTGATGAACACATATAATAAGTGTGTGTTTTTTGTTCTGGCTCAATACTTATTTCTTGATAGGCCTAATCCATTTAATATTCATTTATAACAAAGCAATGTTTTTAACTCTGGTATAAATATAGTAAAAGTTAATTTTAGAGGCAGAGAAGTTTGTTTAGGAAAATTCAGTTTTCCAATTTATAAGTGCCTACATTAAATATATAATCTAAATTTTAAATATCAGCCATGGAATATTTTAATTGAATTATGAACAATCCCATAAAACCGAAAAGGCAGAGAGAATTTTAGTGCATGTATCTTCCCACCAAAACAAAACAAGACAAAACAAAAAGGTTCTGAGACCACACAACAAGATTTTGTCACACTATTGTTTTTGGATAAAAAGCTAGCAAATTGTGAGATCAAATAAGAAAATGTGATGAGTGAATTTTCTCTTTACAAAAAGCTATAATAGATGTTCTTCTCACATAGTATATTTCTTTATGCAGTCACTATTTTAAATGAGCAGTATCTTTATATCTACATCTTCCCACTGTGCATTACCAAATGATTGCTATTTTTTTTTTTTTTTTCGTAAACTTCTTATTTGTGGCTCTGCCCATGTTTCTAACTTAGTTTAGGGTTAAATTTTACCAAGACAAAAATGTGTACTTGTAAGTGGAGATTTCACCGACAGGATTAAAAATAACTCAAAATATCTAAAAAATTTGTTAGGTTCTGCAAAGTTTAATTTAAAAAAGCAGCTACTCAGCATCATCATTTTTGCTGTTTTAATATTTTCACATAAAAATGGTTCTTCTGACATGATTTGGAACATACTACTCCTCTGTTGTTTTGGTTTTTACCCCCATGAGGTTATTGTTTTTCTATTTTCAGCAAATAATAACAGATGTATGTCTATGCTATGAAGCAAATTCTATAAATAGATATAAGCAAAGATTTAAGAAGGAAGAGATGATGTTAGAGACAATTAAGAGTTGAGTCTGTACTCTACTGAGTACAGAGTTTCAACAGTACAGGGTCCTTTATGCTGTTTTTCCACCAGCATAATCTCATAATACCTATTTATTTGGTAATACTCAGACTTTTATGCCCCCACTATTTGTTTTCATTTTTCTGATAACTTTCAACCCCATCAAAAACTGTTCCATTTCCCTGTTTCTTCAGCTACTAAAATGAAGTTGCATTATTATTTGCTAAAGATGCTAAATTGTAACTTAATAGTATATAATTATTGGTGGAGGAGGGGGTTTTGGAAATAGCTAAAAATTACACAAAAATGAGTAAATAGTTGTTCACAGAATAAGTGCTAATTTTTCAATTTTGTAATCTATTCATTCATTATTATTGCAATAACACAACAAAGTATAACTTCTGTGCAAAATAGACTAGAAACTGAGACAAAGAAAACTACTTTCCCTCTTCTTTAAAAAAATCACAATCCAGAGAAGAGAATAGAGATATAAACATATAATCATAATATAATTGTAATAGAAATCATAGCTGAGAAATCTACACATTGGAGTGAAGCTCAAAATATGTTTTCACAGGAAGTTGTATTGAGTTCTATAAGGGAAGGAGGACTACACTAAAGAAAGGAAGAGAGATGGGCATTTCAGACAGCACTGAGACAGAGTATATATGGTTTATAGAAGAGTGAATTGTTGTAAGTGGATTTCAGAGGTGTGTATGGGGAGCAATGTCATTTGAGATCGAAGTTGTAAGTTGGAAGATAAGAAGTTTTATTTCCATATTAAGGAGTTTAAACTCTATCCTGGAAACAATGGGAAATTATAAATGTTTTTAGGTAGAGAAGTGACTTGCTAGGTTTAGGTAGCAATAATTTTGAGAATGTACCTGGGTTGAGAAATATTTGTCAATGGGATATCCATGTTAGACGGTTCCCTAAAGATAATAGGAAGAGATACAAGTAAGTTTAAGAGATTGAATATAAGTGTAGATTTCTAAGTATCCTCACTTTATTTCCATTATTTTATTAATTGTTTAGTGTCTATTAGTGTTGTCAGACAGAATTTTCTGTGGATAAGAACATTCTCTCTCTGCATTTACCAACAGAGTAGCCATGTAGTCTTTTAGTGACTTATGACTAATATGACTGGGGAATTGAATTTTATTGTTATTCAATTTTATTAACTTTAAATTGCCTCATTTAACTAGTTGCTACAATTAAGTATAGACCACCAAGTATTCATTTTCTTAAATACATTTTTTGGTAACCTATCCTGTGTGTGACACACTGATAAATAGTAGTTTCACAGAAATTAAAGTCATGATAATGGTACTCAATGATCTTACAACCTAGTAGGGGATATTTGCATTAAACAAGAATATATGCAGATTAATATATAATTGGAAAGGATGATAGGTACTATAATGGAAAAATCACAGGATGGAAGCAGGAAAAATAGGTGTGTTTTAGATTGGCTATGGAAGGTCTCTCTGAGAAATTGAATTTTGAACCATAGATTTAAAGTAATGAAGAAATTAAATGATTAGGATGGGGAAAACTATGCTAGGCAGAAGGAAAAGCATCTTTGAAATCACAGAGATGGGATAAAGCACTTAAGATGTTCACCTCCACTAAGTAGAACAAGTAAGTGGAATATTAGCTTAATAGTGGTTTTTCCCTTTAAAATGTAACGTCAAATTTAATAGACTTCAGAATTTTTGTCTTCTCTATTTATGGTTAGGATTGACTGACTGACGATGCAGATATTAACGTCACGGTGTGTATGAATGTTTGCAAGAGATTTTTGTCCCATTAAATTCTACAAGCATTTTCGTTCTTCTTTACTCCTACCATAGAGACTTTTATGCCCTGTAGATAGGGACTCCTCTATGTTTATTAACTTTGGTTTCCAGGAGCTAAGACAGAGTAGGGAAATCACAAAGAAATAGATTCTGATATTTGGGACAAGAAACACCAAAAAAATTTATATTTTATATTTGGCATTTTTAATTTGATATGGCTCTGAAGTATGCTATTACAATAGCCACTTGAAAATATGAACCTGAGGGTCTGTAGTATCTGAATTCATGAATTTGGAGTTTGTTGGTGACTCTTGAAGACATGGAAGCATCTGAAATCCACCAAGGAAATTTTGATACTGCAAGATGGAAGAGCAGGGGTCTCTCTGGTAGTGCAGTAGAGCATTATGAAGCATTATGAAGCAAACCACAGCCACTGCAGCACGAGTTCGATCCCTGTGGCCGGTCAGGATGGGTGACCCACATAGCACAGCAGACCTCTCCCGCCACACCCACTGCTCCCCTCAGCAGTATGTTTCAGTCTATCTGCCTCTTCTGTTCCCCACTCTGTCTCTGGTGAATCCTCTCACCCCTGCACCTCTAGCCTGTACCCCAGTTCTTGTATGCATAAATAAATCATTAAAAAAAAAGATGAAAGAGCAAGGACAGAATCCTGAGAGATGATGATGCTTAGGAAAGAGCAGAGGACGAGCTTGGCAATTGAGTAAAAAAGACAGTTGAGTAAACACCATTTTGATAGTTAGATGGAGAACTGAGCAAGAATCTTATAACAAGTCAAGGAAGAAAACTGTTTCAAAAAAAAGCGTTTGGGATGGCACAAGAAATAGCTTCAGCACTATGAAGCTATCCACAGCCACTGCTGTAGCATTAGTTCAATCCCTAGCCAGGGAGATGACCCACAAGGTGCACCAGACCTCTCTTGTCTTGCCTGCTGCTCCGCTCAGCAGTGTGATTTCATTTTATCTGCTTGTTCTGTTCCCTACTCTGCCTCTGGTGAATTCCCCCGCTCCCCTACACCTCTGGCCTACACCCCAGCTCTTGCATGCATGCATAAATAAATATATATATGTATATTTAAGTATTTGTCACTAATGTCATATATCAAAATGTAGTAAGATAAGATTATAATTTAAAAAATAGCTATTAGATTTGTTAGTAAAGATGTATAACATACATAACCTTTGCCCAAATGATGTGATAATTTAACTTGAAATCCAATCTAATGTTACATCTTTGCTGTACTTATTACTAGCTCAGTTTTCATTCTGGAAAATGAGAATATCTATCTCTTCCATGACTATTTTATCAGTTAAATTTAAGACTTAAATGAAGTCATGTGGATTTGGATGTGACAGGTATTGGAAAGGTACTGGAAAATGAGTGTGGCTTAGGTTCCTGTTTTCAAGCAGTTAACCATTATACAAGACGGACATGTAAATAATGTAAATCTGTGGTCATACTACAGTGTGTTAAGTACACAGATCACACATACACATACATATATACACACAACACATGCAGATTTTTGGAACCAGATCAGCTAGCTAATGCTTAGAAGCAGAGAAGCGATAGTATGTGTTTATTAGTATATTAGGTTAGTAATAAAAGTTTAATGGGAAGATAAAATATTTTATTAATTTTAAAGGGTCAAAATGACATTTTGCCTTCTTTTTAAAGCAGTATTTATAGTTTGAGCGTAGATATTACTTCTGGACATAGTCAAAAGTTATGATGATATATGTAGAAAAATTGTGTGAAAATTTGAACAGTGCAAATTTTGTAAAGATGAGCGGACAATGTGAAGAACTAAAAATAATTGATTTAGAACCCATTTCATAGGGTGAGTTTAAAAAAATCCAGCTCAGGAAATTAAGTGCCTTTATCCAAAGGATCTCTTTCAAACTCAGATGTTTATCTTTCTTACATGGCAGAACAAAATTTACTAATGAATTATTTTTCAGTAGAATTACTACTTTCCAATTAAGCTACCACTCAGTTTTCTCATATTAAAAATAGGGTGCTTAGTCTAGAATGATTTTGAAAACTCTTATCAAACTTTATAATTTTTTGATCCTGCCTAGTAGCTGATATTTTCAACCATTAAGTAGTGTAACTTACACCCTGGATTGCTCTTTCAGATGGTAAATTACACAGATTTTCATGGCTAGGTAATAAATGCTGACTGGAATGAACAGGTGAAACAGCATGAAATAACACTCTGAGAAGACTTGTGTCTATTTGCTGGGCAAGTTAGTCCTTGCAGATATTATTATTTATGTCTGTGTGATGTTTATTACTGTGTGAAATCCGTTACTCTGTGTGTGTGTGTGTGTGTGTGTGTGTTTGTTTCCCTTCCAGACCCACGCTTAATGTATGGAAATATAAGGCACTTCAATGAGACTTGCTTGCAACTTTCCACCTCAAGGCTGTTTTGCATTATTTTTGGATTCTATTCACTCTGGAAGCATTGTCCATTAGTTTGCTTATGCTAGCCCACTCCAGATCCCAGTTGTAGGTTATGCCAGTTCTTTTTGTTCCGCAATATTTCCTTTTCTCTACGCCAGGAATTCAGTTTGGATGGCCCTTTCACATAACTTGCCTGGGGGTCTAATTAATTGCCCTTTGCTTCAAATCCACTTGCATTGTCTATTTTGATATATGGTCCTATTTGGACAATTACTGCCTTTGAAGATTTGTGTTTTTAGGCTGATGGCACTTTCCGTATTTATTGATCTCCATGAGTCATGGGTTTTAGGTTTTCTTTTTTTTTTTTTTTTTTTTGCTTGCTTTCAGCGTGTTACTTACAACCTAAATGAGAGATTTANATGGGTTTTTGGTTTTATTTTTTTTTTTTTTTTTTTTGCTTGCTTTCAGCGTGTTACTTACAACCTAAATGAGAGATTTAGAGCCCACAAGTTACAGATGTGCTTTTGCTTCACTTCCATCTGTTTTCCTGTCAGAAATTCCTGGGCAAGAATTTATATTGTTGGCTGTAACTTTTTTTTTTAAAGTTAATGAACTCTGTCCTACCTGAAAAAGGCTGCTTAACATGCCTAGATTTAGCTAAATATAATCTGTTACATCTTCTTTACTAAATGCTTTACTGTAGTATATTACTCAAGCCTCATTTCCAATAATCTTTACAAGTTTTTGAACTAGTTAGGAGAAACATGTTCTCCATTTTGATTTCCCAATGGCAAATTAAAAACATCTCTAAAACATCTACTAGAGTTCTTTTTATGAAAAAAAAAAAAAAGTCCTCAAAAACCTCTAGAATTTATTCCTTAAAAATCGCTGTGTTCAATACCTGCCCTACAAAATTTTTGTTTGTTTTTCTTCCCTCCCCTTTCTAAGATATTTCAGTTTGTATAGTTGTAGCTCTTGTAGTAGGGATGTGATTATTAGTAGATGAAGGAGAAGACTTGTTTTAATGATTTTTTTTACTCTATATAATAATTACATGAGGCAATTATAGTGTATTGCAAAAGAAGACTCATGGTCTGAAAATAAAATTTCCACATAATTCTTTGTGTTGATTCAGTGAGTATAGTGTCACCATCTTCCATGAGTTCATTTAGTGAATTAAGATATTCTCATTTAAGCACTTCCTCTTATATAACAATGAACTCTGATACACTTGCTATCTCTTCTAATGAGACTTTTGGGATCTTAGTCCAGATTTTCTTGCCATTTCTACCTTCTCATAATCATTGTTTCAAGCTTCTCCCAAGGCCATTCTGGGTGTGGATTATCATCATTATTTTACACAGCCCCATGCAGATCATGTTTATTAAGTTTACAAAGGTTTTAAAACCTGTCCCTAGAATTAACTCTGTGAAGACTAAGGCAGCACAGATAGAAGTAGATTGAATAGTTGCTCTGAAATGTCATGTGCTGTGACCACATCACCAGGTTTTCCTGATACAAATTGCATCTTAAAACCTGCAAGGTACAATTCTTATTATGAATGAAAAATCAGATACAGAATATGAATGATGAATTGAAATGTAATAGGTACAAAATAAAAAACCCAGAAGTACTAAATTGACCTTATCTAATTTGTTAATTTTGTCAAAAGAATCAATAGAAAGCTGTGTGCTTACTTCAGTGTGATAGTTTCAATTATAGAAAATGTCTTACTAATTTACAACTACAATTTAAACCACATTTCAAGAGAAAGTGGGTAATGGTATGTCTAGCTAAAATCTCTGAAATTAAGTGTTACCATTAGTAAAACTGGAGTGTGTATGCAAAAGATGTTGTATGGATTATGGTTTTCAGAGTGTTTCAGAGACTGACATTCTCTTGCTTATACAAAGATACAAAAGGGAAACATTTGGCAAAAGAACAAAATTTTAAGCAAAGTAAAATCTATAATCACTGACCCAAGCATCAACCCCTTTTTAAAGTACTTAAGGTGTGACATTCTCTAGTGTTTATTGATTTGAGAAGCCTGGTGTCTTTCATCTTAAACTCATTTTAATAGGGTTACAAATCTCGGGCTATATGTCCATATTTTAATAGAATACAACATTCTCACAAATACCTTGGAGATTTTATTTATCTTCAAGACTTAAGAGCATAGGAACTGAAAGCCAATCATTACATTTTCCAAGAGTGACTGTTTCCCAATATATAGGTGAAAATGACAATATTTATAAAGTGCCGAGAGATTGTTGAGTACAATGATATGGATAAAAACCATGTTTAGCAGATGAACCCAGCATGGTGACCTAAAGGTCAAAAGACTCACTCAATATAAGTTCATGTGTGACAGCTTGTAGCTACTCTATATGTCTATGTAAGATTTATAGGAGCTTGAGTTTACTGGGACAGTGAAAGGAAAATGGGATCACCATTAACCTTCCTCATGACTGATCTACTCATTAGAAGGTATCATGATTAGAAAATGATAGTATTTTTCATAATACGCAGCCATCACCCAATCAAATGCCTCAGAATACTGTATTTTAAAGCTGATGAAAGATTGGAAGTTGTGTTTTGTTTCATCTTTGACTTCTTTCTTTTATGTTTTTTATTAATCATTTTTAAAGAAAATTTTGCAAACACTTAAAAAGCTACAGAAAATAAAAAATCTGGACCCCTCAGTACTCACCACCCAGATTGAACACATGTGGTCTGTGTTGTTTACATTTAATTTCTTTGTTACTTTCATCTGCATCTTTGTGTAGAGGATGTCAAGGCTTTTGGCAATCTGACCACAAAGAAGCTGTGATAAATAGAGTAGAGGCACAGAGAAGTGACCAGTGACTAAAAGCTGCTGATTCTGACATCTCAATAATAAATCTATTGTGTTAGTGAGACGGTTGTGTTCTTTAGAACTTCACAAAAATAAGCAAGGAGGTGACAATTTAGTACAAAAGTGGTTACCTCCCTTTCAGCCCTCCTCTGGGCTTAAAGTTCTCAGGGGGGATTGTGTGGATTTGCAAACAAATCCAGGGACTGAGAGCTGCTCAACAAAGTCAGTCAACTGACACTTCCCCGCAGGAGAAATACAACTCTTTCTGAAGTGAACTTTGCCATCCCAGGTCATGCTTCTGGATGTCTGTAAGAGTTACTATTCAGTCATTAAATGCTTATAATCCATTTCTGAGAGCTATTATCCCCGAAACTATACTTGTTTCCCTGATGACAGCAGGTGGCTTTCATCTTTGACCTGGATTTTTTTGTTTATTTTTATCTTTTTATCCCTTGAGGGACCAAGGAAAGCTGCTCAGATGGATAGGCAAGAGCATTTAGATAGTCTTTTGTTTAAAGGATTGAAATTTCCATTTGTCAGTTTAAAAAAATGCAGGTCCAATATAAATCTCTTTCCTGTCCAACAAATTTAGAGCTAATAAAATGGAAGTTTATCATGATTTTTCTTAAAGAGTGGTGGTAATTGTGAACAGAAAGGGGAATGGTATTTGAATATGGACACTTATTGTCATTTTTATTTCATTGAATGTTTTAAGGAAGGACTGCTCATTCATTTTATAATGAAGTAGTCATGTGTACCTGGTAAAGGAATGTGATTGAACAAAATTAGATACATCTCTTTATTCATTGAGTAAAATAATGTGTGAAAATACTCATGCTAGTCTTAAAAACAGTAAGTCAAACAAGCCTTGGCATTATATTCATGATAGTTGGTGTATTTCTTATAGGTATTACATTGACAGTGTTTTTCAAATTTATTATTGCCACTCGATATAAAAAAATTAGACAATGAAAATTTAAGAAATGTCTACAGTTGTAAGAAGAATGCATTAAAATATTTAAGAGTTTAGCTCCAGCTTTATTCTGTACAACTAGGATACTCATGCACACATATATACACACATATGAAGACTTTATGTGTGTGTGTATGTATGGACGTGGCACGTGAATTAGAAATGTAATGAAGGGTCATTTGTATTGAAAAAGACTAGTTATCTTATATTTTTAAATTTAAGTCTTTGAATAATAATTACAGATAACATTTCTCACTGGAATCATAGTGTAAATTAATATGGAAATCATTATTTTCAGAGGAAGCATCAATATTTTTAACCATTCATATTCATTTCTAAGTTTGTATTTATTAAATGATTGAAATTACTAGCATTAAAATTTATGTCTTCTCTAGATTTATCTAGACACATCTGATGTTATCCAGTAATTGGCTGAAACAGAGATTATATATATTATTGAGCAGTGATACTCAAATAATATAAATACCTTATATAAAATATATATTTAAGAGCAGTCATAAACATTTGTTTACGAAGATTAGTATATAGAATATATTATGTATTCATTTTCTTAAAAGAAAGCTTATTATTCAGTTCTTTGCTAAATCTTTTAGTAATCCTTCCTTGTGTACTAAATAACATACAGACACATTGGCCAGCTTTTAAAGCAGTCTTTGGTCTTACCGCAGTGACTTTTCTAATACTTTCCTTCACTATTTCAATTTATCCCGGTCTTCATCTAAACCAACTTTGTTCTAGTTCTCATACATGTTCTGAATTGGTCTACCTGTTGTTATTTCCCTTCAGTTTCTGGCAACTAAATATTTCCCGAAATAATCCTCTCTGAACCCACCTATCATGTTAAAGATATGGATTCTAACTGTTCAGTAAAGTGTGTTCTGTTTTCTAACTGGAAAGAAATTTCAGAGGAGATTCAAAATCTTTAGCATTATCTGCATTTTTATTTATACTTTTCTAAAGCTATATCAATTTTTTCTTGAGTATTTACTTAATCACTATGAAATGTGTTTATTAAATGTAACAAATAGGGTGTTAGTGATATAACTGGTGTAGGTGTTGGGTAAAATAATGAGTTCATTTGTGGTGAAAATTAAAAGCTATTAGAAAGTCAGCTAAATGTTATTTTGCTTTCTTTATCACCATGTGTCAGCAATTGTAAACAGTATCAGTGGCAAAACACTACTGCCAGAAAGTATTTTGTCTGTGCAAGTTTTCACAATTGCTATGGTTTTCACTGTTAATGTTATGTCTATGTGTATATACATATATGTGTCCCTAGCCCCCAACAGCATGAACTCAGCTGCCTGTGTAAATTCATAAAGATTTGGAACCTTATAAAATGTGAAACAGTGTGTCATAGCATAAATTGTGAGGCATGATTTTTTTCACTAAGTACAAATTTTAGCTTAATAATAAGATATTTTATGGAATTCAATGTGTTTAAGTTTGAAATAAGTCTTTAGAGTATGGGTAAGTCCACAGAACAACTCAAGAATTATTTCTTATTTAGGCAGAGAGTTATTATGAAATCATTCTGTTGTTTATAAAAGGGACATAAAACATGTTCAGTCTGAGTGCCATGTTAAACGCTTCGTGTTCGTGCTAAGACCATAAAGATAACGAAGGTCTCTGGTCTCAAGGATGTTACCTTCTCAGCTTTCCCACAAATCTAAGGGTAAATCTAAGGTTTGCTCTGCCACTTCGGTATGTCATCTGAGATTGGGATTTCTGTATTACCCATGATAATACTAAAAGAGATCTGTCTTTTCCCTCTCCCAGATCTCTCATTCACCATCTCCCCCTTTCTTCAAGATAATAACTATTTATCTGACTTTGAATTTTGCTTGGAGTGTAGTCATATAGCTGTTTTTCTCTGATTTACTTTTCAGAAATAAAGAAGGATGGATAAGCTACTTCCTAGATAAAAACAAACTTGAAATTTGACAGTAAACTTTACAGAACGTTGACCACATGAAGCATATAAATTGTTATAGAATTTACATGTTAAACATAAATACATTAGTGGAATGTGACTCCAAAAGTACTTTTTGAAAGTTGAAGCTTTACTTAATGGACTTATACAATAAAAGTCTCATTTTATTTATTACAAGCATAGCAGATCTGTTTGACTCAAACAAAGTCATTAATTTAGTATTCACAGGGACGTATTAAATTAAAAATAAAAATATTTCTTTTTACGAACTATTGAGTGCCATAATCCTGTTTATTCTATTTACTTGATTTAAACACTTATATTTTGCTAAATGTCTAATGAATATATTTAATGAAGTATTCAGAATAAAATATTGATCAAAATAAAATATTGATCAACACAATATAAGATTGTTTTTATGTGTGTTATTACAGACAAGTAAGTGCCCTTGATATTTAATTAGTAAGGTACTGAATTTGAAAAAAGACTATTTTTAAGTCTATACCAAAGATATTTCTAAAGATGCAAATATTGATATTAATCATTTTCAGACTATGAGTCCTGCGGAAGCATTTATTGACCACAAGTTCCTGGCCCTATGCTAGGTTTTTATACAACATTTCCACCTAATCGTCAAAATTGTCATATTTCAAGGCATTAATCTTTTTATTGATGGGAAAACAGAGACTTGGAGTATTAAAGAACTTTTTGTAGGTCATGAGTAAAACTTGGCAGAGATGGGGTTTGAATCCAAAACTGTCTTGTTTACTGCAGCATGCATATGCATGTACTTGTTCCAGAGAGCTGTGTTGCTTGCATTGCATTCATTTAGCCAAGAGAAAGGCGTTTAATGTTGAAGGACAAAACTTCTCATTCAGAGTTCCTTCATTCAGAGTTCAAGGACTTATATATGTAGGCTGTCTGTCTTTGTAAACTGACATAAATAAGATACTGTCTGTAATAAGCACTATTTTTGGTTGGGAATAGAATTATGTCAGTAACTGTGTATCTTTATTTTTCTCTTTTCCCAGAATGATGTAGGAGGACAACGCAGTCTGATAAACAAATGGACCACTTTTCTTAAGGCCAGATTGATTTGCTCAATTCCTGGAAGTGATGGGGCCGATACTCATTTTGATGAGCTTCGTAAGTCACATGTTCATTTTTTATTAAAAAATGTATTCTTGCTTAATTAAGTAATGCAGCATTTATTTTATTTTAATCCCAAATGCCTGATTATATAACCAATATAGCTCACAGCAGTGGTTCTCACTATCTTTGAACACACAAAAATATGAAGGTAGAGATGCTCTAGATCTGGATTCATGCCTATTGTCGTGAGGCAGCGCTCTCTTTCTAGGCACCCCAAAGTTAGTGAAGGAAGAAAAACTGCAGCAAAGACAGACCCATACTTCTCCATGTGGTCTTTCACTTTGAGGGAGACACTATAAAAAAGCTGGCAAGAACTTGGGTTCCTTATTCTGCAGATGCCCTCTGGTGGAGAACGTGGGATATTTGGTGAACTCTGTCTCTGACATGTTCACAAAAAATGACCAGAGACATCGTTTTCATTGCCCCTCTTAATCCTCTTCTTCATTTCCCCTAACTTCTCTCACAGCTAATTTCAGAAGGAATATTTTCAATTTTATATATATATATATAATGTCAACACCACTAATTTTTATTTTCTTAAACTTTTTTTTTTAATGCAAGGGTAAATGACTATTACTGAATGGTTTGTTGGTGTTCTATTTTACCATGTTAAAATATACATTTGTATTCATGGATTAACTCTCAATTTGTATTAAACACACTCACATCTTAAATAATCTTTTACATGACATTGTTTGTCATCATTTGGTATCAGCACCCCATTAATTACTTGTGTAGCTAACTTCATAGCTACCAAATACTCCATTGGATTACTAATAAGTTGACTTAATTAGAGAACAGCGCTATTCTACTCTACAGAGTAAAAATAATTTGTGTTTTCAGTTTTTCTTCTTTTGGATGCCACCTATTCCCAATTGGAAACAGTCATGGGTGATTATCAAGTGAACAATCATTTATAAGTGATTGAAGTAAATACCTGGGTCGTTAAATGTCCAGCTGAATATCATAATATAATGACTTTCATTTTGATTTTATATACTAACTAGA
The DNA here is from genome assembly GCA_019455555.1 of Galemys pyrenaicus. NCBI lineage: Eukaryota > Metazoa > Chordata > Mammalia > Eulipotyphla > Talpidae > Galemys > Galemys pyrenaicus. The sequence goes on from JAGFMF010012021.1 coordinate 2,009,311, forward strand.
GTCTCAGAATTTGCATTATTAAAGAAAAGCAAATGTAATACTGGAAAGCAGATATAGTGAATTATTACTTTTTTTCCCATTAATAGAAGATATTTACTTACTCCCCACAAGAGACGAAAGAAATCCTGTAGTATATGGAGTTTTTACTACAACCAGGTATGTTAAAGAAATATTTGCAATCTTTATAGAAAATTGTTATATGTGTGGAGGCCAATAGAGTTATATATTCTTTTTGTCCCTTCCTTTTTAGGTAGCATGCTATACCATTTTTTCATTTTACTTTTTCACTTAGTATTTCTTAGAAATATTTTATACCAACAAATAAAATATTTTCATGTTCTTTTAACATGGGCATAGTTATCCCCTGTGTTGATTACCACAATATTTTTAATCAGTCCACTGTACATTTCCAATATCCTTGACTGGTAAAATAATACTTCAGTGACTAACTTCATACATATGCTATTCCCTATGTGAGCAAGTGTATCTGTGACACTAGTCCCCAAAGTAAAACTGCTGTGTATGAAGACATATGATTATCCTCATCACTTGTTATGATTAGTTTATGCTTATACCTTAAATATGCCAAACTGTGTGACTTAGAAGTAATACTAAGAAATGCACTTCTTAGTCACTGGTTTGACTATAATCGTGAGATGGAATAATCTTGATTTTTAAAATGTTAACACAGAAATTTCCCCATAACCTTGTAAGGTGGTAAATATGGCTCTTGATCACCATCTCACTAGTCCACTAGTTAGGGAAAAGAAGGTCATATGACTTGCTCAAAGAAGAGGAGTCAATTACTAACAAAATGAGACAAGAACTAAAGATGTTTTCCTAATTTCTACCCCAGTATTCTTGTCTTCTGTCTGTGTAATACTCTCTTGAACTTGTCTCACACTCTGTGACTGCCTCAAAAGTTGCCCTAGTATCTATGAATCTTTCTCAAAAAATATACTGTTTTTTTTAAATTCAATCTTACATTTGATTATGTTTAATCCATGTCTTTCTTCCTACATATTGTCTATGATAGATACTTTGAAACACTTTTCACTATTTCCATAGTTCTGTCAGTCTTTATTGGTATCTATCAGTATTAGTATTGAAGTAATCTATGGTATTGGTATTAAGAAGTTGTCTTACTGTTTTCTTTTAAATAAATTATTAAAATATTTTTAGGGATATTATTTCTTCTCTTTACCCTCATTTACTTCAAAATACCTAAGTGTAAACGTATGTTACTATTGGTTCACAGTATGCTAGAAAAAATGATATTTGTTTAATTATGAGATATGGAATATGAATATTTAAATATGGGAATAAAGATGATACCTTTGGAAGCTGTTAATTTGGACTGCAGTTTCTGGTTTTGTAATTTCTATAATTTTATTTCCAGAAATAAAACAAGATGAAAACACTTGCTGATAGTGCTAACAATTCTCATCATTAGTTTGCAAAAATTTATAGAATTTCTTTTTTTTTTTTAAAGATTTATTTATTTATGCATACAAGGACTGGGGTACAGGCCAGAGGTGTGGGGGGGGCGGTGAGAGGATTCACCACAGAGAGTGGGGAGCAGAACAGGCAGATCAACGGAAGTACACTGCTGAGGGGAGCAGTGGGCGAGGCAGGAGAGGTCTGCTGCGCCATGTGGGTCCCCTCGCTGGCCAGCGGCAGGGATCGAACTCGTGCTGCAGTGGCTGCGGTCTGCTTCACAGTGCATTGCTTAACCCAGGGAGTTAAGGGAGGCCAAAATTTATAGAATTTCTATGGATCATTTCTGCTTCCAAACAATGTGGTCTACCTACAATAATGATTAAAAATTACATAAGACCATACATTCATGATAAAAAACCAAAAACATTTCATTAAGATTTTTAAAATTAATTAAAAATGTTGAAACAAATTATACAAAGAAATTACTATTATGTCAAATTATTGTATTACATATATAAGGTCAACTATTCAAGATGGAGAAAATTTTTATATTAATTTCAGATTTTTTAATTTATTTAAAATGTCAAAAAATTTTGAGGGAATAACTATTATTCATGACATTTGTTTACTTTAGAAAACAGATAAATGAGACCCATTATTTGAATGTCTAAGTTACTTACTTTTTAAAAAGTAGATAATGTAACTTTTTAAGCTTTTTAAAAAGAAATGTTATGATGGGATAACTTCAAATAAAATTCAACAGTACGCAGATACAGTACTTTTATTTGCATATTCCTTTCTACCATCAATTTTCCAGGTAAATTCCTAGTAATCCATCAAATATCAATTTAGATAGCCCATCCTTCCTTAAAAACTTACCAAACAGCTTGTATTGGATACTCAGTCATGTACTACCTTAGCTCACTATAGTTACTTGTAATGTAAATATTATACACTTACTCACTGTTATGTGACCTAATCTCCTTGAATACATTTTGTCTGCAACATCTGTCAAATAGAATGCACTGAACAAATCTGTCCATTGTACCTGGTATATTTTGTGCTCAATAATGTCCACTGAGTGAGCCAGTGAATGAGTGAAACATGTTGCTTTTTTCTAGCTCCATCTTCAAAGGCTCTGCTGTTTGTGTGTATAGCATGGCTGATATCAGAGCAGTTTTTAATGGTCCATATGCTCATAAGGAAAGTGCAGACCATCGCTGGGTGCAGTATGATGGAAGAATTCCTTACCCCCGACCTGGCACAGTATGTATCCAATTTAGTAGTCAAATTATTTTAATTCCTATGTTTTCTTCCTAATTCTATTCTATTATACTTTTCACCAAAACAGTAGGGACTGCACATTTAAAAATAACTATTTTTATTTATAGTGATGCAGTAGTAGCACTTCTTTCCTTCATTAGAAGTTAACATTTCTCTTTTGAGTAAGAATTTTAAGGAAATAATGGGCTATATCATGAAGAACAGACTATACTGAGAGTATAGTTACATTAATTGATTTACTACCTAGAAAGACAAATACTTCTACATGGAAATACCACATAAGTCATTCCTCCCATATGAAATCTTGCTGATTGCTAGAGTCTTCTAGTCTCCAATTCTACTTTGAAAAGTAGAATCAGTTATAGTGGTTTATTTGAGTGTTCTCTTTTCTTGTTATGCATTGATCTCTATTATGTTGCACCTTGAGATAATAGGCATTTTCTAGATGAATAAAGACCCTGAGAACACTGAGTTGAAAATTATTTTCAAATAGTAAAATTCATATTTAAAGCACATATTATAGAATTATGTTTTAGAGCTTATGCATCTGGTTTTTAAAAAAACTGCAGTTTAAAATAAATATTTGTATTATAAATGGATTTTTTTTGTTTTATCAATATGTTTAAAACAACTTAAGTTGCTTTAGGATTGGCTAATTGACCTACTATAAAGAGAAATGTGTTAAAACTTTTTTTCATTTAGGATTAATTTTGAATATTTGTTCTAAGAGGTTGAAAATACTCATCAACATTTTTGAGAAAATTTAGTGACCTAAGTCATCAAATTCTACTGAATATTATATTTTCCATATGTTCATTCTTAAGGGGGACACAGCTGGTAGCCAGACTGTCTAAATTCTTTCCATCATCCTTTATATGACTTAATTAAATTTGGGAAGCACACTATACAACCCTCTTATTTTCTCTTTCCTAATTCCGCATTATAAATACATTTTAAATGATATTTTTGACCTGATTATAAAGTAAATTTTATGGAAAGAATTTCTTTTTGCAAATAATATTTTTAGAAGTTACTCTTTTATTTTCTTTGAAAGTTGTATCTGTGGGCCTCCCTGGTGATGCAGCGGGTTGAGCGCTGCACCATGAAGTATCTGTGGTACAGCAGCCCGGGTTCTAACCCTGGCCAGGGAGAGGACCCACATGGTGCAGCAGACCTCTCCTGTCTGGCCCGCTGCTCCCCTCCCTCAGCAGTGTGTTTCAGTCGATCTTCCTGTTCTACTCCCCTCTCTGTCTCTGGTGAATCCTTTCCCCAGCTCTTATATGCATAAGCAAATAAATATTTTTAAAAAATCAAAACCTTAAAAAACAAAAGTCATATCTGTTCTGACTTTTTTTTTTTAAAGATTTTTTTTTTTAAAGATGCATGCAAGCACTGGGGTACAGGCCAGAGATGGGGAGGGGTGAGAGGATTCACCACAGAGAGCAGGGAGCAGAACAGGCAGATCAACAGAAGTACACTGCTGAGGGGAGCAGCGGGCACAGCAGGCGAGGTCTGCAGCGCCATGTGGGTCCCCTCCCCAGCTGGAGGCAGGGATCGAACTCGTCCTGCAGTGCTGCAGTTTGCTTCATAGTGCGTTGCTTAACCCACTGCACCACCAGGGAGGCCCTATTCTGACTTTTTAATGTATTTGTTTATTATATAAATTATATATATAAAATATCTGTTTATATTTTTCCTATATATTTTGTAGCAGCAACATAGATTGTAGGTAATATTGGAAAAATCTCTTCTAAAGGTTTTTCAAATTTTTACAGCCTTTATAAATCTTTAGCATGACTCTATGGAGAAAGTACTGTTATTAATACCATTAACAGATGTGCAAATTTGGGCACAGAGATGTACAATAACTTGCTGGAGGTAATGAAGCTGTGAGTAGTGCTTCTGAGTTTATAACCCAGATATTCTAGCTGCAGAGTCCAACCTCTTAGTCCTTGTTCTCTTATTTCATATTAAAACTACTTTATGTTAAATTATATTTCCCCCTTTCATAGAAAAGTTTTCATTGAATATATGTATATATTTATACATACTATATAATACATTTTGTGTATTTTTGTTATATGTTGAATATATGAGAAACGTCAATATTCCTCATAGGGTCTCTATACTTTTTAAAATTTGTAAGCACACTTGCTTCTGAGGCTACTTTAGCTTGTTTTGAGAAGGATGATTAAAACTTAGAAGGAGCTCTAGCTGGGGAAGTTTTATCATAGTAGGCTTCTGGAATTAAGTATCAAAAACTGTCATATTCTTAGATGCTTGTATATGAATTTATTTTTAACAGACAGTGATCATTCATTTCATTAAAATGAAATAGAGCTTTTCCAATCACCTGAAAGTTGCAAGAGAAAAAATTGGGAATTGAGTTCATCCATATTAATTACAGAAAATTATTTGCTTGCATCTATACAGCAGTTGATTCTTACTATAATAAGAAATTGAAACTGATTGTCAAAATGATAGCATGCAGATGCATCAGACATTACTTTCCAGTTACAGAGTAGGTTCAAGATGCGGCAGAGGTGATGGTAGACACTGCTGCCCTGCTCCTGTGCAAAAGAGCTGTGGATGTCAGGAGACATTAAGACAATGCCCACATCACCTGACTCTCACATCACTCTCATGAGTGCACAGCCCCTTTTTTGAACTGTGACTAAGGGCCACCCTTCCCACCCACATTCACCATAATGAAACATAAATGTCTGAGTGAAAGGTATCTCATTAGTGAGAAAGGAAGTACCACATTATGTTAAACAGATAAGTCTTTGATGCTAAATACTCAAAAACATGAAGTGTTTACATTGTAGACACTCTTGAAGAGTTCATAATTATCTCGAGAATAAGCTGCATGCAAACTACCAAAAGAAATTTAGCTTTTAGTTCTTCTTAGGAAGTTAGAAAAGAAAAAATATTTTCAGGCATAAAGAAGTGCCATTTAACAAAATATATCTTTTGTCTATCTAAACATCAACAATTCTCATAAAATTCCTGTACTTTTTAAAAAATGTGTAAACACATTCATATTTGAAGCTAACCTTCGAGAATTCCACCTTGTAACTAGTGTTTTAACTATAGCCTGTACTTGGGTCTCTCTTGAAACTGAGACAAAAAGACAGTCTCCTCCAGAAAACTACAGCAGAGTACTTTGGTGAGGTAGAGTATGTCTTTTTTTTTTTTTTTTTTTCCCCAATCAAAATTGGAGAGATTTTGTAAAATTCAATTGACTCTGGAAGATTTTTTATTTTGCTTTATAGTTTTGGCTAAAAGGGAGATTTCCTGTTCTGAGCTAAAAATCAGATTATATCTAGCCTTGTTTTGATGTGGAGAAACCATATAAGTCAGTCTAAAGAATTTATTATTCTCAACAATTATATCGAAATATTTTAAAAATTGTTTTTCATTGACCAATCTCTTCCAATCCTGTATAAAAATAGTGATGACTATTCTTCCTGACAGATGGAAATCTTCAGGAGAAAAAGGACAATAATTATTTGCAAGTAAATTTAACTTTCATACTCTCTTTGAAATCATTGACTAAATTTGAAAATGTCTGAAATCATGCATAACTGAGTAACCATTTATTTCATTACTTTTTTTGTAGTTAGTTTTAAAATGATATCTTGTTTCTTATTTGCATACAATGTTGTATCTCCGGTTTTCTACATTTTAGTTTATATTTGGAAGGCTGATATTGAAGTTAGAAACATATTTGATGTGAAAAGCAATCACACAAGTGCTTTTCATAAATTAACCTACCATTTTAAGTAACTCTATATTCATAAAACTATTGAAATTACATTTCACGGTATATCAAGTAACTATACTTGTAAAATTTGAGAATGGATGATAGAGACCACGTAATTCATCTTATTTTACGGAGGAGGAATCTGATGCCCAGAATATTCAGATAACTTTCCCATGGTCACTGCTCCTAAAACAGCAGAATGAAGAGCAGCACTGGCGATTTCTGACCAGTCTTCTCTCCTTCACTTTTTAAATATTCCCTAATATTAATCTAGTCTTTAAATTTACCTGATTGCTATTGTGTTGAATGCTCAACTTAAAATTAACTGCATGTATTTCTGCATCATCTCTTGATTTTCTCTCAGTAAGTTTTAAATGATACTCTCGACCTTACTATTTTCTACAAAACTCCAACTCAGAAATTTTAGTCACAGACCATTATTGAACAGTCCTCATGATCCAGACACAGTGATAAGCATTTCAGTGTTATGTCAGCAAGTTCTTACAGCAGCATGGCAGTGCAGATATGATTATGCTGGCTTTGTGGATAAGAAAAAGTCCACTGAGGCTAGGCGTACACTCACGGTCTCATAGCTTGTGAAGTGGTAAGACGGAATTAAATTTAGATCCACCTGATGCTGAATAAAATGCTGTTTAACTCCTTGCCATTCTACTTTCAAAGTGCTAAAAGGAAACAACCAGATAGAACCTTGTGCTACTTCCTCAGGTATTTAATCTGTTTTCTGTTAATTCGCCAAATGATTTGCTTTCTGTGAAATGGCAAAATGTTTACTGAAAGTCACTTGAAACCTAAGTAAAAAAAATTAAATAGTTCATTTACAAAAAAACACCTTGGCTCTTACATTTTCTGTATTAATATAGCTAATAAGATTGAATTCTTAGACGTTCTTCCGGCAGTGCCTAGCACTGACCTTTTCATTCAGATAAATGAAAGCTACAACATTCAACCTGACATAGCTCCTTAAATTTTTAAGTTTTGTCAGAATTTTGTACTTCCCATGACAACGTGCCACACCTAAGCTCCTAGTCTTACAGTGATACTGCTATTCGACAATGTTTTAAGTCAGGAAACTTAAGGATCCACAAGATAGATTTATAGAACTTCTTCACAGCAAGTGATTTTCTGCCCTCTGGTGTCCAAATAGGGTGTCTGAACAAACAACATTTTCTTCAGGTGGACTTTTCTGATAATTACTGAACTGCTGACTCTTGGTAAGCAGAAGTTCCAAGTGAAATATAATGTGAAAAAACCAACCATCTAGTTAGTGGTTCAGGTCAGAAGTAAAGCCAAACTAATTGGGTCACAAGAAGCTTGCAGGCTTCTAGGAACCAATGTTTTGGTGAAGAGATACACAAAGGATAAGATATTTCTTTATTTTTAATTTATTATAAAATATTCACTCAGTAGTTTTATTGTGTGGATAGGAATCTTAAAGATATATATGTGTGTGCAAAATAGTAAATATTTATTTGAAAGTGAGTTATAGTTTTTAAATCATTTCCTTATCAAAAACATGAGAAGTAAGTATTCATATTTTGAGTGTGTGGTAAGAATGTTTAGTATGATATCTACCTTCTTAACAGAATGATTAGCATACAATACAGTCAGTTTTATTATCTACATGCATATTGTTGTACAGATTGATCTTGTGTAACTGAAATTTGATACCACTGGTTGGTGACTTCCCCTATGGCTGGCTATTCCTCTATCCCCTTAGATACAACAGTTCATGTATGTTTTTCAATATATATGTATTTTATTTATTTGTATATATTGTACATCATTATTCATTTTTGTACAGTATTTCCTTTCTTTTCTCAGGTGTAGTCCCCATATAATTCCCACCACCAGTTCACTCATGCACCATCACCATAGTCCCTTGTGCTCTTCCTCCCCTGTTTTGATTCCCCTCCCTCGCTATCCCCTGCAGAATGTCTCTGACTTATAGTTGCCTGTTAATTTTTTGTTTGTTTTTGTTTTTATCTTTTCCCTGATACCTTATTTTGTTCCGCTATAATTCTCCTATAAGTGAAACCAACCAATATCTTTCTTTCCTTCTGGCTTATTTCACTGAGCATAATCCCTTCTAGCTCCATCCATGTTGCTGCAAATGTCATTAATTTATCTTTTTTTTAATTACTGAATAGTATCCTGTTGTGTATATACCACACCTTCTTGGTCTAGTCATCTACTTTTGGGAATTTGGGTTGTTTCCAAATCTTACCTATTATAAATAGTGCTGCAATAAACATAGGCGTGCAGGTATGCTTTTGAATTAATGTTTTTGTGTCCTTTCTGTAGATCCCTAGGAGTGGAATTGCTGAGTCATATGGTAACTCCATTTTCAGTAGTTTGAGGAACCTCCACGTATTTTTCCATAGTGGTTGGACCAGTTTGCATTCCTACCAGCAGTGTAGGAGAGTTCCTTTTTCACCACATCCTTGGCAACATTTGTTGTTGCCAGTTTTTTCAAAATGTACTATTCTCACTGGTATAAGGTGATATCTCATTGTTGTTTTGATTTGCATTTCCCTATGAGGGATGTTGAACATTTTTTCATATGCCTGTTGGTCATTTGTATTTCCTCTTTGGAGAAATGTCTTATTAGCTCTTCTGCCCATTTTTTTGACTGGAATTTTTTACTTTGTTTTTGTTGAATTGTATGAGTTCTTTATATGTCTTTGTGATCAGTACATTATCAGTTGTATGGAGTGCAAAATTTTTCTCCCAATCAGTAAGGTATCTCTTTGTTTTGGTTAATGTCCCTTTTGCTCTACAGATACTTTTTATTTTATTTTTAAGATTTATTTTATTTATTCATTTATGCATATAAGAGCTGGGGTGTAGGCAAGAGGTGCAGGGGGGTAAAAGGACTCACCAGAGACAGAGCAGGGAGCAGAACAGGTGGATTAACTGAAATACACTGCTGAGGGGAACATCAGGCAAGACAGGAGAGGTCTGCCACACCATGCAGGTCACCTTCCTGGCCTGGGTTTGACCTGTTCCACAATGAATGCTGACAGCTCCATAGTGCTGAAACCTAACCCCTTGCACCACCAGGGAGGGAGGGCCCCACTTATATTTATTTTCTTTGAAAATATACTAAGTGTTCTAACTCACAATTAAGAACAATGCAATTGAAGTCAGCTTTAAATGAAATTAAAACTTGTAAACATAATGAAACCTCAAGAAAAATTCTTGAATTCTGCTATTATATCTCTAAAATTGGGAGGTAATCAGTTAAGATGGCCAGATGCTTTATAGTTTGATATAATCCCAGCTGTTTTAGTTACAGCAGTTCTATTCCTTACTTTGGAGAGACAGAAACGAAAGTAGAATCATGTAGTATTTGTCTTTCTGTGACTGACTTACTTCACTTAGATGAAGCAGCATTGTGTCCTCCTGGTTCATCTATGTTGTTCCATATTGCAGAATTTCCTTTTTAGGGATGAAGATTATTTGATACATTCACCAGTCACATTTTAATTGTTTCTACATGTAGAATAAAGCTTTTTAAGAAAAGAAAATAGAGATCTACCATACAATCCAGAAATCCCTCTTGTGGGTATTTATTTAAAAGAATTGAAGTTAAGAGCTTAAAAAGAGATTAGCATTGCTATTTTTATTGCAGAATTATTCACAATAGCTAACATGTGAAAAGTACTTGTTTTTGAAGCCCAAATCATTGTTGATTTTACTGTTAAATGGTTTAACTTTAGTTTTAAAGATCAAAATTTACATGTTTCCTAAATATAGCCCCATTTTTTGGAAGGGTACAAGAAAGAGGAAATTATGGATACTTTATTTTGATTTCATAACTTGATTTACTACAAGTCTACACTGGTGAATGATAAACACATTGTAATTCCCATTAATAGCTTAACATCAGCAAAACTTGTTCATTTTTATGTAGTGATATTAAAGGGGGACTGAGGAGTCTGTGAATATCAGGTTAAGACATTCAATTCAAAACAGAATCATATTCCAGGGACCATATGACAAGTTAATAAAAACCCCCGACTATGTACCCAAAATATTACTTCTTGTTCTATCTCTGTCTTTTACCCTGTGGTACTGGACACCTGGGATAATCACTCATCTTTGACTTCAGCTTTCTAATTCATTTTGTTGTGATTATTGTTGTTTTTCTTTTGTTTGCTCCAAACCACATTAAATATCAAAACGATTAAGCAAATAACTTCCTTCTTCCTATTTACTTCCCTTTCACAGTTCACTGACTATAGATATACTCAAAAAAAGTAGACCCTTGTCTTTCTGGTAAGAAAAAAACAAACATTAAAATATTGAGTAATAATTCTTAGTCAAGTCATTAAATAGTCCCTGAATAACTATCTCCTCTTTTCAATTCTATTTTAGGAGTTAAGACCTATGGAAAAATTGAAAATCCTTTGTCAGAAGTCATTCCATATATGAATCAATTAGCTATTTAATTTGCCTGACCCACTAGAAAAACAATCTTAAGTGATTTTTCCACTCCTACCAAATGTAAAACAATGGGATACCTCCCTTACTCAATCATCATAAATCCTCTTCTAAATAAAACCTCACCACTGCAGCTCCTCTCATGGCTTTTCCCCGGGAGAAATCAAAGATAAAGGCTAGAAAGTTTCCTCCCTTTGCAATGGGGCTTTTATTGTCCCTCTCCCATGTTAAGAGATAAAAATCTCCCAAGCTCAGGATGTGGGTGTGGATGTGTCTAACAGTCTTTATTTATTTTCCACCTAAGTATGACACTTTCTAACCCCATAAAAGACACTAAACAGTCACAAAATTCTTTTGATTCTGGGTCCACAGGGAAGTTCATCATATCAAGTAAACTACCATGTGCCAATGGTGGGCCCTGGCCTATCTATCTGTTCAGTCTAGAAAGGCCCTTTTGATCCTCACATAACAAAATGTTACTTTCACTGAGATTGGTTTAGGATTTTACCACAAAAAAATTCAAATGGGGCTGGAGGATTGTATCACAGGAAAATAATACATAATGTCAATAATTAAATATGTAGTCAACTAGGTATAGGTAAGGTGCTTTACCCAGAACTAGCTGAAGTTCTCAAACTCTTTTGTATCCTTTTTCTCTTCCTGATGGACCTAAAATATTTGACTTGAACAGTGACATACTGATGTAACACATTCTTTTCATAGAGAGTTGATGATTCTCAGAATTGTATGTGTTTATAAATCTGAATTAGACCTGGGTTATAACCTAGGCTGGTTCCATTAAGAAAGGATTTTCTGATTATGTTATAGAGAGAAGTTTTAGGGTTGACTTCAAATCATTGGTATAGCCTAACCAAAAAAAAAAAAAAAATTCAAAAACACATCTTAAATTCCTCTTGATTTGGATAGTGTTAGGCTTTGATAGTATAGACAAAGGGACCTGGCTAAGGATGACAGAAGCCCCTCACAGTGAGGCCACTCATTTATACTCCCAAGAAATATTGTGGTGGTCTGTTTCTTTTGTTAAAAATTAGGCTTTCCTACTGAATTGAAATCTGGGGAATCTCTTTTTATGTTCACTAGTTCACAGATGTCTCTCTATCTTGTTACATTTTTTGTTCACTACATGGCACTTCCCTCACCAGACAGCATACTTTGTCATAACCTTTCCAAATTATGAAGGCTGTCTTAAATTTTGTTTTTCTTAATTTTTTGATTCTAGAAGTGGGGGGAGACCAAGGCAGAGTCTAGGATCTGGGCCTCTTAAAAGTTCCTAAACCTTACAACACTGTAGAAAGTATGATCCTATCATAGATAAACCATTCTCTCTCTCTCTCTCTCTCTCTCTCTCTCTCTCTCTCTCTCTCTCTCTTTCAACATTCTTTTCTGTAAGAGCAACATTTTCTTTTGCAAATCTTTAACTACTTACTGTATTCAATAGGCGATAGGTCCTTTTCCTTTATCTGGTCATCTGGTCAGAAATCTTCTAAGAAAAGGAATATTTTTTTCTAGAAATTTATTTATGCATTCAAGAACTGGTGTCCAAGTCAGAGGTGCAGGGGGCAGGGGTGTGTGTGCATGAGGATTCACCAGAGACAAAGTGGGGAGCAGAACAGACAGATCAACAGATGGACTGAAATGCACTGCTGAGGGTAGCAGTGGGCGAGACAGGTGAGGCCTGCTGCACCAGGTGGCCTGCTGCACCTCCCCGGTCAGAGGCAGGGATGGAGCTCATGCTGCAGTGGCTATGTTTTGCTTCATAGTACGTTGCTTAACCCACTGAGCCACCAGGGAGGCAAGAAAAGGAATCCTTCAAAAGAGAAAGATGTGTTTACCTCTGTTTGTACCTATGGCCTTTCTCTTCTTTTCTTTTTTTTTAAGATTTATTTTTATTTATTTATGTATACAGGTACTGGGGTGTGGGCCAGAGGTATGAGTGGTGAGAGGATTCACCAGAGATTGAATGGGAAACAGAATAGATGGATCTACTGAAATACACTATTGAGGGGAGCAGTGGGTGAGGCAAGAGAGGTCTGCTGCACCTTATGGGTTAGCTACCTGGCCGGGGATCAAACTTGTGCTACAGTGGCTGGCAATACCTTGATAGCACTGAGACTTTGACCTCTGAACCACCACAGAGGGACTCACCCCTGGCCTTTCTATCACTAATATTGAATCTAGGTTTTATTTCCCTTGTCCATATCTATTATACCTGACCGTTAGGTGAAAACGCAGGGCATAGGTAGAATTTATTAAAGTTGTAATTTTAATTTTATAAATAAAAATCAGAATTCCTTTACCTATTTATTTTCTCCAGTTTGCTCCAGTGGAAGCCTGGTTTACTCTTTCCTTGTGCCATGTCTTTGGTCACATTAGTCATTCCTCTGATTTGTTGAAAAGGAAACTGCAACCTGTAGAGAATAGCCTGAAGCAGCAGGGGGAGAAAACTTTTAACAGCTGCCTGGTGCCTGGCCAAGGGGCAAAGTTCTCTCATTGGATAAAAACCATTTTTCTTCTCTTATCCATTGCTTCCCACTGCACTACTAAAGGCCTTAGACAAACACACAGATCTGCCAAGCATAACATGATCACACCTAGCCGGCTGTGGCAGCCAGCCGCTGGAGATAGGTGTTGAAGCAGGCTTGTTGCTGTTGGATTTACCCTTTCATCTCGGGGTTTGCCTAGACAGGCCTCATTTCTCCTCCTGTGCTGGTGTTACCTTCAGCAAGATACTGACATTGTAAAGTGTTGGAATCACACTCTCTTTTGTGTTTTTCCTCAGTGCTCTAGTTATCTTAAAGTTCTTCAAAATAGTAGATGGAGACACAGATAAGTTCCTTGATTTATTCCCTGTCATCTTATAGTCACAGAAGCTAAAGTGGTGGAAGTCAGGCAGATACTAGAAAGTGGGGAGGCAGAAATAAATGATCCTCTGCAGTATATTCACATGGACTGTTAACCGGTGAATTCTAATGTGTGCACATAAATAGAAAAATTCACTTGACTTTCAGTATCTGGGATATAGAGATGCAGTGGGAAGACATTTTGTAGGAATTTTTGAAGGAAAATCAACAACTGAATATGATCATTTGCTTTAATGGTAGCATTTTCTCACTCTTTCTTTTTTTCCCTTATTGAATTTCTTTCCCACTTTACCTAAATATGTTGTTTGGCATCATAAGTTATTTTTAGATTTGTGTACTGCATAGCTATGTGATATCAAAGGAAAATTCCAGTGGTTTCAATGCACTAAAATAACAATATTTGGTTGAAACTGTACTATCCAGCACCTCAGGAAGTAATTCTGCCAAATCACTTTCATTTGTGAAAGCATAGAAGAGAGTCGGACCTGAGCGATCACGCACAGCCACCTAGAGGATAAAGATCTTATTCAAACACGGGCTGCATGCCATAAGAAAAAATAAATTTTCAAAGATCGTTTTATATTAGTCAATAGAAACCAGGTTTTCCTTCTCTTTTTTCCTTAGATTTTATTGCATTTAAACCTTTTTTGTCAAAGGTGAGCATTGAGAAAAACTTGTATTTCTTTCTTTGCTAAATGTTCATATTTTCTTTCATCTGTAACTCCTCACATTAAAATTCCTATTATTTAAAAAATTTCCTATAGAAAGCTATCGTTTGAATGCCGTATTACTAGTTCTTTTGATATTTTGGCTATTGCATAACTACAGTTACCAAATCAAAGAGATTTTTTTTTCTTCAGTTAGAGGACTGTTTGAAAAATGTGTAATGCAGGGGGAAAAAAATCTTGCTTTTGCTTTGATTTTAATGATCAACCAACAGATTGTACCACAGGCATTATAAGCTATGATCCCACTATGAGTGGCCTTTGAGTCTCAAACTTGTAGCCTATAATTGGACAAGAGCTTTGTACCATTTGAGTTCCATATCCACTTTGAGTCGCTGCTTAATCTTTTTAATACAGGGTTTCTCCCATTATCTGACTGACAGACTCCACTTGGCTGAAAGCTAAATTCTATAAACAATGACTGAACACACAGACCTACATTTTTGAGATCAATCTTTGGTTAAAAATATGCTAAGTAATTACTATTCTATAATCTCTTTGGTGAGACCTGAGACAAATAAATAGATACAAAGAAAAGAGTGGTTTTTAAGATAAGACGATTATTTGTGAAGGATAATTTAGTGAGCTATGATGACTTATTGGTATAAAAAGTGAGGTTAGGATCATATATTGTGCCTAACTCTAGTATCTTTAGAACGCAGAGTTCCAGTATATTCCATGGAGAATGACCATCCTGAATGCTTGCTGAGAAGGGCAGGGAAGCTTCATCAACATTCTATAAATAATTTGTGCCTCATCTAAATTGTTCAGTTCAGTAGAGATTATTTCCGACTTGCCTAAAAATAGGCATAAGTCAAAAAACAGGAGAGAAGTGATACTTTACTATTACAAACTTCCTTTAATGTCAGTCATTTTCCTCTCAATGCTGGCATCATATAGCAAAGCTTTTCATTTCAAAGGAATATCTTAATCAATTAAGAACCCAAATGTGGGCGCAGAATTATTCTGAGATAACTTTCTAAATTACAATATACTGAAATTATAAAATACATTTAGTATGTGGGAGGGGAAATATTTACTGTAAAGAAGATCAGATTGTAAAATAATTCCCTCTTTATTCAGCTTCTTTAAAGGCACAACAAATTAATTTGTGCCAGTTTGAATTTTTGGCTTGTACCAGCAGGGGGCAGAGCAGGCTAACCAGTGAGTAAACGGACACTGCCAGGCATAGAAGAAGCAATTTTAGACACAAGTGAAAAGTTCCCTGAGGGTGTCCCGTACATCTTTTAGGGGAAGAGCTGTTGAATTGTTCACCATATAGTTTACAAAAAGCTACATAGTTATAATGTCAAAGTATTGAATCTCTTTTACAAGCAACTTTAATATTTTGTTCCACCTTATTTTTAAGAATTTTGTCTTTAATTTAGAACTGAAATCTTATATTAAAGAAAATTAGAAATTATGGTTTCTCATTTATTCCAATGTTCATAGAGCACTTTTCTCATAATTATTTCAACACAAATTTCATGTATCTACTAAACAGTTTCCATAAGAAAAGAGCTTTCTGTGGAAACTAAAATAAAGACAGATATAATTTACATTATTTTGAGAAATAAGACTGGATTAAAATATATTTAAGGTAAACTTCATTGATTTACAAGTACACATGATTCCATATTGATTCTGTTGACTAATCCTTAAATGCTAACAATGGGAAGCCTTGAAAAACTTTACAGGAAGTAAGTGGAAATTTCTCAGATAGCAGAAATAATGTACTCTTTTTGTCTCTTATTTTCAGTGTCCAAGCAAAACCTATGACCCACTGATTAAATCCACCCGAGATTTTCCAGATGATGTCATTAGTTTTATAAAGCGGCATCCAGTAATGTATAAATCGGTATATCCAGTAGCCGGAGGACCGACATTCAAACGAATCAATGTGGATTATAGACTGACACAGATCGTGGTGGATCACGTTGTTGCAGAAGATGGTCAATATGACGTCATGTTTCTTGGAACAGGTATGCGTCAATTATATTATACTTTCCTTCAAAGAAATTTTGCAAAGTTAACATGTATTTCGAAAAGTTATTATCAAAATCAAAATGAGTAATTATTGCTAAAGCCTATTAGCTAAAACCTAAGCATTTCTTAAAGTTGCATAACACATGCTTTTGATTAAAAATCAGAGATATCTCCCAGCCTCCACTGATAATTGAGATTTCAAAATAGCTTAGTTTTCCCACTATAAATTAGATCTTCAGTGTATATTTATTGATGCTTGTGAGTAAAATTCAAAATGTAGGGCACAGTAATGTTTCTATATTTCAATTTCACTTTTCCCTCACTCTGAAGATATCTCATAAACTCTCAAAGAATCTACTCACCCACTTTTGAGAATAGCTGATTTAGTTGATTTAAGATGGTTTTTTCAAAAAATTTAAGCATTGCTTATAAAGAAGTATAAACTAGAAGTATAAGTAGAAACTCTTAGGGATTCTTTTTTTCTGTTCTTGAATTTGGGGGATCATTATTGTTATCAAAACCTGATTATTTTTGTCAACTCAGTCATTGTAAAATTGTTAAAAATGTTTATTTTCAAAATAGATACATGGCATAACTGGCACACATCAAAATTAAGGAAATGTATTACCTAACAATTTCATGTGATTTTTAATGGCAGTGCAGCTAATTTGTGTCATTAAAATGAAAGCACTGTACCCTAAACAATGTTATGCTATTTAATGAATAAAGTTGTACTAAAACAAATGAGTTTTCAAGAAATGGACATTTTTGGAAGTACAAAATAAGAGAATAATTTATAAGACTTATGTTTATTAGGAAGTATGTATATGTAACAGACTCAGAGAGTGTCAAGAACACCACTTGTCAAAACTGATTATACTGCAGATGACAATATTGAGACTCAGGAAAATAATCGAAATTCCCTAGACTCCAGAGATTGCTGTTTGAGTATCAAAACTTGAAATAATTTGTCATTGATACTAGTGAGTTTAGCATTTAATTCTCACTGCTCACCTCACTCCTAGGTACTTGACATTTTAATGTCCTTAGTGCCATTCAGCCACTAGGTGGTACTACCTAACTTTTACTGAGAAATTATAAGGAAACTAAGATAGATGGATAGATTTTCAGTGTGATATTGGAAAATGTACATTAATATTTTTCAAAGATACTATAGTCACTTAAAAACAAAATTAAATAATTCAGACTTTTGTGCAGGATCATTACCATACATTATTAATACTATAACCCTGTGGCTCGGAAGTTTAAAATTATCTATTTTGTCTAAGTTAATTTCTAAATGAGATTGTTTCCTTTGTTTAAAATACTCCTTTGATTGTCTTTATATAAATTATGCCACCTTAAGGAACTGTAATATAATATAATTAAGGCATTTTTCTAAGCATCGATTTTGGGTTTGTATTATTAACCTTTTAAATTGAACAATGATAACTTTAAACAGACCTCAGTTCCTAGTTCATAAGGTTTCTGTAAGTGAAATACATTTGATTAGTGAGCTATAAATTCTCCATGTAAATAACTTCAGTGGTTTCTCTTCATTAATTAATATTATTACATACATATATCTTGCCTTTCGATCTGAATTGGCTGTAACATTAAACAAATATTTCTCTATGAGAGTGAATTTATTTGAATATATTTTAACTTTTTAAATTAAATTAAAAAGTCATCTCACCTTTTTGTAGCACTTCAACAAGTACTTAAGTAAAGGAGATATCTGCATCTGTATTATACAGATTTTTTCCTTTCTGTTAGGAATATGCTATATGTATGTGTCTTTAAATAGTTTCTTTATAAACATGAGTTTTATGAGCCAAAGCTATAATATTTCAGAAAGCAAAAGTCATACACTTCATTTCTTGCATACTTTAATTTATTTAATCCAATTTCTTGAGAGGCATTTAAAGAAAAATGAAGGAAACAATGAGGGGTTGCTAAGAATATGCTTACGAGTAAAATATAAAGTAGAAACAGCAAGGTCATGGATACTCAATTTTTTTCAGACATTGGAACAGTCCTAAAAGTTGTCAGTATTTCAAAGGAGAAGTGGAATATGGAAGAGGTAGTTCTAGAGGAGTTGCAGATATTCAAGGTAAGACTGCACACAATTCCAGGAGAAAAGATGATGACAGTGAGCAATCTTTGCTATAGGATATCATCAGTTTTTTTGAAGGAATCTTTGCAATTGACTCTTTATTTGCAATTATCTTACACGATGGAAAAACACTGAGAATGGGATTCATCCTCCCTTGTAAAATACCACTGAATTTTGGGGCTTCTGGTAGTTCCATTCCTTCTTTAAGCATATATTCAGACAAATTGCCACAGTAGATGAAAGCCTGAGGTCTATTTGACATCCAGTGCTTTTTTTTTAATTTATGCATTTGCTTTTTAAATTTTCCTCAATTGTATTTGAGAAAATTGGAAGAGTATGAAAATCATATGTCCTTACTTTTCTATAAGGAAATTTAATGAAAAGATTTCCATGATTGTACATCTTCATGAATGCCAAACTCTCCTCATTCACCAAATTATTCAGCTTTACGGAATGTCTTTGACTTCTAACAATAAATTTGTAGATCCTCAATGCAACTGAGGAATTATGAAAATAGTATTAAACATACATTTGCATTTCATAGAAGAACTGTGCCTTTTACAACATTTTTGTTGAGACAGTTTATTAAAGTGAACTGTTCCCAAATAAATATCTATTGCCTCGAAAAGGACTAGAGTCCTCCACTGTGAAGGGCTCAAATTAATTAATATGCTGAGTTTTACATAGGATCCTGTTTACATCGTGTTGGCGGTAGTAGTCAAGGAGTTCACAAGAACAGCACCTGCGATATAGTGTCTACCAAAACCAAAATGTTAGATAGTTCCTAAGGGAGAATACAGTGTCATGAGAATCCAGAATCTGAATGTTATTCCAAAAGACAGTCAAGAGTAATTATTTGGATCTCACTGCTAAAATTAAATAATGAACTTGTTTGTTTAATTAATAACAAAACATTATTAGATAGAACTTTCTTTCTGTAAAATTTTTCTTTCGTATGTTTTTAAATTTTTGACATCTACTATAGTTTGTTGATTAGTAAATGTTGGCTGGTGAAACACTTCATCCCTTGTAGTTTGGTAGCATTTATGTTCATGTTTCTGATTTTTACATTGTATTCATAGAGCCATATTTTCTACAGATAAGAATGCCCCTAGTTCATATCATCAAATCATGTACATAAGTATCTTGTAATGTTCCATAAAGAAATGGTCATCCTGAAGGAACATAATAGCTTTTCAGAACTCAGCTACTTGAATAAGTTTTTGAACTACTTATCTAAGTAAGAGCAGAAAGGAGTAATAAATAATTATGGAGATGTTCTTGTCAACATGACTTTGTATTATATGGAAGCAGTTAAGATAAGGAGATTTAGAAGAAGAAACCTGTGGGTAACTGGGAATGATTTTCAATAAAGAGAGTATCCTTATTTATAGGTATTATTTCTTTATTAAGAGACTTAACTATTCTGATCATTTCTATTCAAGTGGAATTACTTACTATGTATTGGAAGGAAATAGCAAATATTAAGATTATTTTCTCACTTATCTATAGGGTCTTTATGTTTACTTCCACGTTCTTTGGTGCTGATAAAGCATACATTGGTTAGTATAAAAGACAGTTAATGATTATCTTTATTAATGTTTAACTTTTATTTTTCAGCATTCATCAGTCATCTTAAACATGGAGTTGTCTTTAAAGCAGGTACTTTGATTTTTTCCCCCCGAAATTATATAACTTTGTTAGTCAGTTTACATATGTGTAACTCTGTGGGGCACATTTTCACACCTCTATAGGTGCACCTGCTTCACTCACCCTCCACCAAAATTCCTATGCCAGTGTCCTAGCCTCTTCCTTCCCATTCCCCCTCCTGCCCATCCCCTGCTCTGTATTCCCTCTGACAACCATAATACATTTCAGAGTTAGAATTGTTTTTTGAAGCAGGTACTTCCTATTTTTGTGTAAAAATGAACCACAAAAGTAATAGATTGCTTGAATCAAAGTTCATTTTTGGAAAATCTATTGAAATTGGAAGTCATAAGTGGTAAAAAAAAAAACCCTCTAGATTATTGTTTCTTTTATAAATTGATTTTTTTATAACTGACTAGAGGCCATTTTTACCCTTGCTTAGGAATGGAGCCATACTTTATTAATTGAATGATATATCCTCCCTTTCCATTGCCTCTTGAACATTGAGCTCACATTTCCTAGTCTCACGAGGATGATTTTTTTGTCAAGGCCATGAGAAAGTCATGTAGCATGCCAGCCCGAATCATTAATAATGTTTTTTAGTCAGGGCATCTAGGAGTTACACTGTAGCCTATGGTGGCATAGAGCCCAACATTTAATTCCACCTTACCATTTAGTATCTGTCTCTCAGAATCTGCTTCTTTATGTAAAGTTGGAAAAATAATACACTCCTATTAAATAAGATGCTGTGTGCAAAATTCGAAACAGAAAGCAGATATA
Source organism: Galemys pyrenaicus (assembly GCA_019455555.1). Lineage (NCBI taxonomy): Eukaryota > Metazoa > Chordata > Mammalia > Eulipotyphla > Talpidae > Galemys > Galemys pyrenaicus. The sequence continues at coordinate 2,030,401 of JAGFMF010012021.1, forward strand.
GGGGCCTCCCTGGTGGCGCAGTGGGTTAAGCAACGCACTATGAAGCAAACCTCAGCCACTGCAGCACGAGTTCGATCCCTGCTGCCGGCCAGGGAGGGGA